>JAGPOW010000261.1:59931634-59949243 GCA_030014935.1 Caiman crocodilus | reverse complement strand
TCTTTTTTATGTACGTGGGTCAATTTTTTTAGCCTTATTTGCATGTTTGTTGGAATGTGACAGGGCCATGGCATGTGTGCTTTTGTTGTGTTTTTTTTCCTGCCCCAACACCGCCCCCCCCCCCCCCCACCTCAATTCATTGAGATGCTAGAACTGTGCATATTTAGAACGGTGTAATTCCTTTCTTTAAAAACAGAAATTCTAATGGAAAATAGTTATATTAAAGATTCTGTAATTATTGACTAAAGGTCCAATACTGTTTTCCTGTCAGTGGGAATTCTGTCATTCACTTTGATTGACCAAGGTCAGGCTTATGTTGACACACCTAAAAAAACTCACTGAACAATATGTATACAGCATTTTGAAGATCAGTACTTTATGGATCTGAATTTCAGTTGTTCAAAATTTCAGTATTGTATGTACAGCTTGGGAGATGCCAAGTGCCTCCATTTAAATGCATAACTACTTGCTTGTGCCTAGTTATTTCTAGATAGGTACAACTGGGGGTAAAAAGAAGTGCATCTTCATTTAATCGTGGGGTGAGACTGGGCATGTAATATCAGAAGCTATTTTTTTAAATTATAGGCCTGTAAATGCTAATTACTTTTATAATCTCTATACTGTAACATGAAAACTAGCAATGAAATCAATTTGAGTGTATGTGTGTGCATCCTATTTTTCAATTAGAAAATTCAAATAAACAATTTGAGATGGGTTTAAAGCACCATCTTAAAAAACAAACAAACAAAAAGAAGCTAAACACTGTTAAATGCTTTTTTAGGGAAAACATATACTAGCTGAAAACTTGTCATGCATCAGTTCAAAGAAAATTAAAGTGGTTGAGTTACTGTAGAAAGCACTCCAAAACAAAATTCATAATGGATGTGCTAACAGAACCTTAGCTATCATGGTGATGCTGAGTGTCTCTATAATAATATATTTCAAATTATTTAGTTGACTATGTGCTTCAAAGAATACAAGAAAATACCAATTGTAGTACTGGTTCAGTTGAGCATTTTGAGTGAATATAGTTTTGAAAGCATGCTAGATGGCTCTTCTTTCAAAGCCGAGCGATAATCCAAAAATTTTGACACATGAGGGATCTGATTCTTCACTCATGTACACTGATATAACTACACTGACTTCAGTTGCGTTACTCCTGCTTTTTTATAGTGTACATGAGAGGAGAATGAGGCTCCCTATCTCTGATGCTCCTACCCTGTATCTTATATTCCCATTCCCCATACCATTGATGTATGAGCTACTATACAGTGCTGAAAGGGCCATTGACTTTTGAATCAGAATGATGATACAATTGCAATAAGCTGCATTTGCATGTGGCTGTATCTTCTCAGTTTAAATGATAAAAGCAGCAGCCAAGGTGAAAGGGAAGAGCATAGTGTTTTTGAATATCAGAAAATGTAAGCAAAGTGTAAGACTAATCATAATTGTTACAGGACATAATGATATCACTACTGGTCTTGCCTGTAGATAGATCTATGACTTCATGCACTATACAGCATATGAAAATTAAAGGCAGTACCTAAATTCTATTCATATTTTCCCTTTTAGGAAAGGAATTTCCTACCCATTTTAGGAAAGGAATTTCCTGGTTTTATTCCCTTGTTTCAGAGGCAAACACCCAACTGCAAGCCCTTCAGACTAGTGCTCTGGCCCATTCAAAAATCAGAGAAGCAAAATGAAGAATCAGCATTTGTATGTTTCTCTTTGAGTCAGGGAAGGCCCGTGCTGATCACAACCTTTCTTGGATTTCTCTTCTCTGTGCCAGTGACACTTCTAATGGTGTCTCAAACACATCCTACACTTGACACATTCTGACTGAGAGGTAAATTGAAGCTTCCATTGTGATCATTCCTGAGCTATTGGTGGAATCAAACTTTGCTCCCTTGGGAATAAGCGCTCTCCATTCAGTTCTGAAAGTGCTGTGCATGCTGCTAGCTCCCCAAGCTGCAGACAATTGATAACAATGGGATTTAATTGTGTTTAAAAAAAGTGCCGTTATCTATGATCAGCAGGTATGGTAGATAGATTTAAATTCAAATTTATACCAATGCACATTTGTGGAAATGTGCATCAGCCTACAGGGGTGCATTACATTCAGTTGTAGGAAAAGGGCTTAGTTTTAAACCTAATTTTAGGTCAATGAACCTTAGTGCATGCAAACAATATCATTAGAACAATAACCTAGATGCATTGCCCAGGAAATGTAGTATTAATAAGTATCGGTGATGAATGTGGTAGTGCTTTCAAAACTGCTAGCTGATCACATTTTGTTATGGGACAGGCTGTATTCTACATTCATTCAGAATAATTTTTCCTCTTTTTTCCCCCCAGATTTTGGAGTATTTGAATTTAAATGTTGGCACAGACGGTCAAATGAAGAAATCTTGGCAGACATGCACTCTTCACTATAGAGATGTTTGGCATAACATAAACACCAATATTACAACACTTAAAATTCCTTGTATATATGTTCTAATACCTGATTATTTTATCACTGAAAATAATTTATCAGGTTTTAGCGTAGGACTCATACTGATTATTCCTTTATCTAATGAAAGGAGAACAGAGCGATATAGCCTTGTGTTGTACAAAAAATTGTACAGAGGTTCCACCTTAAGATCTGATTTTGCACAGCTCCATAAAACCAAATGTACATCCCAGGCCAACAGGCCATGTCATTTTCAATTATTACTAAACCAGATTAAGTGCCTTGTCAGCTTTTTCAGCCCCGCAGTTCCAACAAAGCTTCCTCCAGACAAGGTGAACTCCCACAGTTACCACCCTAACCCAAAACCTTATAATATTATGATAATATATATTATATAATATATATAATAAACCCAAACCTTATATTATTACAATATATATTATATATTGTATAATAACACTAAGTTTAAAAAATAACTTCCTGCAAATATTTGCAAAATGTAATGACAGGCAAAAAACAGATTTTGGCGGACATAAGGTTTGAGTCCCTCACTTACAAGTTTACTATTCACAAAGGTCCATGTGCATACATAAAGGCAATAGTCTATGATTTATCTTTAAAATGTATAAAGGGAATTTAAATACTTGTCTTTTCTCTTCACCATATTGCAGCCAGGTAGAAAGAGGAGAATGCACTTGGGAAACATGGATTCTTGTTTCCAACTCTGCTGCTACCTTGCTAAATTATCTTTTTCAAATCAGTTAACTTTCCTGGGCCCTAAGCTTCTATTTCTGTAAAATTGGGGGTAATTATACTAGTTTGTACACAAGCTTTAAAGTCTATGGTGAAAAGTGCTATGTACTAATGTACTAATACTAATTCTAGTATGCTATGTAATACTAGAATTAATAGTATTAACAGAGTCATAAAAATGAGCATAAAAAAGACAATGAGGTCATCTAGTCTATATATCACAAGTCATTATATTTCACAGAAGTTATTTCTGTATTTAGCCCAATAATTTGTCTTTGGAATGTAAGGCTTGTCTGAAGACCTAAAGAAATGGAGAATCTCTCCTCCTCCCTAGCTAGATTGTTTTAATGGTTAACCAGTCTCGACTATTAAAAGTTTCTGTCTTATTTCTAGGTTGAATTTGTTTGGCATTAGCTTCCAGCAGTTGGTTGTCATGTCTTTCTATAATCACTTTAAAAGTCCAGCTGAGACTGTTTTCTGATATTGCCAACAAAGATGCCAGTTAGTACAACCTATGGTGCTGGTTTCTTGTACTGTGGATACTTATTCATTATGTAATGGACACGATCCACTACCTTTTTGTTCCTGAAGCAATGCTTGAATTGAACACTGTGTTAGAATGAAGGATGGAGTCCCTCTCCTAAATATACTACTGTGAAAATTCTGTAAATTGATTCCAAAAGCTTGCTATGGACCTTCATTTAGTACCCCTGCTATAGTTCAAGGGTCTTTCTGAAATTGTTGTGGGGAAAGTGCTTTGGAAATTTGTTGGAATGGAAAACTCAGAGCAGTCAGAGATAACCGTATTTCTGACTTAGGAGCCAATCCTGGGCAAAGGGGTACAACCCTTCACTTGGGCTGTGCTGCACATGCTCAGTGAGCTCTTAGCTCACTGTATGCTCCAATATGGGCTCCAGCTGGAGCTCCATGTGAGCAGTGAGCTCTGAGCTCACTAGCTAATTGGGGCAGAGCTGCTTGAGTCTGTTTCCATGCCTGAATTCAATAGAAGGGAAAAGGAAGGAGTGACTGGTAGTAGAAGAGCTCATTCCCTAGTCTCTGGAGCTATACAGAAGCAAGTCTTCTGATCACACCCCATGCTGAAAGTTCTCATTTAGCACAGGCAAAAATGGGTGCAGTTGTACCACTGATCTATCTGGATCCATCCTTGTTCTGACTCAGACACATTTTTTTTTAAATCAGAAAAATAATAACAATTAGTTCATAATATGAACCATTTACTCTGGATATTGAGAACAACAAAATTAAATCCTGTAAATCAAACCAGTGCTACTGTAGTTTCTAGTTACTTTCATGTTTTCCAAAGAAAGAAAAAATATAAGATATTTACTACTTTATTATTTAATGCATAACTGTCACTGAAATAGCAATACGGTGCACCATTAATCTGGAAGCAAAATCATCAAGTCTAACATGCATGTAGCTGGAAGCACTAAGGAAAGCCAGGACATTATAATTTGAAATGTATATGAAAGCATTTGAACTAACAATGGGCAAACCTACGAGTATTACAAAGTCATTTTCAGGTCTTATAAACATTAAGGGTGCATCCACATGAGAGTGGACATGTGTCTTGCAGCATCTCAAAGCCCTTCGAGATGCTGCAAGAGGCATGTGCGGCAATGAGAAATGTTTTGCGTGCTGCAATTTCAGACCCCTGGATATACAAGAGTCAAAAAAAAATATGGAGGAAAAAGGTGGAGCAGGGCATGGTCTTGGACTATGCTCTGAGACAACTGGAGGCTCAGTCCTCCACAGAGGACTATGGGGAACCTCGGTCCCCAGGTCAACCCCATGTATGCCTATGGGGAACCTCGGTCCCCAGGTCAACCCCATGTATGCCTATGGGGAACCTTGGTCCCCAGGTCAACCTCATGTATGGTCTGGTACCATGATAGAGTATCTCTGTGGTTGGCCTTTTCCCCTGTGCTGAAGCATGCCACGTGCAGCAACCAGGACCTGGGCTCCATGCCAGGTAAGTAGTGAGTGGAGGGAGCTGGAAGAGTGAAGGGGACTACTAAAGATACAGGGGACCATGGCGGGTAGTTCAAGAGGGATGGGTCTGCCTGCCAGCCACCCAACCACATGGCTCCAGCACCCTGGGTGTCACCTGGGGCTCCGCTCTGCCCACAGAGACCACTGACCACACTGACCCAGGTCCTGCATGCACAGAAGCAGCCCAGCTGGCTGGCACAGGACTCATGCATGCAGGATGCAGGCTTGTGTGGCTGGTGGTCCATGTGAGCAGCGCAGTCCTGGGTGACAGCCCAGAGCCACCCAAAAGCTCATGGCCCTGCTTCATGCCACATCCACTGGGCTGCAGCAGCACACTGTGGCTGAGGCTGTGCAGATACCTGGTGGCTAGGGCTAAACCATACTTCCCCCCACTATACAGAGGTGCTGAGGCCAAGAGCACAGCTGCTGTTGGTGGTAAGCTGCAGGGGGTGGGGGTTAGAGCTGGACGAGGAGTGAGCAAGGAGGCTGCAGCTGGGTGGGGAGCATGTGGGGGGTGGGGCTGGAGCCAAGCAGGGAGGCTTGAGCCAAGCAGGGAGGTGAGCAGGGAGCTGCACCAGCCATGGGTCAAGCAGTGGGGCTGGAGACAGGTGTGGGCCAAGCGGGCAGGAAGGTGACTGGGGGGGCTGCACCTGGCCATGGGCTGAACAGGGGGAGCTGTAGCTGGCCGTGAGGTGAGCAGGGGGTTGGGGACTATAGCCATGCAGCAGGGTGGCCAATGGATCCATCTCTCCTGAGCTTCCCCCCAGGGTTCCCTTTACCCTCAGTAGTCCCCCGTTGCTCCTCCATGTCCCTCCACCCCCTACTTACCTGGCATGGAGCCCAGGTCCCAGTCACTTGGACCCCTGTGGGGGTCACATGGCCCCTGTGAGGGGGCAGTCCATGAGGCCTGCAGGAGGGCTGTGCTCTGAGGGGGATGGGGACCCACCCCCCTAAGAGCCCCCCTCATAGCCCCCCTCCACAGCCACACTCCCCCCACACCCATCCACAAACCCCACACTCTCAAGCCACCCCCAAAAGCCCCTCACCCACATTCCTGGCCCTGTAGGACAGAAGTGGGATGAATGGGGTGGAGGTACATTGTGGGTTGAGAGTGAAGGGAAAGGGCAGAGGTAGGGCAGTGGCTTATCAGTGCTGCTCAACACTGCACATCCTGGTGAGCAAAGGGGGTAGGGGCAGCTCTGATTTTTCTATGACAGAGAAGCCAAAAGTCAATGCCAAACTGTATAGATCATTAGAATTTATTTTATTATGATAATGGAGGCACTGGTAGGCTTCCACATTGCTTTACAATTGTAAATATAGCAATAAAACATTGTCCCACTGATATCTCTCTCTCATAAACTCTCATATATATAGAGAGAGAGTAGTCTTGTGGAGGAACTTGGATTTTGGGATATTTTAAAGAGTGAATTTGGGATTTTTTTTTTCACAGATCTTAGAAAGGGAAAACCAGACTTCCTGCTAGTGAAGCAGGTGGCAGGACCCAGGCAGAAGAGCCTGGTCAGGGCTGGCACCTGGGACCCAGCTGGAGGTGGCTGACCTCCTGGCCACTTGGGGCCAGGAGGACATCAAAGCAGGCCACTACATCTTCCGGGTGATAGCTGCCCAGATGGACGGGCAGGGGCACACATGGCAGTAGTGCCACACAAAGGCAACTCTATAGCCACAGTCCACTGGCAACTGGGTCAGAGAAGCAGGTGCCTCTACTGGTTGTACAGTCTCTATCTGGGTATGGCAAGCATGCAGCCTTGGGGCCACATGCTGTCACAGATGGCAGCAGGTCACAGCCAGGCAGCAGCCCCCACTGCCAGATTGCTGCAATGGGTAAAGGCTGCAGGGAACTCTCAGTTAGGGCTGCTTCAGCAGTCCAGTTGGCACAAGGAATAGTGTCCCCAGATACCAATTGGCTGGTCCTGAGAAGCTTCTGAAAGCAAACGGACCTGAGCTACTTGCCAGGGCAGCTTTTTATATTGCTGGGGCCAGCACAGGTGCTAACTCCAGGCTCTAGCTCTCCCTGGCTGCAGATCCAGGAGAAGGCAGGCAGGGATATTTTGCCCCAAGTGGCACAATTTGCCCCACACCAAAGTGCGTGTCTGGTCACATGCACTGAAGCAAAAACCCCAGCTCAAATTTCCACCTCTTCAATTTGAGCTACTGCAAGCACACGTGCTTTTATGAGTGGATATGCCCTAAAAGTGTAACTTCAATATTGACATGTAGAGAAGAATGGTCTTCTATCATGCTGGAATCAACAATCAATCCAGAGGCAGCTATGCTAAAAGAGTTCAAGTCCAACTGGTAGCCCTCCTTATGAGTGGCTGTATAAACACGCTGAAGCAGCTGTATTGAGTTGTAAGCTAAGAAGTTTAATTGCTAATGAGTTTGAGTTCCAATTTTATCAGAAATTGAAGCCTCTATGAACAGGATTTCTTAAAGATTCCTGTTATAAAATAATTTAAAAACCTCATGTTACATATAACATGACTCTGAGAGGCTCCTAATCATTAGCTATGGATTTGATCCCTATGGTTTTGTTTTGCTGTGCGTGCATCTGTCAGCTAATCAAACTCTCTGGTCTTATCCAAAGGTCATAATCTATGGCCAATAATAAAGCCAAGTAGATAAGTTCCAGGACAGTTTTCAGTACCAAAGTTATTACCATCCACAGTCAACATCAGCGCTAAAACCCAAAGTATCTACTGAGAGAAAAACTATGGTAGGGGCAGGCAATTATTTTGGGCAGAGGACTGCTTACCCAGTTTTGGCAGGCTGTTGAGGGCCACATGGGTAGCCTCACCGCTTGACAGGTGCCCTGCCCTCTGGTCACCATCTTGGGACCAATGTCCCAATGTCTTGGGACCAATGTCCCAGGGCCAGCACCAGTGGGGCCCAAACCGGGGCACATGATGGCAGAGGTTTGTGGAGCCAGGCTGATCTGCACCAGCAGGGAGAGGAGGGAGCTGGCCTGGCTCCATAGAGCCCCTGCTGGCTGGGACCCTGCACTCCTACTGCCCTGCTCTGGGCCCCACTGGCACTGGCCCCAAGACACTGGTGCGGCACTGGCCCGGGCTCCAGCTGGCTCCCTGCCCACTCACGCCCAGTGACCCCCAGCCCTGCAGTACACGTGCAGGGCAGCACACAGTCCCAACCCTCTGCTCACCAGCAGGGAAGAAGCTGGTGCTGAGCATGGGGAAAAGCGGCCCCTCACCCATTCTGTGGCTGGCACTCCCTGCTCCAGCCACTTACAGCCCATTCAGGGCTGTCTGGAGCAGGCACAGGCAGCCCCATGCAGGCTGTGAGTGGCTACAATGTGGGGCACTGCCCACAGGATGAGCAAGGGGCTGTTTTTCTCTGTCTGCAATCAGCACCAACTTGTAATTCACCCCTGCTGCCAGCCTGGGCCCCACACTGGCTACAAACTCACCTGTTGGGGTTGTGTGTGATGGCAGAAGGTGCAGCCTCCCTGCTTGCTGCACTGGGCAGTGTTGGCTGCTGCTGCCCACCCAGAGCTCATGCGCTGGGCAGCCCACAGGTGGTGGTGGAAAACACTGCCTGGTGTGGCAATTGGGGGGGCCGCAGCTGCTGCCACCATGCACAGCCCCGACGGGCAAGCCCAGAGCTTGTGTGGGGCTCAGGCTAGCAGCAAGGCTGGGTTAGAAGCTGGTGCTGAGCACAGAGGGGGAAAGCAGCCCCTTGCCCACCCCGTGCCTGGAGCCCCACACTGCAGTCACTCACAGACCTCCTGGGGCTGCCTGTGCCTGCTCCAGACAGCTCCGTGCGGACAGCGAGTGGCTGCACCAGGGAGCACCAGGCACAGGGCAGGTGAGGGGCCACTTTCCTCTGCACAGGGACGGAGCTTGGGGAAAAGCTGAGCGTGGTGGGGGGAAGCAGCCCCTCTCCCACCCTGTGGCCAGTACTCTCTGCTGCAGCTGCTTGCAGCTCGTTCAGGGCTGTCCAGAGCAGGCACAGGCAGCCCCACAAAGGCTGCAAGCTCAGCTTTTCCCCAGGCTCCTTCCCTGCCCTGGGTTCCCCCTGCCCCTTCCCTCTTACCTGAGTTTCCAACATGGGGCAGCTATGCGGTCTCAGGTAAGAAGCCCCTGCTGGGGCTTCCAGATGTGGGGCAGGGCTGGGCAAGTCCTGCTGTTGTAGGAGCTCACCTGGCTTCCCCTGGGTCCTACTGTCCTTGGTTTCTGTCATTTTTGCCCACCCCTGAACTATGGGCCACACATCTGCTTTCAGCATCAGTATTAGTAAATTCCATGTCCAGCAATATAATTTATTGTGTGAGTGCAGATACATATAGTCATTCTCACTACTACAGGTTATCTACACTGCGCTGTATGGAGCAGCAGATCTTCAGTTGGGGTAAAATGGCTCAAATTCATTGAAGTAATTAGAGCAGTGACATTTTTTACCAGCTATAGTGAGTAGCCATGTTTGCAGTCACCCATATAAAGAACCTAAAAAGAGAGGCTCAGTTCACACCCCAATTGTTCATTTGTACCTATAAAGCAATGAATCTTTATGTATATGATGGCAGCACATAAATATAACCTTATTGTCTATGCCCAGGCTTATTTTGGTGGAAGTCTGGACTGCATCATTCAATACAAATATTTGCAAAAATATGCATCCCTCTGAAGGGATTTATCTGCAGGATCTTCAGAGAAAGAAATCTTTGGATTTGGCAGTAAGCAAGAGATATAATTATTTAAAATGTTATTTTTCCCTTTAAATATAACACTCAAGGATCTAAAATATGTTAAACCTGTGAATTATCCTTTTTTGTTAAGTGAAAACACAAGATTCAAAGACCCCAAGATTTTGCAGACATCTCTGTGAGAATTTAATGCAATTTACAATTGCTGATTAACTTAACCTCAACACACATGTGAGATTTAGAAATAGGCTAATACAGGTGAAGTGACTTGCATATATTTACCATCAGTCCATGATAGAACTTAGATATATCAGTTTCCAGACCTGTATCTTAACCATCAGACCATCCACCCTCCTTTTGTTAATTTTTTATCATATTTAATATACAGGCACTTTGTAATGGGGCTCAATTCTTCATATCATTGCTTTTTAATTTTCTCTAGTTTGTCAAAACATTGGGCTGCTCTTGTCATATTATCACAACATTTCAGCTAAATGTCAAAAAACATACCCTAGAAAATAACGGGTTTCAAAATAAAGGTGAAAGATAATATACTTTTTAAAGCTTCCCATTTATGCATTTTTACTTTTGGGAATCATGTCTCCTTAGCCTGACGAAGGGTTTTTGAACTCAAAAGCTTGCTTAATAACTATTCTCCAACTATTTGGGTTGGTCTAATAAAAGATATCAAATTCACCCAAAGAACCTTGTCTGCTTATGAAACTGAGAACATTTTCGCCATTAGGCACATACTGTAGGGGCCTGGTGATTTCCTTTAAAGGCTACTGTAATAGATGGAACTCATTTTTGAGTTTGTGCTTACATTTTGTGAGAGCTGTATAGACAAAAGAAAAACCCACAGCATGCACAGGCCTTGTTAATAAAGGTGAACAAAGTAATATAACTTGCGTTTATGTTTTGTAAAATTCATCTTAATGACTATACTTTCACATCCATTCTCATATAGAGTACATCTCTGTACTTGGGGCTTTTTCAACTTATTAGGAAAGAAATTTACAAAATTAAGATAAAATTAAGGTTAAAAATATGTTGGCTTATGAAAGAAAATTAATAGCATGCTAATAATTTGAAACAGAATATAAAAGCTATACTTAAATAACAAAGCAGATTTGTATTTCAAAATTTTAACAAACCTTGAGGTTTTTCTCTATAGCACACCCAAATTTTCACTATGAGTTGGAGACCCTACCAGTTGCATCTCAAACTCTAAGACTCTTTAAAAATGTGAATGGCATATTGACCATCTTAATTCCAACAGGATGGTCTATAACTACTATCCATTTTAACACTGTGTAACAGCCATGAGAGGCTCTCTCTGTGGCCAGTATGCATAGTATGCATTTCCAATACAAATACTATATGCATAGTATGCATTTCCAGTATAAATAAGATTTTTTCAAGTCCATGCTATAAAGGACACCATGTGTATCTCTGCAAAAGTGTATAAACAATGACACATGCAGAGCAATAACAAGTGCATCTCAAACTCCTTATGTTATCAGATAATCTAGTGGTTTACCTAAGAAACAGGAGAAGAGAAGGAAACTGGCAGACATGCTGTAGCTCAATAATGGACTGGCTGAAACTTGTTCACCTAACCATAATCTGAGAATTTACTAGGGCAGATCCTACCTGGACAACATGGAGAACAAGAAATACCGACACTGTGTCATGATTTTGTATAATTTGACACTGCATACAATCCCCAACTCCCCCTCTCCCCCTCCTCCCCACCCCCAAACACAATCTCTATGGGTTTGAAGACCTACAATACTTTGAAAGAAGGACAGGGTAGATGAAGACAGCAGCCACCCCTTGCTGACCTTGCAAATTTCCCAATGGAAATACAATCAGGAGCTAATGCAGCTTAAAGCAAAGCAGTATTAGCCTCTGCTGGGTCCTTTCTAGAGCAATAGAAAGTCTCAACCAATAGTAACATTTCCAAAGGATAGCGATGAGAGTCAATAAATCTAGTACAGACTTGGTCAAACAAAAGGAGTTGTTACAATATATCAAAGGCCCATTATTCACACACATATCATTTGATTCAGAAATATAAAACGTTTTTATTACAAAATAGTCTCAGTACAGCAGAAACATGTTCTACAGGTATCCTGAACATAAAGTGGGACCTTGGTAATCCAATCTTCGGCTTTCTGCATATGTTCTATAGCCAGTTTTTGGTCCACTTTGGACACAGACTGGACCAAAAACCAGAACTGTTAGAATTCTAATACTGTGGGGCAACACATGAATTTGTGGTACCCTGCATAAGGCTTCAGATCAATAAACTAATTATTGGATTACAATAATTTGTACGTGTAAAGATTTTTTTTCCTTGTTGATGGGTACACTATTGCTATTTTTCTGCAGTTTAATATGTAATAATATTAATCAATTAATCATGAATCCAATTGTTTTAAGAGTAAAATTTACTAAGTTAAAACACTTATTTTATGTAACAGTTTTAAAATTCGAGACCACATCCTATACAGGTATAAGTAGATATATGATATTTTAGGTGGGGCATTTTCTCAAACGTTACAATTTAGCCACACTGTAACTATGATATGTGAAATAATGAGGTCTAAATCTGGTTGTCTTTTCATTATTGTTAATTCTAAATTAAAAACTTTAAAGAAAACAAGCCATTCTGCATGAAACTCCAGGTAGTGATGGCTATCAAATCATACATGATCCTACATGATCTGGCAACTTGGGTATGGAGAAAAGTTCCTGTATTCAGGTTACAGTGATATCAGCCTTTTACCAAGGTACAAAAGTGACAGTCTGGGTATAAATAGACTTTACCAAATGAAATGGGTCAGATCAGTTGTGTTGGGGTGTCTCCCAGCACAGCTGAGCCACTTCACTGGATAAAATACCAGCTGCTCATTGCATCACGTGTTGATTCTGCTGCACAACTGGCAATATGTTCCCTGGAAAGCTGGACTTCCCCACTTACAGTGATGTGCCTTAGAGATTCTCTGAGGTGCATCACTGTGTGTACGTCTACGTGAAACACTACATCGCTGTAGTGATGAGCTCATCACTATGGCAATATAACATTGGTAGGCACTAAATGCAACACCGCCACTACTGTGCAGTAGCAATGAGCAATGAGCTACTGCACAATAAGGTAAAAAATAACCCATGTGCCACCAGGACTGCTCAGTACCAGTGAGTACTGCACAGTCATTTAGTACCTGCTTTAGCACATGTAGATGTGCCCAGTAAGAGGGAAAAGTATGACAGGCACTCCCAGAGTGTTAGGGGCTTGATTGTACATACGAATTCCTGGGGAGCACAGAATTTTGCCCCTCAGTCTCTGGGAGAGCTTGCAACTGGGTGGCTGGAGAGTGAGGGCAGCTACCTGCACTCTTGTTCCATAAAACCAACAGCTGTTTGCCTCAATAAATTGGCAGAAACTATTTGCAGACTATTGGCAGAACTACCTTCTGTTTGGGCCACAAACTTGGGCATTTGTGGTACATCAAATGCTACAAATGTCTGTTTGCTTTCCATTTGTGCCAGAATAAAAATTGTTATGGAGGAACAACAGGAATGTCTGTTTGCACCCTATGGGTGCATTCACACATACAAGCACGTGTGCTTGCAGCAGCTCAAACAGAAACGGTGAAAATTTGAGCCAGGGCTTTTTGCCTCAGTGCATGTGCCCGGACATGCATGTGGTGTGGGGCAAATTGTGCCACTTGGGGCAAAATAATCCTGCCGGGCTCCTCCTGGATCTACAGCCATGGGAAGCCAGCACCTATGCTGCCCCCAGCAGTATAAAAAGCTGCCCTGGTAAGTAGCTCAGGGCTACTTGCTCTTAGGGGCTTCTCGGGACCAGCCAGTTGGTACCTGGGGACACTACCCCTTGTGCCAGCTGGACTGCTGAAGCAGCCCTGAGAGTTACCTGTACCCTTTATCCACTGCAGCAGTCTGGCAGTGGGGGCTGCTGCCTGGTTGTGACCTGCTGCACACCTGCCAGACCTGAATGGGGACTGCAGAGCCAGTAGAGGCATCTGCCCCTCTGGGCCAGCTTCCAGTGGGCTATGGCTGCAGAGTTGGCCTTTGTGTGTCACTACTGTCACATGTGCCACCTGCCTGGCCATCTGGGCAGATATCACCCAGAAGATGTTCCCAGTGTGATGGCCTGATTTGAACTGTAGAAGCATGTCCTCCTGGCCCAAATTGGCCAAGAGGTCAGCCACCTCTAGCTGGCTTCAAGGTGCCAGCTCTGAGCATTTGTGGTCCTCTGCCTGGGTCCTGCCAGTTGCCTCCCCAGCAGGAATTCTGGTGTTCCCTGTTTGAACACTGAAAAATCCCTGATAAAAGGGGATGGGGCAGGTAGGGGATAGGGCCAGACAAGGCAGCCTTTGGGAGGACTCAGGGGGCAGGCGAGGGGCTGGGGCTGGGCAGGGAAGCTATGGGGGTGTTTGTGGGACAGGCAGGGGCTACGGCTGGGTGGAGCAGCGATCCAGGGGGATGGGCTACTGGGCAGGGTTGGTAGGGTTCCCCCCATGTTTCCCTCCTCCCTTCTCCAAGGTCCAACCATAGAGATAAGGGCTGTGTGAAGCTTCAGTCCCTGATTCAATTCAGCAGAGATCTGGCCTGATTCAGTGGCTGAATTTCTGAATTTGAATTGAATCAGAAGACCCTTTAATCTCTCTGAATCGAATCTGCACCTTCCAAATCAATTCAGAGAGATTCAGAAAGATTTGGACATGGACACAGCTTTAAATGTTTTTTCTTCATATACCTAGGTAGCAGAGGCTCGTGAATGCTGCGATGCTGGGGCAGATGGAGCAGCAGACCCAGAAGTGGACCAGAAGCACTTCCAGTCCACTGGGGAGCAGGCAGGAGGTCATCGTGCCCCCCTGGCTCAGTGACTGGTGCCTCCTGGGTAGAGAGGGCATCCAGGGTCCCCTCATGGCTGATTGCCAAGCCAGTGGGGGTGCAGGGGAGCCTGCAGTATGCTCCCCGGTGGTCCCAGAAGTTGACTGGAAGTATTTCTGGTCCACTACTGGGTTCACCGCTGAGCACATGGCGGGCGCCCCACACTCCTGTGGGACACTTCATCTGCCCCAGCATCACAGCATTCACAAGCTCGGGGTATGTAGAAAAAACATTTAAAGCTGTGTCTATGTCCAAATCGCTGATTCTCCAAAGCAGCATTGAATCTTTAGATTCGGATTCAGCCAAATCAAATCAGGGACAGGGATCTGAATCAATGAATCAAATCACTGCCCCTGATTTGGACCAAATCCAAATCTGAATCAAATAGGACGCACTTCGCACACCACTAATAGAGATGCTCTGGCTGGCTACAAGAGCTTCTCTGTGGAGGACCAAGCCTCCAGTTGCCTCAGGGCACACTCCAGGACCATGCCCTGTCCTGCTTTTTTCCTCCATGGGTTTTTTTGACCCCTGGATATCCAGGAGTATAATTTTGCCCCCATGCTGTAAATTTGCAGCATGGGGAATATTTTTCATTCCCACACGTCCTCTTGCAGTGTCTCAAAGGGCTTTGAGATGTTGCAAGAGGCACGTGCATGCTTATGTGTACATGCCCTATGAGGCATAGCCAAACACATATCCACAACACCATAGCAGTATAAGTTTTGCTTCTATTGATGAAATCCCATTCTAACACAGTTTCCACAAGCAGTCACAAATACAAAAATGTGACAACCCAAAGTTCACCTGACACAAATAGAAAGGAGCCATCAGGTAACAAATATGTCAAATATCTTGTACTTGATGGGAAGCAATGTTGAGAGAGGAAAATGTAAATACATCTGCCTGAGAAAATGAGTCTTTAGGTATTGGAGCACAAAAAACATGGCACCACTCACCTGACACCATAAAGTTAGTGCCATTCAGGAGCTTTAATGCAAGTGTTGTTTAGCATTTGATTGCACACTTTATACCTTTGGCATATAAGCAGCTTGCCTTTCCTTTCCTCTTCTTCACCAGCTGCAATATCCATAACTTTTATTCAATGCTGCATGGGCTTTAATTCACCCTAAACTTGTGTTGGGCATTGGGTTTATTCCTCATAAACTCCAGAAACCAAATTGTGTACTCCATTATACTAGTATAATCCATAGCAACTCCACTGACATAATTTACATAGTTTTCATCCATACAACACAGCTGATAACAGAGAGAGAGACTAAAAGAAGTCCCTTATATTTTGAGAATAACTGCAGTCAGCCTAAACAGATTTTCAACACTAAATATGTTTTAAATATTATTAAATAGACAATAATTCCTAACAGGTAACTCTGATAACCAAGTAAAACATACCTTCATTACTTGCATACATTATGCACCTTTTCCCCAAAATTCTGCTGTGAGAAATTGGGGTGAAGATGATAAGTTAGAAGATACTGCAATAGCAGTTTCTGCAGTGTGAGCCTCTGCTAAGGGAAAGCACAAGTAACATAGCACATACTGTACAATGGGCTCCCTAGCTACTAGCAGTAGATACTTCCTCTTACATTTGGCAGCAGTTCCTACTGCAGAAGCTGCTGCTCAGCTACTGACAGCTACTTACCAGTATTTTCAAGGAAAAGTATTTTTTCCCATCTTTCTGCCTTTCAAAAGGAAGGTATTTATCTTATTTGGGAGTGTGTTATATGCAAGAAAATATGGTACTTGAAAATATGGTACTTGAAAATATGGTATGGTTTGGCTATTCCGTGCTACTTGCTTTGAAAAATACAAAGACGCACCCCTCTCTTTCCCCCCACCACCTGTTTCCACTATTGTGGGTTAGGCATCACTGATGCCGTTCATTGAAGGTCGCTGTGAGGGACTGTTAAACTGCTTGGTGGAAGCAGAGAGCTGAAGCTGTATTGGCCCTACCCCAAACCCAGGGACACATCAATACCAAAAACAAAGGAATATGTAGGGCTCATGTGCAAGAAAGAAGTTTACTCACACTTTTATGTATTTCAGGGGTGTCGAACATATGGCTCATGGAGCTCCTACAGGGGCTGGGATTTTGGTGGTAAGGTGAGTAGCAGCAGTAACAAGCCCGCAGCTCCCTAAGGATCCCTGCTGTTATTATGCTGCTGCCAAAATTCTGGATATGGACCCTTGCTAGGGACTGACTTTGGTGGCAACAAGGTGAGCAATGATGTTGTTAACCCCTGTAGGGTTTAACAGCTACTGCTAGCCCCACCACCAGAGCTGGTCTGGATCTGGCTCAAGGGGCTAAATAAGTTTGACACCCTAGATCTTTTTAATGTATGTATTAGTTGTGAAGATTTGTTTCTCCATGACCAAGCTGTAAAAAAAGCACTAAAGGATGGGAAAAAAGGCAAAGACAACCATTAGAACTACAACTTTATGTGTGGCCAGAAGAAACAGGTTTAGGATTAAGTCTTGGCTAAAGAAGGGGCTTGCAGCTATAAGAAAAATGCTCTTTTTTATTCTTGCCGTGGTCAGGAAAACAGCTTAAAAAAAGATTTGCATCGATAGATCGTCATTAATATCTATTTCTCCTCCCAATTGAAATAACAGATTAAATCATAAATATTTGATCAGTTACTCAAGTCAATAAGAGTAACAATTTTTGACATTAGGAGGCACTACTTCACAGTTAGGGTGGCTAGGATTTGGAATCAGCTTCCTAGGGAAGTTGTTCTTGCTCCTACCTTGAGTGTCTTCAAGAGT
>JAGPOW010000261.1:59869474-59921896 GCA_030014935.1 Caiman crocodilus | reverse complement strand
AAAAAAAAATACCAGACTTCATTGCTGCCTCAGCTTTTCCCACTTCTATCCAGGGAATGTTCTTGGGGGGAAAGCTTCTAACCTGCTCATGAGATCACTCTTTTCTTTGAAGACTTCCCAAGTGGTTCACTCTTGTCTCTCTATCTGAAGTTGTATTCTCTCTCTCTTACCCTGTTTCATCGCATTGTATATTGTATAGTATAGCTCTGAAGCATGCAGGATGAAATGTGCTAACATTTTTTTTCCAGGGATGTAGCTGTGTATGTTTGTGTAAGGTTATCGTACCTTTTCCTAGACAAGTCAGCCAGGCTAAGTGCTCTTCTCTGGTAGGGGAACAGAAAGGGAAATGTGTAAACAACTCTTCTACACCTGTTTTGATCCAGATCAAACTCCCAAATTAACCAGGCTTGCATCAAATGAGGCATCTATTTACAGGTTCTGAAGCAAGCAGTGTGATCTCAAGCAGAGTTATCATAGTTGCAATCATACAATTTGACTTTGTTTTTAATATGAATATGCTAATTAAGGAAGCCTGATCTTAGAATTTTCCAACTTTTCTTGATATGTTTACTTGAAAAAGTTGCAAACACATTACACCCCAATGGTAAAATCCTAGCCCCATTGAAGTCAAAGAAAGTTTTTACCATTGGGTTCCATGGGACCTGGCTTTACCCATATTGCTCACAGAATAGTTTGCCAGAAAAAGTACCAACCTTTTTGGGTATAACATTAATTTGAAACCTCTCAACAATGCTTACATGTACTTTTCAAACACACAGATTATATTACTTGCCCTTTAGTCCCTTTTTACTGAATGCTTTATGCAAGTAAGAATTTATCAATCTTTCCAGCATATACCAAAGACATATACAAAGTTGATATTAATGTTGCAAAGGTAACTGAGTGACAGGTGAATCTCACAGTTTGATATTCAGGGCAGGTGGATATGCACCCTAGGGCTGGATCCAGATGTGCAGGCACATGTGGTTTATGGTGCTGCAGACCTGTTTGTGGTGCCACAAACCACACACCTGTCACATTAAAATGTGCCTGGCATTGCCACTTTGGAGCACAGGGGGAAAATTTGCTACTGCGGAATCCCAGTACCAAAAAAAACCCGCCACAAAAAAAATGGCACCATGCACACTACAGGAGCATGAGTCAGCAGAAACAGAGGCTTGGTCCTCCTGGGAGATGCTGTGGCTACCAGACACGGTGTCTTCCGGGCTCTAGTTACACCCCAGCTCCTCCAGCACACTGGGAGTAGGGAAATGGCAGTTTTCCTGAAGTGGGGCATTTTGCCCTGCACCAAAACACATATGCAGGGGCAACTTTTTTTGCTGTTTCAAGCACATGACCCTGCATGTGGGGACATGCCACTGATGTTTATCCAGACCTATGAAGATCTTCCCATCCTCCTTCTACACACCCTTCTCCTCCTCCACCATTGGCCACTACTGTGTATCACCTCAGAAGATCTTTACAGAATGCCTGATGGTCTCTTATGTTCCCATGGCAGCTTCAGAGAATAGCTACGAGCTCAGTTTCACCTCTGTGACTCTCTCTAGAAAGCAGACAGCCAGCCTACTCCCTTTCCCCTTAGAAAATGTATATAGAGTTTCTCTTTCTCTCTCTCTACACAAGAGCATGAGCTCTGTGGTTGAAATGGACTTCTAGCTAGAGGGATAGTTAATACTGCCAGAAAGAAGTGCAAGCTCCAAAGTCAAGAAAAGCAATAACTTCAGGTAAAGGATTATAAATGGATAATAGAGTGCATAGCAAACTGTGATTGGGGAAGCAATGAGGCAAAAGGACCATTACTGAGCCTATAAGTGAACTGGAACACCATGGCTAGGTACAGATATTCTAAAAGCCCAATGTGGAATTGAAATTACAGGGTTGTTGTAAATAGCATAGTTTAGATTGGTAACAAACAGAACACATATTCACCCTTTGTTTGGGGGCAAAAGAGAGGGAACAAATTTAGACCAGATTTCACCATTTTTAAACCAGTCTATGCATGCCAGACTTCTGTTCTGTTACTGGTTTCTGACCAGTTATGCTGATAAAAGAGTAATATCTGTACCCGCCCTTAACATTCTGTGGCTGTATGTGTACCAGCACAATGTGCTCTTGGTTCATACCTGAGATGTGTAGGTGCTACTACAATATAAGCAATCAATAATAATAGGTGTAGAATTTGTACAGTTACAGTATCTTCAATGAATAATGCAATGCTAACTAATCTGAAGACAAGTTCAATTCCAAAGACAACACAAATTATTTCAGACAGCAAATCACCTTAAAAGAATACATCAGCTGTGAGCACCAACAATAATAAATTCCAGGACATTTAATAGAATAAATAGCTCTGCTATATGACTTAAGTGCTTTGACAAAATAAGTTATACTAAAAAAAAAAATAGCCAATGTAATTCCAAGACACTCAGATTTTGGAGGACAAAATAGTATCTTTCAGCCAAAATTCTTGCTTTTATTATTTTAAGCTAGAATTTACTTGTATTCTAATAGTAAAAAGCAATGAATAAATGCTTTAGAGTCACTTTGTTGGGCTGCACATTGTGAACTGAAATCTAAATTTCATTTCTAATAAAGGTGGTGAGAAAATATTTTGGATATATCATACCTATTCAGTAGTTTTCAAATCTGTGATACGCAAGATTTAGCATACTTTCAGCGGGTGCCAAAATTGAAATGTATTATTTAATTTCTAAAGGATAAGTTAGATAGATCCAAATCCTATTTCAACCTATATGGGTGTAACAGGGAACAGGCCAGAGCTATATAAGCCCTGGGGTTGAACTAGTGAGGGGAAGAGAGCCAGCCCTGGAAGTGGAGTGTGGAGCTCCTAAATGCCTAGAAGACTGGAAGATAATAGTTCTGCAGGCCATGAGACAAAACAGAATAATCCAGAGAGAAAGAGACACTTGACAAGCAGGTACACATCCTCCATTCTTTTCTTATGTTGTAGGCCCAGGGCTTAGTGTTTACATTGCAGTTTAAACAAGAAGTTTGGACTAGAAATGTAAGGGGTGGTTTTTGGAGGTCTCGTGAATTTCCCCAAGGGTACCTGCTGCTCTTAAGCCCTGCTGGGGAAGGTTCAAAGAAGGGCAGGGGTGCCCAGAAGCCAGGCCTTAGAGCAGTCAGCCTGGACTTTAGGATCATCCAGAATAGAGGGGTAGAAGTTGGGAAAGCTAAAGCCCCAACAAAAGGGAAAATAAAGGCCTAGAGTGGCCTGGAGACACTGGGACAAGGATCCCATCCTATTGGAAATTTGAAAACTGTGAGGCATAGGGCATAATGTAAGGGTGGTATGGAGCCATGCAATTACCCCTTAAAGTAGGAGCTCTGTACTGCCAGGTGTTCCTTGGAGCGAGACCAGATCTGAGAAGCCCTGGGGCACCCTTCCTTTTGAAAGCCAGTAGAAACATCAAGACATGGGACAAGGATGAAGGGGAGACCATTCACAGAGTGAGTCGGGAAAAGAATTTGGGGGGGCCTCCCCAGGGGCTTACAACTGCCTTGGGGATGGTGCCCTGTTACACTGATGCATTGGCCAGGAAAACTCCTAAGGCAGTATGTGCCATAAGACAATGACTTATACATAAGGAAAGAAGAACTGTTGGGTCCAATGAGAAGTTGGGGAGGCACTGGCCTTGAACCTGGCAGGTCAGCAACAGACCTTGGAACTTTTAGTCTGTATAGTCCATAGTCTGTAATGCCAAATAGAGGTACAGCATCAGTTGCTGCTAGGGAGAGGGGTCAGGTACATTCAGCCAAAGCAGGAAACCCAGGAGGGGAAGTCTGAGGGGCCAGATCCTGAGATGCCAAAAAGACACAATAGAGGAAGAGGAGGGCCAAGGTTTACTGAAAAGAGGAGTGATGGGGTGAAGTCTTGATATGGAGAACAGGCTGGCCAGGAGCTGGGGAAAGACTGGACTGTGCTGATGGTGGATGTGTGGATAGAGGGACAGAACATATGGGCTGTGGTGGACTCAAGCTTGGCCCAGACTGTAGTGCAGAGAGACTTGGTACAGAGAAGAGAGGGGAAAGTGGTCAATCAGATAACTATTGAATGCCTGCATGGGGACACCCAAACATATGTTAGAGTGTGGGTCACCCTGCAGATAGGAGATGATACCCACCACTGCTACTCAGGGTAGCTAATCAATTGTCATATCTAGTGCTTCTAGGATGTGACTGACTGAAGCTTTTAGCAGTGGTGCAGCCTGTCATGAGGCAGGTCAGAGGCTGATAGCCTGTGAGAGACTAAAAGCTGAATTGGGAAGGCATAGCCCAGGAGGGACAAAATGGTGCCAGTGAATCCACAAGTCTCAGGTGACTCTGGAGTGAGGATAGAACCCCAGAAGATGGGTCAGAGGCTGGAGAGACACACATCTGGAAGCTAAAAGGAGATAGAAAACTGCAGCTCTGAGAAAAGGGGAGCCAGGCCTGGGTGTCCCAAGCTCCAAAAGAGACTGGGGCTTGGGCTAGGGCTGAGGCCCGAGGCTATACCTGAGAATAACCCTATGGTTGAGGAGTTAACTAGAGATACCCAGGTGCCTCTGTCAGGGAAGACACAAAACAGAAGATATATATTGGTAACCTTTTTGAGGATGGGCATTTTCAATTGGAGCAGAGCCAGGAGGAGAATTTCAGCATGCGTTCCAAGAATATCTGGCCCAGTGTAATGGGGAGGTGCTGCAACCAGAAGTGATGAAGACATCTCTGAGATTTGAGGTGAGGAATGATCTCCTCCACAGAATTGAGCAAGGGAAGTCTGAAAGGAAGGAGATAGTACAACTGCTGGTACCACAGCAATAACGACAGGCCCTATCGAGGTGTGGCCATTTGGGGAGAGACAAAACAGAAGCCTGCATTCAGAAAAGGTTCTTTGGGCTGGGATTACTTTGGGAGGTAGAAGATTATTGTGATTCCTGCCCTGTGTGTCCAAAGGTGACCCCTAATCTTCCACCCAGGGCCCCTTTGGTCCCACTACCCCTGGTAGAGGTCCCCTTTGAATGGGTTGCATTTGACATTGTGGAGCCATTACCAAAAAGTAGTGTGGGACATTGGTATATTCTGGTCCTAATAGACTATACAACCAGGTACACCAAGGAAGTACCTGAGTCCATCCTGAAAGTTTCAGAGGAGCTACTAAACATATTCTCCCAAGTAGGACTCCCCAAAGAACTGCTGAGTGACCAGGGGACAAATTTTATGTTATGGGTGTTCAAGGGGTGAGTGAAACCCTGGGAACTAAGCACATAAAAATCTCAGTATTCCATGCACAAACTGATGGATTAGTGGAGTGGTTTAAATGGATGCTAAAGCAAACATTAAAAAAAATGTGGTAGGGAGCCCACAGAAATGATATCTGGTGTTCCACCCCTGTTGTTTGCTGTGAAGGAAGCCTCCCAGGCTTTGACAGAGTTTTCTCTTTCGAACTCTTGTATGGATGTCAGCCATGGGGGGAGAATGGGGGTCTTAGATTTGATTAAGGAAGGACAGGAAGAACAACAAAACAAGGACAGAAACCTAATACAGTATGTGATCTAGTCGAGGGAACAACTAGAGGCAATGTGCAAAGTGGCTTTGGAGAATCTTTGAGTAGTGCAAGGATGGCAGGTGGCTAATTACAATCAGGGTGCCTGAGAAAGGAAATTTGAAGCAGGAGACTGAGTGTTAGTACTGCTGCCAGACCAGGAGATGGAATTACTTGCTCAGTGACAGGAGCCCTATGAAATTATACACCATGTGGGGTCTGTAAATTATGAGGTGCAACATCCAGACAAGTGGAAGATGAAATGAGTGTACTACATTCATATGTTGATACCATGGCAAACAAAAGAGGCTTTATGTATGGTTTGGAAGATCCCAAATTGGGACCCTCCCCAAGAGGACGAAAGGTGGACAGACATTGAACTTGCCCCACATTTGTCAGAGGAGCAGCAGCAACAAGCAGCAAAACTGACTGAAGAATACAGGGACTTGTTCTGACAGATGCTGGGGGAAGCCCAAGGCACGGTGCACTGGATAAAAACACTTCCTGGCCAGATGATTCAAGAGAATTAGAGGAGAATCCTGCAAAGACTTCAGGGCCAGATAAAAACAGAAATTAAAAAGATGCTAAAAAGGGGAGTAACACAAGAGTCTCACAGTGAGTGGTGAAGCCCGATTGTGGTAGTGCCAAAAACTGATGGGAAGATCCGCTTATGTATTGATTTCTGAAAAGTGAATGCAGTGGCTAAATTTGATGTATATCCAATGCCAAGAGTGGATGAGAGGGTGGAAAACATTGGGCAAGCCTGCTATATATCAACCCTGGATTGAACTGAGGGCTATTGGCAGATCCTATTAGTGTCATGAGACCAGAAGAAGACCATGCTCGCCACTCCGTGGCGCTTATTTGAGTTTCAACAAATGACTTGTTCAGTCTATGTGGAGCAACAACCACATTTCAACACTTAATGGACAGAGTTTTGGCACCCCATTGCAGCTATGATGTGTACTATATTGATGATATCATCATATACACCTCAGACTGACAAAAACATCTAATGGCCCTTCAAGCTGTACTTCAAGACCTAAGAAGGACAGGGTTGCCAGCCAACCCAGAGAAGTGCACAACTGGGAAAGAGAAAAGAATCTTGCGTTCCAAGTTGGAAGCAGCCAGGTATGGCCATTAATGAATGAGGTAGAACTGCAAACATACCAAGCATACTGGACAAAGAAGCAGGTGAGGGACCTTTTTGGGACTGGTGAACTATTATAGGAAGTTTGTGCCTCATATTGTGGAATGTGTGGTGCCCTTGATGGAACTAACATGATCTAGGGCCCTAACCAAGGTGCTTTGGACACCTGAAGCAGAAAGAGCATTTCAGGAAGTGAAAAGGGTACTTTGTCACTGCTGCTGTACACACCAGATTTTAGTAAACCCTTCATGGTGCAGACAGATGCATCAAATGTAGCCATTGGGCTGTGTTAGTCCAAAAGGATGGAAATGAGGAATGCCCTCTGGTCTATACATAGAAAGCTGCACCCCCAGGAGAAACTATGCTGCAGTAGAAAAGGGGTATCTGGCAATTTAAATGGGTAGTAGAAACACTCTGGTACTATTTGTTGGGGCGTACATTCTTTTAAATCACTGATCATGCCTCACTGCAATGGCTGCAGAGCATGAAGACAGACAATACAATGCTAATGAGGTGGGCTCTCTGTCTTCAGCTTTACTGTTTCAAGATAGAACACTGTCTGGGGACCCAGAATATGGTGCTGATTTCTTCCCAAGGTTATATGATGAAGAAGAAGGTTTGGAGGAGAAGAAAAAACCCCAGACAAGAGAAAAGAGGGAGGGGTGTGTAACAGGGGACTCTAGACCTGTTACTAGAAAGTGTGCCAGCTCCTTTAAGGGCTGAGTTTTCAGAGCCCAGCCTGCTGGCAGAGCAAGAGTTAAAGGACAGCCCTGCAGGCAGGTGAGCTGACTGTGGGCATCACATGACTTGGAGAGAGCTCAGGCAGGCCAGAGCTATATAAGCCCTGGGGTTGACCTAGCCAGAAGAGAGGCTAGCCCTGGCAGTGATGGAGTGTGGTGCTCCTGAATGCCACAGCATGGGGCAGAGGGCACAGAGTAGGGATGGTATGGAGCTGTGCAATTAGCCCTTGAGGCAGAAACTACACACCACCAGGTGTTCCTTGGAACAAGACAGGATCTGGGAAGCCTTGGGGTAGCCTCCCCTTTGACAACTAGAAGGAACATCAAGATGTGGCAGCTGAGTAAAGGGGAGACTGTTCCCAGAGTGAGTCAGGAAAAGAGGGACTTGGGGAGGGGGAGCAGAGAGCAGGGGCTTACGACTGTCCTAGGGATGACGCCGTGCCATATTTGGTATGCACTGTTAAGATTCTTTTTTCACTTGCATAACTATGTTCTTGGAGCTGGCCCAGTGGGTAACCAGAAGGGGAAGATATGGGACAGAAACTATGCATTGCTGTTTTAGACATTTTAGGTAATTAACATAGGTGACTGGTGCCTCCTGAGTTGGGAGGGCACATGTCCCCCCAGTGGCCAGTCAGTGACCAGGGGCAGGGTCCCCCATTGCCGATCTCACCAATCAGGGTTGAGGGGGTCCCCAAGCGGCTGATTGCCAGAAGCATGAGTGGGGCACCCAGAAGTGCCGGCTGTGCTCCCAGAAGTGCCAGCAGCACCTCTCCAGATGCCCCCACTTCCCAGCTAGCACTTGCAGGGGGGGCAGTAGCATTCCCACCTGCCCCCCCCATTGCCTAAGTGGGATGCACTGGAGGGGGTGCATCTGCACTCTCAGGGGGTGAACTTGCATCCCGTACGCATCACCACTGATAAGTAATATAAATGCAAGACAGAAAATTCATTGCAGGCAGAGGCCAAAAGCCAGAGCCAAATTCATCTCTCTGAACTATCCTCCTTCTAGATTTTTCCTCCTGGCCAGTGCACTGGTAGTTAGAGCTCTTTTGCTGGGAAGTAGGAGAGGCAGGTTTAAATCTCATTTGGGTGATGGAAGGCTAGAACCCAAATACCCACTTCCTGAGTGGTGTTGGTGAGGTTATTGGTAAAAAGTACAAAGATTTCTCCCTTTCCATTGTTTATTTCCAGAAAGTAAATGGGCAACCCTATTCTACCAGAGGGGAAAATAGAATCAAACTGCGTATGTCAAAAATGGTGCTTACATGGCTGTGTAAGTTTGACTTAGCTGCCTAAAGGTACAATAGGATTTAGATCATACTGTGTAGGTTGATTAAGTATTGGAAAATCTAATCCTATTGGAGACCACAGGAGTTTTGCCATGGATCTGAACAGAGCTATGATTTTAACACAATGTCTTACCATTAGATGAAGTTTCTCATTTAAAATAAACAATCTAAATAGAGCTGAGAGAATAATTCCTAGCAAAAATATATCTAGAGACAAATTGGATTTCTTCTACTATATTATTATTCAAAATTATTCAATGACATTTACTCCAATTAGTTTTACTCTATGGACTGATCATCAACAGGCCTCAAGTATTCAATATTCTCTTATCAAGTTAATTGTGATAGGTCAAATAAGTTATATTGTATTGTTTCTTCTCTCTGACTAGATGAGCACATAAGCACTTCCACAGGAATTGGAAGTTTGGTTTCTGCACATTTGAAATCCACTCACTAATTTTAATTTTGATTTTTTTTTTTTTGGTGAAAATTCATGTAATGAAAACTTGTCCTGATGAACGTTTGTGGATACCCAATACAGAAGGGGAATCTGGTGAAAGCAAATTCCTTTTTCTGTGTGCTTTTTCAGGGGCAGTATTCACCTCCTTCCCTCCTCTCTTTCCATCCTCCACAGAGGAAGGATTAGAGAAAGAGAGGTACAAAATTTTGGCTTGAAAAGACCAAATATACCTTTGAATTGTAAACTGTTAAGTGCCCAAGTATTAAATGATCCTCTGACATGTATGAACCCAAAACTTCATGCTGTTAAAGCCAACTAAATAGTAGCATTAGAGCCTCCCTTCTGTATAAGCACAAAAAGCTATGAACAAAGGGGGAACCACTGTTGTTCCACTGTGTGGGTTGAGAATAAAGGCATGCCATGGAGCAGTACCTAGAGGTTCCTGGTAAGGGGCCAGTATATGAAGACTCATTCCTCTGTATATTAAGGGGGAATGAAGCTGGCACAAGAGCTAGGGCAGTCCTAAGGTTACTATTTCATAGCCTAGGGAGAGGAATCTGTCCTTCAGGCAGACCTCCTCACACTAGTTCATTTATTCAGGCTGTGTGTGAGGTAGATGTACAGCCTTACCTTGAAAAAAGCTACCTTGGGTCCATGATTGGGGTTTCAAGGGACCTTTTTGCAGACATAGCATTCTGCTTGCAAACAAGCTGCAACGCAGAAGTTTTACCTATCATCAGCTCATCACAGGCCCATTATTAATGTGAGCCCCAAGCCTCCAACCGTGGTAGCTCACTGAAGTCAATAGGATTTAGATGTTTGAATAAGGAACATCTGCATGTAATGTTTTCTGGATCAGACATTTATTTATGTGTTTCTTTAGAAGGCCCAAAAGGATCACATAAAGTTGTCTAAAGAAATAAAAATTCCTTCACATAACCTCAAAACACATTCCAACATTAAAACATTTCTCAGCGACTTATTAGCTTGTACCCTTGCATTGTGCAGCTCCTGAAAATTGGGGAGTAGAAGAGAAAGTTGATTCAAACCCAGCTACTGAGTAACAGAGATAAAAACACAATATTGCTTTAGGGAGGCTCCACTTACTGCAGTACAGCATGTTGGAATTGTCTGACCAAATAATTTAGAAAATGACTTTAATATCCACCATTAATATACAGGTTTCAGTCCTTGTTGTCATTTTTTTAAATAGGTAGTAAAAGGAACAACTATTTTAAAGTCAACATCATCATCCAAGCTTTTACATAACCAGTTCAATCTTCTATTTCATGTTTTGCAAAAAAAATAAAATAAAAAAGAAAATTAATATTCCTTTTACATGGAGCTTAAAACAAAGTCTAATTTAAGAAGATTAACTGGCAATATAACATTTTGATCCAAAGATTGTTTTAATTTGCAAATAATCTCTTACATGTAAAGAAATCTTCAAAGCAACATGCAAACTATTCTGAGTCCAAAAATAATGAGCTATTGATTCTTTTGTTATGAAATCATTCTGTTGGTTGGCAATATACCTTTGGGCCACAATTCATTACATAAGCAAATTACAGTACCTGATACTGACACTGAAGAAATGACAGCAAAGTTTTTCTCATTAAAAATCATGCTGGAAAAGTATAAAAACTAACTTTTTTTTTCAAAAATATAAATTAAAAATAGAGGTTGCATAGTATATTTAATTTCTGACCAGATATAAATTTAGTAAATTTATGCCAATAAAATATATTTTCTGAAGTTCCAATAGCTGAAGATATAATGAACTTAAATCATCTTTCTTTGCAAGTCAAAATTCTATTTCTTAAAGGTTTAATATAAGTACTGAGTGCAATTAAACGAACTGTATGTAAAATACATTTAAAAATGTAAGTTGTAAAACCTGGGTGGTACATAAAATCAGTTAACTTCCTAACCCCATATTTTGCCACATAAATTTGAACTGTCTCAATGCTAAAAGATACTGAGTGTCCTAAACTCTCATTGGGTTCGTATACATGTGCAGGGAGGCTGCTCCAACGTGCTGGAATTCCAGCATGTTGGAGCAGACTCCATTAGTCAAGTCAGCTGAAGCATGGTTGATTTCAAAGGTTGCACCTCTGAAAATCTGGCCATTGCTTAAGTGTCTTAAACATGAATGTCATATACAAGTATAAAATAAGATGAGGTCAGTTCTGCTATCCTTAGGGTGGCAAAACTCCCACTGACTTCATGCCTGGCTTCCCCTTCCAGACCACCTTCCTATATATAAACAAACAATTTGGGTTGAGAACAGGGTAGAGCCAAACTAACATTTAGGCATGAGAGGCCTGTGTCTAGGATGAGGTGGGCAAAATATGCCTATGGGTCAAATCTGGCCTGCCAGGCCATTTTATCTGGCCCACAGGGCCCCTGAAAAATGTAGAAAATTAATATCTATCTGCTCCTGGCTTCCTGTTAACGATGACAGGAAGTCAGGGACAGTAGGACCTAGGGGAAGCCAGCGGCAGTACCCTGCAACCCAGCAGCAAGGCCTGTCCAGCCCTGCCCCACTCCCAGCCCCCTCCCACTCCAACTGGAAACCTCTATCAGAGCCTTCTGGCCTGAGGACGTTGGGCTGCTTCCCATCCCCTCCACCCTAAGGAAACTCAGGTAAGAATGTAAGGGGCAACAGGGAAGACTGTGGGCGATCACCCTAGTCCTCAGAGTCAAGTCAGGCCAGCTTCTGCTACATCCTGCAGTCTGGCCATGCAGCTACAAGTCATGTGGTACCAGAGCAGGTGGCTGTGGGCAGGAAAGCAGAGAAATGGCAGCAAGGAAGGAGTGTGTGTGTGTGTGTGTGTGTGTGTGTGTGTGTGTGTGTGTGTGTGTGTGTGTGTGTGTGTGTGTTCATAGCGTAAGTTCCAGATGCATACCCCACCATATACATACACCCACACCCCCCTTGCACTGCCATACATGTGGACCCACTCACACATGCCAGCCACACACAGGCCCCCACAAACCCCATATGCACCTACACCCCACATATCCACACACCCACCCACCTACCCACACACACACACACACATGCTCCCTCACCCCACACCCATCCCCCCACAACCTCCCTACACACACCCATAACCACACCCCCACAGTCCCCCACAGACCTATACCTACGCCTCATCCCCCCAACTGCCCCACAATATACAATAGTAAAACTTCTTTTTAAGATATTGTGCAATCACCTCTGTATACACTACACAAACATATGTAAATCAGGAAAAAAATATTTTTTAGAAATCAAATTAATTAATGTTGTAGATGTTCACTTTTTAAAATAGAATTCAGTACTGTTCTGGTTCCCAGATAGCAAAACCCGTTGCTGAAAGGAGTACTTCTGTGCACAAGGGGAGGGACTTCTGATTGCTAAGGTCAGGGGCCAGGGGGTAGGACTTCTGGTCAAAAGATGACAACCTGGGGGGTGGGCACCTGTCAAAGGGTGGGGCTACCCATGTGGCCCTCAACAGCTTGCCAAAACTTTGTAAACGGCCCTCCACCCAAAATAATTGCCCCCCAAGATCTAGAACCTCAGTTTCCGAAGTCACATAGACATTGCCTTTCATTTAAAACTATACTGATAAATATAAGAAGTGCCTCAGACAGTCCATGTCAGCCTGAATGTTCAGATTCAGATGCCCTAATACAAGAGCTACAAAGGATTGTGAATCAAAGTGGTTTAACTCTGAAAACTGATGACCTGAGGCTGGCCTGCCACTCCCCTAGCACAGAATCCTCAGTGCTGCCAGTCTAAAATAGCTCTGTTGTTGTGGAGTCAGCAAGAGTCTTCTCTTCAGCTGGATGGGAATGAATTACTTCTTTCAGACATGGTCTATATAAAGCCAAAGGAAGGTTATACGGTGTAGCAGTAGATCTAGCTTGGCCAAATAGCAGAGATGTCAGATTCCTCAATAGGTAAGCAGACAGCACCTGGAAATATGATCTCTTCTACTGCCACTCCAAGATATGATTTCTACATAGGGTGAAGTTATATCCCACACTTGAACCATGCTAAATGTGTGGAACGTTAAGTAGTATTAAAGTTAGAATGTTCTGTGAGCAGTTACAACTATCTTATGGTCGCATCATTAACTCAACAGAAAAAAGCACAACTATATGCAGCCACTCACTAGCCTCCTGCTGGAAGGGTGATGCGTATACATACCAATCCTGGGGTATTTTTGTTTCATAACAAACAGGCACAAACGCAATATATGCTTCTAGTCAGAGTGAGGTAAATAGAGTGTGCACTTGTCCCTTGGGACAACTTGACCAAAACCTAAGCCATATGAAATCCACTTCAGTCCACTTCACAACTGAGACAAGACTTTCTAACCCTTTTCACTAGCCCATCAAAGCTACTACTTACTATACCATAGTGAGAAGATTCTGACCTAAAGTCCATTTCTTTTCCCATCCCATTATTACTCCTTTTCTAGTACAGTACTACTTCTCTGTACTTCTTTTCTTTTTCAAAACTGCTAGTTATATAGGAATTTGGTAGGAGAGCATTAGGAGGAGTATAGCTAGTAGCATGCAGGCTGGATCTGGAAGTATAGCTGATTTTCTGCAGGCAAGTATGATCTTTATGCCCCTGGTGGAAGATTTAACTTATTCCCAGGTACTTAAATAGGACTACTTTAAGAGCAAGCTTCAGCCTTTTAAAAAAACCTTAATACTGTTCAGGGTTACAGGGAATATAAATCACTTAGTAAGCCAGTTAGTTAAGTTGAATAGCTTTTGGCCCTGAATTCACAGAAAATGTTTTCCAGTTGAAAAAGGAATGCAATGAAAAATTAAAGAATTCTGTCTCTTGTACAGAGTTAGCGGAATGAAAATACTTGATCAAAATTTTTTGAGGTGACTGGTAGGATTTGAATGTACTTCCTGAATAGAGATTACAAAATATTCAGTGTCCTTTTTTATTAATTATTTGTTTACTGTTGAATTTTTTTCAAGAATATTACTTCCATAGTGGGCACATATACTAAGCTGCCCAATTTCACTAATTAATTAAAGATGTATTATGATATGTATTCATACATTTTTATTCTGTAACAAATATTGATATGTCCATTGTATAAAATGTTATATACAAAGCAATCAAACTGTTCCCACGTGTTCTAATTTAATATTGTGGTTTTTGTCAACTATCTAAGGACCTTTGGAGAACCCCCAATGATTTTAGGGCATTTCCATGTAACCTGTCACGTTAAGGTGAAAAATTTGCAGAGACAGCCTTACCATCTGTCATCAGCTGGTTCTGTGACAGTAAGGGCTGCCCTGAAATGGCCAGTAGGTTCCACACATAACAAAGACCTTGTACTTTTACACTGTTTATATCTTGACTTGGGCAGAGACTCCTATAAAAAGACCCTTTGCTTTGTTTTGTTTTTAAAATCAGTCGCTATTGTATCTTTTTTAAAAGAAAAATAATTTATACAGCTAGAAAATAAATAAAACCCTGATTTGATTTTAACACTGCCTAAACAAATACATTGCACACCAAAGAGATTTTATTAATATCATTTTCAACCATCTCATAAAAGCTAGAAAAAACCTGTCTTGCTAAATTACAAGATTTCTTGTGTGCTTTGGCTGCTGTATTTAAACTGTAAGTCTATCTGTTAAGAATACTTGATACACTACCAAGGTATGCTGTCTTTCATTACAAATGGATTATTTAAAAGACAGCATTCTGAAAAGAATAAAAACATTTCTGCCACCTAACAAAGCTTTGCTAGTCTCGTGGTATAGTCACTCACGTAATGAGGTCCACATCTCATAGCAGAAGCCAAAGATAAACTGGTTTTACCATGATGTCAAGCACCACTTAAGACTTGCAAATACAGTACTATCACACAATAGATTTCTCACTGACATACAGGGATTGCAGCTGAAGTTCTTACAATATTGGTGAAAAGAATTTAGAAAATGTTAGAGAAATAAACTAATGGGAAATATTTTTATCCTGCCACTTACACAACTCAATTATTGGAAAAATACAGAACTAATAGAACACACATCCAAGATTTGCTTATATCAAAACATCAAATTGTGAAAGCAGCAACAGCCATTGTTAGAAACAAATGAATGGAAGAAATAAGTGAATTATTCTAGGAAACTTCCTTCTGCCAGTATAACAGATCTTACAGGCTTTATTTACTCTTTGATTATACATACAATATTTACTTACAACAGGAACAGGTCTTTTCTCTAGCCTTTGCATCTACTACCCAGGCAAAATTTCCACTGACTTTAAACAGTGCATTATATAGATATAGAAATGGCCTGCTCACATATGTAGGAAAATTTGTTATTCTATAAATCGACCCTCATATTCTTTTAATATGCAAAGCTTCTTCATTACTTTAGGGTCAGTTTTGTTCTCAACACGTACCAGTCCCATTGATGATAATGCGAGTTACACATGACTATCGAATAGATGACCTGTGTGAATTGAAGTGGGTCTATAGTCCTTCACTTACATCTGACTTTCAACAGCTTGAATACAGAACTTTTGTAGCATGTGATTTCTGTAGCTGCTGCCTTCTCTTACTTGGGGACTTAGAAATAGAAAGAGGAATTTAAACTCATGCAAATGCGAAATTACATAAACTGTACACTGCGGTCGAACATTTAGCACTGATTAGTCATGAAGATCACAGATTATTCATGCTCCCTATTACAGCTCCCCCATATTAGCAACCTTTGGGGTCTGTGAAAATCATGACCACAGGAACCTTGATAAGCTAGGAGGACTTCAACATAATCTGCAGCTCTGTGGAGCACTGCTGTGCAGTCTCTTCCGGTGGCAGATGCTGAAAGCTCCTCTTAGTGTAGGTCTTAAGGTAAATATTTCTCTCTTTGAGTACCACATGACCTTCAATCACAAGAAGAAACAGCTCAATAGTAAGGAGAGGCATGCTATCTAGACAGAAGGAACTCATCATTATAAACCACATCTCCCATCCTGACTCACTTTGCAGTCCTAAGACACAATGTTTCTGCTTAGCATTATCCAATTTTATGGACACTAAACTTGACACTTATAAATGCCATAGTGGGCTGCTCTGGATAAAGTGACAATGTTTTTAAAGTGCTACATAGGCATATCTAACCCTGCTTCATAAGCACCCTCCAGGTTATTGCTGAAAATGAGGCCTTGCTCATCTTCTGTTCTGTATGCTCCAAACCTAGAACCAAAGCAGTAAGGATGCTCTTGCAATACCTCCTGCCTGAGAGAGTGGTCAGACCAAGAGGCCTTAAGAGTGGTGATGGCACTCCAGAGCATCCTCACCACCTCATCTCTAGTTATGGAGTGTGTGGTGTGGAAGACTGTAGACAGTGTTTGGTTATCCACACCAGCATATCCTGCCTAAATGCTAAAAATCAGTGTAATTTTCAGGTAACTGTAAACCTGTTGTGCAAATGCTAAAAATCAACCAGGATACAAGCCCAAACCTCCTCTGATTAGGTGTTGTGTCCCAGACTCCTAAATAATTTAAACAGACTTTAATTCACAATGTATTCGTATATTAGTAACTACATGGTCTCAGTGTGTGAGATAGTAGGACTTCACTTCTCCAGCAAGAAAGGGAATCTAAACATTGCTTCACCTTACCTTCTATATAGATGGGATTGACCAGGATGACCAGAGAGGTCCTTTCCAATGCTGTGAGAGAAATAAATCTGGGCTGCATGTAAAAATTAATCTTTGGTCACAAATCCCCAAACTCTTACTCATAGTGGTATGATCACAATGGACAGAAATCAGTTATGTTTGGAGTAGGGTAACCACCTTTTCAAAAGGGAAAGGTAAGACACATTTCCATCTTCCCATCCCTCTCTCCACTCCACTGCTGCCAGAAGTGGCACAGCCAGACCAGAGCCGAGAGGAGCCAATGTGAGCTGCTCACTGTTTGCTCAGGGCTCCCCACCCTACTGCCTTTCCCTTAGGAGCCCTGCACCAGCCTCATGCCTCCTTCTCACCTGGCAGCAGCTGAAGGCACAGCTACACAATGCCGATACCCCCATTGCTGCCAGGTGGGCAGGGGGTGCTGCCAGTGTAGGGCTCCTGGGGAAAGGGCAGCAGGGTAGGGAGCCCCAAGGCCACAGTGGGTGGCCTGCATTCACCCCCACTCTACACACAAATCTGAGGGGGCAGCTGCCCCCTATCCCCACCCCCTAGATGAGCCACCTGTGACTCCATCCTGCTCCATGCCCCAGCCCCACACACTGACCTGGCTGGGCAGCACCCCTAGATCTTGTCCACTTCCTCCCTCACTGTTGGGGCCTCAATCTGCCCCTCTCCTGCCTCCCCTATACTCCCACTTCCCCTATGTCCCCTCCCCCCATAGACTTACCTGCAGGGAGCTGCTCTCCAGTTGCCTGGCTGTGTGCCAGCCACGTGCATGTGTGCAGCACATGCATGCATGTGGCACCCTCTGCGTCCCACTCCCCCCAGCCCCTTGTAGGCTAGAACACTGCCAGCCTGCAAGGGGGATCCCTGCACAATGTTGCAAGTCTGGGTCAAATGCTACCATGGAGTCATGCAGTGTGGGACTGGGATTTGAGGTTCCTATTCCAGGGATGTCCTGCCCAATTAGGGATGGGTGGTCACCCTAATTTAGGGTGAAAAAAGAACAGTGAAAAATTATTCTTGGAGGCCTGGGAAGTACTGATTAAAGAAGTGCACTAAAGAAATGGATTTAGCAACCTATTCAGATTTATGAACACCATTTTCCCCCTCATAATACACTCCTGAATATAACACATACCCCATTTTGAGAAGGCCCCGAGAAGCAAAAATGATCCTTAAAAAATCAGAGAAGTCCTTTAGTTAGTATAATAATATTAAATGATTTTTGGGGGGTCAGACTAGATGGCCTGCTTTAGGCCCCTTCTGACCCTAGATACTATGATACTATACTGTCCTCCTGCTTTAGTTTTCAATGGGCTAATTCTAATGGCACTTATTAACTCCACAGTACAACATCATTATCTATGTGTACAGTGCTATTAGGCTGGAGTAAACTGATTAACTCCACTATAGGATAGCACTGCCAGATATAAGTACTATCCTACAGTGGATTTATTTACTTCATCACAATGCATGTGTAGATGCCAACGTTGTACAGTGGAGCTACTTAGTGCCCATTGAAAACTAAAGCAAGGGGATTGTATAAAATAATTTAATATCATGCAGTGATAATACAGTGTTAATAAATCTGAGTAGGTTGCTAAATCCATTTCTTTAATGTACTTCTTTAATCAGTACTGCCCATATTGTCTTGGGGCAGGCCTCCAAAAATAATAGCTGGCTAGCTAGCAGGCAGCTATGCTCCAGCCAGCCCCTCTTATAAGGTAGATTATAATAAGCCATAAAGCCAGGTGACACCCTCAGCACTGATTTCAAATACTGCTGCCACTTCCAGGCAGTTGGTTTTAAACCTTGGGTGAGCCAAGAATCAAAAGGGGTTGCAAATTCAACAGTATACTGCACCTTCCCCCACCACCCAGATCCACCCCTGATTTTTAGCTCTTTTACATGCAAACAAAACTTTGAAAACATAACCTGACCATAACTGATGCTTGCTTGTTTCTTCATGCCAGCTGAAACAATGGTTCCAATCAAAAGGCAGGAACCTCTCCATTCATCTTAATTCTGGAATGGGCAGTCACAGGGAACATGGGGCCAGAGATACAAGCAAGACAAATTGAGGGGTGTAGTGAGGGCACAAGTCCTAGACTGAATTCCAGTTACTGGATCTCTGTGATGATTTTTGCATCTGCAAGATGGATATATGTAATTCAGTGTTTAGATGTAAACTCTCTTCAGCAATCCCCTGCAATTGAGGATGATTATCTTCTGTTATGGTCCTGTGAGCCCAAAAATAACTTATAAGGCTGATCAATACATTTTGTTGCAACTCAGGCATGTGTTTCTGTGTGGGGTGGGTGGCTCCTGATTTTTTATTCGGTTCACAGCATGCTGTTTCTGCCACTCCCACTTTTCTGTCTCCTGTTGTCATCATAAGGTTTCAGAGTACTGATATCCTTGCAGCAGACTATTCCTCCATTTAAGGCAATCCTGGGTGATAATTTCCCATGAATTGATGTTGATGTTGCATTTTTTCAAGCAGGCCTCAAGGACATCCTTGAAGTGTTTTCTCTGCCCTCTTCTTGAGTGTATCCCTTGACTGAGGTGGGGGAATAAAACTTGTTTCCAGAATTTGGAGTCAGACATCCAGATGATGTGGCTGGCCCAAAGTTGATGTCGGATGATCATTGTCTCAATGCTCATAGTGTTTGCCTGCAAGAAGACACTAATGTTGGTGCATCTGTCTTTCCACTGGATTGAATGATCTTGTGCAGCAGAATCAGTGGTACTTCTCCAATTACTTGAAGTATGTTCTGTCCATTGTCCACATCTCAGCTCCATATAACAAGGTGGGGATCACAACTGCTTGAAAAAACTATGAGCTTTGTTTCAGATCTGATGTCATGATTTTTGAACACCTGTTTCCTCAGGTGTCCAAAAACTGCACTTGCACATTTGAGGCAATATTGGATTTCTTCATCAATGTCATCTTTCTGTGAGAAATGGCTTCCAAAATACAGGAAATACTTAATGTTCTCCAGCGTCTCACCATGAATCTGAATTACCAGAGCTGGAGATTGCTCATTAAGAGCTTGTTGATGGAAGACCATCTTCTTCTGAACGTTGTTTCATAGTTGATAGGGTTTCATAGTTTCATAGTATCATATTTCAGAAGTATCAGTCCCATTTTCTTGTATGTCTCAGTAAAGATGTTGACAATTGCCTGACAGTCTGCTTCTGAGTGAGCAAATACTAGACCATCCATAGGCGATGCATGGGGGGGCACAGAGAGGTATATGCCCTCCCTGAGAGTGCTGGTGCCCCCCTTGACAGCGAGCTCTCCAGCTGGTGGGGGAGCATGGAAAACACCAGTGCCCCCCTGAAATTGGCTCCGCTGGCAGCACATTGGCAGCGGATGTGCTGGCAGAAGTGCCCCCCGATTGGCAGCCACCGGTGTGCCACTAGTGGGTTGACCCCCCCAGTCATTGGCTGGCTGTTGGGGGACCTCCCCATTGGTCATTGTCTGGCTACTGGGGGACTCCCTGGCCGGTCACTGGCTGGCCGCTGGGGGACCCTCCCTCAGTTGTGCCCCATGGGTGCCCCCACATACTTGGGAGGCACCAGCTGCCTATGACACTGTCATCAGTGTACTGGAGCCTGATGATTGAGGTCAGGGTGGTTTTGGTTTTGGCTCAGAGTCAGCTTAACATCCATTTGATAGTTTAGCTCCACTGCATCTGGAAGCTTGTTGGTGGTTAGATGTAGCATCACAGTAAGGAATATCAAGAAGAGTTTTGGAGTGATGATGTGGTCTTGCCTAACTCTCATCTTTACTCATAAGGATCTGTGATAGATTTGCTATTGAGAACCACTACTTGCACACTATTTTTGGTAAATATTGGCCAGGACAACCCATTGCAGAGCTATTGTTCAGATTATCCATAGAATATACACTTAAACATTAATATGTTTCAGAGAAGGGTGTTCCAGTTCAGATAAAAAATGTATATGTCCCCAAGTAAGAGAACAGCAGGAAAATCATTCTGGTTCTCAGGGCCAGATCAGAGCAACTAGACTGTAGAAAACAAATGCTTTAGTCTCCTTCCAACTATAGGACTCACCATGCCTTGAACACTTACCATGCATATCTGAGGTATGAATTTGCAAAGCCCCTACATGGATCACAACAGCTGGATCTACAAACAACACAAATCTGTGAAAATCCAACAGGGCATAATTTAGCAGAATGCGGAGATCTGCTGAAATTGTCGACTCAATCACTTCTTTCTTTTAAGGGCCAGCATTAGGGCCAAAGTGTTTTTCCTTTACATTTGATTAGTGAATATTAATGAGAGTTTTCTGAAAGAACAGGTAGTAACCAGCAAGGGCCCCTTAAGCTCAAAATAAAGATTGTACTTCAAAAGTAAAGTTTTACTTTGAAAAGAATGTAACTTTTGCATTATTAAATACTTTATTTCTCTTACTGTCATCCCTAAACTTATGTCCCTATATTTGGTCTCAGAATGACCAGAGCTGGAAAAAATATCATATTTCCTGATGCAGAGGCCTGACATTTAAATTCTTTCCAATTTCATGTTTTATATTAAAATCTGAACTGCTAGAATGGTATAGAATCTGAAATATGCATGTGCTCAAGCTTCCTTAAAAACATGAATAAGCAAAACTTTACAAGCCAAGTTTCCAATAAAAATATATGTAAAAATTAACTTTAGTGAAAAGCTCTGATAAAATACACAGGAAACGATGTTCTGACATATCAACATTCAGATTACAAAGTGTAAAATGTACACTTTCTAGTGCTACAAGTGCTGAAATGGCATATCATGTCTGCACTTGTGACATCAGAAGGCTGTGATTTTCATGCTTTAGAAAAATAACAGGATTGATTTGGCTTATTATTTTCACTAAAGTATAGGGTCCTTTACCCCCGCCCCTTCTTTCTCTCCATCTCATACATACAAGCACGGACACACAAATATCTCTAACAGAAGACTGTGGCAAGGTCTATATTGTTGTAGTAATATTGTACCAAATACTATACATACTATATATGCATATCTCTTTGTAAATTACAATTTGCACTTCAAATTATTCATTTTTTCCTGCTGCATTAATGTATTATTTTCAGCTACTTCAGAATATTTTGTAAAGTATATGTTTATTGAAAAATTAAACACACACAAAACTTATGTCTACACCTAAGTTTGCTTAAAGGAATGCCCATGCCCATTTCTTGGGAAGAGCTAATACAGTAACTTGCTTAGATACCATGGAGAATTTTTTTATTCATATTTTAAATGTATATATATAAATAAATGAGGCTAAATACTGTAATGTCTCGAGACAGTAATGTTTCTCTGAGCAAAAATATAACAATGGAGGAGAGATGTTTTAGAAACATAAAATAAATTTATAGCCAACACTATGTCTAGGAATGCTGAGGGGGAAATACAGTAGAAAAGAGTCTGAAGAAATATGAAAGGCATTTAATGATTCAAATACATTATCTCCATTGAAACTCTGAGACAGTGCTGTGAAAATGGTTGCTTTATTTACAAACCACTTGTCACCTTATTTCAGTGCATCCCAGCCTTTCAAGGAAGTCTTAGGAATTTTGTGGCTGCAGGCATTTCAACAGTTGAGTGCTTCTGGCAAACTATTTTCAGTTTACAAGGAGGAAAACAAGTCTCTCTTGTAATATTGGTTGTAGATGAGGATCTTTTATTTAACCTTTGAATTGAAACGAAACATTTGGTGACATTATGCATGATTCACAAACTGCAGTCAGAATTGAAAAAGTAGGGCTTGATTCTGCTGTTCTTGGAAATCAGACAGACCTTACCTGTTGGAAAAGGTTTAAGATGAATCAGCTCTACCAGTCTAGGTCCAAATCCTTTTCACTGTAGTTGAAAACAATAGAATTACTCAAGAAAGGCAGGTATGTGGGATTTGGGCCCTGCACTCTTACTTCCAAAAGCTGCAATTCAGGCAGCTTACATCAGTCTGTAAGTAGACTCACTGAAGACAATGGGACTACTGAGATACCTACAGATAGGCGTATACTTACTTTCTTCACTGAATTGAAAGTCAAAGAGCCCAGACCATTAAGATTTAAAGCCCTTTCTGATAAGTTCTAAATGTCATTTTCTGCTTAGGCTGCATTTTTCTACTACATGAAAATACTTCAGATCTGTTATTCACAGTCTATCTTGAACAATTTTCAGTTAATGTATAAACTGAAGATTGCTGTGATTTCAATTTCTATCAAGTCCTTGCTAGATTTTTACATACAGTATTTTATTTCCGAAGGTACAATTCAAATAAAGAGTCAGCAACGTTTTAATTATTAAAGCATATTAAGTACCCTCAGAACAAGACAATCAGTAACTTGTCCATAGTTTTATCTGTAAGAATTAAAATGGAACGTTCTTCAACGTAAACAGTGAATAACAGATCCCAATGTTTCAACATGCCGTTAAGTGTCAATTATAAAATATCTCTCTTTCTAAAGGACAATTATTATTATCTATTACTATTATTGTGAGATATTTATTCCTACATAAAGCTATTAAATGTGCCTGACATTAACCATGAAATAAATCACTGTTTTTATATCACACAGTGTTGCTGAAAAGGGGAGCTTTTTTAATTTGCTTTTAAAATATATATATTTCATAAAATAAAATAGCACTTTTTTTTTACTTTTACATGGAATGATGGCAAATCTCTTAAAGGTCATGCCAACAATCTGAAGAAATCAACAATGGGTTAATATAAATTCAGACCATTATGTTGGAGTCAGATTATTTCTAAATCTTACTGGATAAGCACAAATATTATCTGCTCTGCAGAACAAAACTGTCCAGTCACTCTTAGGCAGTCTCACTTATCTGTACCCTGTAGAAGGAAGTTTTATGCACTGCAAGTTATGATCATATGAAAACATTCACTGTGTAGACAATGAATTGTGTGAGTTTCTTTTGCTATGTTAAATGCTGATTTGCTTGCCTATAAATTATTGTTATGCAGCATCACTTGTAAACAGTCTTGATGCATATCTAATATGTACTGACACACAATATCAGTAGTGTGTAGGAATGATTAAACAGCATTGTTTATGTAATGATAATGTTATACAGGTCATTTTTTATAAAGTTTGGTTATAATACATTGATATATTGCATACATATTAGATAACAATAAATAGCCGACAAAATCCCAGGCAAAAATTATAAACTCTCTCCGTATGACTGCCCCATCGTATGCATTTATGTAGCACTTCCAATAGTATGCGGTCCAAAAATGTGCAAGAATAGTTTCCTGGTAGAATTAAAGTGTTAGACATATTTGCCATCCAGAATATCGGAGGTCAGATGTTCCCCAAAACATGTGATGAGACAGATAAAGGGATGATTTCCCCAAGTTGCTGCTTTGTGGGTGAGTAAAATCTATTCTTTTGTGGAGTGAACCATCAGTCTGCCCTCCCTCCCAATCCTGAAGAAAATACCATGATTTTTTGAATGAGTGATATTGGAAATGCTACATGATTGGCAGAAATTGTGTGTGTGGGTTGCCGATAAAATATGCTCTTATTTCCACAATCTGCAGTCTTTCTTTACATTATACCTTTCTCAGAAAGCAGCAGAGATGCAAAAAAAGTAAAATCTTGTTTTAGGAGTAGGCAAACAGCACCAGTCAATATAACCCAAAGCTAAACTAAGTGTTTTAAGAGTTTGCCTTCAGATAGGTCCAAGCTACAAATTTCCTTTCTCTTCTCCCAGCACATGCATAAGTACAGCCCATGCCAAAGGACTTATCTATACACCACTTCCATGCTGGGGAATGCTGCAAAGAATCATGTCCTTTCACCTTGCTCCTATTCAGCATGTGCCAAATTCCAGAATGAGGTGGGATGGCTAGCTTACAGCTGTTTTGAGTGTGTGGCTCACTGCCACTGTCAGGCTGTCCAGAATTAGAGAGCCTGTGCACAGCCCCAGGGTACATAGTCAAATCTGCTCAGAGCTACTCTGGGCCTTTTCCAGGCCATCTCCACTGACTAATTGCCAGACTTCAGTGTACCTAAACAGGGGCAAATGACAGGGCTCATTTTCTCAGCCTGTGATCATGATGTTAGAGTTCAGTATACAGGTCTTCAGCCTCTCTGTCTCAAGTGTGCATGAAACTTATCTAGTGTGGCTGTAACACCTCATTTCTAGGATTTGGAGCATGTGGAGTGGGAGCAGATGGATGGGGATAGGGGAGGAAGCTTCCTTAGAGCAGTCTTGGATTCAGCCCTGAGGCACCACAGATACAACCTAAGGGTCTTCAAAGTTCCTGAAGCATAGCCTAGACCTTTAGTCTGATTTCATTGGGACCTCCTGCCATGGGGGTCAGATGGGGGAAAAATCAGGACCATGTTACATGCTGCACTTTTAGCTGCTCAGATGTTGATCAGGGTTAGTGCTAGCTCAAGTTTGGAGCAGTCACACATTCAAGCCCACAGGGGGTTTGAAGACTGAAAATTAAAAATCCCCTCCCCCCCACTAGTCTCCCATTCCAGTCTTCCCCTCTGTCTGGACTTCCTGAGGCTTCCCCTGTTCCCCCTGACCCATGGTGGGGTCCCCCTTTTGCCCCCCACCCCTGGGGCTTCCCTTGGCCTCCCTGACCCTCATACCTCAAGTGTACCCCTGTTTGTCATTCCCCCCCCAGCTTACTTGTGGCCGCCTGCCCAGCCCAGATACTGGCAGTGACAGCAGAGGCAGCAGCAGCAACTGGGCAAGCAGGTTCCCCTTACCTGCCTGCTCCCCTAGGACAGGTATGGCAGCCAAAAGCAAGCTGGAGTTGCAGGGAGGGTGAGTGGCCACAATTTAGTGTAACATGAGTTCAGATTGAAACCATAACCTGAGCTGGCATAACTTTAAACTGCCTAAAGGGTGCTTAAAACTATTTCATGTGTTAATGTGTGCACAATCCAGGGGTTAAGAGCTCCAGAGTCCACCTAAAATTAATGTGTAATAAGGCGTTCATTGTGTTACCATTAAAGTATGATCTCACGCCACACCCACTCTTTCCATTCTCTCCCAAGCCTATACAGCATACATCAACACAAGCTACAGTAGACAGGGCCTGCTTTCATTTACATATCTTCTGCCTCTCAATATTATGCTATGATGACAGGGTGCCAGGGGCAACTGCAGTCCAAGGACACCCTAGCTGCATGGTTCCTGCAGAAGCTACCCTGTCCATGGAGCAGTGGGAGCTGGTCACAAGGGACAGGAGAGCAGTAGCAGTAACCTTCTTTTGGTAGATTTCCTGGGTCATTGGGTTTTGAAGCCAGTATTTCGACAACCTTTGAGAGGGGGAAAACCTCACTTCCTCATGAAGAGGTCATGATGAAACACTATAGATTATGTTTAAATTTACAGCATTTCCATTCCTGAAAATAGCCAATTAATCCCATAAAGATGTAGGTGAAGTAGAACAAGATAAAAAATGTTTTCTACCATTCTGTTTTAATACAGATACACAATAGCTAACAGACTTTGACCAGAATTAAATAAAGCATTAATCTCTTAATCAAAACATGAACATGGGCCCTGAACTCACTCTAGAAAGCATAACTATGAAAATGGAAATACTGAAAACATGCCCAACCAATTACTCCAAGAGGCAGAATAACATCAAATTACATCTTAAACAATTAAATTCAGGCCCTCTGAAGTCTTCTGTTGACCAGCTGTTTGATGGTCAAACAGCTGGCAAAAAGAAATATCTCTAAGGATACTGTCTAATCTCACTAATATCCCACATTCTTGTGCCCCAATATTTTATTATTTAAGCCATAAAGAAGACAGAGACAAAGTAATACCATTCCCTTAATATATTATCATTTTCTCATATGAAAATTTGGGGGCACATTTGGAACATGAACAATTATGCAAAACATGGAAGTGCTCAGCTGTGCCTATTCTTTCTTCTTAAAACTAGATAAGACCCTTCCAAAAATTGGTTCCTAAGTAAAGCTGCCCAAGGCATTTTATAACTTCAGAGAACAGCAATAAATCATGCTAATACAAAAAGCAATATTTGATTATTCTGTATTACCTAGTCATCCCTTTACAATTATCATTCTTTACACTCTTATCAATGAATCCATCATTTAACACCTCATCTTTAACCCCTCAATCATTCAGTCTCTCCTTCATCTACATAGCATTTGTTAGCCAACCTCCTACAATTATTTAATATTAAATTATATAGCACAAACGCAGTGCTGATAGCCATATGATAAATTGCATTTATCATGCATCTTTTAATACAGATGCATTAATCATGCTTCTCTTGCACGCTGCCCACTAATCTGTCTTTGTCCATTGATTACACTTACCCTTCCAAAGTGTTCAGCCACTCCAGTCAGATGACACTAAAATATTAAAACTGTCTTGTTGCTTTTCCAGCTGTGGAGCTTCTTCCCAATAATTATTTGGTCCCAAAGCTCAGGATAGATGACATTAAATCCATAAAGGTTTAAGGTATGATTTCTCCTAAAACATAAGACTCCTATTGAGGGATAAAATGTGAGACTTTTACCATTAGAAAGTTATTAATCCCTGTTTTTTGCTGTAACAAGGTACTAGGCTTCTAGCCCAAGGAGAGTGGCATTAAAACTGAAACATTTTTCCTTTCATAAAACAGCTGTTTTAAAAGGTCTCTAAAAATTGTCAGCTATAGTTTGTCACTCCTCTCAAGGCTTCAGGGCATGGACTCATCATAAAGGAACCTCACTTTTCAGCGGAAGGATACAAAAAATAGTGTCAACAAATATCTTAACCACACACTAAAATAGGTTTTCTGTGAATTTTGTCCCAGAAGCTGGTTGGGCCATGGTGCAGAATCGTATAAAACTTTTGCTGGCCTCCATTGGAGAGGAGCTGGAAAGTCCTGTATAGTATACCTGCAAAACTTTTACACACCATCATAAATTCTCTATAACCTGAATCACAGTTTGGGATTGGCTTAGGATTGCAACTGAGGAACATTTTTTTATGGGACTACCAGAAAAATCTATAAATTAAATGACTTTAAAATGTTATGTGAATTTGTATCCACTTTACCAGGCAGTTTGTTCTGCAAAAATGTGAAACAGTTTCAGAAAAAGTTGAAATGCTTTTTTTTAATAATTGCAAAGTGGCATGTTTGCAGGTAACAATTCAAAAATAGATCTCTTACTGAAATGTTCTTCAAATTAAAAAAATGTTCAAGATAATTGTTTTAATTAGCAAAATTTAAAATTAAAATTATTTTGGCTTGCTCCACATACCCCACCCTCCCACAAAAATCCCCCCCCTAAGTTTTTTTCTAAATTAAAAGCAAATCAGAAATCCATTATGTACACAGCTGCACTTGGGACTACTTAGACTGTTAAACTAAAGCACAGGGGTAAGTACTTGATTGGATTAGAGCCTATATACTAATGCTAATGTATCCAGTGTAACTTTTATACAAGCATTCATGTAACTGTCTTCAGTTCTGTTTGCAGCTTTTTAAAAAGAGAACATCATCTCCTTGTTCATAATGTTATTACTATCTCCTTGATGTTCACCTGTGATAGATACTACCACTATTGCTTTCCTCCCTCCTTGGTTATTCACCTCTGTTATTCACCTTGGTTCTCCCTTCTATTCTCCTTCCTGTTCTCCCACATCCTTTTTTCTTCTCTTCCTGTTACTCCCTGTGGATGCCTTATGATAAGCTCGCTGTAGGATTGCAAAATAGGGGTCAACTACCAACTCATGCTCCTCCCATTCACATTTTTGATCGCTTACCTTTAAAGTTACAAAGCAAGGGTAAATGTCAGCCAACTATTTAAGCTCTCCCTCCTCATCCTGCAATCTCTCCCTTGCTCTCATTGTAAACAATCATTGCATTGGCTTAAATACCATAAATTATCTTTTCCTTAACTACAAAGTCATTTCATATATTGCATATAATCAATCATCAGGACCTAGCTCTTCAAACAATACCCTACTTGTATAAATGGGATAAGGGATTTAGACGAACTGTATAACACAAGATAGTCAGAAACTGAACAGACAAATGTTTTTTTCCCAACTGACTTGCTTTCTGTGGCTTGGTCACCACTGCAGAGTGTGAAGGATCTTCCAAATCTTAAAATTTCCTCTCTCCCCAACAGGGTCTATCCTCCCTGTTCTGACTTCACCACATCAGTTATATCTTTCCTGATTATTTTCCCATCTCGCTAGATAGTCACTTTGTAATCTACCTTGGGGGAAAAAAGCCATTTCCTGAAAGTGTGTATGTCCAAATGTCACCAAGATAGCTGCAGGTTAAGGAAACACTTACCACTTAAGTGATCTGAATGTCACAGGCAGAAAGTGTGGCCTCTTCATCCTCGCACTACTAAACCCTTTTCACTACATTATAGACCTCCTAGATGAAAGGTGGTCAAAATGGCATGAGTGTCACAAGTATCACAGGCTGCTTCTCTGTGGTATATAGTGGGGACAGGCATCACAGTAGCAGATTGGGCAGGAAGCAGAAAACGGCAGCAAATTAGAAAGGGAGCAAATGGCAGGAAGCAGAAGCAGGATTGGAGTTGCAGGAAGCGGATTGGAGTGACTTGAAGGGGAGGGCACAGAGCTAATTTGTGGCACATCTACCAAAAAGTCAGCCCCTCCATATTTTTTTAAAAGGATGCATATCATGTTAAGCTAATTAAATTTGCCCTCTCCCTCTCATTAAACCCTTATTTTTTCCATTATGGGTATTCAGTACACTATAATTTCTGGCACACTTGGATTTGCTTTTGCTCAGATTCTGGTGTATGGACTCACATTCCACCTTATGAGGCAAGCTGAGTGAGTGAGGCCCTCTCTACCTGTGGGTGTGATTAGATTAATCTGTGATCCATATGATTATGCCTTGTGCAATCATGTATTAGATACTATCCCATCTTATTTCTGGTATAGGGGGAGCCCTGTCCTGGGCCTCATCTTAATCTGCAAGAAGTAGGCTCCTGTGGTGAAAAGCCCATTTGTTGATGGGGCTTCCAGCCATGAAAACCACTCACAGCCAGCATTGCGAGTCCCATCACTTGTGGCAAGTCTTGGTCATAGCTGCACATGTGGTATAGCTGGGACTGAGAGCCCTGTCAGGTACAACACTCTCAACCCTCACTGCTGTTAGGCACTGCTGCGGTCTCCCAAGTCTGCTGCAGTCTCTCACAAGTAGCATGCTATGATTTTACTCACCATGACTTAGGGTGACAGAACTGAGTCCAATTAGATTAGAACGTGGTGTGAGAAAAAAGGTTCATTTGAAAGCAAACCTTTACAAAATCAGAATCTTGGATAAACCCATGTGGAATTGAACTGAGAAATGTTCACGTAGTTCTAGCAGCTAGTCAGTTCCTAATAACTCAAAATATTGACTTCAAGCTCAAAGAATCCTAAATGGAGAAGGTAGAAGTACAAAAAGCAAAATATTGACAAATCAAAGATGCTGTCTCTTCCAGGGTACAGGTGAATTAGCTGCTGTCCTGACATGTTACGGCTACTCAGAGCCTTAACCATGAGAAATCACTTCAAAAAGAATTAAAGGATTTAACTAACTCTAAAAAATCTTCAAAGTTTTACCAACAGCAGGAAACCTCCTTTCTAAGTGAGAACATATATTTGAGCAAAATTATAATTATTCCATATAGCTAACTATATTTAGGCAGCCACAAAATACAATACATAATTGAAAAGGAGAGGATATCAAAATTACTAGTATTCATATCTTCCTTTTTAGGCCTAAGAAACGTCTTCATTTTGCACTTCAGATTGGTATTGTTACTATTATTATTAATTTGTATTGTGGTAGGGCTTGAAAATCCTGATCATGGAGCATATCCCCTTTCACTTACTGCTGTAAAAACACAGACCAAAAAGACTCTGTTTGTCCCAAAGAACTTGAAAACTTAATTTAAGAGACAGTATCCAGGCGCTGGATACAGAGAGCTAAACAGAGGAGGATGAGAAAATAATTCAGCTATCTATATCTGGTATCTGCTGCCGATAAAATAAGCCTTGCCCAACCATTTCTGCTTGTGTTCACCAGCAGAGACTGAGGAAGAGCATACAGCTTGAAAGAGCATCCCCTGGTATACAAAGCCCGTGTCTGGGTCTCAAGGTATACAATCAGAGATCTCTCAATTTTCTGCTCTGACTAATGACCTGTACCTGGTGCACCCAGGAGGGAGCAAGTTGGCCATTGTCCTAGAATAGAGACCATGTAGACATGCCAATGAGCCTATACCTTTCAATCCAGTAGGTGGTAACCTTGACTTTAGCACAACTTGCTGGTTTGAAAACACTAGAGAATCATCCACATTTCCTCCTTCATCAGATACCACCAGAATCAGACCATACTTGTAACAATTACAGTGGGTTAACACTTTGAAAAACTCTGCTCATCTGAATTTATCAGTCATTACACGAGCAGAAGACAATGCTAATATGAACCTTGTGTCTTAGCTGACAGTTATTTTTGAAAAATGAAAAGAAAAGAAAAGAAAAGAGCACTTGAGAATAGATTTCAGCCTTTTCCAATTTATGTAATGAAACAATGCCCAACAGGAGAAATCTGATATTTTTGTACATGTCCTTGCATTAAGGACCAGATCCAGGGCCCAGTTAAATCAACTGAAATTTTCAGTGACTTAAATTGTCTTTGAACCAGGCCCCAACAGAGTTTAAGAGTTATAGAACTAGCCAATCACACTAATTTGATCAAATGCACGTGGATAAAATGGACTTACCATAAGTTGAAAATGACAGGGAGGTTTTCAAGCAAAACCACATCATCTTCTGCCAGTATGAAAATAGTATTTTCTACACAAAAGTTATCAAATAAACATAATTTTTTTCTAATCTTTTATAGGGATTTATTATGAGTGCAAAGATCACAATGAAAACTATTTAATGAGGTTTCACAATCCAGAGAGCAGTTAACATATTCTGTTTGGTCAAAAATGACAGCAACCATTAAGAACTGTTAATGGAAATAAAGCTGGAGGTTTTTTCCCCACTACATGGTTTCAGGGCAACATTTTTTCTTTTTCATTTAGAAAGAGCAACATTAAATATATGTAATTATATATAAAAGTAAATTTAAAATAATGTTTGGGAAAATCTTAGTGTATTGTGAGGAAAATGTGCAATAAAAATACAAAAACACTACTATTAATAATAAATAATAAGTAATCACATCAGTAGTAAGAATTACTTACGTTAATTACTTAATAAGCTGCAACTGCAACAGTTTGCAGAGCTAGGAAATTCAAACCCCAGTACTTTTCTTATTGAAAATTAACAGGAAAAAATAATTAAAATTAAATAACTTTCTCATGTAAAGGGTCACATTCTGATTCTAAATTAAAACAAGAATGAGGTTTTGAAAATTAGGATCACATCATTGCAGTGAAAATGTCCCCAATATAACAGCAAAGAAGTTAAGCGCACATTTAAGTTTCAGCAAAAGTAGTCCCACAGACTTAAAAGCAGATTAAAGCAAATGACATTTGCTTACATGCTTAAGACAAGCATGCAAATAAACATTTTGTTGCATCAGAGTCATCATCACAAGACAAACTTTTACACAAATACTGTAACTGCCAACACTTATCTAAGGTATTCCTTTTTCAAACAGTGTTAAAGGAAAGTATACATTCCTTCTTTCAACTATATGCATTTGCTTGGCCTTTCCCAGTTTGAGCAAATCATGGCTGTGGAGATGAGAAATCAAAGAAGCCAGCAGTACTGCCCTGATTTACTATTTCAGTCTTCAGGGCAAGCAATCTTAGAAACTAAAGGTGTAGATAGAAGTGACAATTTTTGCCTGATTTGGCCACAGAAAGCAGTTTATAGCTGTGACCAAACAAAAGTGCATGGCTGCAGACAGCTTAAAAATGGCCAACTGGATGAATATCTGACCCTTTGTTGCATGAGGTATCATATAAAGAGGTTTCAAAATGTAGCGTCTTTTGTAACTTGTGTCCATGGAGCTTCTAGCCTGTTGCTGTTTTCAGAATGGGAAGGTGGGGAAAGGCACAGAGGAAGTTCAGTCTGGAGGTTTTTCAGCACCCCCTGGAGGGTGTGGAGATGTATAGGAACCTCTCAAGGTGAGTAGGGGGCTCCAATTCACCTACCCCACCCTTCAGCACCAGCTGGGGAACCCCAAGAACGAGCTCCCTGCACTGCCTTTTCCCCCCTCCCATTCTGAAAACAGCCAGAGCGCTATGGCCATTGCTATGGGATCCTGGCTGCAGGCTCCCAGCTGGCAGCTAGATTCCCCTCCCCCCGGAGCCAACAGGGAACTTCTGTCTGGTCTGGGGTAACCTTGTAACTTAGAACACTTTGCAAAAATTTTTCTGAGTTCCAGCTGGGAGCTGCACTTCTGTCGGCACTCTAAGGGTATGTGTAGATGAAATAAGGGTTTACTTCACCCTAAATTGAAGTGGTGAGTTTTTAAAAACACTGTTTCACTTTAGGGTGAAGTAAACCCCCATGTCGTGGACACCCATGTCTAACCTGCCTCTCCAGTGGCAGGGAGGGGATGGTGAGCTGCCAGCAGGCAGAGCATTCCCTGAACTGCAGGCAGGGGCTGGTGCTTCCCTCTGTGGCAGTGGTGGACCCCCACAGGTGACATCTGCCCTCAGGCTCCTGGCTCAGGAAGTCCTGGGGGGCACCACAGCCATGGAGGGAAGGACTGGGTACCTGCATAGCTCATGCAGGCTTGCGGGGATGGGGGAGCAGGAGATCAGGCTCACATCTTTTTTTTTTTCCTTCAGTGAAGCCTGCTTGCATGGGCTGCTTGCATGTCCTGCACAGTCTGCCTGCATGGGCCCTGAGCCATACGGAGCCCAGTGCTTTGCTCCACAGCTGGTAGGGCAGCAAACTAAAACTCTTTGGAGGTGCTTTAGTTTGCTGCACTCCAAAGTCATTTAAGGCACATTACACCAAATTTGCTACAGAGGCTGGAATTAATGTGCAATACACCACTGATGCATGCAAATACCAACGCCATTAAAGTGGTGCAAAAGCATTTAACCGGCTTTAAATTGTTGTACACACATGCACTTCATTTTGTCTATACACACCCTAAGATTTGTGAGGCTGAGTGAAAGTGCAGGTCTAGGAGGTGGCTATGGGTTGACAAACCCTCCAAATCTTGCTTCTTTTTCAACTATAGTTCTTCTGACTTTTTCCTTCATATGAACAGAGAGAGATTTAGGTCATCTGAGCAAGGGCAAGAAGAAAAGATGGCAGTTCATGCTTGTGCCCACTTCATACCAGAGGTGTAACTGGGCACAAAACCAAGTAGTACTATGGGAAACTCTACTGCTGTTGGGGGGAAGGAGTAGAGCTTCAGTGAGGTGCTGCCAGCAGCTGTCTCCTGCCATGACTCAGTGCCACCAAATCCCATCACCACTAGAGTGTGGCATCACTGAATTCAGTGACATCTGCCCTCAAGTTGGCCTGATCCCAACCCAGTTGCTGTTCTGATGCTTCTTTCTATCACCCTCTTTAATTTGGCACCTAAACTCGTGTCCCAGGTACCCACCACTAGTTACAATATTGCTTCACAGAGACCAACAAATGATGCTCTACCATGCCAGAGGAAGCTGACTGCAATCTTCTCAGGCACAGTTCCAGTGAAGGCTCTTTCTGCAGAACATCCTAAGGCATCTTCTTTTCAGGAATTTTCCTAAGGCAAGCAGCTGTGGCAACCCACGTTTGGGCCTACTGTGTACAATTTACCCTAAAATATTCTGGAGATGTCTATAATCCTTGAAGCAAACCAGGTGAATTTTTATAATTAATAAAAGGACTTGGAAGCTTAAAGCATCCCATCTTGTAAAATATTCTTTGCTTCAATCACAAAAATACTTCTGATCATACCTGTGACATGCCAGTATAAGAGAAGTTTATAATACAATGTAGGAACCTGACATCTGAAGGCTAGTTGTAGGCAAGGAGCATATTCACTACATTCAGTTCAATTCTGCCTTCTGCACAGCACATCCCCGCTTAACCGTTCTTCATCTTTGCCACCACATAAAAATGCAACATCTCAGTTGTGCAGCTGTAACCTGACATCCTAAGTGACAGCCCAGCAGGAAGAACAGCCTTTATTTGTCACCTAAAGTTAATGGCATAAATGTAGAGACCCCCTCCTTCCTGCCCTTCTCTTACAAAGAGATCAAGACCCTGATTAATATGCAGCCCTATTAACTCTAGTGGCTCTAAGGAGGTGGGGACTGAAGGGGAAAATTAATGACCTCCTGTCCAAGATTTGCCCCTTATTTGAGAGGTGAACTAAAAACTGCAATCTGAAAACAACGGAGTTAAATATTTCCCAGTGAACTCACACACAAAACACTCATCAGATCTTAACAGCTCTGATAAAATTCACTGTTTATTCCTTTCATTTGCTTTGTCTTTATTGTGGTCAACAAAATTGTTGCTTTTCTCCTCATTTTTCAGCTCTGAATAGAAAATATATTTCTATGTACTACTTGAGGAGATTGGTCTTTTCTAATCTAATGCCACCCTGAGCAAAACTGCCTGTAGTTAAAACTGTCTACCTGCCTGGAAAACAAGACCTAAACTTCTAATCCATATTCTACAGGCTACATTCTGAACAGCACTGTAAAACCCAACTCATCACATAGAAAATGACCTATAATAATGAAAATATTATTTTGTATTAGATTACACATTTATCCTCAGGAATAGACTCAAACCAAGGACCAACATTTTCCAGTATGTTTTTACTCTCACTCACCAAAAATGCTGCTCAAAGGCCAAAGGCTGAAGGACTTCTGCCTTTAATAGTTCTGCATAGTGGGATGTTCTTCCTTTTAAGTGCAGGGCCTAACCTTTCTTTTCCTTTTTATCCTAAAGTCTTGGGGGCAGATCCCAGTTAACCACAGAAGCACTTACAATTAGGCACTTTGCCCCAAGAGAGCAACCCAATTTGACTGAATGTAGGTACTTAGGTTTTCTACAGAGAATGGGGAGAGATAGCACCTCGAAAGGGCAATCCAGAAAAACTGGAGACATTTCAAGGTAGCCAATAGGAGATGGTATACACATGCATGTGACTGAACTACCTCTCTCCAGTGATACCTCATTTAGGCAGTTGTTTAGGTGCCTCTGTTGTCCTGCAATCCAGAATGCCCAGTCCCACTTTAGAGGGTACTTGTTTAACTAACAAGTAGAGATAATGATCATCTTTGTCCAGTTACCTAGTGGTTAGATAGGTCTTCAACTCAGCCATGGAGGAGAATAAGCAACAGGTGTAAAAATATACAGAGAACAACAATGACAGCGTCTGTTTCAAGGCAGGAGCAAATGGAATGTGCTCAGGGTAACAAAGAGAATGAGCAAATACAGAGGGAAAAAGATCAAGGCTGGAGAGAGAAAAAAATAGAGTTAATTTTGACAGAGGCAATTCAGACTCTCTCTATATAGATATAGATATAATGGCACTGCCCCAGAGAAAGGGGACACCTGAGTTCTGGTCCTGTTGCTTTAACCAGTCCCTATAATGTGAAAATATAGAAGAGTTCCTACATATAGTAAATGAAATGCTAGAGTAAAGAGCGTTTGCTCTTTTTTTGCTTATTCTTTTTGCTACCATGAGTATATTCCATTGGCTCTTCTGGCTTGAAACAGGCATTATCATTTTTGTTCTATGCTCTACATACTACATGCTTTTACTATCCTCAGTGTGAATGTTTTTAAAGTCTTCCTATAGCTAGTGTGTACACCCTTTTCTTAATTCCTTCCTTAAGATATATATTTTCCCCTGCCCCTTCTCCTCTTGAAGAGTGCATGCATCAAGTTCTATTTTTCAAGATAACTAGTGCCTGAAGCAGAAAAGTCCCTTAAAAGTTTGTCTATCCTGCAGATTTTTTTAAACCTTGAAATAACTGGTTGCCAGGTATCGTGAGGTAGTTAACACAGTGGTTAAGGTTGTAAAGATTGGTGTTACATTCTGCAAAAAAAAAAAAGTCAAAAAAGACCTTTACAGTAAACCAGAGGCAGTTGTGACATGTCCATAACTGACTTATACAAATATGTAAGCTGCCACATGTTATTTGGCAATCACTTAACTCGACATACAAAACTAATATATACCACCCTTAAAAATGGTCATGAGCGTTCTCTTACCCTGCATGACCTGAAGTTCCATGTCATGACACTGTCACATATGACACTGATAAACCATTTCCACTTCCAGGTTACAGCTACACTTAAAAGAAAAAAAAGAAAAAAAAAATCCTACAAGAAAAGGATTCAAGCGTGTTGTAAAACTAAGCTTTTCAATTTCATATGACAACTACACAAGTCAGAAGTACTGGGATGGATAATCTGAAAGTATCTCTGTTTTAGTCCATCTTGGTCGTGCTTTAAAACATCAAGTTATTTGTATTCTTTTTAAAATAACAAGATTATGGACAACTACATAGAAATAATAATTCACAACGGACTGTGGAGCTGAGCTTTAAAAGTGTTAAATAAAACCCAGTCCTTAGAAAACAATTGTTTTAGGTCAAACAAGTATTTTTTAACTTATTTCGTACAAGACATTTGTGGTCACTATTTACTTATCTATTTACTTAGTTCTTAATCAGTAACAACATAATTTGAGTTGGACCACATGACCCTTGAGGTCTCTGTCAACCCTATGATTCTGTGAGTTGTATGCATGTCTCTGCTGTTTGTCTTTGGTATATTATGAAAGTAGAAATGACCTGTTTAAGCAATTGCTCCATCAGGGGCTAAAACTTCAAATATTCCTTCTTTCTCTTCTCACTGAAAGAAAATCTAAAGGTTCACCATCTACTGTGATACATTCTCTGTGTTCTTCTTAAATAATCATTTTATACTGGGTTTTCATAATGTAAATAATTGTACTTCCTACTCATTCATTTTAGCAGAGTGCACAGTGAGCTAACTTTGCCTATATTTATTCCAACTTTATACCAGTGTGACTCCTTTAACTTGGCTTTACCTAAATACATGAAGAGAGGATTATGCCCTGGTGCATTTATACTGAATATGCATTTATAAAGGGAGAACTACACCAAGGAGTTGCTTTCACTTCTGCCCATTCATTTGTTATGAGGTCTAAATAATGCCAGCATTTTAAACCTTTTAAAATATATGCTGCACTTAAGCATTGCCAGGGGATTTTTGCCACTAAAACAATTAAATATCCAAGGCAAGGGACATCTTGTCATTAGGACTGTACAGAAGAACCCAGAACACTGGGACCTCTATCTTGATTGAGGTCTTTGGGGCAAGAGTAAATGATTATTAACTGTTTCTGATACTGGCCCTTTGTAGATAAGTTAGAAGGAAGGCACAAATCATTCAGATGCACTGGCAAATAGAATACCGTTAACTATTCTGCACTTGAATTCATTTTTTCTTCAAGTTGGAACTTCCCTTAGTCTTTCCCTTATTAAAGATTTGATTCAGGTTCAGAAGGAGCCCTCAGTCAAGACCTATTCACTGTGCTTTTACTGTGATGCAGTTAAACAACCATCTGCCCATCCTCTATTACTCATTTAATTTATACAGCATAATACATTTACTTATATCTTTTCTGTCTGAACAGTTTTCATTTTAATATCATTATAACCTTATTTTTGCCCGTCATGAATTCAGTCTCAGCTGGAAGGAATGCACTTTCCCCTCATGCTGCCTGTTATTTTTCTCATTTCACTTTTCTGTCAGTGCTGTTTCATTAATGCACAGAGCAGGATATAAGATTAGAATTAAATAGCAACATTTTGAAGTTCATTTCACTATTACATAAACATTTGCTACATCACAGAATGTAGTTGGTAACATACATCACCTGCAGTGTTACACTATTTCTAAACATTTAAAGGAGAAAGTACATCATGATTTTTAAAGTTTTTTTGTACCTGTGTGATTTACACTCAATGTAATTACTTATTTTCATTTTTTTTTAAAATCTGGTGGGTTTTTTTCACTCTTTAAAACAAATATCTCTGTGTCACTCTATGTATCAGCTGTATAAAAGGGCCACTTGGTATCAGAAAACTCATACATATTTGCCTAATAATGCCTTTTAAGTAATCTGCCCCTTTGTTAATGGCTTTTTTTTTAAACCAGCCATACACTAGGAATCAAAATTAGCATCTAAATGAGGATATTTTATACACATGCCTAGGGGTTGCAGTTTTCACCTTACTTTTTTTAATAGTTTGCCATGTTAAATTATGTAAAATAGAAATGGTATTTTAGCTTTTAATGAGCTAATGTAGCCCTATCAACTCTTGTTCATTCTGTCTTTTTCTCTCTGTCTCTTTAAGAAGGGTATACAAACTGGTTTTCAGGTATGAAAAATGGCCATGAACGAGAAACAAAGCAGACTGAACAAACACCCTCTTCCCAAGCAGTGACAGCCTCTGTGTGTTCCCATGTGTTAGGAGACCAAAGAGTATTTGTTTGAAGTCTTTATTGAAATGAAGCATTTCTTCATTGTTGTTTACAGTACATAAAAAGAATCTACTTAATTTTAGAGGAAGAGAATTTATTACAATTCAAATCAAATTGCCTTTACATTTAATTATGGCAGAAGATTAAAGGAAATAAATATGTATCCTTCACCATGGCCATATGACTACTGGAAGAAGGAGGCAAGCTAAGCACCTACAAGTAAAATATTTGAAGGGTGTAAACAGTGAGAAGGAAGAGAAATTATTTAAGGTGGTACATGGTAGCATACCCAAGAACTATGCATATGGTTCTTTTCTCAAATAAAGAAATTGTAGAGTTGGATCAGGAGACTCCTACTAACCCAGGAGTCTTGTTGATGTTATCATCCCATCTCCATGGGTAGATTGTATCTATAAGGAAAAAGGATGGGACCACTATGTGGGAGGAGGTTGGAAATGGTCAAGGGAAGACCTGGACTGGGTAATCTACAAGGTATTTGCAAACATGACTGAATTTAATAGGAGTCCAAACCAAAAACAAAATATACACAAGTTAATAGACCAACATGATGTGCATATGCCATGATTGTAATAGGATTGTGGGGTAACAGTTTACTCCTCTCTGTCTCTCCTTAACCAATGCACCTTAATGTGAAATTCTCAAATTATGCCATGTGCAATACTAAACTATAAGTGTCCCGAGGGAAGAAATATGTCTTTATTTTTTTTCTGTGACACTTCTAATATCCTTTAAGTGTTGCAAAATAATAACAATGTAAGAAGAAAAATCGCTCTCTACTGGGAAAAACTTGTCTCAAGTAAACACACAGGAGCTGACGAAAAGATCTGCCAACAAAGGTGCAGCAGGTTTGCACTCACCCCATCCGGGTTGCTCTGATACTCTGATGTGTTCTCTTAAGAAAGAAGCTATGAAGGGTCATATTGTATAAAAGTTTTCCCGTGCTCTGGACCTGTCTCCCAAAGTAGCTTTATCTCATGAATGCTTAAAAGTTGAGATTGTAAAGAGCAGTTATTACAATTTCACTCTTCTATGGAAGTTAGTATCCCTATATAACAATTTCTGGCACAATAAAGAAAGGCACAAGGGGGAAAAACAGTATAGCATTAACAAGAGATATCATCCTATGAGAGATCATTTTCTAGCCGTCTTACCTGATTCTGCCATGGGCCTTGGCAGCACTGTTCTAATCACAAATGTTCTCAGACTGCCCTAGGAGGGATATACTGGCTGCATTTTGTAGTAGTGCTTGCAAGCACTCAGTGGTGTGATGCTTTGGACACAGCTAGAATCAGCTTTCAAGAAGAGACATGTGCTAGTGAGAATAGAAATATCAGTGTAGTGAATGAAAAGGGAGTAAGAGAGTCTGAAGAGAAGTAGTTGAAGGGGAAGAGACTCTTGCAACACCCCTGCCTATCAATTTAAATCCTGTATATATCATTTGTACGTATATACTTCAGCATACAGCAAGAGCCAAAGATCTCCTCCTGTGATAATAGTGTTGTCAAATCCCAAGTAAAGGACCTGTGCTGATTCAAGACTTTATTAAACCCACATTGCTTGTTTTTAACCAAAGGCTGGATACTTCCTATGGGAAGGAATTATCCTCTTCTTATCAAACAAAAAATCCATAACAGTCCTTCACACCCACAAGTATAAATGCTTCTACAATCACCAGGCATATTTAGACAGAACGTCTGGCAAACAGAAGATACAGAGAAACCAAAAGAAGTTCATGCCCATCCTGTCCAGTCAGAGACTGTGGTGACCACAGGAGAAGGGGCAGAGATTGAGGAGGTGAGGGTGCAAATGGCAGGGGAGAGGAGGCAAGAAGGCAGGGGGCAGGGAAAAGAAAAGGGAAGACAGAGGACAAAGGAGCTGCCTGAGCCCTACAGCACCTTCTTTCCCTGACATGGCATTAAGGGTGACAATGAATTCAAGACAGCCCTCCTATAATTAGATTAATTTTGTAGAAAGTGAATGCCCTTGGAACACATTCAACTCCTGTTTTGGAAAAGGACACCTACTTAAATGCTCACAATTCAGTCGTCTAGTCTCTTAGTACGTGGTGGAACTCCACAGCATAGAACTCACTACTTTCTAGTCTTACAACTCTAGCCCTTGGACAACACCATAAAGGTGATCATGAACCAGTTCCAGCACTACCTATTTTCTACTGGTGATGATGATTATTGTGACTCGTTGTTTGAATTGCACTGGTACCAAGAAGCCCAAAGACAAATATAGACAAGAACCACACTATGCTAGGTATTGTGTAAAAGGGGAGAAAAGACCATCTCAATCTCACGGAGTTTATAATCTACTACTCTAAAGCACTGGCTGCCTGACTTCAAGTTATGTCACAATATGGAAACAGTACTGACCACTCAGATGCACGGTATCTTCTTGGTGACAGCCATGGGTAAGGACATTTAATACAACTGATCACAATGTACTTCTGCTACTCTCCACTATTCATATCCTTACGTAAGTCAGGGTACCTGCACTACACATGGTACTTCCATTTCTTTCCAACAGATGATCTTGGCAACTAAACCCATTTTCCCAGAAATCTGATCTCAGTGTCCCACAAGGTTCAATACTGCCATTTCTTCCATTTAATGACCATGCACAACCATTAGCAATATAATAAAATAGTATGCCGAGGACACTCAATTCTCTGAGGTCTTTTAATCTAATATAGGTGGTACTTTTACTTGCTATAAAAGTGCATGATCCTTGGAACCTGGATTAAGAACAGAGAGCTTATTTTGAATTGAAAACAGAATGAACTTGTTTAGGTTAGAGGATGAAAATGCTTCAAACAGTTGATGAACACCATCTCTCCCTTTGTTGGCCACTTGCTGCTAAAATATCAAAGAAACCAAGGATCAGGTCAGAGTTATCACTGACCCTAGATAATCAAAATGGCAGGAATCATTAAATATACCATTTTTACTCAAATTTAAGTTGACCCTGAATTCAAGACAACTCCACAATGATTATATTCTATATATGGAAAATTTATAAATCAGTTATAATTTTCCAGGTATGGAATCTAATTATCACAAGGTTGTCTTAAATTAATCCCCCCACCACACACACACATACACTGCTACAGTAGGGAAGGCAGCAGTTGGGAAAATCAGGTGCCTCCCTTGCCCTCTGCCTTCCCTCATCTTTCCCCTGCAGCTTTTGTGCCCCCTTGCCATCTGCACCCTCCCCCCACACTTTGTATACAGATAAGTTGGGGGGCTTTTCTCCCCATGCTTACTGGGGGGAAAACCCTAGTCTTAGATTTGAGTAAATATGTTACCTTTGGTCACAGAACAGTAATGAGCCCCCACTCAATTCTTTCTCTAGATATCTTGTCTACAATGGCTCAGAGTGGAAATCTGTGACAGTCTATTGCAACTAAATATTTTAGCACCTCCTTACCTAAGAGATCACTTGTTTCTCTTTGTGAGAAACTGACACTGTTGCAATTGGAAGAAGTACTTGAGGTAGCTCCTTTCTAAGAGAGAGTTGGGGATGATAGTACACTTTCTGTGAGAAGCCCCCAACAACATTACATTTTCCCCACACTGATCTGTTGGCCTTCAAAACATGTTGTAGGACATGTCCACTTATGAGGGCTACTATACAGGTCAGGGCCTGTCCGTCCTCAGGAGGAGAGGAATGCGGCAGAGGACTTTTGTGCTTTATATTCTGTTAGGTTTGGGTTCTGTTGACTGTTGTGTGGCAATGAGGAAAGCTACTATTTAATTTTACTTTTATAACTGGTATCAATGGTGCCTAGAGCTTTAAATAGGACCCTGTTTTTTATCGTTGTAGAAATCCATAGATACAGGCACGTAGAAAAGTTCACAAAGAAGTTTAAGTGGAAGTTAAATGAGACTGCTTCCATGGATGAGAGGTATTTAAATGGTGAATTACAGGATCATACCCTTAGTTGCCAGTCCTAGTGGTTTATAAGTATGGCATTGCTAAATATCAGAATTCAAATGGAGGATGATGATAATATGGAACAAGGTCCTAGCCAATATTTAAAAGCCAGTTCTCCCAAGTATAGCAAAGAAGCAATGAACTCATAGCATTCAGCATATAGTGCGTGAACCATCAAGTATTTAGATGTTATGAATGGACCTCCACCTAAGCCAGGAGGTACATTATTCCACCAGAGGAAATGCCTAGTTGGACTTGGTCCTTGCCACAGGCGATGACCTGGTGAGGGATCTGCGGGTGCTCGGCTACCTGGGCATTAGTGACCATTGTCTGCTGGAATTTACTATCCAGTGCAAGGTGGTGAAAGCAAGCAGTAAGGCAAAAGTCAGGACTTGACTTCAGGAGGTCTGACTTCAATAAGCTAAGGAGGTTAGTAAGAGAGAGATTGGAGACTCAGAGCCTCGATGAGATGAGAGTCCAGGACGGGTGGTTGTTCCTTAAGGAGATGATCCTTCAAGTTCAGAGGGAGTCAGTCCCAATGTGAACCAAAAGGAGCAAGAGTGCTAAAAAGCACCCTTTGGCTCAGTAAAGGCATCCAGGAGGGCCAAAAAAAGGTGGCCTACAATCATTGGAAACAAGGGGCAATCACCAAGAAGGATTATACCTCTGTTGCTCACAATTGCAGGGAGGTGGTTAGGAAGGCCAAGGCAGAGATGGAACTAGGGCTGGTGACCAGAATTAAGAATAACAAAAAGTTTTTTTTCAAATACATAGGGAGTAAGAAGAAGGTACTAGGTAATGTGGGGCCCCTACAGGACAGGCTTGGCAATCTGGTAATTGTAGCAAAGGAAAAAGCTGATCTCTTCGATGAGTTCTTTGCCTCCATAATTCTGATTAGGGACTGGGAGAACTCCCCCACTAGGATTACAGACAGACTCAGGGGACATGATGCCATGTCAAGGGTCAGGGACAATCTATTTAGGGAACTTTTGGAGGGGCTGGAGATGTATAAATCAGCAGGTCCAGATGCTCTTCATCCAATAGTACTGAGGGCCCCCTCATATAGCACTTATGGTGCTCTGGCCAGGTCCCAGAGGACTGGAAAAGGGCCAGTGTGGTCCCCATTTACAAAAAGGGGAGAAAGGAGGACCAGAGTAACAATAGGTCAGTTAGTCTCACCTTAATCTTTGGGAAGACCTTTGGGAAAATTATCAAGGAGCACACCATGGGAGGTAATGCTCAGAGGCAACCATCATGGGTTCATTGCAGGCAGATCCTGCCTAACTAACCTGGTTTCCTTTAACAACCAGGTCACAAAGTCCTTGGATGCGGGTGTTGAGGTGATTGTCATCTACCTGGACTTCAAGAAGGCCTTTGACACTGTTTCTCACCCCATTCTCATAAAAAAGCTAGGCAACTGTAACATTGATACCTACACAGTCAGATGGGTGGCAAATTGGCTCAACAATTGCACCCAGAGAGTGGAGGTCGATGGGTCATTTTTGTCCTGCAGGTATGTGGGCATTGGAGTTCCCCAGGGTTTGGTCCTCGGGCCTGTGCTATTCAAATCTTTATCAGTGACTTAGAGGTGGGAATGGAAAACATGCTGTCCAAATTCACTAAGTACACAAAGATGTGGGGAGAAGTGGGCACACTGGAGGGGTGGGACAGAATCCAACAAGATCTAGACAGGTTACAGAGGTGAGAGGATGAGACTCAGATGGAATTCAATGCAGACAAGTGCAAGGTGCTGCATCTAGGGAGGAGGAACCTGCAACATACCTATAGGCTGGGGGACACCCTTCTCAACAACACAGTGGCTGAAAGGGATCTTGGAGTCATTGTTGACTCCAGGATGGACATGAGCCACCAATGCGAGGAAGTGGTCAGTAAAGCTAACCGCATCTTGTTGTGTATCTACAGATGCATCACAAGCAGGTCCAGGGGGGCACCACCTGGGATAACAAGGAATAACAGCCACAAATTGATTGAAAGCAGATTCAGGCTTGATACCAGGAGACATTACTTTATGGTCCAGGCTGCCAGGCTCTGGAATGGGCTCCCAAGGGAGGTAGTACTCTCCCCTACCTTGGGGCTCTTCAAGAGGAGATTGGATAGGTATCTGGGTGGGCTATTATGATCCCAGCACTCATTCTTGCCCAGGGCAGGGGGTCAGACTTGATGATCTATTGAGGTCCCTAGAAACTATGAAACATATCTGAAACAGATTAATAGATCCACAGCAATAATGCCAGGAAGGACAATTTGATCAACCAGTCCAATCTCCTGCATAATGCTGGCATGAAATAACACTCATGAAATTTTCACCTTGTCCTCAGAGGGAAACTGATCAGCCTAGCTATTATGAAATAAACTATACTGAACATTTCCTATGAAATCCAGACAGTCCACTCAGGCTTTTTATTTTGAAATGAGTTCCCATTAAAAGAAATATCCCAAAATATAGTAGTGACTGAAACATACTTTATTCCAGAATACTTTATTCTGCTCTCCTAGTCAATTCCCCATATAGACAAAGCCATAGTAATTCCTGCATCAAAACCATTATTTATGGTTGGGCAATACACATTAGAGGCATACAAAGTCTCAATTTAAATATTTCAAATGAGGGAAAATCTACAACATTCCCAGGTTAGGGGTTCTAATTTTTAATTCCTCCCACTATTATAAATGTGCACCTTATTTACATTAGCTGCTCATGCTTTCATTTTATTGTATTAATCTATATGAATCATCATCTTAAAGTAAAAAAAGCAGATATCATAGCAAGGATAATCAAAAAGTGTTGAACTTGAGCTCAGGAAAAATCCAATTCTATATTATGGACATAAACATCTTGAAAAAATACCCTTTGGGCATGTCTACAGATGCATTAAAGTCATAGTTACTGTGCATTAAGTTTACTACCTGTAATAACAGCACTGATGCATGCCTTTTTAGTGATGCCAATGCGCAGTAGACTATTTCTGCTGTGCATTCGTGCATTAGCACAGCTTTTGCTATGACACACTAATGCACAGTTGACTTAGTCTACTTCACAGTTAGCATATCAAAAGAAGCCCTTTGTTATAATATCAACTAGGTCAAATTAATCCCTATAATTTACAGCTAGCGTAGTAGACAGTTTTAACGTGACAACTGTCTGTCACATTTTAGAAACTCTCTCTACTACTACCTTATACTAAACTTTGATTTCATCTTACATATTTTAAAACTATTTTGATTGTTTTTTATCAGACAGTTATTTCAAGTCTCTGTTCTCTAAATTGTTTATTGTGAATTTGCTTTTCTCTCTCTTCATTCTCTCAATTAGTTTTCTCTGATTCATTTTCTTCCCACTTTTTCTTCATTTCCTATCTGCTGTTTCAGTCTACATATTATGGTAATATACTATAATTTATGTTTATGGAAACTAACTCACATAGTTAAATCCTTCCTCATTCACCAACCCAATATTATCAATACAATGTGAAAAGTCCAAAGAAGAGTTAGATTAGAATAATCTGTGAATTTTCAGTTACTGCCCTCACTAGTCATTTCAGCCATAGAAATATGTAAACACTTACAATTCTGACACATAGCATGGCAACAAAGACTTCATTATTCACTTGGCAGAGCTAATTATATATTCTAAGTCCTGCTTTCCAAGTTGTATTCTTACATATTCTCTGCAAAATAGTCTCTCTATGGATTTTTTCTATTATTTTTCAGTGCTATTTAGACCCTTAATATTGGTAAGTGAAAACAATTGTATAACTTATTGCAGACACTGTACACTGTAAATTTTTACTTCAGATCAAAGTAAGGCTGGACAGATCATAGAGCAGGTCCTCAAGGAATCTGGTGTGAAGCACCTAGAGAAAAACAAGGTGATCAGAAACAGCCAGCATAGATTCACCAAGAGCAAGTCATGCTTTACCAACCTGATTTCCTTCTGTGATAAGGTGACAGGCTCTGGGAGAGAGCAGTGGGTATGATATACCTTGACTTGAGCAAGGCTTTTGACACTCCCTCCCACAGCACTCTATTAACAAACTAAGGAAATACAGATTCAAAGAAGTACTGTAAGGTGGATACATAATTGGTTGGATCATCAAGCTTAACCTGTGGTCATCAATGGCTCAATATCTACTTGGGAAGAAGTATCAAGTGGGGTTCTCCAGGGATCTGTCCTGGGTCCAGTATTGTTCAATGTCTTAAGTATTTGGATGATGGGATTGAGTGCATGCTTCACAGATTTGCAGACAACACCAAGCTGAGTACAGTTCCAGACACTCTGGAAGGTAGGATTAGCATCCAGAAAAATAGTACACACTCAACCAGATGAAATTCAACATGGACAAGTGAAAAGTCCTGCCCTTGGGATGGAATAATTATATACACAAACACAATATGGGGAATAACTGGCTAGACTGCAGTACTGCAAAAAAGGGCTTGTAGGATTACTGTAGACAAGAAGCTGAAAATGAGTCAACAATGTTCTCCTGCTGCAAAAATAAATAAAATAAAAGCCAACAGCATACTGAGTTGAATCAATAGAAATGTCTTTTGCAATCAAGGGAAGTAATTCTTCCACTCTATTCAGCGCAGGTGAGGCTTCATTTGGAATAGTGTGCTCAGTTTTGGGCTCCACACTTCAAGAAGGATGTGGACATGTTGGAGAGAGTCCAGCAGAAACTAACAAGTCTGGAAAGCATGGCTTCTGAGGAAAGTCTGAAATAAATAGGGTTATTTTGTCTGGAGAAGGAAGACTGAGGGGGATTTTGATAATAGTCTTTAAATGCCTGACAGACAATTATAGAAAGGATAAAGACCAGTAGTTCTCAATCATTTTTAGACACTAAGCACACCTTCTAAAACTCATTGTAGCCCTTGTTAGACTCAAGGCAACCTCTCAGAAAATGCCAGCTCTTAGTTTTCCCTGGGTTTTTTCCCTTTTTTTCCTTTAAAAAATAATAGAACAATTTTTCTGTCACAAGAACTCAGAACACCACAACAGGTCAGAATGTTTCTAATGTTCTGGATTCCTATTTGAAATCTCTGGGTTATCTTGTGAATCGTGTAATAGTGTTTGTACACCAAAACATGCTAACATTTACATGGTACCCCACAGAACCCTTGAAAGGATCTCAAGGTACCTCAGGGGACCACAGTAACCTTGGTTGAGAATCTCTGAGACAGACTTTTTTCTTTGGCCATAGTGGACAAGAGTATGAGGAATGACCTTATGCTGTACCAGGGAAAATTTAGGTTTGAGAATAAGCTTTCTGACTATTAGGGTGTCCCTCTCTTACTTAGGCAGCATGTATACATCTATCAACAACCCTGACTTGTGTACTGGCAACAGCGTAAACCCTGCATAGGCAACAGCACGTGACACAGTGGCAGAGGAACGTGACCTTAATATGCACTATCATGCGGACAGTGCATGATCGCTTGTAGCCTAACCTGTCAGGAGTTACCCCTAGAGCATGACTGGCTGGACCAGCATGCCGAGGCCTCCAGAATGTTCCATCGAGGGGGAACCCTGATTGGCTGGAGGATCTATAAAGAGGACTGCGCACCTCGGTGTGTGGTCGCCAGACACTCCCAGACTCCGGTCCCTGGAATCAGATCTTCAGGACACCTGTCCTGCCGTATGGTCAGACCCCTAGGCTTCTAGCTAGAGTACTAGCATAGGCTGCCATAGCTTATAGCTAGACCACACACAATCCAGAACGTCCTGTGCGTTGCCCAGCCAGGTATCATACTTGTATTGCTATCACTTTTGGCTGCAGTCAACCTTGTCACTCGCCGCTAACCATCATTTGTTCGTCTTTGTCTGCACCACTTCGTCTGTACCTACTCGTTGCTGTAAAAAGTTCTTGTAAATAGTTCCTGTATTCATCAAGTTACTTCAACTCGTTAACCATCTCGTTGGCTTGTAAGTAAACTTATAATTTTACTTCAACTACTACTTGTCTCAGTATCCATCTCTCTCCTTCTAACATCTGGCATCCCCAAGTGAGTCTGGGTTGGTGCCACCACCCAGTGCCCCACTTGACACGCAACTGTGGCCGTTTCCCAAGTACTATCCAGGAATCGTGTCCCACAGATATTTTCAAGAAAATGTTCAGATAGACACTTGCTAGACACAGCAAGTTCAGATAGACACTTGCTTGGGATGGTTTCATTAGGGATGATCCTGGCTGAGCAAGGGACTGGACTAGATTAGGTTAGAAGGTCTCTTCCAGAGGTATTTTACTATAATCCTATGATAGCAAGTGAAAAATGCATAGTTGACTTCAGGATTTTAAAATGGTCTTTTTTGCATAACTGATGCATTTTAAATAGAGGGAGGGGGATGGAAGCTTCAGTTTACTAACACTGTCTTTTACTGTCGGGCCCAGATTCAGAAATACCTTATGTGCATCCTTAGCTTCATGTACAAGCACATGAATAAACCCATACATGTCAGCTTAAAAATTATACATGTGCTGATGTAATTTGTTAGTTAAGGCTAAGTATGTGCTAATTGTTTTCTTAAATCAGGGCAGAAGCAAGACAATCATATTCATAAGGATGTGAGTAGCCTCACTGAAACAGTCAACTGATCTTTTCTTATGCTTAGACACAATTGTAAAGGCTTAAAATGTAAGTGTTAGACTGAGACCATTGGCTCTGATTCATAAGGACTTTTAGTCCCTGCTGCACTGCTAATTTTTTGTGCCTAAATTTTACATGTGTGTAAATAAAGGTAGAATTAAAGAATGATATAGATCCTGGGTCTTCATACCTTGAATGGAGACATTTAAGTCAATTTTTGTTGGCATTCCAGCACCCAACACCCTATGCAGAATGCACCATATGCATTTTCTAATCAATTAGAAGTGTGGAAGAGAAGTGTACATCTGGGACTCTGTAAGGCAGCAACTTAGTATACAGTAATCCATAGCCCTGACTGATGTATTGGCAGTGGCATGAACCCTGCATAGGCAGCAGCATATCTATTTACTAGTTGAATCAGATCTAAACCTAAATTCCTATTGCACTTTTCTAAGTAGTTTCCATGCTGCCATCCTTTAAAGCAGACCCGGTTCCTCTCCTTTTGCCTATGGGGCAATGCTGAAGGCCTTTTAATAGCTTCTGTTGCTGAATGTTATTACTTCAGCAGTACTGTCATTTTTCCTTAAAAATCATACTATGCACCTTCAAGAGAATTTTCCATCCTAGCCAAATATGATAAAAGGGTTATATAATATTATGCTGAAAAAATATTAATTAAATTTTCTCTATATAAGTGAAAACTGAAGAGTGCATAGACTAGTGAGAGGTATGACATATTGTCATTGCATTACTCTTACTGGCTATTGCAAGTCTCACTATCCTTTCTTCCAACTCTAGCAGGGAAATAAACATGAGCTGGCCAGTATTTGAGCATCTGTGTGACAATAATTTCCTGGGTATCAAGAAAGGATGATGGTTCTCTCCTGCATAGGATCTAAGGACTAAGTCATTGTCCTCCTCTCCTCCTACATTTTCATCAGAGGCTAGCAAATTAGTGTAGTTAGCAATGAAAATGACTGTAAATATACTGAAAAAAGAGAGCCATCAGACCCATGTCTGTTCCCTTCTAATGTGAGGGTAAGAAAGTAACTTACTTCTTCACCTGTTATAACAACAAAGAAGATAAAAGAGAATTTGGCCAAACTTGTTAGCTGGGCATATCTTTTCTAGATTTAGGAAAATGGCTAAACTTGCCTTTAGAAGAATTCTACCTATGGAGCCTTCAGAGAATTAAAGAAAGATCATAATGAGATTCATAGTGGGCACATCTACACAAAATGCTAACAGTGCAGTAACTAGCTAAGTCTACACAGCATTAGCACATCACGGTGAAAGCTGTGTTAATGTGCTGTAGAATTAATCTACTGCACATTAGTGTCAGTTGAAAGACATGAGCCAGCACTTCTGCACAGTAGCACCAATTACTGGGCATTAAGTTAGTACCTGTTATTGCAAGTACTAACTTAGTGTGCCATAATTACAGCACATTAATGCACATGTAGACATGCTCTCTTAGCATAGTTCAAATACAAAATGATTGTAACCATATGTACACAGTTATTGAGAGGTTTGACAGAAGAAGAAATAATGAGACTGTAGACAACATTGCAGCCAACATTGACAATAGGCCTGCGCAAAGTGGCTAGCATTTGCTTTGGATTTAGATTTGACCAGTTCAGGGACACTGATTTGATTTGGTGATCACTGTCTCAATTTGATTCAGCCAAATCTGATTCAGAGATTGAGCTGCTGCCGAATCTCTGAATCAGCTAGGCCAGGCCCATCCTCTGCCTGCTCTCTGAGCCTGGCAATGGCTGCCCCAGTTTCCCCAGCTCCCAGCTCTTTGGGGAAAAAAAAAGCTCTGACTCAGCGGGTGCTTCTGGGCAGGGGGTGATCCCCAATGCCCCACACGGTTTGGGGTGCTCTGCTCAACCTCCCAAATCCCCCCTCACTCCCCCAGCTCCTCCACGGGTTCCCTGCCCAGGCCAACTCTGGACCTTTAAGGAAAAAAAAAACCCAAACCCCCAGACTCACTGCTCCTGACGATTCGCTGGCCAAATCTCCAAATCCAAATCAAACTGGGAACCAATTAAATGGTCTGAATCAATTCAAAGCTCTCCAAATCTTCAGAAAAGATTTGGAGAGCTTTGATGATTCAGGCAGTCCTCAGTGGTTGCATCAGGGAGCTACAGCTGACTCTGAGCAGGTAAGTACTAGAGGTGGGGGAGGGGACCATGAGGAAACCCCTGCCAGCCCCCTGTCCCCCCTGCTCCCCCAGCCCCCCATGACTGCCCCCCTCAGCTCAGTACTTTAAAGAAATGCTCAGTGCTCACCGGGTGCTTCTGGGTGGGGAGTGATCCCTGCTGCCCCCCCCATTGCCCCATGCTGCATGGGGGGCTCTGCCATGAGTCTCCTGAACCCCCCCACTCACCCAGCCCCCCCCCCCCACAGTTGCCCTGCACAGGCCAGCTCAGGCACTTTAA
>JAGPOW010000261.1:59790590-59860429 GCA_030014935.1 Caiman crocodilus | reverse complement strand
ACCCTGCATTTATCTACATTGAACCCCATCCTATTCTCATCTGCCCACTTTTGTAGTCTGTCTAAATCTAGTTGCAGCCTCTCTCTCCCTTCAAGTGTGTCCACCTTAACCACATCTTAGTGTCATCAGCAAACTTGGACTATGTGCTTTCCACCCCCTCATCCAAGTCACTGATGAAGATGTTAAACAGTGCAAGCCCGAGGACTGAGCCCTGGGGGACACCACTGCTCACATCTCATCAGGCTGAGTACAACCCGTCCACCACTACTCTCTAGGTGTGCCCCATCAGCCAGTTTTTTACCCATCCAACTGTGTAGGCATCATTGCCACAGTCACTTAATTTTGTTAATGAGAATGAGGTGAGAAAGTGTCAAAGGCCTTCTTAAAGTCTAGAAAGACTATGTCCATGGCGACACCATCATCCAAGGATTTAGTTACCCGAACATAAAATGCAATCAGGTTGGTCAGGCAGGACCTGCCTTTGATGAACCCATGCTGGTTGTCCCTGAGCATGATCTCCCCTGCTGGCCCCCCACAGATGTGCTCCTTGATGATATAGCAGTCCTAGTCTATAGCATTCTATAGTTGTGCCACAACACATGCAACGCAGCTGGTCTGCTTGGTTCAGTGAGGTTTGTTGCTAACCTTTGAGTTCCATCTTACTCCATAAATAATTCCAGCTTAGTGGAACAATGTGAGGGGCAAATGGTTACCTAGTATGAGATAAAGTTTCATAACTTAATCCTTTATGAGCAGGCACAGGTTGATCAAGAAGATATGTTTTCTGAAATGGATAAGAAAACCCTCCCACAAATACAACTAGTGGATTTTACCATTTCTAGGTGTGACCTCATTGTGAGAATGATCATGTTATTACACAAATGCTGTTATAAAATAGGTTGTGGCACAGTTGAGTTAATATCTTACACCTTTCACAAAAGTTTCCATTAGTGATGTGCCCTTTACAGCAATGAACTGTGATATGATCTGAGACCCTCAAAGGTACTCTTTTCATCTTTTTACATGAGATTTTCTTTATTTAATGGAAACAAGAGTATTGAGATTGAATAAGGATTGGAAAGCAGCCTGATAGTTTGCCCCTTTGTATCCAAAGCTTCCAAAATGTTTAACCAGTTACAAAGAAGTTTAGCAAATATTGAGAAGGAAACTCTCAAGGCAAGTTTTGGACTAAAATACAAAGGATAAGCCAACTAACAATGAACTTGATATTTTACTTTTAACTTTATATTTGTAAGGCAGAGGATTGCCTTCTAAATCAGGTTCCCTTTCATTTTACACATATTTTCTTTTCTTTGACAACAGATCAGCCCTGGCCCATAGCAACTTTTTTCAGTACCTGGCACAACATTTGATGCTAGTGGAATACTGTATAAAGAAAATCTCAACTGGAAAGGACCCATTTATGTTTCTTTAGGTCTGGACCTACAAAATCTTCTTCCCATGTCACTCTGACACTTGTGCCATAGAAAGCCATAGGGAAGAACACTGAGATTCTCTTTAGTCTGTTGGCAAAAGAAAGGGATTATAGTTTATGGAGCTAGGGGAGGAAACGGTCTTCCTAGACACTGAATTTTTTTCAGGATTTCATACATTCTCCATTTCCACATCTGGGTTAAATCTTTTTGGTTTTGTGAAAATCTTCAAAAGAGGCTGAGACAGGAGGAGGCCCCGGCACCGGTAGTCTATAGCATTCAGCTGAAATGTGGGAAATCCAGGTAAGTTTCTGCTCCGCTTGATTCAAGGAATTTGAAAACCTCATCTCAGGTGAGTACTTTGATTATTGGCTCTTCTGGGGAATGGCTTTTGTAGTTCCTCCTGTTAGAGCTGTTTGACTTTCTATAAATACTTACATTTTCACTGAAGCAAGGACTTGAGTTTAGGTCCCCCACCACACAGCAGAGTGCCCTAAACCATGGACTACAGTCAGTATGTCTTGTGTGAACCATTCCAGTCATGAGAAATCTCTCCAAAAGAACCTTAAACTCAGAACTGGCATGTTTCTGCAAAACGTTCAATGAATCCACATTTTCTAGTGAAAAACCGTATTTTTAAAGAAAATTCCAAACCCAGATATAATATTTGCTCCCACCTTAGAAAAACTTCAGGTCTGACCAATCCTGAGAGATCCACAGTGCGTAAAGCTATCTGAGTAGATGCCTCATACTACTGCCTTCTCCATCAGCTCTACCTTCAGGCAGTGAAGTTTCACAGGAAGAACTAAGGATGGGATTCTTAGTTCATGCAGTGACACAAGTCACAGAGAATGGCTTTACTGTTAGATCGCTGGACAAGTCTGCAAAGCTTTGAAAGAAAGGGTTTTCCTCTATTTACAAATACAAGGATATCCAATATGGAGAAAAATTGAGATGGTAAATGTCATACCCATTGCTTCAGGACATTTTGAGGGTTGCTTTCTAAGTAGAAGCACACTTTAAATGTAATGTAAAATAAAATGACATTATGCCATGGACTTTATTCCACCAGCATGAACCTTACTGGGATCTATTCAACAGGCCATTTTAAAAGGAAAGATTAAATACAAATGTAATGAGTGGCCCAATTCGAACAGATTCCAATCACGATGGGGTGCTGATTTGCTGCTGTAATTTAATTCCTACAAGTAATTAGTTCTGCAATGATAGTGAGGGACATAGTGTCAATCCTGGAGGCAGGCAAAGGTCTTATTGGCAAAATACCAACCATTAAGTTATTTGGCAGGAGTCCCTGTGTTTCTTCCCAGGGTACTCAGGCTATATTAATACCTCACAATCAAAAAGAGCAAATGAAAAGATACAAAAACTATCACTTACTAAACAATTTTAAAACTATATCTTCAGAATTCTTTTATTTTGCCCCCGGCATCTTTCAGTAAGATAATTAGAAACTCTTAGAACATTGGCTGGCTTGGCAATGTTTGTTAACAAGAACAAGGTAGCAGGCTACCTATCTGAAAGTATGGTAAAACAGGGCCATCCATCTCTCCTTCCTGAGCTACTGCTGTGGCCAGCTACTGGAAATGTTTGTTGGTTAATTTGTCAGTATTGTACTCAAGCAAAGAACTTATTTTTATTGGCAGGTACACACAAAGTTTACAAGATCTACATGCACTTTAAAAAACTCTATAAAATGAGAGATGGCCTTGCTGAGATGGTTGTCCTCTCTGTTTTTCTGTAATAGACTTCAGTTTGCCATGAAATTAAATTTATGTTATACCTGCTAGAAATGAAGGGCTAGGTTTATCCCTGATGTAATTCCAATGTAGTCACTGAATTTACATCAGAATTAGGAAAGGAGAAATGAGCAAATCTTTGTTATTCCTGTCTTGACATTAAAGCTGGAATTTTCATGGGGAGGTCATTTCAAGCTAAATAACTGGTATGCAAGTTGTTGATAGAAAGCCTTTCTATATCAATGGAAAATGTATAGGTGCTGCAGTTTCCAGAAACTGTTAATCAACAGGCATAAATTCAAATATCGTTCTCTTTTTTGGAATACTCCAGAAAAGACAGAAACAAAAGCCTTCCAGCCCCTGTAGCATTTCCTAGTTTTACTATCCTGAGATTAACTTGCAATTTTTCAATTAAAGCATTGGAAATTAATTGAGAATTCAAGCTTTACAATGAAGTTCATCCTTTCAAATTTTAAAATAGATTGTTTTTTTCAGTAAGTCAATATCAGTGAAGATTACCCAATAGTTGTCATATTGGCTTGTACTAACTAATACCAGCATGTATGGCCTGATTTGATGACTATTTTTACTATGTGCTTCATTTGTCCATTGGTTATAACCATGTTTTTTCTTATCTTATTCATAGTTTTTTATGAAGGCAGTTTTTGTGTTATGTTTTTGTGCAGCAGCAACCACAGAGAGGTTTCAGGTCTTCAGCTCATGCTGCAGTAAATGTAATGCGATAATGCAACACAAGCAATAAATAAATAACTGTTAAAGACAAAGCCTATAGGAATCTGTCCATCTATTCTTCAGATCAGGCCCACCATGAGGATGGATATCATTGGACTGAAGCTTAGTAAGTTTCTTGGGTTCTTAGTGATCATCAGTAGAATATTCTACCAAACAAGAGACCAAGAGAATCAAGCTCTGGTGCTTCAATTTAGACTCCTAATTAAAATCAGTTTTGTTTTCACAAAAGAAGAATTGGAAATCCTTGCACAATCACAGAACTTGGATGTGATTGCAATAATAGAGACTTAGTGGGATAACTTGCATGAGTGGAGTTCCAGGGAGATGCTGGGTGCTGGACAGCAACATCCCCCTGCACTGCAACAGCCTGGAGCCCATGCACCCTGCAGCTTCTCCCTGCCCCTGCCAACACCCTGCTGTGTTGGCACATCCTTAGCAGACAGCAGGATGTGCCATGGGCTGGATGGTGCCACAGGCTGTATTTTCCCTACTCCCAGTATAAACTGTTCAGGAAAGACAGGCAGGGGAGAAGAGGAGAAGAACTGGTGGGGAATGTAGTAGTGAACGGCAACTTTGGCAGCAGAAACCATGAGGTGATTGAACTCAGGATCCTGAGGAAAGGAAGGAAAGAGAGCAACAGAGTACAGACCCTGGACTTCAGAAAAGCAGACTACAATTCACTTATGGGCAGGATCCCGTGGGAGGCCAGTCTGACGGGGAGGGCATAGGAACAAACCATCCCAATGCACAGGAAGACTAGCAAATATGGCAGAAGACCAGCTTGGTTTAGCAGGAAACTCTTCAGCAGTCTAAAATACAAAAAGGAAGCTTATAAGAAGTGGAAATATGGACAAACAACTAGGAAGGAGTATAAGAATATTACTTGGGCATGCAGGGATGAAATCAGGAAGACCAAAACACAATTGGAGTTGCAGCTAGCAAGGGATATAAAGGGTAACAAGAAAGGTTTCTATGAGTATGTCAACAACTAAAAAAGGATCAGGGAAAGTGTGTGTCCTTTACTAAATGGGGGAGGCATTGTAGGGACAGACGATGCAGAAAAGGCTGCAGTGCTCAATGACTTTTTCACCTCAGTCTTCACAGGCAATGGCAGTTCCCAGACTACTGCACCTGGAAGCACAGTTTGGGGATGAGGTGAGCAGCAAACAGTGGTAAAAGAACAGGTTAGGGACTATTTAGAAAAATGGGATGTGTACAAGTCCATGGACCTGGACAGCATGCACCAAAGGGTACTGAGGGAATTGGCCAATGTGACTGCAGAACTGTCATCATCTTTGAAAAATTATGGAAATTGGGAAAGGTCCTAGATGATTGTAGTGCTCATCTTTAAGAAGAGGAAGAAGAAGGATCTGGGGAACTACAGAGTGGTCAGCCTTACCTCAGTTCCTAGAAAAATCATGGAACAGGTCCTCAAGGAATCCATTTCTAAGCACTTGGAAGAGAAGATGATGATTAGGAATAGTCAGCATGGATTCTCCATGGGTAAGTCATGCCTGACCAACCTGATTGTCTTCTATGATGAGATAACTGGCTCTCTGAATGTGGGGAAAGCAGTGGATGTGATATACTTTGACGTTAGCAAGGCTTCTGATACAGTTTCCCATAACATTCTCACAAGCAAGCTAAGGAAGTATGGGTTGGATGAATGGACTGTAAAGTGGATAGAAAATGAGCTTGATCATCAAACTTAGAGGGTAGTAGTCAATGGCTCAGTGTTTAATTGACAGCCAGTATCAAGTGGAGTGTCCCAGGGGCCCATCCTAGGGCCAGTTTTGTTCAATATTTTTATCAATGTCCTAGCAGATGTGAGACGGTGCACCCTCAGGAGATTTGCAGGTGACACCAAGCTTGCATAATAGCTGGAGAATAGGGCTAGGATTCAGGAAGACCTCAACAAACTGGAGGATTGGACCAAAAGAAATCTCCTGTGATTCAATAAGGAGAAGTGCAAAGTCCTGCACTTAGGAAAGAACAATCCCATGCACGAGTACAGGCTGGGGACTGGCTGGCTAAGCAGCAGTTTTACAAAAAAGTACCTTGGGATTACAGTGGACAAGAAGTTGAATATGTGTCAACAGCATGCGCTTGTTGCCAAGAAGGCTAATGGTGTACTGGGCTGCGTTATTAGGAGCGTTGCCAGGAGATCCAGGAAAATGATTACTCCTCTCTATTCAGCACTGGTGAGGCCACATCTGGAGTACTGCATGAAGTTTTGGGGCCCCCACTACAGAAAAGATTTGGACAAATAAGAGTGAGTCCAGAGGAAGGCAATGAAAATGGTTAGGGGGCTGGGGCACATGACTTGTGAGAAAGGCTGAGGGAACTGGGCTTATTTAATCAGGAGAAGACAAGATTGCGGGGAGATTTAATAGCATCCTTCAACTACCTGAAGTGAGGTTCAAAAGAAGATGGAGCTAGACTGTTCTTAGTGGTGGCAGATGATAGAACAAGGAGCAATGGTCTTAAGTGGCAGCAACAAAGGTTTAGGTTAAATATTAGGAAAAACTCTCACTAGGAGGGTAGTAAAACACTGGAACAGGTTACCCAGAGAGGAATCTCCATCCTTGGAGGTTTGTAAGACCTGTCTAGACAAAGCTTGGCTGGGATGATCTAGTTGGGGATGGTCCTGCTTTGAGTAGGGCGGTGACTAAATGACCTCCTGTGGTCCCTTCCAACCCTAATTTTCAATGACTTTATGATTCTAAGCCATGAGAACCTGCACTTACTGGAAGTGAGCAGTAGCTACTGATAATATGTGAAAAAAAATCAGGTCGCTCATTCAGTTTCCTAATTAGGAACACAGTTGCGTAGGTTGGGGCTTCCATGTTTTATTTATTTCCTATATTCCCCAGAGTTGGACAAAATTTGAGGTGTAGTTGGGCCTCCAAATGGTAGAGAAGCATGTTCTTAAGTTTCTTTGCTAACAAGAGTTTCTGCCTCCCTTTGCTGAATATAGTAATCCACTTTAACCTCATTTATTTTGGCTCCAGAGGTGACATTAGCAATGCTATGCTATCTTATTAGAACAAAGATGCTGAAACAAAGTATGCCATGTTGTAATTTAGTAGCTCGATCCTCAGCCTTCATACAGCTGCAGAAGAATGTACTGTCCCTGAAATACACAGAGCAGAACTGGGCAGAGTAAATCTTTATCTAATTTTCTAATCCTATAAAATACAAAAAGGTTTAGAATTTGGTATGTAAAACAAAGTAATTTAAAAGGAAGAGCATTGAAAGTAATAAGATCCCTAAAACATTATAAAAGATAATTTAGCAGCACATTGTCAATGACTGACATTTTCAGCCAAGTGTGATGGATCTGCCAAAGGCTTTCTACACAACTTAACTCCATCTGTGGCCATCCATAGGAGAAAGGAGGGAATTTATGGACAAAACCTACATACATATACAACTTTCTGCATGATGATTTCATTCATCCTGTGACCAAAAAAAACATGGAAAAGACACTTGAGATTAAAGACCCAGCCCCCTGCCCGTTTCTTCATTTGAGTGAAGGCAATGTCATTATGGCAGTGGACAACCTGTATCATTAATAGGATGAAGTTCAGTTCCAATCTACCAATGGCTTCTACCTCCTCAGAACTAAGGAATTCAAGTTTTGAGGAAGGAAATATGAATTTTTACTGTAATGAATGTATTACCTTAGTCTCAACAGGAACTACAGAACGAGGCAAGATGCTATTTGCTTAGAATGTACAAAAGCATGGAAAAAGAAATGGATAGAGCCAAAAAAGGAGATGTAACAGATATGGATGTTAGCACAGTAGAAAATTCTAGGTTGGGGGAGAGAAAGAGAGAGAAAATAGGGAGGAGGAGGAAAGTGGGGATGAAGCATGCATGTGCACAGTCTGAAATTTGGATAAGTACTTTTAGGCACAAAGTGTGCATGCATATGAACACACACATAGAGGAAAGATTCATGTTAGCCTCAGTGGTTTAGGATGAGATCCTAAAAGCAAGAAGTGATGTGGTATTTTCATTTTATAAGATTTTGTTCTAGAAAAGCATTAGAAGTTGGAAAGACAAATCCTAAGAGAACTAGGCATGATTTACTAAGCGATGTTTCATTGTGAGTGTTTTAGGTAAATCCCCTCTTTGCAGAATTCTAATCTCTGATTTTCCAAAACTTGGATTTAGGAGTCCAAATATATTTCACTCTGAACGAAAAGCATCCATATAATTTAACTGATTTTAAGCAGATTTCACCATGACAATATAGTCCAAGGTTTTTGTTGCTTTCTAATGGATCAAAATGCATACACTATTGGTTCTCAGAATATCATCTTGCACTTTCCTTTTTATCTCAACCTTTTAATTGCTCATATTCTTCATTGGAGTGGCCTGAAGTATTTGCTGTTTGCCAAGAACTAAAGATAAAGAGGAAAAATACTAAGAGGTTTCTTGAGAGTTGAGGTAAGGAGGGAATTAACTAAGAAATGAGAAACAGAAAAGCAGGAGGACAGGGGAATCCAGACATTGAGTTAGTAGAGCTGTAATATTGTAAATCCACGGTAAACACCACACATTTTTGACTTTTTGTAAATAAATTTATATGGATATTTCACAACAGCAGACCTGAAACATGGGGTAAGTAATTAACCTTCAGCTTGTCAGAACTAGTACTTAGTCATCACTGAAGTTACTAGAGGTATAAACCCCCAAGGAAAACATAATTCTTCTCCTGTCATTCTCATTTGTGGGCCAAGTCTCAGAGTGAAAGTTTTTCTAAATTCATTTCCGATGAAGACTGGTGCCTGCACAATTGGTTTAATGGAATAATGAACAAGTTGAAAGGTCTTGGTGTAATATTTGAGTTTCAGATTTAATTTCAGTAGGATTATTCTTCCTCTCTGTGATTGGCTGAAAGATTTCAAGTTTTCCTGATTGTCATTTGAATGAAAAGCACTACCAATTTTTAATGAATCTAGAAAAGGACAGTCTGCTCCTGATACTGTGTACTGGAACTGTGCTTTTTCAGGCAGCATGTTAATGAGCTGAACACATGCTTTTCAAGTTGGAAATTAAAAGCTGCTCATTCTATTAGTATATGTTCTGCTCATTGGATTCCATTTGTTCCAGTAGTATTATTTTCATTCACAAACTTCTTTCATTGAACCTTTCTGGGTGTTTGGCCTAAATTTGCTAAATCTTTTCCATTGCTGCTGTATGTATGTGTGTGTGTTCTTTATTATCCAACAATAAAGTCTCTTAGGAAAGATAGGTCTCATAGTCATAGTTTACATAACTAATTTATTCCTGTTGGTAAAACTGATATGGATCAAAAAGAGAAGTACTGTAAATATCTTATCATATTAAGGTAGATATACCTAAGTGTTTTAGTCACTGCACCATTCCGTGGCACATATGGCTTGCTGCTAACCATTAGCTTCACTACACAGTGTCAGAAAGAGTCCGTACAGAAGAATAACTTTGTAAACACTGCATATCAGTTCTTATTAAAATATATAAGTCCAGCATTAGCTTACACTTTGAAGTTCAAATTAAGATCCTTTATTCACAAGCAACCTCACTGAGTTGTATGCCATCCAAATAGGAAGTGACGGTTCAGTTACAAATGCAGTATGGATTTTTTTTTTTAATAGCAGATTTTAGATAACTGGCAACAGGTTTTCTGGTTTTTGGTTGGTTTGGGGTTTTTTTGGTGGGCGGGGGGGCTTATTATTTTTCCTTATGAAGATAACAAGCAGCATACAGTCTGATTCTGGAAATGATTTGAGGAAAAAAAAGACTTTTTTATCTTGCCCCCTCTAATAGGTTTTTTCTTTTGCTCAATTCTCTGTGTGAATAACAAGAGTGTCAGCCATTTTCTTTCAGCTCAACATCAAAACCCCTTTCATCTGCTGTCTAAATGCAAACAAAGCAACCCTTCCACCAGGCCTTTCTTTCCAGATAAATTAAAACTCTCATGTCCTGGGGCCTAAATCAAGCCTACAGGCCTTCCCTAGATAAATCCTTTCTTAACCTGAAATTTTCTTGCTACACGTGCTCCTTGTAAGATAATTTTGCAGTAGCTAATCAATAATGCAACAGTAAATTGCATTTAAATAAACATTAGCAGCCCTCTTAATGAATAAAACCTCATCTGCAATTTGTCAAAGTCAGAAGTGCTGGACTCTTTTGATATTCATTAAAATATTGGAAATTGGAGCTTTGACAGGCTTTATGTATATTACAATTATGATTTTTTGAGAGTAATGAAAGTGCTCCATTTACACAAAAATTCTCGAATAAAAATAGTGATATATACCAGAAGCTTTATACATCTCAGTTACATCCTTGCTACAAGCACAACAAAAAGAAAAAGAAAAAAAAGAGAGACCACATCACAGTCACAATTTTTTTTAAAAGCCTGAAATTCATGACACACACACACACCAATGTATAGTATAGGAACATGTAATGAGATTTCCTATTTTTGCCTGGCATTTTGTTTAATTAAGTTGACATGAGTCTTCTTTTTGGGAAAAAAAAGCAACTTTCCTTTTATAAATGTTTTTGTACATAAAAACACAGTACTAGGTACTGAATGGGCCATCGGTTATTTTATAACCATGCCACAAAAACAAAGGTATACATCAGATAACGTAAATTAAGTGTATTTTTTTTATTTCTATTTTTGGAAGATGATATTTCCAATAGATATCCCCATGTGAAATATCTGTCCCACAACCATTGATTGGAAAATTCAGCACTTTATAAACAAAGGCTCACAACTGGGAAAAAGATCCTAATTGTAGAAACTATTGGACTGTGGAATAGCGTCTCATGGGAAAGGGTGAAAGCCCAGTGCAAGAGCCATTTAAAATTCGATTGGACAATGCACTGAATCATATAACATATATAGGGAACAATCCAATGCTGGGAGACGGATTGACTAGAAATGACCTAAATAGTGATTTCCATTGCTAATTTCCAAGATACTATAGATTGAGTAGGGGAAATAAAATGGAGCCCACTGTACTGAGCAGATACAATATTTTATCCATGCAAATTGTAGTAGGAGGGTCTTTGGATGAAGGCTCTCTCTAAAACACATACACAAAGCATCTTGTCTGCTGTATCAGATCCCTAGCATTTGAGTAAGAATTAAATTTACTTTACAAACCTCTCACCCTCAACATGCCATAATGTTCTGCTGTGTACTCGTGTGCATCAGGTTTACAGTGGAATACAGTTAGCCGCTCAAAGAGTTCAGTACCATTCATCAGTGTTATACATATAAAGTGTTTTGTGTCTGTCAAAGAGAGGGATATGAAATAAATGCAAAACTTTATTCCTTTGTTTTAGATTCTAGTCGTCCTCAGATTTTTAAAATAACAAACAACACCACTTTAGAAATGTTATTTCAACCATTTGGTCATGGTGAAGCAGAGAAAGTTTGGAGAGTTATATATACTGGAAAATTTAATATTGCACCTACAAAAATACATCTCTGAAGGGATGTTCACACTGGCATATTGCAGAAATATTTGTTCTTCCTTAAAATAAAATAAAAATATCTCTACTTATTAGCCATCCCAAGCAGACCAAATCTGCATGGTTACTACCTTTTTTATTGTATTGTAACTTACTATGACTTCTGGAATCCACTTAACCCAGTGTACCTTTACTTTGTACACCAAGCCAGGTGTACTTAGTAACCCAGAAGCCAAGATTCTGCGTCTTGTCACTAGAAGAAAACAGCATAAGAAGGAATAGGCAGAATAGCTTTGTAATCATGGGAGATGACATTTCCATAAAAGGCTTCAGTACCTGGGTAGGTTTAGATACTTGGCAAAAAGGGTCTCAGCTCACCAGTGTGACCTCTGATGAATGACTCGTTCATCACTTCCTTAGCCCTTTGCCATAGTGTAGTCAGGTCCAGCAAGTTCTGGACCAGGCCCAATGCTTTACTGTCATGATTCTTCCTATTATCCTACTACCCCTACTATCTTGTCACCCTACAGAACAGTGGTTGGGGACCTTGTAGATCATACTCCAACAGAGGAGAGGTATGACCAAGCTGTTTACAGAATTGAAGCAGAAGCAGCATTGGAAAGTACAAAATCCATTCTGATAATAGCATAAGAGACTTGGGGTAGAGGAAGTAGGAATAAGTGAAAACTTATAGTCCTGGTGTTTTGCTCCACTTTGCTCAAAATGGCCAGTCACCCAGCTGGCAAGGGGAAAAGCAACTGAGCATCAGGATATGAAGTCACATAACCGTGGAAGTTAGTAGTCACCTTCTATACATGAAAAGCATATGGCCCTAGGCTATTATTCACACCATTGTGCTGCTAATAGGAGCAAAATATCTGACAGCTCAAAGGAAATGACTGCAAATGTTTCCATTCTCACACAAAGAATTTGGAAGATCTCACATATAAAACATCTTTAAATGTTTTGCCAAACTCTTCTGATGAAGAGCACAAAGCAGAAATAGTGAACATCCCTTTATTACATATTCTATGTATGGGAGAGACTTTATATATCATTGTCTTATGATAGTGAATTTCTTATTTAGTGTTTTTCATGAAGCTGACTGAAATAAATGTATTCTTAAGATAGATAGATAGATAGATAGATAGATAGATAGATAGATAGATAGATAGATAGATAGAAAGAACGGCTGTGAGAAGCTTCAGTCCCTGATTCAATTTGGCGGAGATTCGGCCTGATTCAGTGACTGAATCTCCGAATCCAAATCGAATCAGAGCACCCTTTAATCTCTCCAAATCAAATCAGAGAGATTCAGAAAGATTTGGCAATTTGGACATAGACATAGCTTTAAATGTTTTTTCTATATAACAGAGCTCATGAATGTTGAGATGCAGGGGTAGCAGGGGCTTGTGAATGCTGCAATGCTGGGGCACAGGGGGTTTCCCACAAAAGTGGGGGGGGCCTCCCCAACGCATTTGGCAGCAGACTTGGAAGTGGACCAGAAGCACCAGAAGGCATCTGGCAGCTGGAGCCAGAACTTCCTGCACTGGGCAGAAGCTGTGGAGCTGAAGCTTCCCTCCCACCCACCCAAAGCAGTGCCATACAGCAGCAGGGGCGGCAGCAATAGCAGCTGCAGAAGCAGCAGCTGGAGACAAGGAGGGCAGAACAGCATGCTCAACTCCAGCCAGTCCACAGCTCGTGACGTGGCAGCAGCTGCCAGGTGCTGCACAGCTCATGGGGTATGATGGGGGCTGTGGCAGGTGGCAGCTGATGCCTCTAAGCCAGTCCATGCTGCCTGTGCTGTTGACCTGGGATATCACAGAGCTGCAGCCTCTGGGGCTTGAGCATGGGAAGCTGGGAGCAATCTGAAGGTGCAGCACCTGTGGCTCCAGCCTAAGCTTCAGCCCACTGAGAAGAGCTCAGCCCCCATGGCTCCCATGGCCCAGCCTGGGCCAGCCCCTCTACATCCACCTTCAGCAGCACCCCTAGCCCCAGCCACTAGTGAGGCAGACAGATGGCAGGGCCATGCCGGCTGGCTGTGCCCACTCTCCCTCCTCTGCCGCTGGAGTTGGCAGGGGGGAATGGCTGACAGGTGCTACTGGGCAGCTATGGAGACCCCAGCTGTCAGTGGGGCGGGGGGCAGAGGGAATGATTAAATCCCCCTCCCTCTCTCCATTTGCTTCAGGGGCTGCTAGACCCCAGATGTGGTTCCCTGATGGGAGAGGGAAGGGAGCAGGAAATAACACCCCCACCTACTCCCTTTGCCTCAGCGGGTCATGCTGGGCTGGCATCTGTCTGAGCCCTTGTTCTAGCTAGGGAGTAGAGGGGCAAGGCCTGCCCTGCTCTCTGGAGCAGACAAGCCCAGCTCAGGCCTGAAAAGCATGATGGGATGCAAGGGACTCTGGTTTAACTTTAACCAGGAAGGGGTCTGGGACAAACATTGAATAAACCAGTTTGACCCAAATCAGTTAAGTCTGATACTACATTCAACCAGGTTTATCTTAAACCAGTTTCAGCCATTTTGAAACTTGTTTATGTGCATTGAACTTATGTTCTATTACAGGTTTAAACCAGTTTCTGATCACTTAAACTGGTTTATGTGTAACTTCTGTCCCTAGCTTAGGGTCTTTAGAGTAAAGGCTATATTATTTTGTACAGTTTTTCATGTGAAACATAAAGGACAGTTAAGGATGCTTAAGGAATACTAAAAACAATATTGTAAACCCTTTCAAATGCATTGAAAGAAATTATAATGACACTAGTATTCAAAACTTCCTTTTCAAGTCATATGTTAAGTATACTCTCCCACAAAAAGCTAGAGAATAAAAACACTTAAAAATCGCAGTAAACATCCTCCTAAGAACTGGGTGTATGCACACTTATAAATACTGGTTCCTGTACAGGATTGGAAAGAAATTATTCACTTATTAGTAAAGCAAGGCTCAATCTACACCTAGAGCCATATGATAAATAATATCTTTAAGAATATAGTTCTATATATATGAGAGGATATAGATTTTGAATTTCCATTACAATGCTTCTATATGACCTCTGTCCTTCTATTACGATACTATTGAAATTAGACCTTCGGAACAAAGATGCGGCTCCTAATTTATTCATTGCCTTTTTTTTTTTAACCTTAGGGTGGTGGAAAGGTCTGAAATTATTTCAAATCAGATCCTCCTTCTTATTGGTGGTGTTTTCCTGTTGAACCTAAGGCTATGTAGAGCCTAACAAAGATTTTAACGTTGTCCTCAGTTTAGCGTGCACACACACAAAAATCCTCATTAGAGTTCCAATACTTGATTAACTGGAAATCAACAGTATACCTTATCAGTTCCTAATAGCAACTTTATGGGTAAAAATGCACCATTATAACTCTTAACTTGCCTGTCCTCACATCCTCCAAACACTTTCTAGTTTAAGGGAAAAGATAAAGGATGCTGTTTCCTTTCCCTTTGTAGCAACATTCATTAAACTACATTGCTTGGTCTTGACTGCAAACAGAAGTAATTTCATTGAACTCGATGAAGTTAACTTATATAAAAATACCATGAGAACATTACAAGTTTATGAACAAGATACTTCTTCAGTTACTACTCTCTAAAGCATATTTGCCTGGGAAGACCAGAGCTGGGTCTAGCCCTCCCAAGAAGGCATCACATTCTTCACCTGGCATTCCCCTGTATCCCCACATACCCAGTTCAAGGGTCTGGTATCCTAAGGTCACACTTGTACAACTCAGTCATGATGGCCTAACAAAAGGTTCAGTAGTGCTATAAAAATAATTTGAAAAAACCTCTTAAGCATGCCCAGAAATTACTTTTCAATGGTTTACAACTTAGATATAGAAGCATTTCAAACTGAAAGCTGTTTACATATCATGTTTCATATGTCAAAATTCAGCCTTTTTGAGGACTGTGTTCAAGTGAGTGCACATTCATTACAGTGGGAAATGTGTGCTTTTTCTTGTACAGAAAAAGATGAACATATTTTACTCAGACTTTCCAAACAGTTCTCCTTTAAGAAGAACAAACAGAAAACAGGTCAGCTCAAAAAAAGTATTTTTGGATGTTCTGGACATTTAAAAATACATGGTCATTATTGAAACTGTTTTGCAATTTTTACTGTAGAGTTCCTTACAGTGAATGCAGATACATACACATGCATGCATGCACACACAGACCAAATATGCCAGATTCAAAATATATATGCTTTGATATTCTTGGGTACTGTACTCATAATCTAGATAGACAGATCAATAGATACCATGAAAGCAGCCTAAATGCAGTTGCTTTTGCTGCAGTATCTGCAATGGAATCAATGGACTACAAAAGAGATTTCAAACCCTCCTACTGTAGCAAAGCACAGCAGTGATAGATTAGAGAGACTATTTTATGATAAATATGATTTAGCCATTGAACTGTCTTCACTTGTAAAATTAGTTGTATAGCTTCTGAAAATCTGCATTAGTGTCCTATCCACCCTATAAATTGCCTCCCCTCTCCTCGCCTGTCCTCCTACACTATCATTGAACCACATCACCAACAGGGAATAAAGTGGTGCACCATTAAGGTTTGAAAAATCTTTTAAAAACTTGGGACAAAAGCTGTTTTATAAGTGCAAACTATTATTATTATTATTTTGTTGAGCTATAATACCTTTTTCAACTATGTTACTTAGAAGAGAAAGAGAAATTAGTCACTCTGCTACTCTCCCATGGTTTTCAGTGTCAGCAAAAACTATCAAGGAATTTACAGTATTCAGTATCTGATATCTGTCAACCCCTTCTACCCCAAACTAAGACCCAGAATTATAGCAGAATATAGTAAACATCTGCTCAGTAGAAGCAATGCATTGGGAACAAGAGTTAATGTGTGCAGTAGCAGCTATTGCTTTAACTAACAGTGTGTGTTCATTATGTGTTTTCTTAACCCAACTGAGTACACTGGAACATTAATAGCAGAAGAATGACTATATTAAAGTCAAAAGCCTACAATAATGCAATGTGAAATTGTACATTTTGTGACATTTGAAAGTTCAGCCTCTCTGAGTTATTTGTGAAAAAGTCATATATTTTTTTCTTTAGGAGGAAAAGTATATTTTCCTTAGCTACACCATTCACCTAGATAATCATCTGAATGGATTGTTCTTAAACTTTTTCTGACAAGAAGGAAAATCAAAACCAAGATCAAGCATAGAGAGTTTCAAAGGCATATGATTTGAGAAAGCTTTAAACTAAACAAGTGAAAGTAGGAGTTATTAACAACTTATTTGCCACCTTATTTATAATGTTCATTGCAAAGTGCTTCTGTATAATCTATTTTTATGTTATATAGTAAATTGGACAGTTCCTTGTCTTGGGAGTTTGCTAACATAGAAATTTGGTGGTCAGTTCAGTTCTGGTTACCACAGCAACACCAAGTTATGTTTCCCAGGAAACCAAGATACTCAAAATCTGGTGACAACTGGCAGGAAGAATAGATTTTATAAACTAAAAATCTGTTTTTAACTTTGCCGAAGTCTGAACTTTACTTGTGGGAGACTGAGGTGATCAGAATCTGACAAGCAGGAAAAAAGAAAAATGGAGTGTTGAAAATGGTGTGGCTGAATACAGGGGACTAATTACTCTAGTTCAGATAGAGTGAAATCTAGTCCTTTAATTATTTTCAATTCACTTGTGTAATTTCCCTTTGCTATAATGCTAGAAATTCATATTTATATGAACATGAATATGTAGAAAATCAGTTTGTATTTACAATTATTTTCTTATTTCTGATCTTATTCAGCAAAGTTGTAACCCATACATTTCTGTAACTAATGTTCCATTTAGGTATAAATCTTTTATATAAGTATTTAATATCTATTCACAGAAGTTAGATATATTTTAATACCTGCCAAATAGTGGGCCAAATCTTACAATAATTTTTTAGTTCTTTGTAAAATCTGTACTGAAGTAAGGTAATCGTCCTGGTTTGGCCTGGACGCTCCTGGATTTAATAGCCTGGTCCTGGCTGGCTGGTTAAAAGTCCTGGATGGAAGTCCAGTGGGGAGGTGGAGTGGCATGGTGTGCCAGGCAGGTGGATAGGCAGGCACCACAGGAGCAAGGACATGCCATGTCTAGGTAGGGTGGCACCTGCTCCAGTCTACCCACTTTGCTCCCACATAGTAGCAGCAGTGCCTGCCTGGCTACCTGCCCAATGCACCTCCCTGCTGGACTCCAACTGGGGACTTTTGACCAACTGTTTGGTGCCCTGGCCAAACTGGGACATCGGGTCACCTACACTGAAGTCAACAGATAGCTTATCCAAATGAGCACTTCGAGGATTTAGCCCCCTATTAAAGGTGTGAACATGCTCTTCCACCTAGATCTCTAATACAAGATTATTACACTAGTGCATACAAATTAGTGGCAAATTTCAGCCTTAGTCTTGAGATCTGTCTATGGGAAGAATTTGTTCTGAGCTGTTTAATAAAATGTGCTGTCATTGGCACTAACCTTATTAATCTATCTATCCATCCGAGCCTCTCTTATATTTGATGCTGAGTGTGAAGTAACCAACAAACTTTTGCAGACAAAAATCAGCCTCTATGCTGGCCTCAGGCAATTCTCCATCATCCATCTCATTTTCTATTTGGTGCCACAACCATTGTGTTCATTCTCTCTGCCGTGTAACATACAAGATATGTAGCAAGAATCCAATCACTGAGTGAAAGAGGTCCAACAGGATCCAATACCAATTAGAAACCTTGAAGCTTGGAACATAAATGTGATGTTACTCTTGTTACCCTGTAGCCTTACTCCACCATGTCAAAGGAGGTGCTCAAAGTGAGCCTCCATGGATGATCTTGTCACTCAAGGTGACATGCAGACACATTATTGGAGGGCTAACAATGTCCTGTTGGCTGGGAAAGTTGATGAGAGTTTCCACACTTTTTAATAAAATAGTTTCATGACAAAATCTAAAAGGTGAAGTTCTGGAGGAGAAATATAGCTACATATTGGAGCTGAACTAAATATATCTATCTAATTAGCATCCAGTCAGTTGAATATACAAACTACTATAATGGGATAAATGTCTGTGTACCCATGGCAGAAGACACCTGAAGACAAGCAGGCATGACGGCTTCTTGACCTGAATGTATATGAACACAAAACCCTAGCTTCTCAGAAGTATTTAGATACTATCCAATTGAAACACTTTGGAGGAACTAGGTAAAAATATTTTATGCAGTCTCAATAAAGCACATGGCCCTGGAGCTACTATCCCTCTCCCTCTCCCCCTCCATCCCCATCCAACTTTCCTGGGATTTGGCCTTATTGGAAATAAACAAAACCAGTCCATGCACATAGCTACACTTCAGTGTAATCTTACTTCCAGGCTTGTCAAGTTCCCAAGTTCTTATGGTTTTCCTCAAGAATCTTTGCTATTGGACCCATTTTCCAGCATGCGTATGCAGCATATTAAGGGTTATCCTATTTCCAGGTCCAACAAAGAGGACACCAATGGGAATAAGGGGAATATGATAGTGGAGGGCAGTGAAATGCCAATACCCTGCCCCTGCCCATTCTGTTGCCCCTCACTGACAAGCCACACACCCTTCCCATGCCTGTTGCTGCCCCACACTCCGGACCCACTGACCTCAGCCCTGCCAGTCCCCCTCACTCCCAAACAGCAGTACCCTACCCCCACCCTTTGCTGGTGCCCCTCATTCCTGACCTGCAGCCCCTGCTGCTGCTACCAGTGCCTTGCACACCCAACCCACAGTCACTTATCCCCTCTCCTGTAACCCTCACTCCTGATCTGATCTGACCCTCTGCCCCCCTGCCACTCTGCTGGTGCCCCTCACTTCCAGCCTGCAGACCCCTGCTCCCCAGTCCTGCTGCTCAAGGAGCTCCCACATTGCATGTGTGCCCGCTCACACACACACCACACACACACCTTGCCGGAGCCCATGTGGGGAGTACATGACCCCCGACAGTCAATCACCTTACTCACTGCTCCCAGCCTGAAGCAGCCAGCCCCAGAAAGCAGGAAAACCAGACATTTGCTCTTATTTTTGCTCCTGGGCGTGGCAAAAGGGTCCAAAAAAAGAGGACATGTCTGGGAAAACCTGGATGTATGGTAACCTTAATTTCATCATCTGAATCCAAAGTGACTCAATATAAAAGAGCCTCCCAGGCACTCTGTCACACCAGCATATTTTTTGTCCTTTCTTCCCATTGAAGATATTGAAGGAGATGCCAAGCCAGAGATCTTTCTTTCTCCCTGCTGATGCAAAGGTAGGCAGGCTCAGGGATATATGAAGGGGAAGTTTCCCTTTCCTCAGGGGCTAAATGATAGAAAAGCTGGATTTTTTCTTCTGTTTTTGATGTGGATGCCTCATGCTTCCTGAAGGTTAGAATTACAAGGAAGAAATTCTCTTTCCTTGTATCCTCAAATTGGGCAAGACATAGGAGTTTCTTGGGCTAGACGATGTCCTCATCTCCTCCCTCAAATGGAATCAGGCTAGGAGCAGTTCAAGCAAAACCCGTCCTAAGATGTAATTCAGGGCATTGAAAATGTTATCTTATATGCAATAGGTTTTTTCTTCAATTGTTAAATTGATCCAAGAGAAACAGTAATTTCCTTTATGCAGAAGATTTTTATTTTATATTATCAAAAAGATCATAAATTTTATGTAAATATGTGAAACTAGCCAATTTCCCATCAAGAATGATTGGAGTGGGGGGAGGGACGAAAGGGCTGGGATAGAGTGCTGCCACCTTACACCCCGTGCTGCTGCTGTTCTGCCTCTTGCAGGGAACGGGGTCAGGGAGCCAAGGCCAGTGCTGCTGGCACCGGCTCCCCCACCCCATGTCCATTCCTTGGCGCTGCTTGCAGGGAGTGGAGTAGGGGAGCCAAGGCCAGCAGTGCTGGCCTTATCTCCCCCACCCCCTGTCAGGTCCTCCACTCGACAGAGTACATAACGTTTGAATTACTGCACTCTGAAGTTACTGAAAACCCTATCCTAAATTGTCCAGTTAGTATATGCAAGAGACATTAAGAATATTTCTAAATGTCTTCTCCACATTGTGAAGTATTCTGAATTCAGAAAGCTTTTCAGTGAGTTTTCTGTAAGCATGCTTACATTCTTTGAGCAATTTTTGGTATATATTGCTACTATTAGCAGGAACCTCCACAACAACATCACCATGTGGTTTCTTTACTTTTACAATTAATTTTCTGTGGGACTGGGTGGTGTGGACCATCATGGGCACAGAGCTGGAAATGGCAGAATACAGAATACAGAATTCAAGGTGTTGAGAAGACAGTGACTGGACACAATAAATGAAATGTTGCTTAGCTACCACACAAAAAGTCACTAATATAGAGTTTTCCTATTTCTGAACTTCCCCCACTCTTTTACAAGTTGAGGTGACTGAAAATCTTCAGGCGTCTGTAACTGTGTGCAGCCAAAGTTTGGCCCAGCATTATAATAGCAGCGTACAAAAAAAGAAAAGTTCCAACCACCACAAACAAAGAATTGCATCTTACTACAACTTTGAGGATAATAAATCTGCATGATGGGCCAGTGTTCTGGAAGCATTTCATCTTGTGGAGTTGCGTATGTTCCCCTGGTGTGATAGAAGGTTTACAGCACAAGAAGGAAATGAATTCAGCTAACATGCGACATTAAGCAAACCAACCCGCTTGCTCTGTCTGCCCATCACAGGATTATACCAGATACTAATATTATTACTCCATTGTGATGCTGGTGGGCCACTGAAGTCTGGGTCTCCAGTAACGCACTATCTGGCAGCATATAATATGATACACAGGTTTTTAAGAACTTAGGTTTGCTGGCAAAGGAATAACGTCTTTCCACCAGACCTCATAGAACTAGAACCTCTATTTCTAGAATGAGTAAAATCCAGCCCATTGTTTGCTTCCTTTACTAATTAAATGTTGTGCAAATTATATCAAAAATACTCTTTACTTCTTAACCTACCACCTTCATGAAAGGACAACATGATTAAACATACCTTTGTAACAACAGACCTTGCCTTTCTTTGGCAAGGTCAACCAAAGAAACAGACAGGCTAATGGGAGGCTCTAAGAGCACACCACCATGGTGAACATTTCCTACTTAACTTCATATTTTTCCCTTTACTTTGATCACTGTCTGAGGTTACCTTGATGCATTCTAAAAATACTTTTAAAATCACAGCTGCTGCCCAACTATAGTCAATGTTAAAGGGATCTGGGCAGTATATTTTCTTATGTAATCTCATTGCAAATTTGAAGGAGAGATTCACATAATGACAGCAAGAGAATGGAGGAAAAAGAAAATCTCAGATTTAATCTGTACTTAGTATCTTCCCCTTTTCTGCCTGCCTTCAGTGATGTGCTTGTTGCTCTATTACCTTTTCACTGCTTGTGTTAGTACTAGCACCTGAAGAACTTAATTCAGTGATCTAGTTTTCATTTCTTAAATGTTAATTCTTTTGTTGAAATTTGTTGAAATTCAGACACCCCTGTAGCAGTGGCTCAGTGAGAGAAGCATGCCTTAGTAGCTCTTCCCTGACTTAGGTTACTTCTGCCAATGCAATGAAAACAAAACAAAACTGTGGGACCCTGCCATTTCAAATCCCAGACTTCAAGTAAATGTGCCTTCCCACAAAAGCACATTCCATAAAATAAACAGTAGGTAACACTGTGAGCTGAAGCATATCAACATTTTCTCTTGGCTTCTTCCCCTTTGCTTCATCCTTATCTGCCCAGATGGTGGCTCATCTGGCTGAACAGTCAGTGTCACGTTTGCCCTAACCAACTCCTAGGATGAGCCAAACCCTCTTGGCAGCTTGTGCACCACAACATAGTTTAGGTCCTGAATGGAGGAGGCAGGTGGTTTGTATGTCTCCTAGATATGGTTACTGTACTGTTGCCAGCCAAACTAAAACAATAAGGTCTTTGAGCTAGGTACAGACATTCAAAAAGCCCAAAGCAGGATTGATCTAAGTTATGCAGTTTTCTGTAAGCAGCATAGTTTAGGTCAGTAGGAAAACAGAAAATACATTCACCCTTCATGGGGAGGGGGAGGAAATCTTAGACTGGATTCTGCCATTTTAAACCAGTTATGTGCACAAACTTCTGTTTTATTAAGAGTATAGACTGGTTTTGTATGCTGAACTTCTGTTCTGTTACAGATATAAACTGGTATCTGATTACTTAGGCAAGGGACAGATATTACACATAAACTAGTTTCAGTGATCAGAAACTAGTTTATACCTGTAACAGAACAGATGTTCATATTCAGTACATGTAAATCAGTTTGAAAATGGCTAAAACCAATTTAAGATAAACCTGGTTGAATGTAGTATCAGACTTAACTGATTTCTGTCAACCCAGTTTATGCAACATCTGTTCCAGACCCCTTGCTGGTTTAAAATAATCAGATTCCCCCAACATCCCAGCATGCTTTCTGGGCTGGGCAGGGCTTTTTGTTCCATAGCAGGGCTAGCCCCTCCCCTCTGCTTCCTGGCTGGTGCTCCAGAGACTGTGGGCTGCTTCCCTCCTGCGCTCACCACTCCTTGCTAAGTAGGAATTCCCCCACTCCCCTCTGCCTTGCCCAGAGGTGTTTGACTGTATTAGTCATGCTGGCCATGGCCTTGCTGAATCAACGCATAGCATCAGCAGGTAGCTGGTAATGTCCCTCTGTTGTTTTCTTAATGGGGTGACAAACACTTATCAATTCCCTGCTGGGCTAATCAAAGCATCCTGCCTGGCCAGCCCCGCCCCCCCCCCAGCTCAGTACTGTGGAAGGAAGGGAGGGCTGCTCTAGTGCCCCCCAGCTTCTAGTCAGAGCCACTGCAGGCATGATCCTGTATGTCTGGGATGTCTGTCTGGTTATAAAACTGATTTAGCCTAGCCAGGTTAAACTAACCCGCAAAGATTGAATCATTTCAGGCTTAGGTTTTTAAATGTCTGTCCCTAGCCTTCTAGCAGCCTGAGCTAGTGCACTTAGTGTTTTATCTCCACAGTAAAAGGGAACCCACTTAAGATTTCTGCAACAGTTTATTTGGATTTCAGCAACTGACATTTTTTTCAACAAATCAATGTAAACAGTGCTTGTAAAAATAAAAATAAAAATAAAGAGTTGGTTCTCATATTTGATCATGAAGATCTGTAGAAGTGTTATAGACACAAGGCATTATCAGTCAATTTCCTTGCCCCCTCACCCAATAATCTTTTGCCTAACTAATGGAGACAGTATCTTACACACTTCCTCATTATTTCATCTGCCTTTAATATTTTCAAAAACAATGCTTGCGTAATAGCTACTACTCCTAGACTTTAAGTTTACGTTGTAATCAGGTATCAGTGATAGCAACACCTTGAAGATCACTTAAGGAATTCTGTGTTGTTAAATAACTAAATCATACAGAGACTGGAAGGCCAACACTTATTTCAAAACTGTAACTGAAATGCAATTTTACTGAAAAAGATATTAGTGCCTTATGGGATTTTTTTTTTTATTTTGTGGTATGTAGATGCTTGTGTAATGGGGCCTTGAGTAAACAACCAAATCATCAAAGTCATTACTATTAACATGTACTGAACTCAAAGCAGTCACTCAAAGCATAACAAAATACGTTATCATCATATTCCAGAACTTCCTGGTTTGTCTTGTGAAAACTTGTGCTTTGGAAAGGGGGCGAGTCATATGCATAGGTATTAGTTCTTTACTATTGAAGCAATTTACAGAATAAAACTTCACTGCTCATTTGTTTTAATCTGGCTTTTTGAAAATATAACCTCTACTGAAATGAATTCAGACAGCAGGAATATTTGGTCCAGTGTTTTAACATGTGAAATTCCTAAGAGATGTGTTTCAATCTTTTCTTCTGAGATTATCAAATCAGCAAACAATGTGTTCCAAATAGAGACATAACAGGCACTCATTTTGGAAGCACTACTTACTAATACATTTTCCTGAGGGCAAACAGTATTCACAGAAAGATACCAGGAACCAAGTTATGTAAGTGTGGGGTAGGCTATCTTCTCTATAAATATAAAGTCCCATGTAAACATGAACAAGGCAATACAGGCAAGATATGTACTATTTTCATACATTCTGGCTGAACTTGTATAAATATAAGCATAATCAAATTTCCATTCCCATCTCTCAAAGATGGGAATTGTTAGTTGTTTTCTTAACGGCAGTCACGCTCCTGTGAAGAACCTGGAAATCCTTCATTGCATAGAAGGTCATTATGTAATAGATAACAATGTTAAAGGAAACCCACATCAACTGGTGGCATAATCCCCAAGGGAAAGCAGACTTTAGCTGAACAATCAGAAAACTGGCTTGCTTTATGGTGTTTACACTGCTGCTTGCTAATGGATCACCATAAAGGAAGCAAAAGGGCTCTTACACCATTGAGTATGCTATCATGGGAGTCTTCTGAGTGTGCCTTTTTTATTTGCTGCAGTCAGGTTAATGAGCTCACCAGCCCACTTGATGTTGAGGACTTTGTAACAAAGCAATCTCTCATTAAATGCTGCCTGGCACCACTCTCTTGAAGCAAAGGGACATTCAGATTTTTGAATGCCTTTGTATTCCTCATTCCTACCAGGCTATGGAGTCCAGCAGTGGCATCAATCCCACACACTTACTGGCAGGCATCCAGTCATATGCCTGCCCTCTTCAAACTGCATGGGCATTTGCCAATCTAAGCAGCACTGGTAGGCAAACAAGCATGGCACACGACTGCTTTGGCTGATAGCCAAATGTGCAGCTGAACAATCTAACTTGTTTCTACTGTACATGGAAACACATTCTTCCCTATTCTCTCCTATTCAGCTGATTTACATGTAAAAGTTTTGTTATGATACAAAGGAATGTGCATTTATCTACATTCTCTTTCTGCTTTAACACCTTTTTAGTCTCAGTAGTGCAGGTCATGAATTCATCTGTGGCTTTATTTAAATACCTACTGGCTGACAGTTTCTTCAATGAAATGACCCCAGAGTGTTATCAGCTAGCTAGCAGGTGTGTCTCTCTATTCAGAATCTTGCAGGCAGCAGTGCATCCTGGGTAAAGAGTAATCTATGCATGATCCAGCTTTTCCCTACATTACTCAGGAGATTTAATGGTTCGCTGTCATGAAAGAGCTTACAAAGATTTTTTTAAGTTAGCTTTCCATTGGGCATTGTGCCCTGAGATACATAAGAAAAACACGGACACATTAGTGAAATAATTTTAAAAAATGCTTCATCTCATTGACAAAAAAGTGCTGAAGTTTGGATTGTTAATCATTTTAATGCCAAGATAGGTCTTGAACTTGTTTTTTAAGTGGCAAAAATAAACACAGAACAATTATTCAATATTAAAGGGCAGTTTTATTTTATTAACACGTTGTGTGCTGACACGGAAAAACCACTGTTGCATTAGATACATGAAAAGGATTATCATATTTGCATACTCTATGCTCCTAGTCATACAGAAATTAAATGCACTAACTTTTAAATATATCATATCTATATTAAAAATATCATTCAAACATGACTGTTGCCCACCATAGGGGAGTGGCATACACGGGGAATGCTAGGGAATTAAATCTTAAGGACACATATATGAACACAGGTGTAACCTAACATTTAACTTCAGTGTATTTTACTGCTGGTTTTTCATGGTATAATTTTACCCTGGATTTGAGTGAGCTATCCCAGTGTAACACTGCATGCCATGTGTCTAATCTGTTTTATACCAGTGTAATGAAAGGACACGATGATATAAACGCGTTGTGTCCACACTCTAACTCAAAGTCAAATGGAGTTTTGCCTGATTAAGAGCCAAGTAAATACTGTAGTACTCAGCTTTTAAGTTTTGATCTTGCTTTCACTGAAATCACTGACTACAACAGGAGTGAGATCAAGCTCTGGATTCACAGATTTGAGTAATCCACTTGTATTTTCAATTTGTGATTTTGAAAAGGTCACAGAATGCAGAGTCAAGCCTGCTGCCCCCAAAAGGCTTTTGTTTAAGATCAGGCAAAGATAATAAAATCAATTGTCTAGCTTTTAAATATTCAGTAAGTGCCAGCTGTACTGTCTACCATGAAGAGACTAAGCTAGAATGCAGGGAGTTCCTATTCATTGCAACAACAATTTCATGTGGTCTTATCTGCAATGAAAACGTGATTTTTTTTTAGAAATACATTTATCAGTGAAAACACCGCATATTTACTTTTGCTTTTTTATATAAGCAGAAAGAGAAAGTGTAACGTTTAAGTTATGTTGCACAATTTTGCCACAAAATGAAGTGCAATCACCTTTTATATTAACTGTATTGCAAAATGCTTATAGTACTGTCAAAACTGGAAAAAAATGGACCTTTCAGGTCTCTTTTACCAGATAATTATTAAATATCTAGGGTCTTTCCAATGTACGACAGCTTCTCTTCTATACTATTAGGTTTTCTCTTCTATACTACTAGATAATTTTTGCAGTAGGAATGCAGTACACTGGAGGTTAGGTTTAAAGGAATAGCAATCGAGATACAAGCCCATCACCATCTTTGCTTTTTGTAAAAAAAAAAAAATCGAGGATAAAAAAATATTTAGGAAACAAGAAATTGTTTACCAATCATATGGATCACTTTTTTTATTTTATTTACTGATTTGGACAATTGGGCAATAAGGAGAAGCAATTTGGAATGCAGGTAAAACCAAAAAGCTTGCTTAATTATTTTTTTTCCAGCTATTTAAGTTGGTCTAATAAAAGTTATCAGATTCACCCAAAGAACTTTGTTTGTCTATGTCCTTAGACCAACATGGCTACAACCTACACCCCGGTAAAACCAAAAGTATGTTTATTAACAAACCTATCCATTGCTTTCTTAACTACTTCCTTAAAGCCTCTCTTTCTGTTACAACCCGAGACCATTTCTGAAGCCTTTACTCCTGGGAACAGTGTGTTTAACTGAAGCAGGCTGGCCTACTTTGGAATATTTTAATAAGCATTTATTGCATACATGTAAAACACTTGCAGAATTGGGTCCATATTGAATGGATGGAGCATACTTTGTCAGTGCAGTGGCCAGTCCTGTATACTTAATAATATAAGGGAACCCCTTACTTCTACATTTAGCAATTTCTAATTTATCACATTTTCACATTTTCATTTTTACATAGATGCTAAATGGTGATTTAAGTCAAATAGGTACATATATAACCCAGGTACAATTACACTTTGACTCTTGGAGGGGTCTGCAAAACCCCCCAGGTTATGATTTTCAAATCTTACAGGGGGACAGTCATCTTTTATGGGTGGGGCTCAGCTTCCCCGCCCCCCCCCCCCGAGTTTCCTCGTAATTCAAACCTGTATTTCCAACATTTCCAGACACACTTTCCATTCACATGGTTAGTATTCACAGTTACACCCTACATAGCTAAGAGGCAGAATTTACTGCCTATCAGTAGGGTAAAAAAATCCCAACCCGTCTTACATGCTTACGCTTAGATTGGCCAGCTGACTTCTCTGCAAGCAGCCTTCAATTTTTTATCTTGCTATTTATAGAAAACTGCAGAAACAGCTGAGCTGACTGAAGTGATGTCACATTTGCTGATAGAATGGTTTGTTCCATAGCACGCACAGAGGCTGCATTAGTCTGCTTAGGGCTCAGTATGCAGCCCTAAGCAGTTAGAAGGTGTAAACATGGGCATTTTTCAGCTCCACTGATCAATATTGCATTGATGACTCTCAGCTGACCTTTAACCCCACAGGAATACCAATAGCACAACACTGCATCTTGCAGTCTGCAAGGACTGCCTAGCATAAGCTACCAATTTTACAATCGATCAGAAGTCATCTTTGCGAATAAAGCTTGAGATTTCAAGCAATGGCAAGCAATTTTTGAAAGGTCAGGGCTGGGTTTTTATTTTCTTGACCTCTGCTTTCAGCTGGTAGCACAGTTCCTTATAACCGTTAAAAGTAGTAAGAAAATTTAAGATTTTTTTCCATGTATTTTTAGTAAGCCTTTGGGCATTTTCACTGTCCCTAAAAGAATATGGTTGCATGGCAACCTCCACAGTTGCTATGGAGACTCCATGTGTAAGCAGCTGCTGCAATCAGCATTAACTCCAGGCTTGCAGGTTTGTCATTCCAATACATACGGAGGGGGAGACAAATAGGACAGCACATTGCCATAAAGGAGAAGTCACCTAGATAATGTCACTCACAAACATATGTTCCACAATTATTCTTTCCACTGTTTTATTGCCGTAATTATAGCTAAACTAAGATTACAAAATTATATGGTTTTAATTTGCCTCTATCGACTGTGTTTCACTTCCATTAAAATTAAGTCTAAACCCATTTATGTGGCAAACTGTTGGCTTTTCCAGGGACTGGGGGGATTTTGGCAAACCCATCTATGCCAAGCAGCAGGTAAAAGTAAAACTATGGAGTAACATTTTTTAGCCAAATTAGAAATTAACCTGTCATTTCAGGTGTTTTCTCCTTAATGAAACTTCATCTCTATTTCCAACTCTTTCTTGCTACATTGAATTATACAACCAAACTACATCATATAATGCTGACCAAGGCCCCCAAAAGGGTAAAGAGGTTTTGTTTAGCTATTTAATAAATCATCCTCAACTCATCCCACAATGCCTTACTGTTGCAGCATATATATGTATGATCTCTACTTTTGAAGACCTCTGAAATAAGCAGACATGGAGTTGACTTCCAAATGAAGTAACGCAGCATTAACCCTGAATTTCTTTGCATATTCAGGCTTAAGTCAATCTCTTAGCATCACTGGAATGTATTTTCTTTGCATTTCATTATGTTTTCATTTTTTAAATTTAATTTTGTTTTGTTTCATTTCTATTTACTTGGTTGTCACTATTAAAAATAAAAGGGAACTGATGCAACATACTTTAGTAGCTATTTGGAAATACTGTGGTAAATCATTTAGGAGTACACACAGGTAATTAAACAAATTTAATGTACATATTTGCAGGACAGAATTTTCACTACTAGTATTTACACAATATTTTAAATTCTCAAGCCATAAAGTGATGCTGGGTCCTTCAGAAAGGTTATTCTGCATTTCAAGAAATTATAGCTTTGATAATGATGTATCAGGATACACTTACTGTAGAGGCTGGCGTGACCTATTGGCATTCTTTTTCAAACAGTGTATTTTTGACCCTAACAGAGCTTCCTTACTTATATCAGCCCCTAGTATAAAGGCAAAATATTAATGTGAATTTGCATGTAACCAGCATTCAACATTCTATCTATCCAAGTTATATTAATACTTGCATTAAAAATTTAGCCATTTTAGATATCTTTTTAATTAAAAGATAAACAGCATAGTCTAATGGACTTTACCTAAAGGATCTTTCTTATCAATGTACAATTGTAGCTGAAACTATTTTTCATTGTCACTCTTGCAAAAATGGCTGAACTTATTTCTGTTGAAAAAGATTTGCAGCATAAAAATGTGCACCTTGGAAGAGACCCAACATGGCACCATTTAGATAGGAGCTTATTTATATGGTCAAGTTACAGTCTATAAATGTCTGAAAATAGAGGTTTATAATGAAAACAGGGATAGACCCTTAACTACAGTAATGCTCACAGGTGCTGCTATAATATACAAATCCAGATAACATACAACGACCTATTTTCAAAACCAGGCCAAGAAAAATGACATCAAGAAATTGAATTCTTTGCCCTTACTTTAATAGTGTCTTGTCATACAATCTTCAAATCAGGTAGGGTGATCATCGCAAAACAAATCCCTAACCCAATGTACAGTATGAACATTCAGTGCTGTTCTCAGTGTTAATACCCAAGGCCCATCACACTGTTTACGATTACTAGCCAATTACAGCAGATAGGTATAGATAATTCAAACCTAAATGCATCTAGATCCTAAACAAATATTTAATTTCTTTTGCTAAAAATAAACTCCAAATGTATCTTTTAAAACTACATTTTGACAGATTTTCTTGCATTATTAAAATATATATAGCAATCAAATGAGCAAATAAATAGCATTTCAAGCAAGCAAATACTGTTTCTGACCATTCATTGTTAATGTACAGTTGCATTTAAAATGTGGTAGGATAAGGATTGCTTCCCTTGATTACTAAAATATTTAACCCATTGATGCCAAAAGTCAGGTCTTCTTATAGCACGACCCTTTTTAGCAATGAGATGTGCTCAGATAAGAGACAAAGGTACTAAGCTTCAAAAGGTTTGTCTGATAAAATAAGCATGGCTGCTGTTTCCATTTACTCTTGGTTCTTAATGGCAACGAAACAAATTGAGATTTCACAAGTTCCCAGTTTTCTCCTGCTGCCTTTTATTTTATTATTAGTTCAGGGTCCAATCTTGAGGGTGATTTTTTTTTTTAATAACTTCTATAAGATTATTCATATTAGTAATGGGTTGCAGGATCAGGCTCTTCCACTGACAGTAAAGAATACATAATTAGGAAATGTCTGTTGAGGATGTACAAAGCCTTGCATTTAGAGGTAAGCAAAATTTGCAATGAAATTAAAACCTACTTAAAATTCAAAGGATTTCATTTTGCACTTGAAAACAGGCCCATTTTAATGGAAAATTTTAATGTGCTAAGTTCAGCACACTTTAAGCAAAAAACTAGGCCATATTTTCCCACTGAAAATAAGTAAAAATAAAAAATGTGTTACATCAAGTAGCTTTCTCTATAGAAATGTTCATGTTTCATATTTTTGCATTGCTGACCTGGAAATGCTGCATTGTTGAAGCTGCGAGTAACACAAAATGTTGAAGAGACACTAAATTATGTTGAACATATATGGGTCTATATGATCATTTTAGTTTTGTGAAAATTGAAAACTTTGCACAAATCTACTTCTAATCCAATTTCATTATTTTCCCAGTTTCCATATAGTGAATCCTAATTTAAATAGCTACTCAGAGTGTCATGACTGAAACTAAGAGAGCATTGTAAAACACTTCTGGATTAGAAACATACTACCATTTCACTGAAGCTCCTTTAACAAACTTTCTCAGTGATGGGTAAACTTTTGATCATCATCCCCTGAATCCAAGTTTGTTTCACAGAGGAGAACTTAACTGTTGACCACATTCTTAGAAGTGCTGATTTTCAAAATCTCTCACTTTAATGGTAAAAATCTAATAATTTATAGAGAGATACAATTTTAGACATTTAAACATTTTAGCCTGTGGGCTTGCAATAACTTGCTGCAATTCGTATGGTGACAACTTACCTTTTTTGAACATATTATGATTTCATCTAACTGACAGATTTAGATTCTCCTGTATTTGCTAATAAAAACCATTGAAATGAAAAATTAAAGGGATTCAGTTTTTAAGCTTCTAGGAGCCACATACATTACTATATGTGGAATGTTTTGCACAAGGGCAAAAATGTGAGAGCAAAGTGGTCAACAGGAAGATACTCTCCGAATGAACAGGACTTAACCTCTCCTTGCTCCAGGCAATCATTTGAACCTCACCACTGGAACCTGGACTCTATTCTTCTACCACATCCATGTCAACAGGAAAGCTTCTAGGGGACTAACACAACTGTAATAAGAGAATGAGTAGGCAGGGTTGGGGATGAGGGTGAGGGGAAATTAGAAAATACTACCCAGGGTATATCTTTTTTGTTTTCTTTAAACACTTAGGATAAGAATCCATGTTGTAGCAATCTAGTTCCTCAAAATACACTTGTAACATATATGCACAAGGCTGCACACCACTATCATGTCCCACTGAGGACAAATGGATGCTGTGCAGATGGAATGAGACTGGCAAACAATCCTTTCAGCCAGGGTTTGGATTTTAGTGCACACCCTGCCACCTTCTTATAATCCTTTAACCCCATATTCACTAGAGTTTTATAAAGCAAAGCTACACAGTAGGCAGAACCAAACAAAATAATCAAAATCCAGGCAAAACTCCCACTGGCTTAAATGTGTAAGGAGGGTAAGAATAAACCTATATTCACCATCTTGACAATCCACTAGATGTAAGCTCTGCAAAAAAAAAAAAATCACAGAAGCTGGGTGAAGGATTTTTTCACCCACAAACTGGTAGCAACACAGTGTGGAAGAGCCATTTCACAGCCACTACTAGAGTATCCATTATATGGATGCATTAGCCTGTGGCCTGGTGTAGACATAGATCATCTGATACTCCCCAAATCTATCCAATCATACTCCACAAACTCATTATACAACTGTCTAAAGACACACACCATGAATTCAAACTCTGTATCAGTCAAAAGCATAGATTCTCTCCATATTGTTCACTCCTTTGCAGTAAAGCCGTGGCAGTTCTGCTATGCCTAGTGCCTTCCATGCTCACAGGAATCACAAGGCTGTAACCACTCCTCTTTCTTTTATTATAAAAACTGCCCTGGCCTTATGTTCACTATTATCATTATGGAGGTTTAATATTTTATTCTTAGTTGTATAATAAAAAGTTTATAATCTGACTGGAATTAAATGCACAATTTCAGAATAAGACATTTCCAACAAAATACCCTGCACTCAACTAGGAGCAGTAGTACTAGTAAATGAATGGCAAAGGTTCAGGAGATTCCCTGGTTTAAAAGGAGGTCAATATTAATGTTCCCATTTCATAGTATAGCCAACACAATCTCTGGAAACTTCAAGATTTGCTTAATAGTTTTTCACGTCAGAGCGAAAAAATGAAGATATGCCAGTTGTGATGGTTTAAAAAAGGGGATTAAAGGTCCTATATAAACAAGGTATATTTATAAAGTATATTGGTCTCTCTTCTTTCTTTTTTAATCTGTTACCGTCAGCAATGTTTTATTAATCCAATCATTTATGCTTTATAATTGTAAACCTTGTCAGAAAACCATTCCATACGATATACTGCATACTGCTAGCAAAGCAGCAACGTAACCTACCTGCAATAGACAGAATTTAGATAGCCAAACAGAAGAAAAAGGTGCTCTGTCTGTGATTCTGCACAATGGACTTGGTACAGACAGAAATCAGACACCTCATCAATTCCTCTGGTAACTTGATATACATTTTTCTCTCCTCCATAGAAACATATCAGAAAGTTATGCATCTTAAACCAAGTGCTGTCTCAGGTAAGACACCCATTAAAAACACCTAAGTTGTGCATTAAAAATTGACTGTGGACAACAAAATCTGACTACCTATCACTTTCAGGAATATGTAGGAAAATCATGTGCAAATATGGTAACTAAAAGCTCTGGCCTTGGGCCTTAGAAGCTTTTTTTCACTGCAGTCACCTATCGAACTGCCAGGATGTTACCATAGGGCTGGCAGAAAAAGAACTGTAACAGTAAAACGAAGCCTTTCTTACAAAGAGAAATAGCTTTAAAAGTAAATATTGCAGTATTCTTTCTTTCTTAGGCTTTAAATGCAATATATTCATCTGCGTTTGTGTGCACGCACATGTGCGCACTCAGATGCATACACATTTACCTTTAAGAAATTATAATTCTCTGTATTTAATGATACTTTCAGTCCATTTAGATGGGGGGAAAAGTTCATAACTGTTATGGATTTCATACTACGTAAGTTCATAAAATCTACTTTGCCTATGTAATTTTGGTCGTTATGTTGCTATTATCATATAAACCTGCTCCAGTACAATATTCTTATGACCTGTACATAAGTTTCAGGAAAAATATTTGCTGTGATACAGTAATTTTCTAAACCAGTTTGAGGTATAAAATATAGGAACGCTGCTTTGTATAATAGAAGTCATAATGCCAAAAAATTGTAACAAAATTAATCTTCTGCTTGCATAGATATAATAGATGTAATATTCTAACTTCCTAGAAGCAGAATTTTTTCACAAATGAAAACCACAGGACTCTGCTCTGTAATTGTAAACTTGTGGATACCACTGGTTGGTGCATGCATATGTATATTTGTATGTACACATACTTCCAAACACATGTATAAAACATGCATAGAAAAATGTTCTTGCTTTGGGAAAGCATGTCACTTTTTCTGAAAATCATAGGATGGTTAGTGAACACCAGCAAGAGGACTGTAGCAGAATAATTAAAATATTAAATGGTAAACAAAATATTTTTCAAATCAAATTTCTATTGAAATTATGACCTTTATAAAAAAAGGAATATCTTGCTGTTTATAAATCAATTAATAATTCAGTTTTTTAATCACAATTACAGCAGACTTTTTTGTATTTTTATTTCACCAAATGGAATATAAAAATTGGGTGTCTGCCTGTGAGGTGTCTATTAAAATCTAACCTGCTCTTATCAGTGCTATTAAGAAATAAGATATTTATTTTAAATCTGTTAAGTGATAAATAATTATAATGTTTAGTACCTTTCCCTCATTCTTTTTTTGTAGTCCATCTCCTTTGTAATTTTCTTTCCAGTTTTCAGAGGCTGGCTTGAGTATATTGCTGCTTGTTGCGTTTTACTGTAGTTTAAAGAAATATTGATAAGAGAGAATTTTTTTAAGAAAAGTTTACAAAGACAACAGTTACAATTCTGGGGTACTTCCAAATTGTTCAAAACCAATAAAATGGTAGACAACTTGCAACTGCAATAACAGTTAGGTTTCATGAGAAAACAACAGCTTGTGTCTTACATATCACCACACACAGATTCGTTTGACTATCTAGATTATAATTCCACATTGCCATTTACTAAAAAAGTTAATGCCAAGAGAAACTCAAACCTCTTTTGGGGGAAGAATAATGAACAAATATTTGAAAATACTAATTTGGATTTGTTTCTATTCTGTTGCAATTTTGCTATGCTAACATAACAATTTATAAAAATGCAAGTGTACATAGTGCAAAGACTACATCCCACAAGCAAATTTCTTCTCTAAGAATCTTGAATAAATACTTATAGTTAACTGAAAACTGGCAAATGATAGTATACCCACCTTAACAAATAAGGAAGATAAAGTGAGACAAAAGGCCAGACTTCTAAAGATCATTATTAGCCTAACTCTCCTCACAAATTTCTCTAAAATAGGTCTTATTGCACCCATTTTACAGAGAGTTAAACTGAGAAATAGGGAAATTTGTCCAAGTTCACAAAAGTTCAACCTAGGTCTGGAGCAAGGAAACCCAGACTCCTAATAGTATCCTCTACCCATCAGACAACACTGCTACTTTTTGAAAAACATAATATCCCAAGGCAACAAACGACCACTGTATATTTAATTTTATTGCATGTTTCCTACCACTATCAAGCTATAGCTCCCTCCAGCTTGGAGTAAATAATAGGTATCTGCCAATTATAACCCTAAAGATATGCTGAGCTCTTTCAGCCTTTTCCAATAACATGGTTTCACATTATTGTCATTGTTGCCCTTTTGAGTTTCACAAATGAAATCCTCTGTAGCCCTAATGACCATAATGCCCTCTCTTGTTCATGTACGATTTCCTTATTACACAGACTAGTCAAATTAAGTCAGCTGAATAGAGGTGTGATACTGACCCAAGCCCATCAAAATTTTTATGGAAAAAGCCTAATCTGATTGTAGGCTGCTTTTGTAGGCTTTCATAGTAAATTCCTTTTAACGAAAATGATATGAAAAAAATGATATTCACACAGTGATGGTAAGAACAGAAACTAAAGGGTTGAAAGGCCCACCAGGAGAGGGAATTCAACCCACTTACATTAAATCAGCTGTTATTTTTTCTCTCCTTCCCCTCCCCCATCTGCTAGGTGCCCAAAAAGAAGATGATGTGACTCCATTTTCAGTTCTGATTCTTTTTAATCCCATAGATCAAAACTGTCCTACTGTTTCCAAATCCTTTTTCATTTTAAAGGTAAAACATCACATATAAAGATGTAAGTGGGGAGGGGGGTGCAGAGGAGGAAGTCTTTCCAGTCAGATTTTAAAAACACAGCTACTTGCAAAATATACTGAATTAAAAAAGAAAGAAAAGAAAACATGAATGGCTTGAATCCTGGAGACAATGAGGGTTTTGCCATTGATACCTAAAGCAGCAGCTCTGTGCTCAAAGTAATCAATTGCCCAACAAGGCCTTATTAACACAAAATCAAGGAAAGAGACAAAAGAAATTTTATATAGAGTCATTCCACACGTACTAATGTCCTGAAATTATTACAGCTGCAGCAATAGTGAATAACATTTTGTTAAAGTAGGTTTATTGGTAATATTTTAAAACAATGGCTTTCACACAAAGATCAATGGAAAGGTTTCCTTTCGGCAATGTCATGGCTTGTATGAGTCTAAATTCTTATTCCTTAAAAGCCTTGTATAGAAAGATCCTACAGTTGGAAAAATGCAATGTTTCTGATAGACTAATCAGATTGATAAGAGTCCTAATTCATGAGGAAACTGACCCAGTTCCATTACATTTTGAAAATGACAAGCATAATGATGCCTCTCTTCTGAAAGCTCAGAAATTATAATAAAAGATTTTAAAATAAATCTCCAGCACTAAATTATATGTAGATGTATTAATTGCTGTAGACAGAAGTATTAAGTGAAAATAAAATTATGCCAGCTCCATCTTCTCATAATAATTACAGTGTCACTGCATTTTAGCTTGTTCTACAACAAAAAAAATTAAAAACCTTAAATACATTTAGTTCTTTAATCTAAAATACATTCAAGGGATAAAAATGAAAGCTAACACATATTTTTTTTCCAAAACAAAGAAATTAGGAATGAGATTATAAACAGACAATATTTATGGTAAAATACGGTTATGTATGTTCTGCATAAAACCCTGGCCTCACCTTAAATTAAGTCATATAAATGTTATCCAATTTCTTAATTTATTCCCCCATGAAAACTATTCCCACCTATACTTCCCATTTCTAAGCCAAAATGTGTTTTGATTTTGTTGTCCCACCTAGATAATATTATTATGCTATTACTCAATAGCAATATTCTTATGCTACACAATATTCTTATGTAAAAATTGTATGCATCATTTCTACTTTCTTCACCACTTGTAGCACAACAAATAATAATGTCTCCATCATAACCTGCATCCCTTCTTCATTTTTAACCTAGTGGTCTCCTCAGATACTTTAGCTCATTTCCAGGAATCAAATGATTGTGTCACTATTCTTGATCACACCAAATTACAATTATTAATGATCAGCCTTGATTTTATTCTCATAGTGCACCTTATCAGTGGGCTGCAGATGTTTTTCTAAATTCAGAGAAAATACCACTTATTAATTATAGCATCATATATCACTCATACCCATGATCATTTTGTATATATATCATTGTCCATAGATTATGGTGCTATGCTAGTTTTCTGAACCCATGTTAAAAAAAAAAGTAAAGGCAAAAATAGAGTGATATTGGATATTAATAAAAGTCCTAACTCATGAAGAAACTACATGAATCAGTTTGAAAATAGGTCTTTAATATTTGAAAAAAAGGATTTGTACTTTAAGACTTCTTCATCTTCATAACAGAAAGACTATGAACAGGACTATAAAAACCTTTAAAAATTAAAGGAATTCTTTAAAATAAATAAATGTTGTAGCTATACTGTCACTTGCATTAGGTTAATGTTCACCCCTGCAGTGCCAGAAAAACTGCATGTATGCCTTCTTCCTACAAATCTGTAAATCTGAAAAGAAGAGGCCACATGAATAGGAAAACTCTTTATAGAATAAAAAGCATGGGGTGTTATTAAGGAGGACTGTAAGTCCTATTCTATTCATAGTAATTACAGGATCAGATCAGGTTAATGTGAGGACCCAGGTCAATACAGTACTGTAGGTTCACCCTTTTTAATCTCTTTCAATCCTGAGTTTCTGACTGCTCTGTTTGACTTACAGAACTGTTATAGGTAACAAAGATGTGCTTGGGCTGTTAAGAAAAGGTGAAATTTGTGTGAACCTCACCATCAGTTTTTAAACAAGATTTTTCCTCAGGGAGGGGCGTGGGACAAATGTTAGGAATGCTTCAGTGCTCTGTCCTTTTTCATTGACTGTTTGGTAAAATAAGTGTCTGAAAATCTAGGTGAAAATGCATGAGTTCAGAGGGTCTAGGTAACAGTTCCTTAAATATTCCTTTAAATGGCAGGCTACTGCCTTTTTGATCTCTTATGCAGCTGAAGCTCTGATAAACCCTAACTCCAAGATGTTTCCCTATTGTATAAGTGTAGTGGCTTGCTTGTGACTCCAGGCAGCTGAGAGTTTGCATTTTTGAGAGAGAACAGAAGTATTTATTTTAGAACATTAACACACAAGGGCAGACCCTGCTCCCACCTTTGTGCTAACTCCAATGATGTTGTTCTGCTCTGGAAGGGGAGGGGGGGAAATGACAGGGGGTCCCCCAGAGGATGCATAAAAGATCCTGGGAAAGGCAAGGTAGAGACAGGATACTCGTTTCCTCTCTTGCATAGGTGCATAAGCATAGTTATCAAAGGAGCCACGTGGCCTTCTGCAGCCAATGAACTGGGAGATCTTTGGGGAATAATCCTTTAGGCCGCCCACCTTCACTAGAGCAGCTGCCAGTCACTCAGCCCAGCTACTCAGGCCACAGAAAGATCAGCCCCATAAAGCATTATGTGGAGCTTACAACATCTGATAAATTAGACAACACTATGTATAAGTCAAATCCTATGTTACCAACAGCCTTAAAATCCTCACTGACCTAGGCAGAACCAGGCTTTGACCCTGTGGGGTAGGGGGGAACCTCTGGTACCTTTGAAGTCATTAGCAAATCTCCCATTGACTTCCATAGGGCCAGGATTTCATTTGGTATGCTTTTCTCTTGCTAATCAACGGATGCTGGTGATTTTCTTAAAGCAGAAGTGCGTGGCATAAAATCTTGTCACTGTGTTGCTTGCACTTGACCCTAATCATGCCATCACTTTCTAAGGTATCAAATCAATAGGGAATTTGCTTTAAAAAAAAAAAAGATGTATTCTAATGTAGACAATCAATAGTATTATATTTAACATTATTATTTGGTAGAATGCAGAAAGCATAATACCTCAGAAATAAGTGCAAATATTCTTCTGAAGTACAATTACATGCATATTCCCTTTTTGGAACATACCGAGACAATTTAATAGAAAATAACTTTTCTACTATAGAATTATTAAACCTAGCTACTTCTGTGTTGTAATATGTAGGCAGGTTTAAAATTCATTAGAAAGGATATCTCTATTAAATTCTAGCAAAATTGTTATTAACTTACATATTTATTTTTGTGAGCAATTTTTATAAAATGTCACCTTCATGGCAAAATCATGGAGGATTAATACAACCCTGTGGGTTTAATTCCTATTACTCAAAACGCTATAAAAATAAATAGAAAAATAAGGTTTGTATAGTTCATTTCCAAATCATCCTATAGAGGTCTATAATAAGAATCTGCTTTTAGGTATATATTCTGCCACTGTATACACATTCATATACTATGTCCTACAACTGAGATACTCTTTATTACAGAATCTTTTAGCATACTTAACTTTTTCTATTAATCACCATAAGCTTCTGAAAATATTTCTATAGACTCCTCTATTAGATTGATTACCCCTCTATTAGATTTTATGGGACTTTTCCACAAATGCAATGAAACACTCAACTGACTGCCTCTGTGACCCAAAAAGTAAAAGTTGTTTCATTTTATCCTACTATTTAAGAATTCCATTTTAACACAATTTGTAGCCTTCCAAGCTCAGTTGCTTAGTTGTACTCATAAGGAGGGATTCAAACTTCACTGGAAATACACTGGAGTGGACATTGTCCCCTACATTTTCTTATTTTTGTCTTCATCTAAATGATCAGTACTTCTATTAGTGAATGGGAAATGAGTGGTTTCCTTGAGTAAAGGGAAGTAAAGAGTGGGGGGAACCTGTTATGAAAACAGAGGTCATCCTAAGAAACTTAAAAAAAAAAAGAAAAGAAAAACACCAAAAATGTTAGTGTTTGAATGATGTGAGCTCTGGTAAATGCCAGCATGCAATATGGCAAAAACGAATCAATCAGTTCAGCTTAGTTCAGCCTCTGCAACTGGCCATCTGGCGCGAAATCAACCAAATGTATCCCTGCATATTCATCTTCATTTTCACAAATACTCAGGAGAATGTCATTCTAGGGCAAAATAAAATTAAATCACCATAATTTTTAAGACATCTTTTCCTCTCATGCTCTCTGGAGATTTGTGTGTTTATGTGAGAATACTTATTGCTATAGGCTTAGTGGGTAATTTCTATTTGGGTATACTCCGTTTTTATTAAAAAACAAACAAACACCTGATTTTTCCACGTAAAAGACACTTACTTCAGAATCAGTTTTAATGTAAACTTGAGAGAAATTTTACCAGAGCTGCTTTAGATACATTTATTCAGGTTTGAGCTGAGTTTCTTGAAGCAGTTATATAGGTACCTGATTCAGCACAGAGACACCTAGGTGACTCCCATTGAGGTAATGAGAGTATTGGTTTACACTGAATGGCAGACTAAGGCATTGAGAGTTCAACACTGACATTGAAAAAGGGAGAGAAATTGAGGAAAGAAGCAACTATCAACTGCAAATTTAGACTATTGCTGATTTTATGTGATTTTTTTTCTATAGGTGTTCAGATACCACCATTATGAGCACAGGGTGGGCATTGGCTCAATATTAGGGCAGAGAAAAAATGAGAACAGCCAATATACAGCGTATGCATGTCACAGTTTTAATAACCTTGGGTATGAACTTTGCTAATTTATTATTCAAGGTTATCCAAGCAATTGCAGATCAGATTAGACATTTTTCACACTTTTACCTTGTAAAATACTTGAATTAAAACATGCTATGCCTGTCACCTCATTCCTATATAGGAATACTATCCTAGGGTTTATATATTTAAAGACTGGGCAAGATAGTCCCAGAGGTTATGTTTGTTAGTTTGCTTTGTGGCTTTTTTTTTCTGACGTTGTTTTTCTTACATCATTTAAATATTATAAATATTAAATGATCAAGTGATAGTTACTCAAACAATTTAGCTAGAGATTGATTACGTCAGTATGCATTTTGGCATCTATACTTTCCATTCAAACTAAGATCTTAGCAAAAGACTGCTTTCAGGTGCTTTTATTGATATTATCTATTTGTTCTTGTCCTAGAACTGTCCCACTTCATTTGATAAGGGATAAACAAAAGCCCTGCCTCATTTGAATAAACATGTTAAGCAAATGTTAAACAAGACACATCAAAAGGCGGAAAAAATACAGTACAACTGCAGGCTGCTAGGACCACTCAGACTATGCACAGAAACGTGTTTTCACTCCGGCAGTAAACCTTAAAGAGCTAAGGCCACTTAATCTACTTCTATCTGTCTTAAGGGTTTTAGCTAAAATCCATCACTGTAGCCTCCAGCAGAGATCTATCCTCACCTATTTACCTCAGATGTATACAAAATTCTAAACTAAAAAAAAATGCCTTCTGGAATATTTTAAAGCATCATATACGTGATAAAATATGATTTTTGCTAATAAAGATTAGATATTTAACTATTCAGAAAGAACCATTTGATTTTGTTTCATAGGGTTTTATGTGCTATGGTTTTCAATCTGCTTTTCTTTTAGGACTGCAAATGGCTAAGAATGTTATTCATTGTTTTAATATCTGAGATCAATTATAATTTATTTTTATAAACACTGTACTGTAAAAACTTTTTAAATCCATGTATCTTTTCATTATGCTTCCCACATGACATGGACTTTTTTCAATGAATGATTTAATAGGTGCAAAAGAGTATAAAAGATAGAGGAGAAATACCTAACAGATAAATTCCTAACAGAAACTAAAATTAAAAACCTCTAGCACACCTCACTATAATGCAGATGTAAATCCAGTATCTTGTTCAAGAGTTGTTACAGTGCCATCTACTATTATTTTAATTTGTTTCTAAAATGAAATAAAGTATGATTTTAAAGTGTTTTGTGTTTTCTTTCAATTTTGTGTATGTTCTTATTGGGGAGGGGGGATTCATAAAACTATATTACATCACTACAAATGTTCATGTATAAAGAAACAATTTGGAATAAGTAACTATAAGTTAATATTTGCCAATTCAGTGAGACTAAATCCAACATTTTTTTTTAGGTAAAAGAATGTTTGAAGTATTATTTCATTCTTTCATGAGAAAAGGTGAAATACCTAAAAATGAAAGCAGAATGAGAGCCTACAAACTCACACATGAGGAATTCCAACCTGAACAACTAGCTGCACTCACTAATCACACATCACCTTGTGAATCAAAGAATCGCAATTTATAATCACCTGCAAGGTACTGGACACCAAAAAACCCTTTCCTTGTCCCTTTTTGTTGGTGCACAATAACTTAAAGAAATAGATAAAACAGCTTAATTAAAAGTAGAACTGTGGTATTCTTCCTTAATTTTAAAATAAAAAAAATACACCTTTTGCATAAAAAATTTGCTTCCTTGTTGGAAAAATGCAAAGTCCTAGGAAGTTACATAAACATTAGATCACTATATCATAGCACTGAAGTGACTCAAGCTGCCTGTTCTATTTTGTTTGCTGATATTGGCTACATTATGATTGTACCATTTTATGAAACAGGTTGCCAACATGTTAACACATGAAATTACATCATATCATATTATAGTAGACTTAAGACAGTTTTCAAAAGCGTGCTGTACTTCAAGCTGTAAAATAATTTTAACTCTACGGAATCAGTATCTCAGTATTAAATAGACTTCTTTTCCTGTGGCTGGGCAATGTGCATAAAAGCTGACCCAATTAGTGAAGAATAATAAATATGAGATAGTTTATTTACTTGCTGTAGCAAATTTATATTTCATTATGGTTTTCTTGAAAAATATATCAATATTTCATGTTTATTACTTATCACACATTTAATACTATTTAGTATTTTTAATGAATTAGTTTACATACTGTTCAAAATGTGTCTTCACATGTCTTAATAGAACTAAAGGAATTCATTAAGAAAGATAACTTGCATATTCAAAAGTTCTAGCTATAATCCTTATTAATATTCGAGACTATAAATAAGACCATTACCTATAGTCTTACCACTTTTAAAGTCTGTTAAATAATAGGCAGAATAATGCAGTTCTTAAAGTTGATTAGAGTTTAGCCTGAGTTAACAGAAACTTTGGCTAAGAACATCGGACTGGAGGTTCACAGATCTGCACCCAGCAGAATCAGACCCAGTATAATGAAGCACTACTTTTGGCTGATACTTATTAAACTAATGGGGATATCAGTGGGGATATCTGCCATTGACTAAAAATAGAAGCAGTGAGATGCTGGTGGAAAGCACTTAAGCATATACTTTACTGTTTTCCAATATAAGGATGATTTCTTGACTTAAGGCCTTGGCTGTTACATCATTGGTCTATGTCTAATCGATCAGAGTAGCCCTAGCCTTAGGAAGTATTAGCCGACGTTTAAAATGTTTAAATCTTTAATACAATAAATGCTTTATTAGAGTTTTTGCTTGGAGAGTTCTTGTAACATGATCATAGATTTTTAAAGTCATACCAAAAACTGGGCATGTCTACACAAGATGCTTAATGTACAGTAGCCTAATACCACTGCACAGTAGCATGTCACAGCACAGACAGTGCTAATGCACTACTACGCAGAATTATTAAGCTACTGTGCAGTAGCATCACTAAAAAGGCATTCACCGATGCTACTGTGCAGTAATTCTAGTAACTGCACATTTACTTAGTACTTCATTAAACAACTACTAAATTAAATACTCAGTAACTACAGCGCATTAATGAATGTGTAGATGCACCCACTGAGGTGTTGAATAAAATGCACTTGCATTAGTCTGAATTCTGACCTTTATGACATTTAAAATTCTTCCCGTTCTTAAAAGTTCTGTTATTAAGAAACTCAAAAAAGTAAGAATAAATATAAGAGCCTTGATGCTTATAGTAAAATGTGCCAAATATATGTTTTAGTTTTCATGCTTCTGATAGTCAAAAAAACCATTTAGGGCTGAAGCCTGAAAAAGCTTTAAAAGGATGCAAACAGCCTTCACACAAGCAAATGGATTTGAGCACATGGATTTAGAAATATTTAAGCCATTTTAGCTATTGGTAGCCAAACTAATATTGCTTATTTTAGTGTCTCTGTTCTCCACAGTAGAAACCTCAAGGCCCAATTCTGATGTCAGGTTTACCAAGGAGCTCTATTTAAGGAAAAAAATAGAATCTAAAATTTAAGCTCCATGACCTCATCCTAAGGAGCTGGAATGATGAGGAAATTCCAGTTGACCTTAGGGATACCACAGTCGTGACAATCTTCAAGAGAGGAGACAAGTCCAACCGTGGAAATTACAGAGGAAGTGCCTTGCTCTCCACAACAGGAAAGATCATTGCGGGAACCCTCCTGAACTGTCGCCTTCCACTTGCTGACAAACTCCTCCAGCAATCTGGGTGTGGGTTTAGGGCATCAAGAGACACAACTGACATGATCTTCATAGCTCACCATCTGTGGGAAAAATGTCAGGAACAACATAAACCTCTCTATATGACCTTCTTTGACCTCATGAAAGTCTAACTCTGTCAACCAAAACATGCAGTGAAGGATCCTTCTGAAGTATAGATGCCCACTGAAATTTGTCACTATTCTTTGCCTGCTCCATGACAGCACATGAGCAGTGATTCTCAGCAACATATCTATCACACAACCCTTTGACTAAAGGGAAGAGTTAAACAAGGTTGTGTAATTTCTACAACACTTCTTAATATTCTTTACAGCAATACTACATCTGACCACCAACAAGGTTCCAGTCAGACTGGAGCTAAACTACCAAAGGGACAGTAAACTGTTTAATCTCAGCTGACTCCATGCCAAAGCGAAGTCTACCCCCACCCTCAATCATCAAGCTCCAGTACACTGGTGATGCTGTGGTGTGTGCTCACTTGGAAGCAGACCTTCAAGCAATCATTAATGTATGTACTGAGGCATACAAGAAAATGGGACTGAAGCTTAACATCAGAAGACTAAGGTCCTCCATCAACAAACTCTTAATGAGCAGTCCCCAGCTCTGGTAATTTAGATTTACAGTGAGACTGGAGAACATTGAGTATTTCTTGTACCTTGGAAGCTCTCTCTTGCAGAAAGCTGACATCAATGAAGAAATCCAACACACAAGTTCAGCCTTCAGGTGCCTGAGAAAATGGGTGTTCAAAGATTGCAACATCAGATCTGAAACGAAGCTCATGGTCTATCAATAGTCGTGATTCTGAACTTAGTGTAGAGCTGAGACATGGAAAAGGTACAAGAGACATCTTACACCACTGAAGAAGTACCATCAATGCTGCCTGCATAAAATCCTTCAAATCCAGTAGGAAGACAGATGCACCAACATTAACATCCTCTCTAAAAACACAACATGAGCATCAAGGCAAGGACCATTCGACATCAACTTTGCTGGGCCAGCCACATCATCTGGATGTCCAACTCCAGATTCCTGAAGCAAGTTTTATTCTCACAGCTTAGTCAAGGCATGCCCTCTGCTTGAGAGTAGAAAAAGTTTTTCAAGGGCAACCTCAAAGCCAACTTGAAAATACGCAACATCAATTCATGGGAGACTACCACTCAGGATCACCCCAAATGGAGGTAGAGTCTGCTGGAAGGATCTCAGTACTTTGAAATCTTATGACACCAACAGGAGACAGAAAAGCAGGAGTGGCAGAAACAGTGTGTTGTGGACCAAATCAAGAACACAGAAAACACCCACCTTGAATGGAAACATATGCCCAAGCTGCAAAAGAGTCTGTCAATCCTGGATGGGCCTCGTCAGCCATCTTTGGACCCACAGATAAGACAGTCATAGAAAACCATCATCACCGACTATGAAGCATTGTAAATGAAGATGTTCTAAGGAAACAGGGATACTCTAGACTAAAATGACATTAGATTCTGGAGTTTTGATTTAGTACTTTCATTAGTCATTTATAAAACATCCTTAATGACAGTATCATATAAATTTGAATATATAGCAGAAAAAAAATAATTGTTAGATGCAAGTAAGTCCTAACAAGAGAAATGTATTTGTGGTTACATTAAAAAACAAACAACCCCTTCCCCCCCACCCTGCTTTTATACAAAACCATTTCATTTCTTCATTTTAACTCATGTTAAAAAGGAGTTGCCTGGAGCTGCAACTAACTATGTTGCTCTGACACATGAGTCTACAGCAGCAAATTCTTCCCTGTTCCTTTACCAGTCCGCTAGCTCTGCAAAGATAGCTTCTTCTCCAGGAAACAGTGCATGGCATAGTGTGACCCTTTCACAGATAACAGTGAGGCTCTGCATGGAAGCTTCACAGCTTGGAGCTACACAGAAGCAGACAAAGCCAACCATGGAATAGGCTGCTAATGCCAAAGCAAGAGCAACCTGAGCCAAGCCTCAGCCAGATGCAAGGATGAAACTAACATCCATATGGGAAAGGCAGTCTACAGGATTTTCTGTTTTCTATTCTCCTTCTCCCACGACCAGGGTACAAGTCAAAGAGATTCCTTGATGACCCTTATGTCTGCTTCAGCAGTCTATCCTCTGCAAATCTAAGTTTATGGCTATGAGAGTAACAGAAGCAGCAGTAGTTGCTCCCATACCACCTGGTTATCTTCAACCTTGTCTCTCTCTCTGATGTCATATCACATTCACATCACACTTTAGAAGCTTCTCTTCAGAATCATAAGCACTACAAATCAATTTTTCACATGAAAATTAAGATTCTGCATAAATCACTAGCATTTGTTATATACAACTGAGAAAATCTCTATTCAACGTGAGTGAAGAGGCCAGTGGGATTTTACAGGCTGGTTTTAATATAATTCTGCCATATTCCCTTCCAAAAGAGGCCATAAGCTGTAAATTTCAATGAGAAAGAACCTTAGATTTTCTCTCTACAGTAATCTTAATAGATAACAGGGCATTTTACCATCAGCAGTAAGGCAATAATGTAAACGTAAATGAATAGTGCCATCATACCACCCTGGTTACAATGACAATTTTTAGTCTGAATAGTGGTCCTAGACAGTTTGATTACATATATGTGGACTGGCTCAGGAGTGGATAGGAAACAGCTTGGTATTATGGTGTAATGATGATGACAGTAATAATAATAGTGTCTAGGAAAAGTAGTGTCAAGGAAAGGGATCCAGTGAGGTGTCTGAATCTGTATTCTGCATGTAACTGAAGGCAGAATTTAGACTATAACCTATAAAAAATTTTTTTAAATCTCCATTGAACTATATCCCCTTTATTCCAAATCCCCTTCGCCAGGCAGATCTAGATTATGTCACAAAAGTATTCAGAGGCCAGTATTTAGTGGATTGAATGGCATTATAATGCATGTTATATGTGTAATCATGCAGTAGATTGCTTTCAGGCTACAAATTACACAGCTTACTAAATTGCACGAGCCTCAGAAGGCCACTTTTGACACTTGTGAATTGGCACAAACTGAACAGACAAGTCATCCCTACCTATAAAGCATACTCCCCAAGTGACCCATTCAGCAGAGATGCTCACAGGGTGAAGAGCTGATGTAAATGATTTCTCCCATTTTCTGAGCAGTCCTTCTTCCTGTATCTGGCCTGTTTGTCATATCCTATGATGAGGATTTCCAGTAAATTCTGCTGTGTAGCCCCAATAGGAGAGAGGTGGAGATCCCACCTCCAGTCTAGTCTTTGTTTTCAATTAAAATAAATATAGAAAATATACTATTCACGTGAAAAGACATCTTAATTCCAGATACTCAACAAAGAGGTTGACTTCAGTGGAACTGCAACAGCATACTTGAAAGTTTGGCCCAAATTTAACAAAATTTCACTTTCACTTGTTCTTTAAAACAGGAGTGTCAAATGTATGGCCCGTGGGGTCAGAGCCAGTCTAGAAGCTGCTCTTTCTGGCTCACAGAGCTACTAGTGGGCAACCAGAGGTTGGGGGGTGTTGCTGAGGGTGGGGGGAGTGGCCTGCCACAGGGCCCTCAGGCTCCAGTCGACATGGCAATTGGTGGCAAGCAGGCAACTGAAGGCTGATGCAGCTCCCATTGCCCTCCAGTCACTTCACCCGTCACCACTGCTGGAGCCCTATCTCCTCAGCTGCCAGCCCCACTGTCCTATGCTAGAACTGCCACATTCTCAATGCCAGAGCTAGAGTTGCTGCCATGGCACAGGGCGCATGATGGTGGCAGTGGTAGCAGCTCTGGCTCTGTCATGGAGTATGCAGCAAGAGTAAAAGCTGCCCTGGGTGTCCCCTACTAGAATTCAAGTTGCTGCCAGCACGTGCCCCATGTTGGAGCTAGAGATGCCACCCCTGTGTGCTTCCCAGGCTGGAACCACCTCATGCTCTGAACTGGATCTGGTACACAAGGATCCCATGATCCAGACCAGTCTGCAGCACAAAGTGAGTTTGACACCCTTGCTTTAAAACATAAGAAGTGCTATAGTGCCATCCACAGAGCTACATTATAGGTCAATTCCACCCAGACCACTGGTCATCATTTAAGATGTCAGCCAATAAATTAACAATTTTAAAATCTATTTTGGTAGCACTATATATAAACCTTGCAAAATAATTAAGGGAAACTGAGCTAATGGTTCACTGTAGGCAACTTAAGTGTAGCTTCTTTGTTCTTAAACACACAAGTGCAACAAAAATAGATCTATGCCTTTGAAGCCTTTCTAAACACAAATGATAACAGGGCTGATCCTCTACTAGCGAAACACATGTACTGCAAAAAGCCTGCCCCAGACCAGAACCTTCTTCAAATAAGGAGGCTCTCTAGCATGCTCATCAACTTCTCAGAGATAAAATAAAAATGTTGGGGAAGCATTTCAAAGGCACCAAAGTATTTTTTTGGCTGAAAGTCAATGAGATTTTAAGCACATAACTGCTTTCTGTGCTCTTGAAGATCTTTCCCTACATGTCAAGCTAGAGTCTAGAGGTGAGCAGTAGCATAACCAAGGGCAAGGGAGTTTACTTGGGTAGTATCCCCCAAGTATTGTCTCTATGGGGCATAAGGGGAGAGAAATAAAAAATAGCTGGGAGCTCAGGAGTACAGGCAAAAAGGGTAAAAGAGAAAGAGAACTCTGAACTATGCCCTTTCAGTGAACATACTTCTCTATGAGGACTACATCTCTGCCCCGGTCCAGGTACAAGAATCACCAAAGTTCTTCTCAGCCTGCTCCAACAAGAGAGCAGAATATTAAACTAGTGATTCTTCATCCAAGCACTGAAAAAATAAAGAAATAAATAATGCTTAACTTAAAAACTGATGGAGTAGTAACGCAGATACTTGCTACGTAAGTAAGTTTCCCAGCTTCTCCTGGCCTAAACCTAATCTGGAATCATCTAAGTAGAAGAAGTCATGTAAGGAGATGGTGATGTGAGCGATAGCTTGGACCACTGAGTTCAGTTTCCAGATCCACCACAGACTTCTTCTGTGACCTCTGGCAAGTCAGTAAAGTCACATCTATGCCACAACAGTAGGATGTTCCACAAGACATCCTCCCTCCCCTCTCCAAACTCATGCTATAAGGCTGCTCCTGTGAGGTTTTTCTATGGTCACTTGCAGACCTGCTAGAGACGGAGGTGCTGAGAGTGGCCACTGAGGAGAAGCATCTTCACTGTCATACTTCCAGGTATGGAACAGGCTGGGCATAGAGCATGCAGCTACTGCAGCAGAAATACGCTCATAGGCCCAGATTTGCAAAGGTGTTTAGGGGCCTAAATTGGAGTTAAGTGCTGAACTCCCAACAATTTCAGTGGGAGTTAGACACCAAAATAAAGGCAAATACCTCCTTCTAAAATTACTCTCACAACATCCCTGTGATTAGGCATGTACTGTTACCACCATTTTACAGACAGAAAACAGTGGTGCAGGGAAACTAAAGCCCAGATTCTCTAATTTATTTAGGCATCTAACTCACTGAAGTCAAACCCATGAGCATGAGACTAAGACCTCTGCCTCACTTCCTTTGCAGCCAATTTATCTTTCTACATATCCCAGCAGTTTACCTCCCTAGCATTGGTTATGTGCACTCAGCTATTTTGTATTTATTCCTTTAAAGATCAGTATTTTTCTTTTCCATTTTAGCCACTTTCCTTCTGTTGTAAATCTGAATGTTCTCTTTCTACCTCTTCTGCCTTCTTTTTCTGCTCAGTAGTCTTTCTCCAATTGCACAGTCCTTCATTGCTATCTATACCACCCTTTACTTTACCTCTATATTCTCCATTTTCTCCATTCCTTGGCCCTCTTACTCCTTCATATTTGGTAACCCACAAATCACCTCCATTCACCTCTCAACCTCCTGCCATCTAAACAAAGAGTATACTAATGGAAACTAAGAGAAGAAAAGTGCCAAGCATTCTAGCCACCTTCAAAGGAGAGACAAAGAAATACTTCCTCGGGATTTAATGTAGAGTTTTGTGTCCTACCACACATGGTTGGAATCAGGGATAAGTGAAACCCAGGCAAGTGGAAAAGTGTGGTAGTAGTGGAAGCACCCAAAATAGGCAGTTTTCTTCATCCCCAAAGGACTCATCCCCAGGAAACTACTAAGCAATATATCAGCATTTTCTAAAATTAAGAAAAAGAAAAACAACTGTATTACATTTATACCCAGAAGACCTCATCAAGATCAGAACTCTACTGTATGAAGTGCTGTGAAGTTTAGGACACTGATACTGATCTGTATGAATCTTTTTCTTTACCCATTTGAATAGGACTCTATGTGGACTCTACGCTTCATCTCAGAAAGGCTAATTTCATTATTTCAGGATCAAAATTGTGGTGATAGACAGAATATCTACTATTTAATGCTACATTCCTACAAAACTGTCTGCACAGGTAGACTCCCTCGTTGTGTATGGAACCTAGCTGGTATCAGTGGGGCACCCTAAACCAAAAAACAGCTACTGATTCAAGTTTATAGAATGAAGCTATATAATTGAAAAACAAAATTTAAAAAATTGTTCAGATAAGTACTAAAACAGTTACACAATAGATAATTCCAGGGCTCCCAATGTAGCTAAACTTCAATTAACTTCAGCTGAAGCTTTGGTTAATTAAGGATAGCAGAATTTGATGCATATCATCTCATCCACACAGTATTAGATGAAATTCATATAGCTCTGCTATTTTTCCTTATATTCTTTCTTTAGTGATGGCCTACAATTTACAAATATATTCTCTGGGTCTAAAGACAGCAAAGCTTCCTTTATTCCCCAGTGACCACACATCTTGAACCTTAAGTTATAAATACCTTAAAGCAAGGGGTTGTCTCATATACCTGCTGAGTTCTATGCACGCTTGTGGCTCCAGTGAAAGACTATATGACTCCTCTTCAAAATCCTAAACTTAATCTTAGGTTGAGTAAAAATTTTCCATAAATCGCAGAGAAAGAAAGTAACTGGAATTACTTATCAGCTTGAGGAGTGGAAGAGGTAGCAGCCAGCAACAAAATAACCACTGTCGGGTAGTTTCTACTGATCTCTTGCCAAAAGTAGAGGTCCAGCCCCCAGAAAAGCATGCTGGGAAAGAAACTTCCTATAAGGCAGCAAACTTGCCCTGAGACAGTTTCACTGAGAACTAGTAAGCCAAGAAAGAAAGAAAGCTATATGTGGTAACAGCAGCTGTATGATTTAGATGCTGTAGATTCAGGATGTGTTCCATATGTTTATTATCTTAATCTTACCCTACAGAGAATAGCAAAGTTTGTACAAAACCCATAGCTGTTCCCTAGCTACCATACTGCAAGATATTTTATTGGGGAGAGGAAGAAGGGATTTCAACCTTTCCTGTCAGTGTTGTTCCCTTCAGCACAAACACTCAGTGAAGCAGGAGCTAGAAACCAAGCATCCCATTTTTTTCAAGGAAGTGTCTAAACACCAGAATAGAGAATTATTCTGTGTTGTGTTCAGTAAGTATATAAACACATTGTGAAAAAAAACACACCTGTAGGAAATCTGGGTTTAAGGCTCTTCCCTGAATCAAGCAAAGAGTAGATTAGAAATAGGTGTGACCCAAAGTCAATGTAAAATATTGTAAATTTGCTACATTGTAAATTTGTATTGAGTCTGACTCGAATTCTGCATCTGGTCATTTGGATTCACAACACCCTGCAGACTCTTTAGAGAAATGCAGAAATGGAACATCCATGCACCTGAGGAGTTTCAGACGGTGGTTTTGCAACTTAGTGGTAAGCACAATACTTGGATGTTTGCTAAACTTAAAATGTCCAGGAGTGAAATAAAGTTGACAATTGAAGTGCCAACTTTTGGTTTTAGAGATAAATCCCCACTAAATGAATGAGCCAATTCATATCATTAGAGTACTGTTTTAGGCTGTCAGAAGACAATGCTAGAGCAGTTACCCTTGGTTCATGTTTTGAAGTTTCTTTCCACAATTTAAATTGCTGGAATGGGAAGAGACTTCAGGGTTCATAAAAAAAAATGAGTCATGAGTTTTCAGAGAGGTGCAGTAGCTAATAGGATGAACGTGATCTCTGATGTAGAAGTAGAAATATGGTAATATGGTGTTTAAGTGTGATGTTACATGTTACAATTAGACCATGCAAAATCAGTGGAAAGTTAAATGATGATAAAGTTACAACATGCTGTGAGCAGTCTCATGTTAAGAGGTAATACTGTTTCTTGCCTGCATAGCTCTGACTTGCTGCAAGAGGGCTGGTGGGCAGGGGGTAAGATCCTGGACGTGTGGGGTATATTCCTGCTCTAAGTAGGGTGGAGGAGAGCTAGGAATGGTGCATCCTGAAACGCTGGAGAACTGCAAATTGCCTTTTTTTTTTTTATCTGCATGGAGCAGATTCAAGTTACCCTAACATGAGCTAGGTAGCATGACCCAGAGATAACCCTTCCTTGAAGTAGCATAACTTTGACAAGCTCATAGGGCACTTACATAAGTTAACACGTTTTGACGTGTGAACACTTGCATTTTAAATGCCATTAGCATGGTCTAAGTGATGAATCTCAAACATCATGCCCAGTGGGCTAGATGACAGTCACTGAGTCAGTCTGTGTACCAAACTGGAACCAACCCCCTGTGCTGCCAGGCCATGAACCACATGCAGTACGCACTAGCCCCAGGGTCCACCCTCCATAGGGCACATGGGCTGCATTGAGGGATAAGCTGTATTCAGTGCCCTGCTGGCCTGGCACTGAGTGCTGGCTCTGGGATCTTTCTAGATCAGGCCCCAGGCTCCCTGTGTGCACTGGACCAAGCATGCAAGACCAGTCTAGCAGGGTACTACATCCAACCCATACCCTGGACCCTGTGTGCTGCATGCATTATTGAGTCCAGTCCTCACACTATGTGCAGAGCAAACCCCAGGACTGGCACATACCTCAGGTGCTGCATAGTCAAGATAGGGAGCTAGCCTGGGGAGCAAGCACACTGCAAGTGGTGCCCTGCTGGACCAGCCCTGTGCACTAGCACTGACACAGGCCAGTCTGGACCAGCTGCAGAGCTAGCACAGAGTCAGTCTGGCGCAGGTACTTCTTGCTGCCCACACCCTGACTGGCTCCCTGTGCTGCATATAGTACACACACTGCCAGGTCCAGTCTGGGTTTGAAGCAGTGGATGCAAGACTGGTACATGCCCATGTAGCATGTGGGGTTGGTCCAGAGACCCATGGGTCAGATCATATGGTCCCACAGGCTTTGTGTTTGACACCCCTGGTCTAAGTGTAATGTGTAACTTCACCCTAAGTAGGGAAATGTTATTTCATCTGTATATGGCACTAATAAGAGCAGCACTGGAATACTGTGTCAAATTCTGGTATTCAAAACTTAAAGACCAATGAGATGGAGTTCAGAAAAGAGCCTCAAAGAGTCATGGGGATTTGGAAATTCTTGGAGAAGAAAAAAGCTTAGTCTGGTTAGCTTATTCAAGTGAAGATTAAGAGGCAGTTTGATCATGGTTTACAAGATCCAAATTGACAAAAAATTATTTAGGCTCCTATCTCATTCACAAGGTGTCTTTCTAAAAAAACAAGCTGGAAATCAGAGGTTATAGGCTTCATACTACTTGTTGAAATCCTACAGCCTGTGTTATACAAGATACCAGCTAAATGATTACAGAGGTCCCTCCCTTCAAGCCTTAACATCTAAACACTTATTTTAATGAAAGTTTGCATTTTGGAACATATTGTGAAATAATGGAACATGGGGCTCCGCTTACAATCCATTTTGCACCAACATGTCATGTTCCCCAGCAGGATGGAGATGCTGTGTTAATTGGTTGCTACCAACTCCTCCCTCCTGCTGATAATTCACCCAGTCACACAAAATTCAGTTCATGCGTTGCAGCCACAAAGTCTATGTAATGAGGTACTACAGAATACTGCCCCTTAGAAGATTTGTATCATTGTATAACCTATTAATTCACACCATTTCTGCATTGCTATTGCCTGCCACATAGCAGCAGAGAGCATTGGAACACTTCTCTAGTGAGTAAGCTAAGCACAAAAAGTCAGGAACGTTACAGAGTTAATACTGCAATGCAGGATGCTATTGCACTGTAATGAAAGCACCCCAATTTGCTGCTATTTTCATTGACAGTAACATAAAACACATCGGTGGCCCCGTATACCAAGATGAATGTGGTCCCACTATAGAAGAACAATAATTAGTTCTTATTACAGTATATTGGAATAAAATAGATTGCTTATTAAAAACAACAATCAATTTCATTACAGAACAACTTTTGCCAAAGAAAAAACAGGAACAACAGGAACACAGGACTGGAAGGTGCATTCTGGGCCACTACATTCAGTCTACTCTGCACTTACAGACAAGCAGGAACCAAAGGACTCCCCAGAATTGCCACTATAAACCCACACCCACAATTACACATTCAAAACACCCAGCACACATATAACATTTCATAGGTAAAAGCAAGGGAGATGAAAACACTGCCAGTGTTCTGCCATTGTAGCAACACGGAAGTAATTAATTAAATAAACTCAGGAAAAACACCATGCCCCATGCTACAGAGGAATAAAGCCCCTTACCCCACCAGTCCATGCCAATCTGATGTAAGGGAGAATTCTTTCCTGGCTAGCGTGGCCATCATAGAGGACATTCTAGTTTTCTGCTACTTTGTCATCTATTGATATAAAACCAGAGGCCTTTATGTCCTATTTTTCTCTTCAAGAGAGAAAGTGCCAACTTTTTTAAAAGAGAAAAATAGAGGACATAAAAGACTCCTGACTTTGGGTCAATAGAAGACAGAGGACAACCAGACTGTCCTCTCTGATGGCCACCCTGTTCCTGACACCGAGTTAATAATGAATGTGACCTTGAGTGGCAGAGCAAGATCCTCTAGCCAGGAACTTCTGCGGTTTCTAAATAGCAGCAAAAGCATGAAGGCACCCTCATCGTCTAAAACCCTTAGCCTTAGCTCAGTATCTCAGAGTAAGGCAATAAAACAACCAAAAGAAAATAATATTCATAAGAAGGGAAATGTTTTTCCTGGCCCCAGCTGGCAATCAACAAAACCCCAAGACAGGGGACTACAAGAAGCCTTCCACACTGCAGGAGCTATTTTTTCTTCCTCAGCTTAGGAATACAAATTGGTATGACAAGACAACATGCCCTATCGTACTATTCTTCTATAAACTTGTCTATTTCAGTCTTTGCCCTCACTGCTTTACTTAGAAAACTACTCCAAAACTTTTGACTAACATTTAGAAATCTCCTTCTAATTTCCAGTCTAAAAATGATCCAGTTTTTATCCATTTGTTCTTGTCCCAATTTTTTTCAGCCTAAAAAGTGCCTTTCTCTTCTTAAACATTTCATGCTTTTCCCCCACTTCCCTGGATGCATGTGTAAGGAGTGATCATGCCACAGCTCAGTTTTACTCAATTAAACAAGACAAGCTCTTTTAATCTTCTCATATAAGAACATAGTTCCAGAGATATAACAGTTCTCCCCTACAAGGAACTTTTTTTAAATCAGTGTTTGTAATGTGGTTTTGTTGCAATAATAAATTACGGGGGAAATGGAAGCATAGCGTTCTGTGTATTGTTACACTAACCTTATTAAATTATATTCTCACTACCATGGTTTGGTTAGAAAAATCAGCTTATTGAGTCTGATGAACTGATACATCTGAACCATACAATGTAGAACTGGTTGCTGTTAAAAATGTGTGTGGCTGTGGAATGCTGTATTTTACAGTTGCATATTGAACAATCTGCTAAATATAGCTCACAACATATAATCAAATGTTACTACAGTATATTACATATACTTTAATATAGGAGCCTTAATAATATTTAACACTTAAAAGCATTATATGGGTTCAAAGAGGTGGAGAAACAGAAGCATGCTTTCTATTTTAACAATATAAGTATCAGTGTGGTTTACCAACAAGAAAAACTGAGTGAGATTTTGGGACCCTGTGTTTTTTTCTAGTGCCACCACTAAACTGCTGACAAACCTCTTACAGTCTAACAAGACAAGACACAAGGAGTGAAAGTTGTCTGGGACTGAGATTGCTTCTTGCTCTGGGTTTGTGCAGTGCTTACCACCAGTGAGGCCTGATATCAGTCAGGTTCCCCAGCCACTACTGAAATACAATACTACCTTTGCCTGATCTTAACGATTTTTAATGGAAATGAATACAATTCTGAATATGATTTATACTGAAATCACAAGCACCTCACAAGAGAAAGTTAGAGAAGGAATCTGGTATGCCAAAAGGTCACGATAGATTTTGGTTTCCTCATGTAACAGAATTGATATGTAGAAAGTGGGTGCATCTAGACGTGTCTCTATGGAGCCATTGTTATTGCACTGTGCTAGCAGCACATTGCTACAGTGATGTAGCACCTTATGTACATGTGCTCTCTGAGTAGCTAAGAGCACTCAAGTCCAATGCAGTTAAAAGTGCCCAAGGAATGCAGTCCCAGGCCTCATGCCTGCCCCATCCTGTATAGTCAGGGCATACTACTTGATTTTAAAATATCACACTGCCCTTGGAGGGGAGGGAGGAAAAATAAAAAGAAAGCAAGCTCTTGTGCAAGTGGAGATTTTCCTTGTTTAGAGTCTTCTTCCAAATACACTTTACTTTTTCTAGGACCTTAATAGGAGTTAGATAATTAATAATGATTGCTCCTAACAGTGTGACTGCATAAACAAAAACAATGGGGATTGTTTCTCCACTGGCCTGTCATTTCTCAGTTTCTTTCATGTAAATTTGGCCACTTTTGGTCTTTACGTTTGAGGCAATTTTATTTAATAAAGGCAGTTACAAAGAGATAACTGAAAGAAACAAAATTTATACCACTGGCTATTATGAAGGAATATGGGGCGGGGGGAGAGAAAATGTATCACACTGACCAAAGTCAGCCAAACCTGGCTCAAGTGGTACTGCTAGAGACCTCACTGAGAGCAGCAGGTTTCTTGGATTTTGGTTGTAATGTTATGGCGTATAGAACTTGGTAAGACTACACAGTTGTTTTCAAAGATACAGAAGACAAAGCTGTGCCATGCCAAATTTAGTCTAATAAAATATACATGGGAAAACTCAAAATCTCAAGTGGTGTTGCCAGTTTGGGAAGATCAGAACAGAACTTAGGGGCCTGAGACCACATGTCCCACTGATTTTTGAGTCAAACAATAGCTTTCTTTTTAAACAAAAACTCTCCAGCCCACATTATTGCAAATGCAAACAGGTGCAAAAGCGAGAATTTGGTCACTAAGATTTTTCCTGAAACGTACATTATTCACAGTTGAACTTGTGACCCATAAAACAGCTGCTTTTCAGTTGAATTTGGTGGGAACCCCAAGCTAATTCTTTACTGCAAGAGAGCACTGACTAGGGATGCTATTGATGGTGTAAACTCCCTCCTTGCTTACAGCCTGCATCTCTGGTAGCCATTTTAAGCCTGAACACTAGAGGGGAAGCTAAGCAGCAGGAGAAACTACTCACCTCAGCTCTGGCACCAAGTCTAAATGGCAGCCAAGCTCCTTAACACCTTTGATTCATTTTCTACTACCGTACAAGAGGAAGAATACTCACATACTCAGATAAGACTAGTGTTTTGACTATTAATTTAGTTAACATTTGCATTTGCAAGATGCCATAAAGCAGAAAGAAGAAGAACCCAAATCAAAAATAAAATATAGGTAGGAGCAGATGTGGCACAGAGGTGAAACTCCATGGAGTACAAAAGACAAAGAGGTCAGAAGAGATAGAGCGAGATGAAGGTAAAGCTGAATATGAGAAATAACAATAGATAGTAAAGACAGAGAATAAGAAGAAAACCAGTGCTGCTGTTCAAAGAAAGGCAACATATTAGGAGATGGTCACAAGGGTATACTGCAGAAGTCTATGTTTTGCTTTTGGGGAATTTATTAGTTGAAGCTTTGAAATTGTGTGTCTAGTATTTGTTAAAACTTTATAAAAGCTAACGTGAAATGACATTTCAGGAAGCAAAAATTAAAACCTCTCAAGAACCAATAAAGATGGTTTAGAAACCACACTAACTCAAGACCTTAAATTAAGATTTTTGTCAAATGAAGGCTGATAAATCAAAAAATGTAGGCCCAACCATTACAGAAGTGAGAAGGTGATATCAAACAGTGGGAAAGAAATCTGAGTATCCCAGCAAAGCTATGAAATCAGTGCCCCTAATTCATTATTATTACTACTGCTACTACTAAAGCTATTCTTCAATTAAACACACTGGTTGAAACTGCCATTGCCTGATCTTGTGGCTTCTGCTACTAGTGTCTTGGCTACTTGTCTAACCAGGTCCTGGGGCCTGCAGCTTAATGTCCTTTTCTGATCATCTCCACTTCATGTTCTTCCTCCTCTTAATTATTTTTAATAGAAATTAATACAATTCTGAATATTATTTATACTGGATCACAGGCACCTCATGAGAGACAAAGTTAGAGAAGGAATCTGGTATCCCAAAAATGGCAGAATAGATTTGGGTTTCCTCATGTAACAGAATTGATATTTTGAATGTAGGTGCATTTACATGTGCCGTAATGGTGCAGTTGTTCCCGTGCTGTCATGTAGTACTTCCTTTAGGAGGACCCTGGACTGCAACAGCCCACTTCGCTGTGAATAATGTATACAGAACTATCTATCTGAAATGTCTAGAAACTTTTAGGTAGAAGCTATTTGAGTACATATTTATTGTCTGTTATAAAGAATATTCCAAAGTGGCTGAAGGATGGAAATAGTCTTTTCTCTGTGGCTATAGTGGACAGGAGTGGAGGCAATGGCCTTAAACTGCAGCAGAGGAAATTTAGGTTGGAGATTAGGAAGAACTTTCTGACAGAAAGCAGATTTAGGCTAGGCATCTAGAAGAACTTCTTCATGGTAAGGGTGGCCAAAATTTGGAATGGGCTCCCAAGGGAGGTGGTGCTCTCCCCTACCTTGGGGGTCTTTAAGAGAAGAATGGATAGGCATCTGGTTGGGGTCATTTGACCCCAGCACTTATTCCTGCCTCAATGATCTGTTGAGGTCCCTTCCAACCCTAGCATTTATGAATCTATAGTTAAGCATTGGAAAAGGCTACCTAGAGAAGCTGTGGAATCTCCCTCCATGGGAAATTTTCAAGAGCAGGTTAGACAGGCACTTTGCTGGGATAGTTTAGTCAGGAATAATTCTGCTTTGAGCAATGGCTGGACTGGATGACCTCATGTGGTCCCTTCCAGCCCTACTTTCCTATGATCTCTGGATGAGGCCAGAAAGCAAATTGTTTTCCTGTCTCACAAACTTTTTTCAACAATTTTGAAATGTTACAATTTTTATCAGGTCCACAAATGCCTTCAAACTAACATTTCCAACAAAAAATGTAGGTTCTGATTAATCAGCATTTTCTGGCAGAATACATTCAATGAAAACTTTTCCAGCCAGCTCTAGCAATTTATAAGTGCATGTCAAGTTGGATCCCTGTACATAAAGCACAGATCTATACAATCTAACCAGAATATATTGCCAGCAGGACAAATCATAAGGGGGCAAATCAACATTCTGCCAATCCTATTTTACCTTACATCTAACATGAATATTTATATTGATTTATTTTTACATGAAAGAAAATGCTTAGTATTGAGGCAACATTCAATAGAGTTTGCATTTACACTTCACCACAGCCTATTGATACTTCACTTTGTTAGATCGTGTTAGAATTAACTGGAACTGCTTTTGACACGATGGCTGAGTTTTGTATGAATGTCTCAAGAAATAAAATAGATGTACACATTTAGATGAATTACTTTATACTGCACATAAATTTAGTGAATGATATCCATATTTCATTTTCTAACTGTAATCTCAAGTGGCTGAGAGTCACCTGAACATGTGTGAGAACAAGAACACAGTATAGGACAGTGAAATTCCATGAAAAAGTTTCATTGGCCCTAGTCAGAACAGTTTTGTTGTCAGAAGTAAGAGCAAATTATGCAGCTCATTGTAATTAGCACTAGTATAGCCTTTCTAGTGCATCAGAAAATAAATGACCTTCATATTCTGTTTATTTAGTAGAAAAGATAATAGATAAAAATGTGCACTTTCATTACTTCATATTTTGTATCCTTCCACCAGTAGAAACAACCTGAGTTAGTAGTACGCAGACAGCTGTACAGAACTGAAAGAGGCAAAACATATTGCATTGTACAATTAAACTCCTCTAAAATGATAAATTGCAGGCTTTCTATAAAAAAAAATCATGATTTAAAAGTTCAATGTCTTAGGTTTTTACAGGGCTGGATGTAGGTTCTACCTGTTTCAAGAGCTAGAAGCACCCTTTTCCAGTGGCGTAGCAGCTCACATTTCCAGCTCTGCTGATCTGCCAGAACTAAATATTCTCCAGTCTAACTTGATTCCACTGTGAATGGAAAGAATAGTGACTAGAATGCCTCATATGTGCAGGAAGAAGGGAACATTTCCCTGAAAGCATGTTACCTTTAAATAAAAACAGTAGCCGCTTAAACTTCCCTCAGAAGTACAAATGTTATGTCATAATCCTAGTAAAGATGGACTTGTGGATCTAAGGTGGTTAAAGAGGCATATTAAATAAAAGTGTTATATATACTATACACATACAACTGCATCTATGTTCATCTATAGATAAAAACCGCTGTTTTAGAACCTTTTTTATTTAAGTGCAAAAGAAACTGCAAATACAATTACTTTTACCTTTTCAGGTGAGTGATGCCCATTGGCAGCTACTAGGAATTACTGTTTTTAATTAAATTAATTTTAGCTGATTTTACAAATTCACAGAACAACACAAAATTAATTTAGATTGAATATTTCCAGTTGTACAGTAGATTAGATAAGATTAAACAGATTGAAGAACAGACAGTGATCCCACCCACTATAATTAAGGATGCAAAACATTTTCCATTGTAATCTCTTTTTTCACGAACACCTAACTTTTCAAACATTCATCATTTGGACTAAGATGTTCCTTGCTTGGTCTCAGCTTGAAGGTGATTCATATCTGGAAATTGGGATAACAATTCAAAGAAGTGAAAAAGGTCCATTGTAGACGATACCCAAGACAAACAACCAAACCTCAAACCTCTTATTTTGAACAGCAGAAACCTCTACAGTTTGAACCTCAGTAAATAAATAGCCCTCACTCACAGGTGTGTACCTTTGTTTTAAAAGACTGTTATATAGTAGTATATTCCATGCGTTCCACAGTATGCAGCATAAATGGAGAATAAAAAAAATATAGTAATGATTTTTAAGAAGTCCCTTTTCAGTACAGCTCTAAAAGAGTATAATGTAATAATCCTAACCCTCTTCTACATTCCACATTAATTCTCTCTGTTACAAAATTCTTAGCATTTCCATGTACAGAACCACATACCAGGAGCTATTTGCAATGCACAACAACAAACCTATGAACTATGCTGAGCACCGTTGAGCACCATCTACTGGCATTTGATCTATTAGCTATTTACATATATACAGCTACAGAGCACTTCTGTAACAGTGCAGATTCAACTCTGATTCAAATTTAGGCTGTTCCAGTGACTGCAGAGGGGTTATTTTCTCTCCAGAGAGCTGAATGAAGCCCAGTGCCTTATTGTGTGCAGTCTAATTGTGCTTATCTGGTCACTCTACAGGTGCACTGGCCATGGCTTATACCCATTCTATGCATACAAGGCAATTAGAGACCACTAGCTCAAAATAAAATATCCTTTTCTTATGGCTGGCTAATTGACATACAGATTAAATTCCACTATTTCCACCAAAATCTTCCTCATAATCAAGCTTTGTTCTCAGGTTTCTACAGCCTTTTAGGAAAGGCCTGAAAGATGTCCTGTCCTTCAACCACAGTAGCTCAACCCAGCCCACCAAGCAGTCAGTAGGGAAACATCCTTTGATATCTCTGGACTATAGGAATCCAGACCCTTTCATCAGCACCAGCAGCTCTCATCATTATCACAAGTTTCATAATATTTAGTGTTTTTCTTAAAGTTCCAGCTTATGCAATCAATTTATACATGAGAATTCAGTTTTCATTTTTTATGAGCAAGGTTCTAGCCTTTTCAGGTGAAGGGAAAAAGCTTACAAATATGAATTAGGAGAACCCTGAAGGCCTACATAAATGAGATGTAAGCAAGCAAAACCGTAACTATTTCACAATCTGTGAGGCAATGCATTTTAGATTTGTGGGGTTCACAATACTGATTTTTCCAAAGGTCCCATAAGACATGGGTGCAGCACCAGCTAGCTTTCAGCTGTTTTTCAGACTTGCTTTTATTTGCTGCCTCTTCTCCCAACAGATCTTGCACTCATCATATGACTCTGGTTGAATGTATACTTTACATAACCCTGTCCTTAAAGAGACTTGGTCCCTGTAACACGTATGTTGAGCTATCTCTGCCCTTAAAGAGGCAGAATGCTTTCTAACGGAGACATAAATACTTTAATACAAAGCAGCAAAAAATGGTGACAAAGCCCAAATCTTACCTTAAAGCAAAAAAAAAAAATGTTGGTGTGAATAAAGTTACAGCTTAATTTAAGGCATCTATAGTCTTCTACACTTTCTAAGATTTCAATCTATAAACATACAACTATCAGAGTCTGAAAAATGTACATAGTCTTTTCACAGTAATTTTTACAAAAAAATAGTTTTCAGCTTCAGGAGCATTACAAAATATAGGTGAAGCTCCAATTTTCAGTCTGTATTTGTAAGTGTTTTCAATGGAATTAGAATTTGCATTTTTCAAATCTTTGTAAAATCAGCATGCAACCTCAACATGGAATACATGCAACTTTCTGTATATGGTATCATAGGCCAGTTTTACCAAAGCAAGTACACATAAGTGTACACATACTCTTGTATGCTTCCAACTTGCAGACAAGCAAATTAAGATGTGCACATGCAAGCACTGCTTTACACAGATACAACCTGATGTGCACAGAAGCTGCACACCTTTGAAAATATGAGTCTGAACATATGTATGCATGTGATACTTGCATGCGTACACAGGTTTAAAATGACATATCTTTCCTACCTTATTAAATTTTATGAACTTAAAATAAGTTCCTAAAATTCCTGCTGGAATTTTATGAACATTTTGAATTGAAGAACTAAAACCCAAAGCTGCTCTCAGCTGTGTACATTTGGCTGTTCACATAATGCACCGAAGTGCCCGTACAACTCAAAATTAGTAAAAACATCTTTGCTGAGCCTGTGCTGACACTTTATATTCAAACCAAGATTACCCAAATTCCTTCAGACAGCAAAAGGGGCTAATACTAAATGAGCTCAGGACTGAACTCAGGATGTGGTATGGGCCAAAAGCAGCAGTTAGATTGTAGTCCTTGCTATAAAAAACTTCATGTGTTTAAATAGACAAAAAAGTAAGCAGCCTGGTAGAATGGAGGATCTGCAAATCTTTGAGATACCCTCCTGCTCTTTGTGCTCTTCACAGTCTTGAGCTTAACACTCAATTTGGATCCATCCTTTATTCTCAGCTTTATATTTTCCATCATGGTTAGTGTGACCATATGTTCCAGTTCAGCCAGGACACTCCCAGATTCCATAGCCAGGTCCTGGTCAGTCGGTTAAAAGTCCTGGCCCAGAGTCCAGAAGAAAGATGTAATGCCATGGTGTGCCAGCCAGGCAACCCAGCAGACAGCGCTGACGCTGTGCAGGAGCAAGGACATGCTACATGCAGATGGGGTGGTGTCTTCTCCAGTCACCCACTTTGCTTCTGCACAGCAGCAGCTGTACCTGCTTGACAACCTGTCTGGTGCACTATGCTGCTCCACCTCCTTGCTGTACTCTGTCCCAGGACTGGGCTACAGAATTTGGGAGGGGCCCAGACAAACTGGGCTGTATGGTCACCCTAATCAAGGTGTCATCTTTTGCATGGACATTATTTCCATCTACCAAACACCATGGTCCTCTTCTTTCCAGCCTCTACTGTCATAAACCCAATTTCTTCCTGCAGTCAAAAGTACCCTCTTCTCATCATCATCAGCCTCCAACATCTTTTCTAACCTCAATTGTTCTCTAGGACCTTGTGTTTGTCTGTCTTGTGCTACTTAGACTATAAGATCACATGTACATTAGGAATCAAACAATGGTTTTAAAGAGCTGTTTTTAAATGTTTTTAAAGAATCGTTCTTTAAAAACAATGTTTTTCAAGAACTATGGAAGGGATGGTCCTACCATGCTTCCTCACATTGAGTAGCATCTTATTCTTCTAATGTCAATGATTCCTATGGACCAGTTTTTACCACCCCTTCTCATATGGGGTAATAATCCCACTGAAATTAGTAGGATTCTTCACATAGCTAGGTAATACTCCAGATCAGTAAAGATAACCTAATCTAAATTAAAGAATATATTTAATATATGTATAACCAGCAAATAATCTTGATAACACAAGAGAATACATTAACGTTATTCAACTACAAACTTTTACAATATTTAATACTGGCCTTTGCCCTTCTTCTTTCAAATTTAAACAATCTTCCTAATATCTAGGAACAACATGAGCCTTAACTCATATGTTAAAGAGTATATCATTATGATGCCATCCACTGAAAACTCAATAGAAAACACTTTCTCAAGACTTTATGTCTGTTTTCATATCACAGTAAAGTACACAATATACATGTTATTTTCTTTAAAAAAAGATTTTTACTTAATAGCTTAACATAGTAACACAAATAATCTGCCAAAATAGAATGCATTCACATCAATCTGTCTATGAAAAAGAATGACACAGTTAAATAAATATATATGCAGCTTATCCAGTTCAGACACAGGTAGAAATGGAATGTCATTGTTCAAAACTAAATATCTGTAAATTAAATGAAAAACTTTAAAATGGTCATTATTATGTTTCATTATTAATTTGCAATATGCAAAAGCCTTAAGTCAATGAAGGATATGGAAGAGAAAGTAATGTAGGATAAGGCCACAAAACATAAAGATTAACATTTGAAACAGGCAGATTTGTTGAATTAATGCATGTTCTATGTACCAAACCTAAACAGAGTTCTAAATTAATGAAGCTCTTTTAAGCAAGCTTCTGTGAAAGAATAGGTCTGTTAAAAAGAATAACATTGCAGGTGCCACAATACTGTGTTTGTGTATAAGTTTCAACTGTATTTTGAATAGTCATTAATTCCTTTGGAGAACAACTTGTAAAAGAATTATTCATTCCCTCTGTGCATAAATTTTGAGAATAACTCACTGTACTTTTCCAAATTATTTTCAAAGTGTATACATACAGAAAAGAATACCAAACTTTTCCCAGGCTACATCTGAAAGCTTGTCAGCACTCAGTGCTCAGGCCTTTAATCCCAGGCTTTAAATAATTTAAGTAACACTTGATTACTCCGTTGCTGGAACATCCAGCTCTGCAAAATCTAAATAACACAATATTTGAGGGGAGAAAGAGAAAGAATACTCTACTGTATTCTTAAGTAAAAACCATTTTATAAGAACAAAACAAGCATTGCAATCTTGAATTTGCAATGCAAACTGTGGCAAAATACCAGTGACACTACCTACCAAATAAAGCTTTATTCTTGTTTTCATTAACAAATCCCTTAGTTAGGAGTTCTGTAGCACAATATGTTGCAACTTACATGTCATAAAGAATGATATTGACTGTGGTAAGAGGAAGCTTTTCATCACATTGGGTGTTTTATCTTAGTAAAACTGTGTACCGCTACTCTAAACAAAATAAAACACCCCCCCACCAAAAAAAACAAGTACTTCTGATTTAGTCAGCAAAAACATAAAGTAGCCACTACCTTTCATCTTGAATTTTTTTCCCTTAAGAGAACAATTTCTTTTTCTCAACTGATAACACACGGAATTCAATATTTGCTATCTCTGTTCATTTGTTAAATATAAAATAGTACAAATCACCTTGTTCATGTTAGGGAAGTCTGTATCTTTGCACTGTAGTAAAAACGGAACTATCTGTCTAGACAGGAATTTCCAATAAAGTTTTCCATCCACAAATAGTACTATCCTACCACACTGTACTTACTTGTACAAAGCTACTTAGTTCACTACCCTATGACTTACGTACATGAGTATAATAGCGTGTGTTATGTGACAATCTAGGCATATTTAATTACATAGAAACACTGGCTTCCTTGAAAATAATTAAATAAATCATGAAACATTATCAGAAGTAAAGAAAAAAATCCTTCCTCCAAAAAATAATAAGTTGTTATGTTGTTATACATCCTTTAAGATCTCTTAGCCCACCATTGTCTTAGAATTCTTGATTGCATTTAAGAACAACTGTTGCTCTCTCAAGTCTACGAGCTCCTGTTCATTAACGATCATCATTTTAGCTCCTTGAAAAATACAGTCCTAGGAAATCAGGAATAACCACCACCCCACAACTGTTCTCGGCACAGTCAATACACGTTACATTTGACTGCTACTTATACCATTTTGAAACAAGTGCTCAAACAACTACTGCCCTGACACCTCATCCATCAGCTTTAAAGCACAAGCACAGCACCCCACAAGCAAACCTCTTCTCTCCTATGCCATCTCCAGAGTTGAGGCCCAGATGGGAAACAGGCTTCTCTTCCAATAGCAATTATATACCTCTAAGATCAGGCCTTGGCAATTTGACCTAAAGCCATCCTTACTTGCAATAAAGTCTCCATCATCTTCAGAGCAAGAGGGACAGAGAGTGAGAGGGAGGGATGGCAACAGAGGGGGAAAAGTCCAGTCCTCTGTGGTTTGATTTGAAACTTTGTTGTAGCATAGAAAAAAAAATCACTTTGGCCAGTTGAAAAAGTGTCTATGGTTGCTGTTGCATTGGGAGATTCTGCTCAAGCTTCTTTTCTCTCTGCTCTTCTCTCTCTTTCTCTCTCTCCCCTTCTCTTGTTTCAAAAGGGGCCTCTGGTCAGCGCTGATTAATAAGTGTTTTTTTTTTTTTGTGAAGTGTTGAATAATAGAAGATGGCCGGTGACCCAGCAAAGACTAAACCTTGTGCTAGTTTATTGTGGCAAGCTGAGAAAGGGGCTTTAGGACAGAGACCCCAAGCACTGACCCGCACACATCCTGCAGATTCCCTATTCATTCTCACAGCCTTACAGTCGCCCAAAGCTCCCATTGTTTGCCAAACAACAATGGAGATTTTGCACAGAAAGTAAAGCTCTTTTCAGATTCCTCACTGATGTTTTGCATTTAGGGAAACACCATGTTTAATGGGGGGGTTTCCCCCCTTGATGGTTGTTAAGAAGAATTTCAAGTGAATTCCTAAAATTTGGTGTTCATTAACATCTCTCAGCATTTTCTACATTTAAAAAACCCTATCAATAAATACTCCTCTCTAATTGTAAGGGGAATTTTATAACATTCTTCTTCCCCAGCTACAAGAGCAGACAAACAAGAGCTTATTTTATTTATTTTTTCCAGATAACTGTGCTTCAATGTATATTATAGATCACTGCAGTCCCTAAAAATAGATATGTTCTAGCATCATCTCCTTTGAGTGGGAGCCAGTGGAGTGCTGTTCCCTTCCCATAGCAGAAGTAGATTACAATCTCTCCATTTATTTCTGGTCTGATTAGACAAAACTAGTTTTTCTCTCCCTCCCATGCTAGCCCCCTTCCCACTCTATAAACAAAGAGTTCACAGTCAGGCACAGAGGAAGACAAATGCCATTCCTTAGACTTTGTGGTTTACCTGTAAGGCCCAAATCATATTTCTAATTCTAATTTATCTGTTTATTTGCACTCTAACTATGTGGATAAACACAACATACAGCCATGGAGCCTTTGGGTAGGAGGATCAAAGTGGCTGGATCACAGGCCTCAGAGTTACATTGGTTTGTTGAATTGCTTTCACTGATTTGTGACAATCTTCTATTATGAATTTCCATTGCTATGCAGTGTTCACGTACATGGTGTAACCAAACAGCTGGAGGATTCTAGTATTGTGCTGTTCATGGGTTTGGCATTTTGTGGGGTGGGTGTTTGCAATGCACGAGGCAGGCTAAATTACTGAATGTTGAATTTTTCCCCCAAAGTTTAGAATTTACTATTGGTGAATATTTTTAAATGCCTCATTACTTTGGTATATTTTTATGGGAAAATGAGGCTCTAGAAATCCATAAATTTGGAAACCAGCAAGAGGAAGAAAGCCAGCTAAGACTAAAGGCAGAAGGGGGACATGAACTCAGGCTTTAGGAATTAAACTGGGTATTCAAATGAGATCAGTGGTGTTTGTCCTGCAAATATATATCCATTTGTTGCAAGTGCTTTAATTGTAAAACTCCTAAATGCTGAAGAAATTAGAAAGACCAAACAAAGTATTTCAATTTGTTAGCTCTTTTTAGGAGGGGCTAATCAACTTACTGGGGCTGGGGTGGGTTGCTAGGTGGCCCAGTGATTTAAATGCACTAGACTTTCACCCCTGGAGACTTGTAACCAAAGCCTTGCTTTGAAAACAAGTGAAATAAATCTGGTGGTTTCAGTAGCCGTTTGCCCAGGTCTTCCAGAATTTAATATGGGCAAATAGGGTTGAAAATGCAGCTCAGGAGAGCCCCAGAACTGCATTAACCAAAAGTGGCTGAGGTCAGAGGGAGGTGGCTGGGTTGTTAAACCCGATTGGACCTCAGCCTTTCACTTTCATGACTACTAGATTCACTGCAAATGTTAAGAAGAAGACGACGAAAAAAAAGTCCCGCTCCATTGTTCCCTTTCTGTATTGATATGCTAATTCCCCTTGTGATGCCATAACAAAGAACACCTTGCACTTTTAAAAGACTTTTGTGTCCTGTCCGGAGAAGTTTATTATCAACTAATTAGCAACAACTTCTTGCAATGAGTTGGGTTACATTTTCATAAGCTTTGAACAAACATACTGAACTGCGTTGT
>JAGPOW010000261.1:59771080-59790193 GCA_030014935.1 Caiman crocodilus | reverse complement strand
TGTCAGGCTGATAGGCTTGCTACGGGAAATAGAGTTCTAAATCAAGGAATGAGCTTTAATAATTAATGCCTGCTATATGGGGAGCCTCTATCTGTGTAGCTACTTCCGAGGCATTTGATTCAACATGCTTCCAAGCTGGCAAAAGACCATGCGTGGACTTTGCAAAACAAGCTAAGGGATGACTAGCCATGTTTTTTCAGATTAAGGATCATATTTCATATACAAGCAGAACACTTTAGATGACCCTGATTTAATCCAGTGGTAAGGGAGAGAGCTCATTACAATTAAGAATTGATACAGAACAAAACGTACTATAGACAGGCTACAATCGAAACACCCAAACCACCTAAAAGGGGGCGGTATCTGAATTGACAGAAAAACGCCAGATTTAAACTCGCTTGGTATTTTTTCCCACTTGCATTATGCTTCCTCTACCGACCTTTCAAACAAGAAATCGGTCTCAAAGTCGGAGACTTTTTTTTTTAGTTTCTAGCTAAACGTGGTACAGTTGATAAAAGATGTTCGTATTATTTTTATTATTATTATTATTATTTTATCCCATACAGGGGCTTCATTTTTGTATCAGTGAAGATAGTGGTTGCCTTGGAGGTTTTATGCGGTAAGGCTTTCTAAACTTCAATACAAGATGCGGAGGCGTATTCTTCCTATCCCTGTTCATTATAGCACGACAAGAACAACTAGTATGTATTGCACCGTGTTATATATAGGATATATCAGAATATGCTGTTTCCTATAGCATCACTTTATGTGGGGAAGTGGAAGAGCCTTTTCTTCACACTCGGCTTCATTATTCTGGGGGCGGGGGACACATGCAGGCTCCCCAGAGCTGGCATTGGCTAGGGCTGAAGGGCGATTGCCAGCCTGGGCCCATTGGCCTGCAGTGGGCAGCTGGGCTCGGAGCTGCTTCTGCAAACTCCTCTCCTCTCCCTGCGAATGGAGCAGATGGATGAAGCGCGCCCGTCCTTTCTCCTTCAGTCCATCCATGCGCCTTTCTTCCACCCACTGCATTGATTTAAGACGCAAAGGTAATGTAAGGTCTGAATGCAACCCGACCGAAAAAAAAAAGAGAGACAGAGGGGTGGGGGTTGGGGATTAGATTCCTTCATTTCCTTTTGATAATCCTAAATGCAACTATCTCTGGCTCTTTAATCTCCTCTCGAGTCGGATTACAAGTACAACCCATTTGAGCAAGTACAGTCCGCATTAGGAGGTGACGGGGGCGTCCAGACAGTACCAAGGAAAACTTTTACATAACCAAGATGCTGTAGTCACCCCAGCAGGCAGCGGGCCCCGAGGTTGCTTCCACTGACGACCCTTGTGCTACCTGAGCACACCGGGGTCCCAGCGATGCAAAGGCTTTTTTTCTTGACTTTAACTCCTCAAAGCCAAAGAACAGCAGCTAAATCCCCTTTGGCGGCTCATTGTGGAAGGACCTGCCCCAGCACTGAGCTTCTCTGTTGGGGATGGGCATCGTTATGCATTGATGCAGATTTGTATCTGACACACGTGTGTCTACATGCACAGTTTCCATCCATAGTCTAGAAGCAACCCACATCCTAACCCCCTCAAACAGAAGACTGCAACATGCCGAAGGGCGTGTGGACTTTAAATCCACATAACGTGTGTGATCCAAGCACCAGAAAAAAACAAAACAAAACAATCCCATCCTCCCAAGCCCTCCCTCCCATCAGATTGCAACTGAATCTGCTGGCCTGTATGTTTCAAACTCAAACTAGGGTTAGAAAGACTTGTAATCCTTCCGAGGGGGCTGTGTTGATGTAGGGACTTCATTGGAAAGTGATTGTGGATGGCACAGGTCTGACCTTTGCAGGATGCAGGTTTCCCCACTTGCAGGCTCGTGCTCATCAACCACTGGTGGAAGCCCCCGCCGCCTGCGCTAAGGATGAGTGCTAGTTCAGGAATGTATTTTTTCTTTTTTTTAAAAAAAAAAAAAAAAAAGAGATGTGGGGGGGGGTTACAATTAGTGGTTCCATCGCCAAAGTTGGAGACACGGTATTTTTACAGTGGGTGAAATACATGATTTAATTATGCTCCAAAAAAACAAATTAAGGCCAGGCCTTCTACACAAATTGGAGGCAGCTAAATGCTCTTTTGTGCCTGCAGCCCTGGAGTTGTTAAAGAGGCTGCTGATGCATGAGAAGGAAAGTGACTGATTTAACTCATTGGGATTCAGGGAGCGACCTGCCCTCTTTTGAAAAAAAAATGTGTGTGTGTGAGAGAGAGAGAAAGCGAGAGGGAGAGAGAGAGGGAGAGGGAGAGGAGGGGGAGATGCGCAGAGACCTGCTTTACTGAGCGAAGAGCTGCTGACTCCCCTGCAGAAAGTCTTAGGAGAGACACAGCCTCGTGTCTCTTTTCCTGCCTTTAAACAATGAAACCAATCCATTTTTCTTCCTGCTAGCCCGGCCGGGTTTGATTTGCGTCCACTCTGAAACCGTGGAGGATGGGAACAAACAAGCCCTAAATACCCAACCAAACCACCCCCCCCCCCCCCCCCAAGCCGAGCCTGGGATGAGGATTACTCACTTTGCTGCTGGCTGTAAGTACAAACCTCCCGATGCCTTTGCAGGGCGATGCTGGGAGGCTGTGCATTTTTTTTCTCTCCTCCTTAGGAGGCTGCTGCTTTGTTTTCTTGGAGCCACGGGTTAGTTTGAAAATGAACGCCAGGAGGAACAGAGCCCTGAGTTTCCTGGGGCGGCTGGCCAGGGACCACCCTGCGTTTGGCCACTGCTGCTGCTGTCGCCCAGCCTGGTGGAATGTCAGGTCGCCCGCGGGGGCAGGGGGCATTGCTAGCTCACTCTGTTTGGTGACACGGGCGTGATTTTTTTGTTTAATATGGTCTGGTCTCAAGCCTCTTCTCGCCCAACGTGGGGCTCTGAGTCCAGCCAGCTTGAAGGAATGCGGTGCTGAGAAATCGCTTTCCCCACTTGCCCCCTGTGACTCCCGGACTTCAGGGTTTGCTTGAAATCTCCTAAAATCAGTGCCCCCACCCCCCGTCTCCCCACCTAATCGCTTTGTGTGGTGAGAAAGCAGTGGTGAGAAGGGGGGGAGGCTTTGGAAACCAGGAGGGGGGGGGGGAGTAAGAGAATTCAGATGGTCCAGGCTTCCTTTGTGTGGTGCTGAAGCTGGGAGCTGCTTTGTGCTTTGCAAGGAGAAAATGGCGAGTCCTATTGTGTTTAGGCCATTTTCTTCCGGTACAAGGGTTTCCCCCAAATCCGAGGTACTTCAAGGCTCCTTTGAAAACAGCCATGAAGTGGGGCTTGTCCCCGCCTTGCCTTTTTTTCCTCCCCTGCCCCGAGCAGCTCATGGTGGAGAAAAGGCAGCTGGGCTCAGCTAAGGAAAGAGAGCAGTTTCTTTCCCTCCAAAGGGGAAGAAGCCCAGATCCTCAAGCCTCTTGGCTTGCGCTGTTCAGGGAATGTTACATTTCTTGAGGGGTTTTTTATTATTATTTCTTTATCTATTAAAAGCACTCCCTAATCAGGGGGGAAGAACTGGGCAAAGATTAGCCAGCATTGATATAGTTTTGTGGGTTTTTTCCCCTCTCCTTTTAAATGATGTCATGTTTTTTTAAAAAAAAGAGTCTCTAGTTGTACTAACACACATTAAGCACAACAGCCTTTGCCTTTGATACCTGCTCAATGGCAGATTAGACCAGCCTGAATTCAGGCATGGGTTTTTTCCTCTCTGCAAAGTAGATGCGATAGTTTTGCAGCTCTTTTCAATAGGGTGCGCCTGGATGTGGGCTTTCCGAGGCAGAGTCGGAATTTCTCAGTGTCCCCATGAATCCGTTTAAAGAAAGAATAGAGCCGCCAAGCTTTGCCAAAGCATCCTCCTCCTTGGGCAGATCTCAGTGCGATTGCGAATTGCCGGGTTTCTCTCCGCGATTAAAAACTGAAGCGATACCCACCCCATGCAAATTCCTCCTGCTCTCAGTGGTCTGAATGGGAAAAGAAATAGGCTGCTTTCGGAAGGGTCCTGGGGAAACTTTGCAGGATGCTTCGCCATTTGACCACCCCTTCCTCCGTGTTGTCGAGTGTATGCCGATGCCCAGCGATCTGCATTCTTGAACCAAAAAAAAAATATCACTTAGATCTCTCCCTTCATGCAGATCAAAACCATGGACAGCGAACGGATATTAAACTAAGATGGGAAAGGATTATCCTATCCGCCTGGAAAATAGACAGCAAAACCATACCAAGGGCTAATATTCAAAACGCACCCACAAAAATCAATGGAAAACTCTGGTCTGCCTTTCCAAATGTCTATGGCTTTTCCATGTCATTTGCCGATGCAAGTTTCAAAAAGCAAAGGACAGAAACAAAACGACATGTCTCATCTTCCTGCATAATAATTAACCCTGCCGTGAATTAGCAATCAGACTACTTTCTACCTTTGGTACCTGGAAAAGTAGGGAAAAGACCAATCCGATGTGTGCGCTTTCCCTCAAACTCGGAGGCAAAAATAAATCGACTGTTCAAGTCTTACATCAGCTGACTGACAAGAGTGTAAATTAAATTGATGTTATCAGGGACCGCGTCCCACAATTGGAAAAATTAAATGCCACTTTGACAGACAAGGATAATATGGAAGAGAGATCTATAAAACAGCTCCTTAAAAATAAACAGGTCCAGGAGCCTAGCTGTTGAAGGTCTGTCCTCTCCTCACTCCGCTACATACTGTCCCAGCCTTTTATTTTGCCTTACTGCGGTACCAAAATTATTGAAACGATTGTTTGATGCAGGAGACGGGGCTGATGAGTCATCGACTTTATTCCACGCCAAGGCTGCAGACATGGATCTCAGGGAAATTGCTTTCTGAATGTATTGTGCTTTTAATTGGGCTTCCCCTTGAATGGTTCCCTACCTAACCCTTCAAGGAAGACCCACACTCAAAAAATAATAGTAATAATAATAATTTTAAAAAAAATCTTTCCCCAACTCAGGGATCTAAATAGATCTGAGTTTAGACATAACAGCCATGGATGGAAAGGCCTGAAATCAGCTTAAGAAAACTACCCCCCATTCGTCCCCTCCCCACCTCTGAACTGATTCAGTCTAACATGTATTTGTTGTGCCTTATGCATATTTTAACAAACAGCAGTTGAGCCCAGGCCTCGAGCGCACCTGGAGCACTCAGTATTTTATGATTTTTGCTGGGCTTTGTTAATATTCACCTAGATTTTCCCTAATTCAGAACGATGCTTAGGTCTAAATGCCCGACCACCCGTTAGGAAGTGGGACGCTGCCTGTATTGCCCCGGGCTTGTTGTGAACAAAGCATTTGTGACCGTAACGCCAACAGGGGGCATTTTTATATAACCCACTAAGGTTTGATCATGCCCCCCTGACAAGTGCTTGGAAATATGTAGGGCAAGGCCGTTCTGGGTTCCTGCGTGGGTCTGAATTCGCGCTTGCTGCTATTTAGGACAACCGTGTATTTCGGATAACTCAAGCCCCTGGCTGCAACAGGTAACGTGTGTCTGCGTGGCACGGAGGGAGGCTCCTGCGGCTCATTTGGGGCCGGGATTAGGCAGCGGTTGGAAGCGATGCCTTCCAGACTCTCAAGGCTTTCCATTGCGCTGGTTGGGGCTTTTGTCAAGCCGCAGTGAGTGAAGCAGGCTGTCGGGGTCGGGGTTAGCTTGAAGCGAACTCTGTTGGGGGCGGCGCAGAAAGGGCTTTCGTTGCCTTGGTGGGGAAGGATTTTATTTTTATTAATGTGTTTTCTTTGCTGACGTTGCTTGTGCGCATTGGGGTGCTGCTGCGCTCGGGCGATCTGCAGGGGAGCGGGGGGACTAGATGCTGGGGCGGGTGAGTCGGGGAGGGGTGCCCACCCTTGCCTCCCCGTGGGCAGAGCGCGCTGGCCTGGCGGGGCTCCGATGGGGGCTCCGCCGCCCTTGAGCTGCACCGAGTCGAGCTGCTGCGGGCTGCCATTCCGCTGCCGCCTCTTTGGCTTCAAGGACACGGGGAGATGATCAGGACTTTGGAAGCCAACATCTGCCTGGCTGGTGACGTCAGCAACCCGTGTAATCCTCTTGCACTGGAGGCAGATGCCTTATTTGTTTGGCTGGAGAGCCATGAATCCCTAATGCTGGAGCAGCGAGCGAGGGGGAGAGACCGGCCGGCTCCGTGCCCCCCAAAAACGCAGCAGCCGGGACAGGACTCCGGTGCCTCTGCCCCTGCAGGAGCCCGCGCTGCTCGGGGGAGGGGGGCTATAAAAGCTCCAGCTCTCGGCAGGTCGGAGCATTTAATTTCTCTTTGCCCTTTTATTGGGGAGGGCGGGGGGTGTTTCTGGGCTGAGGCGGCTGCTGGCATCTCCCGGCTGTGCCGCGCTCTGGGCTCCGGCTTTCCGAAGGCTCCTCGCAAAGGCAGGGGATTGTGTCCGGGTGGGGGCGGGGGCATCGGCAGGCGGATCCCGGAGATGCTCGGACCGCAGCGCCTGCTCGCGGCTCCCGGCGAGTCCCGGGCTCCGGTGCACGAGGCGCGGGGGAGACAGCTGCCCTGCCTTCACCCCTCACCCGCCTCACCTCCCCACCCTCGCTGTGGCTCGGCGCCTTCGCCGCTAACTCTCACGCTTTGTCTGTTTTCCAGGACGGCCGCGGGGCGCAGTCGAAGCCAGGGCGCGATGGAGTCCCCGGGGAGCCCCGCGCCGGGAAGCAGCCGCTCCCGCTGCCCAGCGCCGAGCCCCGAGTGACAAACGAACCAGGCCGGGGGCCAAGCCGCAGCGGCCCGAGCCCCGGCGGCGCCCGCAGGGGTGCGGGCGGGCTGGCGGGCGGGAGGGGCTGCCGCCCCCGCAGCCGCCCGGACCGGAGCCGCAGAGGCTCTGCACCTCTCCTGGAAATGACTTGCCCGGCCTGCGGGAGCCTGGAGCCGGCGCCCGCAGAGCATCGCTGCGAGCCGGCGCGGGGGAGAAGCGGCGGCGCCGGGGCTGCTGCAAAGGACGATGCACCAGCGGGGCGCTGCGGGCAGCCCAGGCCTGCGGGGCGCGGGCGGTTTGGGGGACGTGGCTGCTGAGGAGCCGGGGGGGAGGGGGCCGGCTGATACCTTCCCTTCCGAGCTCAGGCGCGGTCTTGTTCCAGGGGCTCTAGCCTCTCCGTGTTCACAGCGGACCTTGATTTAATGTCATACAATTAAGGCACGCGGTGAATGCCAAGAGCGGAGCCGGAAGGCGGCGGGGAGCAGCTCGCCGGGGCTGGGGCCGGGGCTGCGCCCACAGGAGCCGGGCAGCACGGGGCCCGCCGCTGCAGCCGCGCGCGGGGGCGAAGACACGGGGTTGGCGGAGCCCGCAAGGTAACGTGGCGGCGTCGCCGGCCTCCCCTGCAGGACAAGCAGCCGCCAGGGCAATAAATGTGTTTTCCGAGACCTGCTCGCCAGGGCTGTTCATTCCGCGCCCGGCTCCAAGGGCCCGGCCCCCCTCTCCCCCGCCATGTGCCAGGCGGTCGGGCCGCAGGCAGCGAGGGCCGGGCCGCGCCGGGCGAGGACAGAGGCTCCCGCAGCTCTCTGGGGCGAAGCCTTTGTTCGCCCCCGGCCGCGGCCGCTCGGAACAAAGGGGCCGAGCCCCGCGCCCGTGCCGCCGCTGTCAGTGGTGCTGAAGCCGGCCCCGAACCCTCCCCCATCCCTCTTCCCGCGGCCGGGTAAGATTAGCCGTGGGACAAGGACATGCGGTGCGGAGAGCGGCCGGCAGGCGAGCTGGCCTGGGCCCCCCTGTGCTAGGCCGGCGGACACGCAGCCGCCCGTCCCTGCAGCCCATTGTGCTCAGAGCCTGCGGAGTCCCGGCTGCGATTGAAAAGTGCCCAGGAAAAAAATAAAAAAGCAAACCCCAAACCTACCGCAGCGATCAGGCTCAATGGTCCCAGCCCAGTGCTTTCCTTGACCTCCCCGCTCCAGCGCCAGCGAGGCAAGAGGCACCTATGGATCCCCGGACAGGCGAGGGACCGCAGCAGGCAGCTGCAGCCGGCAGCTAAGCAGAGCGCGGGCCGCCGCTGGCCGAGCGCCCTTGCGGAGATGGAGGCGGGCAGCAAGAGACACGAAAGTCCGGGACCAGGGCTTAGGGAGCGGCCTGGCAGGAGCCTGGAGCTTAATCTCGCCCTGCGGCAAGGCAGATGGCCCCGGGCCTCTGGGCGGGGGAGGAAGTCGGTACCTCGGACAGCTCCCTCTCCCTGTGGCTGGAGTCGGGACATCCTGGTCCCCTTCCCGTCCCTAGGCACCCCCGGGCGGGTGGAACAGGGGGCATGCAATTCTCTGCATCTCTGCCTGGGCATTTGGCAAGTACCAAGCATCGGGTCCGTGGTCGCACCTCCTTTTTATGACACGACTAGGCAGGTTTAGGCGCAAAGCGCGGGGCAGGGGAAGCCCAGGCCTTCCTCTAACTGGAAAGCGCGCTTGATTGCGCTGGGGGCCTTGCCTGAGCGAAGACAGAGAATCGGGAGCCTTTCACTCATGGCAGCTTGATGCCCTTCTTCCCCACAAAAGACATTCGAGCCACACTCTTCCTCGCCCTAATGCCAGGGATGAGTCAAGCCCGCAGCTGCAACCTCTTCCTTCCTCCCGACCCTATCCAGATCTTTTTTTAAATGCTCCGTGATTATTTTTAGACTAGGCTGGCTGAACCACATCGGAAGTTTACATTTCTTACCCAATGCTTCCCCTCTTCAAAGCCCCATCTGTTAAGCTCTGATTGTTCGACTAGGAGAGGGAAAAAAGTATGTGTGGGGGGGGAGGTGTTGCATTTTAAACCACAAGTTCCTAATATATATATATATATATATATATATATATTCCATGGTAACAAAACAGGGCATTCAAAGGAAAGAGAAAGGAAACCAGAAAGAAAGATCCACCCCTGTGCCTCAATGCCCCTTCTACATGTAGAAAAATATACTCCATTTCATTTAGTATATGCAAACCCAAATTGATTATAACAAGGATCAGGATTGGATTTTTATTTATTTATTTATTTTTGGCATAATGGTTTACAAAGCAAAAAGAAAGCCTAGGTCAGAAACAGAAAGTTCAAATATTTTAAGTCTTTCAAATGCTAGCTTAGATGTGTCCAGAGTTGAGTAACATCAGATACAGGATTAGGATAGCTGGGCCAGCAATTCTACATAAATTCCTTATATACAATAGAATATACACTACATGGCAAAGATGATAAATATATAAAGGAAATGGTCAGGGCCAGCCTATTAAGTATTTGTTTACAAATGCTGTATAAATCATTATGTGAAACCAAAGGAATCCTGGTGTTTTCTAACCAGCAATCATGTAGAGAATTAGAAATGGATAGGATGCTATGCTCAGCTGGGCAATGGCAGATACTAGCAGTCCTTGGAATCTGCAAGCCTATTTAAGTACTTTCTGATTTGAAAACAATCTCCGCTTTTAAGTATTCAGCATCTTCTTTCCCGCCTCAATGGACTGAAAAAAATTTACTCTCAGCATATTTAAAAAAACCCCAAAAAACAACATAACGTAGAATAATTTCCTATCTCAGCTCAATCAAGGCTTACCACTGGGAAGTGAGTAGAAAGATTTTTTCCTGAAGCCTCTACTCTAGTCTGAAGCAATAAGAGGGTTTTTTTTAATTGCTTCTTGAAATTACTGGAGAAGTCTTCCCCCTTGAACTGTTCCTATATTGTTTGACATGAAGCTTGAATGCATTACTGGGGCAACGTAGGCAAACTACATTTTCTTATTTCACTCCAGGGTTGGAAGATATTCAACCACTTCTAGCTGCTGTAGTCTAGTCAACTGGGTCATGGCCCCCTCTGCTGGCAAAGAGAGGAAGGACATTGCTTTATAAACATATTTGATGGCTCCCAAGAACCCAAGCCTATTTTTGTTTTAAATAAAGTAATGCTTAGCAAGGAAATATTAACTATTTCTTTATATAATCTTTAAGGTGCTGAAAGATAAATCTGCAATTTGGATGTTTTCCTTTTGTCTACTGTCTTGAGGTCACAAAATGGGATTGTGATGTTAGAAAACAAAGTGTTGCCAATCTTAAATTCTAGAACATTTGGCCTGTAGGCTTCTGGCTTCTCCCAGGGTAACAGACCTGAAATCTGGAAGAAAAAAAAAAGAGGGAAAACAGAATAAAGGCAAAATATTGTTCAATTAAACATAACATGTCTAAGTCCCTGGAAGAGATAATACAGCTACTGGTTTACCCTACAATTCAAGCTGATCACATCTCAACATAGCAAACATGAGACACCTAAAAAGAAATGTATCTTTTCCTGCAGCAAGGTAGAGAAACATAGGTAAGCAGAATTAAGATATATCCTCCCTTCCCCCTCCAAAAAATGCCCTCTCTGCTGCAGAATTTGGGCTGTTTCAATTTGTTTATTCCTATGGTAAGGGAACTGGAAAAGTTCAGGGGAGGGGAAAACAACCTTTAACTTATGAAGAATCAATGTGTAACAATGGTGGGACCCAAGAAAGGGAGGTCACAGCTAAGACTAATGTAGGTACGATGGGAGATTCATTTCCCTACAGCCTTCCTTCAATTTGGTTGAGTTATTTAGCTTCTCTGATGTCAATAATTTATTACAATGAATATAGTAAGGTGGTAATTTGGGTTCAAAGTCATGGCTAGAAAATATTAGAGTGCTACAGAATTTATATTTTTGAACTATACATCTGAAACTATTCCTTTAAAAATTTGATAACACAGTTAGAAAATGGGGGAAATAACAGTGTCTTGTTTTATAGTTACTCCTCTTTAAGTGTTCAACAATTATTAGTGTGTGTGTGTGTGTGTGTACACACACACACACACACACACACACACACACACACACAGTTATATTGCTTTAAAAATGAGGTTTACTAAACTATAATACCATTAACTCAAATGAAATGTTGCTACTGAGATTTAAAAGGGATTAATTTACAATAAATACACTCTGTAAAATAAACCTCCACTAATTAGAATGAGTCAGCATTAAATGCTTGTTATGACACTTAAATGCAGACTTAAATTTTATATTAAAGTACTTAATATCTCAAAGCTAACTTTACTACTTACTCAGTCACTAACAGTCTTAATTCCACATTTTCTGTACTAAAAAGTCAAAAAAACTGTATCAATTAGTACTTAAACCTGTAGTACATTTCAGTAGATCATATAATAAATGTGGTAGATAAAGTTGGAAATAGGCAAGTCAGCATTGTATGTGAACATTCTGTTGGCACATTGCTCCCTTATCAGTTATAACTACAACCATTCTCTGAAGATTTGTTTACAATTAAATCTAATAGAGAAAATAATTATTACGTCTACGTCTTTTCTCCATTGTTAATGATAATGGACATGTTTTAACATTGCTGGCATAGATCATGTCATTGAACACTAGAGTGAAAAAGCATTTTTCACTGTGATCTAAATATAAATGCCCCTCAGAAAAATATCCAGTTTTCCATAACTATAATAAATCCATTAAAATGAAGAGGTGCTTTCTACCTTTTGAAGATCTATAATATACTCTCAAACACCTAGAGTACAAGAGATTCAATCAAGTGCACTTTTGACCTTAAAAAATGTGCAGGTATCTCCAAAGTAGATCTTACCCCTCCAAATGTTTCTGCCCCACCGCCACCTGCCAAGCCTAGTAAAGAACTGCATGCAGTACATTAGTTTTGCTGGACCACATATGTACCTTGTAATCAATCCATAGACTCCTAATTTCATTCATGGGGAGCTGTGTGTAAACTGCACATCATAAAAGGTAGACACATTAAAAATGTATCCTTCAAATTTTTACCACCCTTACTCAAATGAGACTTGTGGTATACTGAAATCCTGGGAGATACTGTTAAATCTGACAGCATACCTCATATTGCTACTAAGAAAGTAAGAATTTCTTCCATACTCCTTTCTTTGACAGGGTCCTTAATGAAGGATATGGAAACTTATCTGAATAAATGAAGAATCAATGAAGGTATTAGGACTTTGTCCTCAATATTTTAAATATTTTTAAAAAACAATGTAACTGTTTTAAAAGATCTATAGTTTTTTACCTCTAAGCTCTTGCAAACAATATTCAAAGCCCCACTTATATTTGGAACAAATAGATGGATTTTTAACAGAGAAAATGAATGCCTTTCTACTTGTTTGCCTATCTTTTAGCTGCATTTTGAGCTTAAATGTTAAAAACTGTACTTAACCAAGACTATGTAATCAAAAGTATGGCAAAACACTGCAAATTACAAATATTCCATTGCAACTACTCTTTAAATAAGAATATCTGCCAGGAATCCTGACTCCAAATCTGTTGAATTAAAAACACATGGAAATGCTAGCTTTAATATTTTCAACATTAATTTAAATTTAAATTTAAATTTAAGTCTTCAAAATGTGAGAGTATCAGGGTTTTATTTTTTGTTTTGTTTTTTGTACACAACCTTTGAATTTATGCAAAGCTTATATTTTAAAATGTTATTTGCATAACTGTACTTCTTACTAATCATCTTCTAAGCACAAATGCAGGGTTTGAATATGGAAAACAGAGATGCTTACAGATGAAGTACTATTTAAAAAGTACTATTAAAAAGCATTTATTAACTGGAATGAATTTTATATCCCTCCAAGTTAGGTCCTGATTCAGGAAGGTATGCAAAGTGCATGCTGAATTATTTGCATGTACTCAAATTCTATTGATTTCAAAGTAAGAATTTGCATAAGCAATGTCCTGAGGGTAAGACTTCCTTTATTTCTCACTTTAATGACTGACACGATCCTAAATATTTGATGTGCAAAACATCCAAATGAATTTAAAGAGCAGTTCTCATACATGTAGTTATACATGTCTGCAACTATTGGTGGGACAGAAGCCTACATGCACATTATTTACAGAACAGCCAGTTAAATGTAAACTTTCAAAATAATTCACAAGTAGATGATTAATTCAACCTTAATGATGTAAACAGAATCACTCAAAACCAGAATAGGGCAGGAAATGGTTTAACAGTTGTACAAAAACTTTTTTGAGGAGGATTGGGATATCATACAAGATAAAATACATAGGTAGCACTGAGGAAAGAGATCAGAGAAAGTAGTAATACAAAGCACAAGGTCATGCAGTAAAATTGCATCCTGAATGCAAAGTTCTGTTGTAATTAGGGAGCTCGTCAGCTGAAAGTGAGGGGAGGAAAATCACCTTGTGAATTATTCAGTCACAGGATGACTGTGAACATGGATGTGATGCTCCCATGAAAAAGGCAAATAGGATCATATGATGTATCAGGTGAAGGATTTCCACTAAAAGTAGGAATGTGTAATATCCGAGGCACTGTGAATCCTCATCTGGATTATGGTGCACAAGGCTGGTTATTTATGTTCAAGAAAGATGCATTCAAAGTGGAACAGATGCGGACAAAGACTGCTAGAACAATCAAGGAAGTGCCTTTCATGAAAGGAAACAAAGAGCTTAGTTTATTTAGTCTAAAAGATGTTGGTTGAGAGATACTATGATTGTTGTCTAGAAATACTTCAGCATACTCAACTCAAAAGTCAACAATGGCACAAAAAAAAATGGATGTATAAACTGGCCATGAAAAAAATTAAATTGGAAATTAGAGGGTTGCTAAGCATCAGAGCAATGAGGTTCAGAAATAGCCTTTCCAGGGGTATAAGAGGACAAACAAGAAGATTTAAGACCATTTCTTCAGTTGCTGGAAATACCAGCAAGGTAGACTTGATGACCCAGGGCATCATTTCTATTCATATGTTCCTCAAAAGTTAAAATAAAAGCTGGGCCAAGTGGAAAATGTGTTTAGCTGATTTAAAATACTATCTCTTAATTCTGACCTTTTATTTTTAGTTTAGATTACTAAAATGTTCAAATGAAAAAAAAAGTTTCAGGTCAAATGAGGAAAAAATATCTTTAGTTAAAAATGTAACTAAGTTAAAAAGATTGAATCCTGCCCAGCTTTCTGAGTTTTTGCATTAAGAGATTCTTTGTACCTGACCCTGTTTAAAAATGGTTTAGTTTTCATTAAATTTAGTGTTTTCTTTCAAAAAAATGCTTGCTTAAACATTCCTTATGAGTGCTACTCAAAACTTAGGCAGTACCACAATCTAAATAGTTTTATTTAATAACTAAATGGCCTATTAACCTTTTAGGATAGAAGTATCATGGGCATGAAGTGTAGTCCAGTTAACATTGCTAAAATAAAACTTTAAATTTTTATATTTTCTACTAAGAGCAATTGTCATTTGTGTGTACTTATTTATTTTCCTAATTTTAAAAAGAGGGGGGAGTGGATAAAAAGAAAATGGAAAGATGATCAGTTTCTAAATTCTTTAAATTAGCAAAAGGTCACTTACAATTAGCTAACCACACACCTAATTTCAGTAGCTGTGCTTTGGGTTGCAGCATACATAGGTTTAAAAGTAGATCTTAGCTAACCTTCTATACCTACAGAATTCCAGGTATTCCTCTGTGGTCAGACATACACCTATGCACACATACAGAGTATATACAGTTACAGCATATTGTACATATGGAGACTAAAACGGCGCCGTGTCTTAGTGTTTGAAAATGGTACTGTACCACCAGGTATAAACTGGCTTTTATAGTAAATGCTTTACAGCCATTTATCTCAGACTTTGGTCAGAAGCCAACCAAGTATCCACCTAGCCACTGGAGCACTTTGGAAAATTATGATGATATGAAAAAGTGACATGATCTGAAACTGCTCAACCTTTTTTTACCACCCAATTCATATAGTCAGTGGCACATTTCTTCAGTACACATGAAGCTCATATTTTTGGAAGTAAAAGGAACAGAAGAAAAACTTTAAGTACTAGTCTAAAGTACTTTGGGAGAAAGGAATTTTAATGTTATATTAGAAATGAAATGACTGTAGAGAAAAACAGCTATAGAAATACTGCAACCATGCTTGAAATGTTTGCTTTATTTTTAAATGCATTTGCTTCAGTACTCATTACTTTTTTGTTCAGTTTCTTCTGATCTTTGGGCAATTATGATTTGAATTATTGCTTTCAACAAACATGAATGTTTTGTGGCAAATTCTCATTAAAACACCTCAAACATTAGATTTTCACATGTATGTTTTCATGCTGCAGGTACTTGAGTGCTCATCCAATCAAACAGCACACGTAATTCCACCCACCAGGTAAGAGTTACCAAGGGAGCTCAAGTGAGTGCATAATGGATACATATGGATAAATGTTCCTGATTCATTCAGAATGTTAGAAAAATCTACCAAATACTAGTGGCTATACATTTGCCAAATAAATTATTCATTGTGAATAAGCTGTTCTTCGAGACATGTAGAGTAGGATGGAGACTACAAGGAGGTGAGACCAGAAACGATGCTAGGGAGAGTTGTTATAAGTTTTGAATACCTGGACTGAGATTTTATCCTAAGCCTTGTAATGGATAAGAGTCCAGGGTAGGTTTAAAAACCTACAGGGACAGGGAATGCAAATTCTTGTTTCTATATTATGCCTAACATACCAGATGCTGCTGAATTGAGAAGATGAAAGCTGAAAAGTAATGTAGTTCTCTTCTTTATGATCTCCTTCAAATCTGAGAGGATGAACCATCTGAGAAGTAAAATAATTGAAATAGCACTAAGTCATTGAGGTAGATATTTCAGAAGTGAAAATAAGTGATTTTCAGAGCAAAGAAAAAAGAAAGTGTGTACTGTACTATCCTTCTGACCTATCCTCCAAACCCCTTTTATGAATGTTAGAAATTCACTCTACTTGTTAATGTTTCTAAATCAGTAGCATGGGATGGAGCTTTAGTTGAAACCCCACAAATAATAGTCAGTTAAGAAAAAAAAGTTACATAAAACATGGCTTCCAACCATGGGCTAATTGTGGACATCCTTGTCAACTGAAGAAGCAGACATTGGTCTAAAGAATCATGTTTGGGTCTGTTTCATGGAAGACCTCAAACTAACAGATTGTAAATCCTGGGCCAAATGAAAAAAAGTCATCCTAATACTTGTAAAGGAGATAAAACTTAGTTTTTTTCTTTCCTTAGTCCAGAAGTGAAAGAAATGCAGAAGCAGAAACTAAAATAAAGTGGGGTAGATTGAGTAAAAAATATAAAAAGAAAGATTACTTTTCTTTATTAGAGTGAAAAAATTCTCAATCATATCTACTGAATGCTAAGTGTTTGTAGGTACACAAAAGTATATTTGTTCAGTTCATTAAGTATGAAAATCCTTAATCTCTAAAGAAATCAGAGCATTGATTGGATGAGAAGTCCAATGAACTCTATCAGTAGTGCCCCAGGTCCTGTTATCAGAACAGGAAAAAAATATTTCCAGTAGTGTATTTACCTGCCTTCTCTTATACATAGATGTGGTGGTCCTCATGTTAGGGCCACACCCCTGCCTTGTGAACTAAAATTTCTACAGTTTTCCTGGGCCACAGTATGAAGACCCCATCTGAGTCCTGCCATGCTAATTAGCAGCTTCAGTCAAAAACATGCCAGGCTTTCCAAGTCAACAGTATTTATGGTCTTCCCTCTAGCAGTAATAGTCTACTACCAATACTAATTTAGCTCCAGTGTGAGAAGCCTGTGCTTTGAGATGTGACAACCCCCAGCTTAATCAGAGTTAATGAGCTATGGAAGTGGCAAGTAATTGGGTTTGAGTACATGCAGACCTCAGAGGCTTGAGATCAGCCTGCGCACAAGGGGGGGGAGTGATAGTGTGTGTGTGTGAGAGAGAGAGAGACATGGCAACTGTGTTGTGTTCCCACCATCACTGACTCCTACAATTTGTTTTGTCACCAGCTAAAGTTGGTCCTTAATTCAAACAGATAGATCTGTTGTGGTTTTTAAACCAAAGGTCAAGGTTTGTATCACTGTTGCTGTCCTAGTTGTTACAAAAGCCCCATTGCTGGAATTAACCAAAAGCAAAGTAGACAAAGTGCTTGTGTGAGAGTATAATGCTGCTCTGGTGGACATATGAACCATAACAGAAACTGAGAAGACCTAATTCCTATGACTACATGCACATTTTTCCACTGCCCATGTGATACTGCTTTACTTGTATTAACTTTTCATGCGGTAAAAACTGTTTCTGCTTGCTGTACAGTCAGTTATCCCAAACCACATATTTTCTGAATCCTGTAAAAGGGAAAGGACACCTCTTAAGAGTTCTGTGGAGATTAGGGCTGCTAAAAACACTTCTTAGAAGTGCTCTAGGGACTTTGATGTGTGTAGCTGGTAAATCAGGATATTCAATCCAGAAGGCTCTTCCAATTTAGCAGCAGTCTATTTAAATTAAATTTGTGTTTAGTGCTTATTACTATGCAAGCTACTTTAGTCCTTCTCACAGAATATCAGGAGGGAAAAATTGGTTAGCTTGCTGTTTTTCTTTTTTATGCTGAGTTGAAAGCAGTGAAGAATGAGTAGAAAACTTAAGAGTTTTGTCAAACCATGCTAGAAAAAAGTACTATTGTATAACCAGCTTTTCATACCAGTTCATGCTTTTTCATTTTTACAGGCTGGTAATATTGTGTCCTAAATTTATATACTTAATTCTGTTTTTTGTTATGTAGCATGTTTTGAAATGACTCAATCCAAAAGGTTTTAGAGAAATTAAAATAAAAAACACTGAATTTTTCAAATAACATAGGGCCAAAATATTTCTACTCCCCATCTCTATGTCCCATGTATCCTTTAAGACCTGATCTATACCATCCAATATTTGATTTATTGAAGTGTGGCATTTTGATTCTCATATTTCCTTTCATTTCTTTTTATTTCTAACACAATTTCTTTTCGAAAGCCTCAATTCTGAAAAGCATACTTGTCTGGGGAAGCATGTGCCTAAAGTTTTTTGTCATTCTTTCTCCCACTACCTACCCTCTCCCCTTCTGCTGATACGGACCTGGCCTAGTGCTTTAAAAGTAAAAATATTACTTATTTATTAATAAAGAAATTCATTTTACAAAGTCTTCAAAATGAAATTCTACTTCCCTATCATTTTCTCGGTTGGTTTTTTACTGATAAAAAGTGTTAAGGAAGGAATTTAAATCTCACTAGAGATTCTGAGTACTCTGAAATGTCTCAAAGGAGGGTGATATTCCAAAAGTGCTGAGCGCACACCCTCAGAAAAATCAGGTCTCACACATAAAGGATCTCCTATTGAGAACCAGCCAAAATCATGAGTTATTTCTGAAAATCTTTGCTTACTCTTCTAAACAGGTCATCATATCCATGGCAACACACAACTGATCTTCTAACTTACCAATTGGTCAAACGTTGCCAAAAAACTGTTTCACAAACACTCATTTGAATTCTGAACTGCTGGATCCAGGCATATCTATACCCTTTGGTGCAAACTATATATCTGAACCATTTTTTTTTGTTCACACATACATTTGAGGAATGGTGTAGCTGCAATCAAATAAGTTGAATTGTCACCTGCCCTGGGCCAGGTGGCTCATAAGCAGGGGAGGGAGTTGTGGCTAGGGGGCTGTGGATGAGTGGTAGGGGAGCAAATAGGGGAGACCTACCTGTAAAACTTGCAGGGAGTACTGGAGTGCAGGGATCCATGCCATCTTCCCCGCCACTCCAGCCTGCCCTCTTCTCCCGCTTCCCTTCTGCTCCATATCCAGCTCTTCAGCCTGAATATAGCCAGGCCCAGGGCTGCCATTGTTATTGGGCAGGTCAGGGCTACCACCACTGATTCCACCAGAGCCAGAGCAGAGCAGGACAAGATAAGCAACAGTGGAGGTGCAGGGGGTGGGGGAGCAGACTGTGGTGGGACAGGTGGCAAGGGTCAGGCACAAGCACAGGGGAACAAGTGGCAAGGAGGGCCAGGATATAGCAGGAGGCACAAGGGGGAGAGGAATGGATGTGGGAGGGAAGCAAGAGTCAAGCCTCTTACCCCCTTCCCACACTGCTGCTTTCCCCACCATGGCAGTAGGGGGGCAAATGTAAGATATCTTTCCACTAATTATATTCTATACATGGAAAATTAAATTGGACGAGGGGGTGGAAAGCAAGCTGTCCAAGTTTGCTGACGACACCAAACTGTGGGCTGAGGTGGGGACACCAAAAGAGAGGGAGAAGCTGCAGCGG
>JAGPOW010000261.1:59735424-59753232 GCA_030014935.1 Caiman crocodilus | reverse complement strand
TGGAACCGGCTTCCTAGGGAAGTTGTTCTTGCTCCTACCTTGGGCATCTTCAAGAGTAGATTGGATAGGTACTTGGCTGGGGTCCTGTGACCCCAGCACAAGTTCCTGCCATTGGCGGGGGGTCAGACTAGATGGCCTGCTCTAGGCCCCTTCTGACCCTAGTTACTATGAAACTATGAATATAGTCCTGTAGTAGATATAGTTATAGTAGTTAAATATCAGGCAGACTAGTTTGCAACCCAACATATGCAAAATATAGGTTCCCTTGTTAATCATAAAACCAAAATAATCACATTCTACAATCCTTGCAATGATGTTTTATTAAAAAACAAATATATATATATTTTTTTTTTTGTCAGAGAGCAACATACATCCAGAAAGAGGTAAAGCCATTGAGGGAAGAATACAGAGAATCAGGAACTTAGCAACTGTTTCTCTCTCAAATGATCTACCTAAACATCTTTTTTCTGCATGCCTGACTGAAGGGAGAAAGTATACTTTCACCTCTTTGATGTCCTAATTTACAGCTTGTGATTGGCTATGTCACAGATCTGTGTTTGGCTATTGAAAAGGCTCGAAAGGCATCTATAATACCTCTTAGAAGCCGTACAGTACAGCTTGAAGAAGGCTGAATTGCACTCTATTAAGAATTCTCAGCAGAATACCTTACTGAGGCCATTAATGGTGTCATCCAGCATTTACACACCCCTATCTCAAGTTACTGAAATGACCCAAGAGGTTCCATTCACTTTTCTTTACTTATAACCAAATTAGGTTTTACCAACACACAAGAAAATTGTATACAAAACACCTAAGTTAAAATATATATATATACATACACACACACACACACACACACACAATTTTTTTAACAGTTTGCAAAGGTAAGCACACGAGAGTTAGGAAATAGCCAAATGTACAGTTGCTTTGCAACCTTAGTTCAGTCCCCATGTGTACATCCATCAAGATACAATATTTAACTATGCAATAACATTCTATTTTTTTTCCACAGAATCCTTGCTTCATTCAGTGCAAATGCTGGGTGGTACTCAATTAATGACTTCTTACTAATTAAATCACTTTCGATGCTTAAATTTGAAATACCTGGGACCTGATTTTTTCACATTACCTAGTGTTATATAAGAGGCAAGGACTGCTTAGGGTGATATCTTTTATTAGACCAACTGTGTTGGTGGGATAAAGTTAGACAAGCTTTCAAATGCAAGACAATCTTCCCTGGATCTCTGATCACAGGATATATGGCACTTACCTTCAGAGCACTGCTCTTATTGATGCGGAGTGCCCCACACTGCTCATGAAATCCAAAGGGCTCAAATCAGGTATCCAGATAGTGAGGTGCACATAATTCGGGTGGAATTCTATTACCTTTTGTGCATCTATATGGCATTTTCTAGATGCGTAAATGGAGCTTTTGATACTTAAACAGATTGTGACTCAAGCTCCGTGGGTATGCAAGTATCCATGCGGTGACTGAGCAGGCTCAATAGGCAGCACACTAACAGAATAGTATGCAAGTCCAACGTGCAGAAGTTGCAGAAAAATGAAGGTTGGAAAAAAAACAACTCCCTTAGTTTAGCCCCAGTAGTTGTACTGGTATGGACACTTACCCAGGAGGCAAGAGACCCGAGTTCTAGGGACCCCTTGCCTAAAGAAAGTTGGAATCTGTATCTTTCTGACTTGCTAGATAGAACAATGCTTTAATAACCCAGTTTTTAAATCACCATGCCATAAGTTAGGCTTTATCAAGTCCCCTCTCCAGCAAACCTGGACAACCAAAAAGAGGGAGATATGTGCAGGGGTGGAACTGGCAGGGGTGCACTTGCACCTCCCCCACTGGGGCAGATCCAGGGGAAGTACGCTTGCAGCCCATCCTGGATTCCTGGTTGTAGTGAGTTTGGGGAATTAGCTCAAACAAACAGTCCTTCAGTATCCTTTTACAGTCCTTTTTTAAATGACTTTGCTTCCCCAGGGCAAAAATCCCTCCCAGAAAGATGGAATATAAAGAACCAGTAACACAACCATGTATACACCAAGAGGCCTTTTCCATGACTCCAGAAAGAAATTCCAGACCCAGTTCTGCTACCACTAGTCTGTCCTTGTCCACTCTGTTGGTTTCACTCCCACACTTAAAATCTCTGTTGACTCACAGTTCCTTGTAAACTCCAGGAAAGAGGCAATCATGTGGCATGGTCCTCAAGGCTTATCCTGCAGCTGACCCACCAGCTTTCTACTTTTCCATCGTTCCTCTATTCCTCCTCATGTACTTGACTGTAATGTAAGGAGAACATCCCAGCTTCAGCTTCCACCAACAGCACTATTTCTCTTCTGTTCAACTCTATTCCCCATCCTGTCTCTCTGTAGGAGCCTTTGAACTCCCAGGGAGCCATCTAATTATTGCCATCAGCTGGCACAGTTCTCCATAGCAGAGCTGCAGCTGCAGCCTGCTACACAGATCCACCCAAAATGTAACACTAACTAGGTGTGTCTAATGTGCAAGTAATGCAACACAATAAACTCTGGCACATATTGTGGTAGAGTTTATTGTTCCTGGAGCTCACATTTACACATGAGCCTGGGACCACAGCACACTGAGCTGGATCGGAGCAGCCCCTACTGCCTGGGGACCCAGGGTTCAGCCTGCAAGCCCAAGGCTGTTCTAACCCAGCTCGATGTGCTGTGGAAGGGCTGCCTGGGGCACAAGGGTGCTGCAGTGCAGGGATAGGCAGCAGACAGCTCCCAGCACTGAAACACCCTTGTACCCTAGCCAGCCCTGTCAGCATCTACATGTGTGTTGCTACACACTAAAGAACACTGCTGTAGGACAGTACTTATGTTTACAAGGACTAAACTACAGCAGAGCTAATTAGTTTACTGATGCCCAATAAGATGACACATGTAGATGCTGAGACTTTACTGCAGCGCTAATTAGGCAGCTCCACAATAAAAGTTTCATGTAGACATGCCCACTGCAGAGCTTATTATTTTAGTATGTCCTAATAAGGGTTCATGTGTAGACACTGAGATGTTTACTCCACTGTTAATTAGTCAACTGTGCAGTAAACATCTCATGTAAATCTGGCAGGGGAAGCAGCATTTCAAGTCAAGCAGTGCTGAGGGAATCACTTGACTTCACGGCTCATTATAATCTACCTAATCCCTTCTACACTCTTCATTCCACAGTGTTAACGACCCTCTTTTCTTTGTAATGGTCTGGATGTTCCACCGATCAAGCTATCCTTTGTTCTGCAATTATGCTTTCTGTAAGCTGGCCCTGGGAATGAAACTCCTATTTCACAGACCTGCAGATTGATTTTAACTCATTCCAATGAAATTATATTTGGTTTTGCTTCTATCTTAAACCAAATAATACAGCCTCACGCCCCTAGCATATTAGTAAAGCTACTCGTTTCCTTTTAACTAGAGAAAAATATGGTGCTCTGTGTGTGATGATGCACCTTATCACCCGCATCCCCTTTTTCAAAATTCTAGATCCTTTCATGTCCCCTCTTTTGATTCCTGGCTCACCCAATTTTTAAAACTAACTGCCTAGCAGTGGCAACAGCAAAAGTTTAAAACCAAGAGTTTTTCTTGAGGCAGCAGTGAAGGAGTCAATTGATTTCATGGCTTCTTATAATTTACCCAATTCCTTCTAAACTCTTCAAGTATTAGTGACCGTCTCTCATATTTTAATGGGTTTAAAGTTCCACTAAGCAAATTATTCTTTCTTCAGCAATTCTTCTCTCATCTGCTTCTCCTAACGTAGCTCCTGTTTCACAGCTTTGCAGACTGTTTTTAACTCCAGCTAAAAACGTTAACTCAGGTGTGGGAACATGAATTTAAGTGTGGAAGTCACCTTCACTGAAACACTGGATGCAATATCAAGATGTTCAAAAAGGGTTGATTTTGTTTTATAAAACTGAAAGAGATGTACATTTAATTCTAATGATTACAGGATTAAAGAAACACCTTGTGCTTATTTTTGCCTAGTGGGTTGCATTTGGTATAGCAAATGTATGATATAGCAAATTAATTCACATCTTAGTAAAGTTATATTTGTTTTTCTTTTGATCTTAAAGTGAATAATACAGGCTTAGACCCTTAATATACTAGTAAACATACTTTCTAGTTTCTTTTTATTTGGAGAAAAATATGTGTTGTTTTATATATGAGGATGCAGCACACCATCTGCACCCCATTTTTCAAAATCCTAGATCTGCCTATGGATATATGGCCCCAGGAGGAAGAAAACAAGGGTGTGCAGGTGAGATGAATGTTGGTTCTACAGATTTTACTGATGGAAGAGGAACAGTGAGAAACACAAATCTTGGCATGGGCTATTGGTGCCACCTTAGCAACCAGTCAGCAACTGGCAGGGGCAGCTAATATCACTGACCGGGATGGGGGGTCTCAACATGGCCGATTGAGCCATTCGGGAAGCAGCCACAGTGCTCCCAGAAGTGGCTGTGCCGCTCCAGGAAGTGGCCACAGCACTTCATCCAGGTGCTCCCACTTCCTGGCTGGTGCTTACAGAGGAGTACCGGCACTCCCGCCTGCTCCCCCTGCCCATTGCCTAAGGGGGGAGCGTGGCCTGACGGGGGTGCACTAGCACTCTCAAGGAGTGTACATGCACCCCTGTGCACCCCAACACATTGCCACTGCATCTGGGCTCTGGAGAAGAGTATTCTAGTGGCTTTTCTGCTAATTCCTGTTAACATTGATGGCTTCTTCCCTATGCCTTCAAAACCGTTTCTATCCCAATCTGTTTTTTCTCACTCCAGCCCATTTTCTGATTCTTCTCTCCTTGCCAGTTCCAGTCCCTAGGCAACTTTCTCATCCCAGTCATGATGTTCCCACCCCTATTCATGCATTGAAAGAGATGGGACTTAGAAAATGAACAAACAGTGTAGGACTGAAGACTTGGAAAGAGACAAAGGAAGACAGTTCATGTGCATGTGGTTGCTGTTATAGATATGTACAAATTTGCATATGTATAAATACTTTTAAAATAAAGAGAGTTATTTAGTTTTAGAAACATGGGGTCTTTTCATATTGTCTTTCACAGAGCGGCATGAAGGAATGTAGCACTGGGAGTAACATATATCCACACTAAAACCTTGAGCTAACCAACGGGGCAAAGATGAGAAAATGAAGGGTACCACCCTCCAACCCTTTGCTTTTTTTTTTTTTTTTTTTACTGTCTCACTGGGGGGGGGAAAAGGAGACGGAGTGAGAATAATGCCCAGACTACTCAGACAATTGGTAAAGATATCTGATAAAGCATACCAGATAGAAAACTGTAAACACATTCTGTTTTTTTCCTTTGTTGAGGGTTTTTTCTTACCTGAGAACAAGGAAGAGAAAATGGAATATTTACTTACACTACATATGTTTTCATCTACAAGAATGTTGAAATCTACAAATAATTTTGGAGATATAAAAAGATTCATTAGATTAATTAGAGACAGATTCATTGGGGGGGAGCAGTTATTTCAGATTACAGGAGACACTGTTGAGAAAAATAAATCGAACCCCAGAGAAAACCAGCCAAATAGCAAGGGAAGTCTGGGATTGGGGATCATAATGATGGCTGCTAGTGTAAACAAGTACACCGGGGGTACGTCTACACATCTAATTACAGCATATGAATAAACCGTACAGCTTATTGCTCTGCAGTTTATTGTTCCTGAGCTTGCCATTTGCACATCGTGGGCCTGGACTACAGCACATTGAGCTGGGTTGGACCAACCCTGGCTAGCAAGAGGCCCAGGGAGTCATCCTGCCATACTAGGACTGCTCCAACCCCTAAATGTGCTACAAGGGGCTGGCTGGGGCACAAGGGTACTTCAGTGCAAGGCTAGCCAGTAGGCAGCCTCCCCACTGAAGCACCGTCATGTCCCACTCGGGTGGGTTAGCATCTACACATGCGCTGCTGTGCACAAAAAGACTCTGCAGTAGGGTAGTATTTATATTTACAAGTACTAGCCTGCTGCAGAGTTTATTAGTTTAGTACATCCCAATAAGGGTGCATGTGTAGACACTGAGATGTTTACGCCGCAGTTAATTAGTCAACTGTGCAGTAAACGTCTTATGTAAATGCGGCAGGCTAGCACTAAAAGGAACCAGGAAACAGAACAAAAATAGATTGATTTATATAGACTATAGACATGAAAGTCCACTGTACATACTGTGGAAAACAAAGCAGAAAGAAAAATGCCTTGCCTCCAGCATCAGAGCAAGTAGCCTGGAAAACATTCTATATCCCAAAATTATGGTTAACTCAGAAAGAGAGACAAGCACCATGTTCATTGACTGAAGATGCAGAGCCTATCAGTGAAGAAGAGGATGTCAGCAGTTTGACTTTAGACAAGCCAAAAAATCTCAAGACACATATACCCTAGCAAAGGAGTATATTAAGGACCCCTGCAAGACCCATGGCACAACTATTGTACACAAATGGTTTGCTGCTCCTAGTGAGCTGCTGGAAGCATGCCAATAAAATGCACCCAACACAGAGCTTTGGGCACAATGTCCATAGCTAAAGGGCAGCTACACTGTTATTATATGGAATATAGTACATACAGAGCAGGCATGTCATGCTTCACTGCAACATTGCCCAGCACAGTCCTCTGACAGACTAGACTGAATAGAAAAAGAATGCCAAACACTCTGCTACCATATTTGCACCTAAGCTCTTTGAGCAATGGCTAGTTTTATTCCACCTGGATTATAGAACCAATGGCACTGTAATTCCAGCAACTCTGGGAAGGACCAATATTAGACTGGGAAAATGGAACTAAGCACTGGTGATGTTCAATAATTTCAGTGCTGTTGAGCTAATGAGATAAGAATCGCAAGAAACAAGAGACTTTATCATTTGGAGTTTAGAGTATTTGACACATAGGAGTCATTGGGCCATCATTGGACTGCAGGTCTGTGCAAGCCTTTCTCTGTACTATGGTAAACTACCAGAAAATCCTCAATCAGAAAGAGACGAGAGGACAGAAAACAGTCACTGAGTGATGTCTGGCATCCAAACCAGAATGGAAGGGCCTATTTCAAGGAGATAGACGCCTTGCAGAACTAAATGAAGTTAGGAATAAACCCTGACCTGAAACTTTTGAAACTGCCAAATCATACAGAAGCTGGTACAGAGTGGATCAATAGCCTAACAGTGGTGAGGAACCTTCAGGGAAGATGAGAAACTGCATTAACTCAAATTATTTAGAAAAGGATTGCGAAACGGTCACTACCCACTTAGAACATTATCTAAACTATACAGGGGAAAAGTGTTCACTGTTATGTCACTGTGAGGGAAAGCCAGGCACTGAGATTGTGACATTCTTATTACAGGATAAAGAGATGTCAAAATAGAGGCAGGTCAGAAAAATAGTAGCAAATCCTGGGCAGGGTGAAGAGGTGAATATTAGGATGAAGGTACATATACTGAAGTTCTGGAAAAACTAGGTCCCCTATATCAAACATCTGACTTTTGATGGACTCTGGCTTGACCCTGAGAAACTGTGAGCCATTAAAAAAGATCCAGACATATTAAAGGATTTCCATGATTTATGGGAATGGTCAACAATTTTTCCAAATTTTGCCCATGCCCTCGGGAATCTTGGGAATCCTAGCGATGGTTAAGACAAGACAATATGGGACAGCAAAAGGCCCAAGAAAGAGCATTTGAAAAAGAGTAAGAAAAATAAAAAGCAAGACATCAATAGTGACGTATTAAAACCCATGAGAGCAGCAATAGCTGCAAGGTGATGCTTCAAGAAACCTCTGCTACTGACCTTACGTAGTTCTTTAAAAAAAAAAAAATCTCTTCTGATCCTCATCTTCAGAAGTTAATAGGACCAATGGGAACTCTGGGGACTTTAATAAAAAGTGTCTCAAGGGAGACACCCAAAATAAAGGTAATCACCATACACTCCAGAAAATTTAGGGCAAAACTACAAGCAGTTAAACCCACAATAAATTCTACTAGACCAGACCCCCCAGCAAAAAAGGAGACTACTTCTAAACAGGATGACACACAGTTTCAGCAGCTAACCTATTTAAAATTGGTGCTGCCCCATTCAAATTCAGGCACTAGACTCTATATTAAAAAATGGTGATACCTATTCTCTCACCAGTAATCAGCAGGAGTTCAAGTACCTTTGTTCACCTCAATTCTGAACACAGCTCCACTTCTATCAAACAGCACTGCTCAGGGACATCTTCCCCTTCTTTTTGCCTTTTGTCCTTTTGATTTCTTTTGTGCGTGCTCTATATGTTAAGAGGAAATGTCAGTCTTTTATTTTAAGCTGCACTTTATGCAAGATAAGCCTCTCAGTTAACCACACAATATTCGCACTTTTGAAAAGGCAGAATTTCGGATGATTCCAGGTTCTGTCCCAGAACATCTCTTTTTTTAATCAAGTCTGTAAAAGGAAAGTTCAAAATGTGATAACTATGTTCATTTTGGTCGCACCCCACCCAACCATATGCTGTTGTTTTTTCAGCACACATGGAATTTTTGCATGGCGGCAATATGTTGGAGTTTTTTGGTTTTTAAGTGCTGAAATTAAAGTAGTTCTAGTGTGAAAGCTGAAACCATCTCCAGCAATGTGTAAGAATTTCTTAAGTTGTTGCAGCTCCCATAATGTATCAGGAGTGGGGAAAGAAGGGTGTGGTCCTTACCAGTAGCCTTCTAACAATATAGCAAGGTTTTGCACATATATGATTTTTCTGTTAAAATAGGCAACCAGGAAATGTAGACAAATACCAATTATTAAGGCCCATACACCAAGCTCACTTTTTGTCTCTCATTAGTAAGATACTGAATTGTGAAAGGTTAGAAGGAAAACCAATTTTTTTTTCATATGATCTCTGGCAGCTATTCAGCCACAATTTTAAAATGCCCTTTATATTTTTTTTTAAAAAGGAAGCGTAGCTGTAGTCATACTACTGCATTCTACAGTCTTTCTTTCAGACAAAGAAGTCTGAAAGTCTTAGAATGCTTATGAGCTACTGCTAAGTGCAAAATGACTGTCATATTTCCTACAGACATCATTACCAGTACTTAGAAAAGCACTTAAGGAAATTCAGAAAGAGAAGGTACTATACAAAACCAGAGTTTAATCAGTGTTGAACTTTTTTATGATTTTGCATTGAAAGATTAAAACATCTAAGTACCTGGTATGTAGAGTCACTCCTACTGGCATGGTACATATATTCCCTATAGCTAAAATATCTTTCATTGTATCATTTTTTCATTATTGTTCACTCAGTTGCAGGCTAGCCAAAGTTTTCTCCTTCTAAGCCTTCTGTTCCTCGGTCTCTACATCAAGCTTTTGCAACCAGCTGCAGTGAGGGTTGCTCAGTTCTTGTCTCCTCATTCTCTTCCTAAGAAGAATCTGGTGACTCCAGTCACACTGCTCACTTGCTTTCCCTCACAATCCTTAGACACATCTAGTTTCTCCATGTTTTGGAAGCATCCCTAAATCCCATCCTGTTCTTTTAAGCCTGAACAAATACTAAAAAACAGATAACTCTTTTCTATTCTAGTCTGTAGTAGGAGCTAAACCCTTCAGCAAAACCTACCTGAAGAAATTCCTACTCGGTTCGCTTGTGAAGCCTTCTCAAGGTTTTCTACAGGACTGTCCCAGACAAACCAGAATTTGGCAATTTTTTTTTTTTATAATAACCCATGATTGTCATAGGTAACAGTTTGGATTATTATAAACATAAGATTAAGACAAAATACTACTGCTCTTTCCATTTGAATACTTGACAAAACATTTTACTGATAAGTGGGAGACTTTCAAAAGGTATAAAGGGAAGTACCCCGTGAAGCCCATGGATGCTTCTCAAGTAAATCCCAGGATGTTATCCTCCCACTGTACTTAGCCTTGGAGAGGCCGCAGCTTGAGTACTGCATCCAATTCTAGGCTCCACAATTCAAGAAGGATGTTGAGAAGCTTGAGACACTCCAAAGGAGAACCATGTGCATAATCAGAGGGCAAGAGAACAGGCCTTGTGAAGAGAGGCTGAAAGCCATGGGACTCTTCAGTCTGGAAAAGCTCAGGTTCAAGGGTGACCTGACTGTAAATACGTAAGGGATGTGCATCAGGATCTGGGGGAACATCTGTTCACCAGACTGCCCCAAGGGATAACAAGGACCAACAGTCATAAACACCTCCGTGACCATTATAGGCTGGACATAAGGAAAAACTTCTTTACTGTCTGAGCCCCCGAGGCCTGGAATAGACTCCCTCCAGAAGTGGTGCAGGCACCTACTCTGGAGTCTTTCAAGAAACATTTGGATGCTTATCTTGCTGGGATCCTTTGACCCTAGCTGACTTCTGGCCCTGGGGCAGGGGTCTGGACTTGATGGTCTTCAAGGTCCCTTCCAGGTCTAATGTCTATGAAGTCGATGAAGTCTTCCAAACAAGCAAAGAAAGTCACATTTTAGAAAAGAGGGAAATTGTGATTGTAAAACTACCACATTTGTCTAGGAAAGGTCTAGAAATCAATCTCTCTCTTTTTTTTATACCACTATGGTTTCAAGTAATGGGTTTTATCGTCACTTAAGGAAACTAGCAAAATGTAAAATAAGTTTCTAGGAATACTTGCTCAAAATTCCAAAGAAAATGTCAATGTCATCGCATTTGAAACTTTTGTCTTTTTTTCTAAAATGAAATGCTAAGGCATGACTAACCTGAGTAGTGGCAAAGAAGTTCACTTTAGGTTCAAATGCTTGTTTTGCAATGGAAACCGTCTGCAGACTCTTGGGTAAATTTATGAATAACTCATAGATTCAAGAGTTCAGTCACCATTTGGAATTCAAAGACAGATTATGAAAAAAAGACAAAATTTACTGAAAGAATCACTGATGGGGAATTCAGAATTCTGCTTAATTCAGAAGATATAATTTCTGGAGGCTTGGCCACTCTCTTTGTAACACTTACATTTCTTTAAAAATAAAGCAGGAATTCTGTAACTCTGGTCCAAGTGGAGTTAATAACCACAATGAACCGACTGGAAAGGGTGTGCCTTTCTATAGGATTGTAACATAAGTTTTGGTGGGTCAAATAAACTTTGGCATCCCATTCAACTTTGTGTAAAGAAGAAGCAGAAGTCTGAAGTGTCTGGTGGGACTCTGAAATAGTGTTTTACTTAGGCACCAAATGTAAAATATTTATTATGATCTGTAGCTTCAAGCAAGTGGCATTCTTCACTGACTTAATATAAAGCCAAAGGCAGTCCTATTGAAGGCATGGAATGAGGCCCTCTCCCCTTCATTTGTATGTTCAGAATTATACTTGGACAATAAGGCATAAGACTATATTTCATAAATTTGCATAAAATGAGAATCACACAGATGGACAACACATGCTTCCCATAAGTCCAGTGTGAAAATTACTCTATCACTTGTCGTTGTACCCAATCTTTCTACATTTCTGGCAATTCACATCTTAAACAAACAAGGATTGTGACAAGTAAAACAGATGGTCTCTCCTCCTCCCCAAAAAAGTTCCAAAGGCACGTTTCCCAAAATCCTTGCTTTAGAATGGTACTGCACCACTTGTCACAGGAGTTCAGAAGAAACTTTCACTAACATACAAATAGTGCGCCTGAGTCTCAGAGGCCTGAGTATCTTTTACACCAAGGCCCTTCAAAACCACTTTGACTGTAAATGAGATAAAGGCCACAAATCTTTTGGCTGAGTTTGCAGAGAAGTTAATTTAAACTGGCTCATAGGAGGCTTACTACAAAAGGCTGAGATTTCAGTGTTTGTGTCCTTTTGATTTTCTCTGTAAAATAGGGGGGTGGTGTTTAATATCAACTTAATTCAGCATGTGAAAGCTTCTATAAACTTCAACATATTTTCTGTCACCTTGCTCTCTATCTTGAGAGCTGAATTTCTTCCCTAACTTACACCCATGTAACCTATTTAAAAATAAAAACATAAAGGGGAAGGGTATTCTACAAATAATGGACTACCTAAAGTAGTGGCTCACAGACCTTTCTCACTGGGAAGCTCCCCAGTGGTTAGACCCTTCCCTCACTGCTCCATAATGCTTTGGGCCTTACCATGTATTCTACTATATAACGTCTTTCCCTTTCCATCTTGCCACCCCGCAACTCTTCTGAACATGGGTCTCTCTTATTTTTACATCATATTTGCCAGTTCTACAGGGCTTAAAAAGGATGGTAAAGCCAAAGGTTCCCCACAAAGGCTAGGGACAGAAAATACATGCAAACTGGTATAAGTGATGAGAAGCTGGTTCAAATCTGTAATACAACAGAAGTTCAGTGAATACAAACCGCTTTCAAAATGGCCAAAACCAGTATAATATAAACCTGGATGGATGTGGTATTAGACTTAACTGATTTAGGTTAAATTGCTTTATTGAACTTCTGTCCCAGATCCCCTCCAGACCCATGTTATCTCACAGTCCTCTAGCATCCCAGGATGCTTTGCACCTTGCCCACAAGCCCCCCTCACTGGGTGGGCATGCTAGCCTTGGCCCAAGGTTGTCTGCTTCAGCTGAGCAGGGAGGCATGCTCTAGCATCCCCCAGCATCTGGTCTGGGCCACTGCAGGCATCTGGTTGAATTTCCAGAATCAAAGTGAATGTCTGTTCACTTGCTTATCAGTTCAGTCTACACAGTTTAGACTAATCTGTGAAGATTCAATTGATTCAGCTTCAGGCTTTTTGACTGTCTGTACTTAGTCACAATGTCAGCAGCCACATGTGCCTAATTGGTACCAAGCTCCAAAACTGATACTAATCAAGAAATTGTAAGTGCACAAATCTTTGCTTGAGAAATAGATTAACAAATCCTTTGAGGGAGACCAAAAGATACACAACTTCAGTATAAAGAGATTACAAAGATATAAGCAGAAGTATATCTGAGGTTTATACATAAAAAAAAAATCTTAAAACACCTATTGTTATCCTTTAAGCACTTGCCCACATTCAACTCTGGGTGGATATGGCCAACCAAGCACTAGAGCTCAAGGATTCTTTTTTTTTTATCCTCACACTACCTATACAGAGTACATGTGTGTCCTCTCTCTTGTTGCTCCATACAAAAGGCAAAAAGAGCCATGCATGCTTCCTGCTCTTAATCCCTCTCATTTGCCCACCAAACCTTCTTTTCCTTCTTTGTCCCTTGATTTTTGACCGTCTTTAGTTAGCACCTTCCTTTTCCTTGGTATTCATCATTTTGGGGTGAGACTTGAGGGTCTCTTAGACTGAAATACATGGTATCATTAGCTAAGTAAGATTCTATTTTCCCCTCACTCTGACATGCCTTCCCTGTGGATTCCAGATACATCTTTCACATGATTGGGATGTCTGCCACAGATTGGTACCATAGTTCCTAGAAAGATAAATATATAAAAGATTTTTTGCAAGCAGTGAAAGCATTACCTTAGCGATTAGAAGTATTTTTTCTTTTAAAGACTGACATGCAATTCCAGACAATGGGTGTTCCAAACATAGTTTACTGAGGCTTTACTTGTAATGTAGACACATGCCATAAAACTGAACAAGTATTATGTCAGTATTTGATAAAAGAGAGTACTTATCATTTCTTCAGGATATCAAGTGACTTTAGCCAATTAACTAAAAGGCCATCAGTCTATTTAATAGCATTATGTATTTTTTCTCCTACTGTTGAATGTTTTTGTTGAAACAGGGATTGATTTTTATAGAATTTCTTTCTGTTGCTTTCCATAGCAACTGGATGAATTTTAGTAGCTTTCAGAAAACCGGTAACATATATTTCATGCAAAATACATGTAAGTAGTGGTGAATGGTATTTTATGTGGTCTTGCCTTCTGCCGGATCACAGTAGTTCAGAATGGAAATAAGGGAATCTAGTTTACTAACACCAGATCTGAAAAAGGATGTAGGGAGAGATCTGCATCAGTTTCATAAGGCTTGTCTATCCTACTGCTTGTCTTAGTGAAGACCAAGACAAACATGCCCCGCCCACATCCTATCACCTAAGTCTGCAAACATACTAATAACCCAAAAGTATACCATAGAAAAATTTCCTAATATTGAACTTAAACTTCCCTTCCTGCAACTTCCATTGCTCCTTGTTCTGTCATCTGTCACCACTGAGTACAGTCAAGCTCCATCCTCTTTGGAACCATCCTTCAGGTAGTTAAAGGCTGCTATAAAATCCCCCTTCAGTCTTCTCTCCTGCAGACTAAATAAACCCAGTTACCTCAGCCTCTCTTCATGGTTAGGGACAGACATTCAAAAAGCCTGAGCCTGAATTGATTCAATTTTGCAGGTTACTCTAATCTGGCTGGGCTAAATCAGTTTTGTAACTGGACAGATATCCCAGAAATGCAGGCACATGCCTGCAGTGGTTCAGGCTAGAAGCTGAGTGGTGCTAGAGCAGCCCTCCCTTCCTTCCACAGCATGGAGGTGAGAAGGGTGTGGCCAGGCTCAGGCAGGAGCTCTGATTAGCCCAGCAGGGAATTGATAACAGTGTTTATCACCCAATAAAGAAAGCAACAGAGGGACATTATCAGTTACTTGTTGATTCTGCCTGTTGATTCAGCATGGATCATAGCCTGCATGTGGTCTGCTAGATATACACGGATACCTCTTGGCAAGGCAGAGGGGAGGGGGAATTCCTGCTTAGCATGGAGTGGTGAGGGGAGGGGGAAAGCAGTCCCAGTCTCTGGAGCTCTAGCCAGGGAGCAGAGGGGATGGGCCAACCCTGTTGTGGGGCAGAGAGCTCCTCCCAGCCCAGAAAGCATGCTGGGATACTGGGGGTGTCTGATTTATCTTACACCAGCAAGGAGTCCGGGACAGACATTGCATAAACTAGTTTGAATCAGGTTTACCTCAAACCAGTTTCAGCTATTCTCAGACCAGTTTATGTGCACTGAAAATCTGTTCTGTTGCAGGTTTAAATCAGTTTAATAATATAAACAGGTTTATATGTAATGTCTGTCCCTAGTTTATAAGTCACATGCCCCAGCCTCTGAACCATTTTGGTTGCTCTCCTCTGGACTCTCTTCTACTTGTCTGCATCTTTTCTATAGTGGGAAGCCCAAAACTGTACACAGTACTTCAGATGTGACCTCGCCAGGACCAAATAGAACGGAATAATTATTTCCCTCAATCTGCTGCTAACGCTCCTACAAATGCAGCCCAGTATGCTGTTAGCAATCATATCAACCAACTCCCTCAGCACCCTCAGATGCATTTCATCCAGACCCATGGACTTGTACACATCCTGTTCTTTCACCACGGAGGGCTGCTCACCTTCTCCCCAAATTGTGCTGCCCGGTGCAGTAACCTGGGAGCTGCCCTTGCCTGTGAAGACTAAGGTTAAAGAGACATTGAGTACTTCAGCCTTTCCCCATCATCTGTCACTAGGTTGCCTCTCCCATTCAGTAAGGGACCCATGCTTTCCCTGACCTTCCTCTTGTTGCTAATATACTTGTAAAAATCCTTCTTGTTACCTTTCACGTCCCTTCCTATCTGCAACTCCAATTGCACTTTGGCCTTCCTGATTTCATCCTTTTATGCCTGAGCTATATTTTTATACTCCATCCTATTCATTTATCTGAATTTCCATTTCTTGTAAGCTTCCTTTTTGTGTTTTAGTTCACTGAAGATTTCCCTACTAAGCCAAGCTGGTCACTTGCCACATTTGCCATTCTTCCTGCACACCAAGATGGTTTGTTCCTGTGACCTTAGTAAGGTTTCTTTAAAATACAATCAGCTGTCCTAGATTCCTTTCCCCCCAGACTGGCCTTCCAAGGATCCTGCCCATTAGCTCTCTGAGGGAGTCAAAGTCTGCTTTTCCCAAGTCCAGTTTCCATACTCTGCTGGTCTCCTATCTTCCTTTTGTCAGAATCCTGAACTCAATTATCTCATGGTCACTGCTGCTCATCTTGCCATCCACTACTTCATTCCCCACCAATGCTTCCCTGTTTGTGAGCAGCAGGTCAAGAAGAACACAGCTGCTAGCTGGTCTCTCCAACACTTGCGCCAGGAAGTTGTCACCAATGCTCTCTAAAAACTTCCTGGATTGCCTGTGCACTGCTGTATAACCCTCCCAGCATATGTCAGGGTGATTGAGAACCAGGGCCTGTGATCTGGAAACTTCTGGTGATCTGGTTGTCTGAAGAAAACCTCATCCTCCTGGTCTGGTAGACTATAGCAGACACATACCACAACATTACACTTTCATAGCTTTCATAGATTTTTAGGGTCAGACGGGACCTTGGAAAATCATCAAGTCTGACCCTCTGCCCCTGGGCAGGAAAGATCGCTGGGGTCAGATGATTCCAGACAGGTGTTTGTCTAGTCTCCTCTTAAAGACCTCCAAGATAGGAGAGAGCACCACCACCCTTGGAAGCCCATTCCAGACTCTGGTAACCCCTACCATAAAGAAGTTCTTCCTAATGTGTAATCAAAATCTGCTCTCCATCAGGTTGTGGTCATTGTTTCTAGTTACTCTAAATGGCATTTTGGTAAAAAGAGCATCTCCTTTTCCTTTCTGTCCCCCTCCTCCCGCCCCTGACAAATTTGTAGACAGCCACTAGATCCCCTCTCAGTCTTCTCTTGCAGAGGCTAAAGAGATCCAGGTCCCTCAGTCTCTCCTCATAGGGCCATTTCTGCAGGCCCCTAACCATATGAGTGGCCTTCCTCTGGACCCTCTCAAGGTTATTCGCATCCCTCTTGAAGTGGGGTGCCCAAAACTGGACACAGTACTCCAGCTGTGGCCTGACCAGTGCCACATAGAGGGGAAGTATCACCTCCTTAGACCTGTTAGTGATGCACCTGTTAGTGCATAATAGAGTGCAGTTAGCTCTCTTAATCACTCTGTCATATTGTCGTCAACTTTTGTTGCTCTCCCCTCTAACCTTAACCCAGAGACTTTCAACAGGCCTATCTCCATTTTCATACTGAAGCTCTGAGAAATCATACAGCTCTTTAACATAAAGTGCAACTCCTCCTCCTCTTCCCCTGCCTGTCCTTTCTGAACAGTTTATACCCATCCATGACAGCACTCCAGTCATGCGAGCTATCCCACCAAGTCTCTATTATTCCACTCACATACCATTGAGGTTTCTCAGGCCCTCTGGACACAGACAGCTCAAAAGTGGGCATGTGTATTATGAGCCAATGTATTTCAGGTTTAGAACATGGTTGTGGACTGAGGTGGAGAATGGAAACAGATGGAGTTAGGACCTAGGGCCACTATATAGTGAATGATGAAAATAGAGGCTTCTCCAAGACGTGATCCACAACACATAGGAACTTGACACAGGCTTAGGCATCTGCCTCATGAGTGCGCATTAGAATGCTCTCTGAATCCAAAGTGCCTGTCCTCCTCTGAGGGAGGTGCTTAACTGCCTAATAGAGATGCTAGCACCAAACTCTTGCATACTATCCTAGTGGTTAAAGCACAAGGGACTTCCTCAGGCAAAGGGGATTCATACCTAAAATACTCCACTTCCAAGAAGAGTGCTCTGATCACCAGGGCAGAGGGTATTCTAAGTGGGAGTACACTCAAACTCTCCTGCTGAAGCTGTATTACTGGGCCAGAAGTCACTGTAGCTGTGGGGCTAAGGCATTCTTCTGGGAGATGGAAATATGATTCCAGATCTTCCAGTTCCAGCAATTTAGAGTTCCCCTATAAAAAAAGGGAGATCCAATGTGACAGCCAGAACCAAGAGGGTTTAATAAGCAATAATGTGTGCTTCTTGGAGGCATTTGGTATTCTGCCTAAATAGAAAATATTAGTTAATATTAGC
>JAGPOW010000261.1:59702905-59732830 GCA_030014935.1 Caiman crocodilus | reverse complement strand
GGGGGGCTCAGCTGCTCTGAGCTCCCCCTTAATTTGCTCCCTGTCAGTGCAGGAACAGGTCCCTTCAGTATTCTCACAATCAAGGAAGCGGGCTTTTCCTATGGCTTCTCTTCTTGGCTTCACTGCCTTTGTCCTGTCTCCTGGGAAATTTTTCTCTCTGCTCTTGCCAACCTCACCAACCTATCTTTGCTGGCAAGGTAAGAGAGGGAAGGAAAGTGAGATTTATCCTTAGATTTCTTCTAATGAGTTGGTTTGAAATGTTTCATCAACTGCTATATTGTGCTGCAGCTCAGCGAAGTCCGTGTTGTATCGCTAGCCAACCACCCAACACAGGAAGCACTGTGTGCCTCTGATGAACACACATACCACCTCACTTGTTCCTGCATTTTTGCTCATTCATAGGTGTATGGTCTTGGGGGGCAAGAGTAGAGACAGAAGGCAGGACTGCTGCATTTTTTTCTGCCACTGACTCATTATGAAGGAAAGTCTAAAGAAAGTCAGTTGATTCTGTGCATCTGTTTCCCTATCTATAAAACAGGGATAATGCTATCTAAACGCATGCATTATAACAAGTACAGTGTTATTATTGGGCTTGATTAAAGCTTTTATACTTCTTTATAATCTAAAACCAGAAGGTGCCAGTGTGTTATTGGGTGTTCTGGGGTGTCATTGGGGGAATCTGTTGTTGTTTCAACTGCCTTGAGTCTCCTTTTATTGTTACTTTTTCATTAGATTTCTATGATATCTTGTCAGCCTTGAAGGAGAAGAAGGTGATTAGGAACAGTTAGCATGGATTTACCAAGGGCAAGTCATGCGTGACCTGATTGTCTTTTAGGATGAGATGACTAGTGCTGTGGATATGGGGAGAACAGTGGATGTGATATACCTTGACTTAAGCAAGGCTTTTGATATGGTCTCCCACAATGTTCTCACAAACAAGCTAAGGAAGTATAGTTTGGATGAGTGGACTGTAAGGTGGATAGAAAACTGACTGAATCATCAGGCTTAAAGAGTAGCAATCAATAGCTCAATGTCTAGTTGGAAGGTTGTATCAAGTGAAGTGCACCAGGGGTCAGCCGTGGGGCCAGTTTTGCTCAGTATCTTCATCAACAACTGGAAGATGGGATGGTATGTGCCCTCAGTAGGTTTGCAGATAACACTAAGCTGGGAGGACTAGTCAGTATGCTGGAGGGTAGAGCTAAGATTCAGAGAGCCCTCAACAAATTGGAGGACTGGACCAAAAAAAACCTCAGCAGTGTGCCTTTGTTGCCAAGAAGGCTAGCAGCATACTGGGCTGCATTAGTAGGACTGCTGCCAGCAGACTGAGGGAAGTGATTCTTCCCCTCTGTTGAGCACTGATAAGGTCACACCTGGAGTACTGTGTCCAGTTTTGGGACCCTCACTACGGAAAGTATGTAGATAAGTTGGAGAGAGTCTAGAAGAGGGCAACAAAATGGTTGGGATTTGGAGTACTTGACTTATGATGAGAGGCTGAGGGAACTGGGCTTATTTAGTCTGGAGAAAAGAAGACTGAGTGGGGAAGGGGGGCTTAACAGCAGCCTTCAGTTACATGAAAGGGAGCTCCAAAGAGGATGGAGCTAGACTGTTCTTAGTGGTGGCCGATGATAGAACAAGGAACAATGGTCTCAAATTGCAGCAAAGGAAGTTTAGGTTTGATATTAGAAAAAACTCTCTCACTAGAAGAGTAGTAAAGCACTGAAACAGGCTACCCAGAGAGGTTGTAAAATCTCTATCCTTGGAGGTTTTTAAGACCTGGCTAGACAAAGCCTTGTCTAGAATGATTTAGTTGGGGATGGTTCAGCTTTGAGCCGGAGGTTGGACTAGGTGACCTCCTAAGGTCCCTTCCAATTCTAATTTTCTATGATGCTATGATTTGAAAATAACATTCTTTCCTGCTTACAAATTAAGATAAATATTGTTACTTTGTTACCACCCAGTATTTCTCACAACTCTAGCATATCATTCAAGAAGAACTTCTAAACCTTTTCGGGGACCCCTTGGATCATCTAACTGACACGGGCTATGGAACATTACCCAAAGATTCCTGCATTTGCATTTGAATTGATGCAAATTGTACTCAGTTTTTTGCCTCTGTCTGATAGGCAGCTTGCCTCAATTCAGACAGAACTAGAAAATTTTGCTAAGAGCAGCAGAACCTCAAACCAAGTCCACCATTCAAAAATGGGAAGAGGATTTCCATCTCCATTGATATAAACATACCACCTTCCAGAAAGTGACGAGAACTGTCACAGGGACAAAACCCATTGAAGTGAATGGATTTAAAAGGGGCATTGGATGAAGCTCTAAGTCTTTGACATTGCACAGTACTAAATATTGCTCAGATTAGTGAGTAAATACAAAGACTACTGCAGTCCTATTGGCCACTACTCAATTTGGTTCACCAAAGCAAGTGGAGAGCCCCTTGTCTATGGCTGCAACTCATGAAATTAGTTACAGTTATACCTCTATAGAGTTTTTAGAGTTAATCTTGGGGTAACTAAATATCCTTTTTACATGTACATGATTTTAGAAGACCACCAGAGTCTGGGAGGTTCACATTTTTTCTGCAAATGAGAAAGGGTGCTAGAAGGCCTGTGCACTAGCACTATCCTGGAAACTTACATGCCATGTAGTTGTCACTGGGAGCAAAGGAAGAACCTCTTAACTTAGTTTGTATCAACCTCTCTCCTTTTTTTTAGCTTGAGGCCTGACAGCCTGGTAGACCAAACAGGGACTTTGGTACCACAGGGACAACATCCTGGACTCATGTCATTAGACTATCACAATGGAATTTCACCTATTGTACTTAGGAGGTAGGGTGCTTTTGTGGACAGTTTTATTATTTTTATTTTTTTAAGTGATTAGATTTACAATGAGCTAAAATGTGATGAAAGCTCTGCATAAACAAGGCTAAAACTGAACAGCTTGTGCACCCAAGACAGTCTAGTCTGGTGTTTGATGGATAAGGGGGAAAAAAAAGAAAAGCAGAGAGACTTCTGCGGAGAGCTTAGTCAGAAGAATTTGTGCTCACTAAACGTCAAATCAATTCATAATGCTTCAGATTCTTCTGACAGAAGAGATCATCTTTCCATTATCCAATTACACAAAAAGAAATCATGTTAAAAGAATATTAAGGTTGCAAATTCCAAATATTCAACAGTTACCAGATGGTAAATGAAAGTTTACCATGCAACTTTAATTTGGCCCCATTGGGTGTGTTAAAAATAGCACTGAGTGGCATGATACTGTTAAACAATCTTATACTGCTTTTTTCACAGCCTCATTCATTGCACAGACTGGATAATATTTATGTACAAGTAGTTACCATGTATTTTTATGTGCACTTATTCAATGTGCAGCCAGAGGACTGACTTATTTACTGTCCCCATGGTAGTTGTGATGGGAGAAGTGAATTCTTTTAATCAGGTTCAAATTCGTTGCCTGTCAGTTTCACTGTTGGAAATGATCTGTTAGGATTTTCTAAACTGCTGCACAGATAAAGTTATGGAAGTTCTTTTTGTTCCAGCTTTAACTTTTCTTTAGAGCACTCTGCAAAAGGGAAAAGTGAAAAGGCTGAACACACATATATGTCAAAAGATTATTCAGTGTCTGACACTTAGTGGTAGCAATGGGGTATTGCAACGTTTTAAATCTGAGGATAGAGTAATGAAAACATACACCTGGAAAGACTGCCATTCAATAAATTGCTATTAAAAAAAACCTGTCACTGTAGAAATTTACTTGAATTAAATTTAAAGCAATTTCAATCACCACAATAGGAATAAGGGTATGCAGGGGGGAGAAAATGGGGAGGAGGAAGAGAAAGACTTCAATTAGCTGGAAACAAAGTTGAACAGATGCATGAAATTCAGGCATTTTAATCCAATTATGTCAGACCTAGTTAAATCAAGATTATTTCAATTTGATCATGAACTCTTCAAGTCAGGGATTTTCTACATGTTTTTCTCTCTTGGAGAGGACCCAGCCCATGGGTGGTCCATATAATTATACTTTTTACAGTGATGTTAGATCCTTATCTTGTGTGTCATAAGTGCTACATTTGGAAGTCCAAGAAATGGTGACCCACAAGGCAAGTTCTTCCTCCTTGCTTTAAAGCCTTTTCTCATACACAAAAACTTAAAGATAACTTACCACTTAAAAAATTAATGAATAAGTCATAGGAAAATAACAAAAGAAAAATATTGCCAAGAAAATTCAGATAGACTTTGAAGTATGTCCAATAAAAAATCTGAAGGGCACAATATCATCAACCTTAGGGTCTGCAGAGAAACTTAATCTATTAGCAAGAAAATTCAGGGATCTAATCCAATCCAGCAAGTGCCTAGGAGCCTTCAAAACCCACTAGCTTTTTCTACTGAAAGGGCACTAAGAACAAAAGCAAAAATACTCAGCATAAAACAGCAAGGCAGGTGGGGAAAAGTTATGTCTGGATGTAGCTTTTGGAGTAATGTAAATGTCTTCTAGATTTGAAGAGCCAGATGCATGAGAGAGACAGATGAAATGCTATACATGGCAGTCATTACAAGGAGTCCCAAAACAGGAAGTCATATTTGCCACTTGAGTTTATGTACAAGAAGTTCCAAAAATATTGTAGGACATTCCAATTTTTCCTCTTTCTCTTAGAGGCACCAGCAGATTTGTGGCAATGAATATATTAACATAGCACAATGACTTATACCAAAATCATCCCTTTCTTGAATCCATCTTTCTATATACTGGGTGATGTTTAATATTTGCCCAGTGCAGCACTTACCTGGTCTGAATCTAACTTGTTTTGGTATTAAATATTGTTCAATATGAGGTGAGAAGTTATTGAGAATAAAGCGTTCATAAAGCTTATAAAGTTGGTACAGGAGTGTCAGTGGCCTGAAGTTCTCTGGGTCAGAGGCATCCTTCCCTGGCTTTAATACAGCTATTACATGGACTTGTGATCATAGTTTAGGTATTGTAAGGGTTGATAAGCAATTGTTAAAAAGGCATAATGCCCATAACTTGGTTGCGGGACCAAAGTACTTAATCTGCTCCATGCATACATCATTGAGTCCAGTTGCTTTGTCATTCTTCATGTGACTTATATCAGCATTTAATTCTTCCATTGCATATGGCATGCTAAAATGATTTTCTGCCAGATTAGTTTGCCATCTACTATGTATTTTAGGATGTTTATTTGGAACTGTATTGTTGAGCAGAAGCTGGTGAGCCACCTGGTTGGCTGTGATGTTCTGGTATTGCTGTACTCTGGGTTGTTACTCGGCTTGTGAATGGTTGACCATGCTTGCCTACTAGGTGTGGGTCATATTTATTCCTTCAATCAACTCTTTCCATTTCCATCACCTTTCTTCTCAGAATTTGTTAGCTAGTGCTGTCCCTGCCATAATAGTGTCTTTTGAGAAAGGAGCTCTGAAAAATTTGCTGGTAATTTTCATATTTGGCTGCTAGCATGAGAGCAAGACCTGGTATATACCTCTTGGAGGTTTTGCACACTGCATTCACGAAGAAGTCATGGTTATCTGAAACTGGTTTGATGTGTGTCATCTTTGTCAAGGTCTTTTGAAAAGCCTTTCCAATCTGTTTTCTTAACATTGAAACATCTACACATCGGTACCATATTTGAGAAAGGGATGATAAAAAGTTCTGTGTTTGTAGACCTATCAGCAGTATACAACACAGTCAACCACCAAAACCCATTTGCCAAAGTGTACAATATAATGACGCACAACTACCACTGAGTGCAGTTCATCTGATCTCTTTTGGAAAGTAAACATTTTTACATAGAACTGTGCAAGAAACAGCTGGAGAAGACAAAGAAATGGCCTCTCACAGGGCAGCAAGTTAATACCAATCCTCTTTAACATATATACCATGCAGAATAATATGAGAAGCTTCATATATCCGGATGATCTCCGCATCATGTCAAAAAAGAAGAACTTTGACTCTGTCGAGAACAGACTGACATGTGCACTGAGAAACCTCTCTGATTTTTATAAGAGTCAGTTTCATGCCAATCCAACCACAATGCAGGTCACAGTCTTTCATCTACACGATAAGAGAAGCCAAGTAGAAACTAAATGTCACCTAGGATGTGTAACCTGGGCGGTAGTCCAATAGGTACCCCTTCTCTAATTGAAGGGATCAAAAAAAGTGCACAAGGACTGTGGGAAGTGTAGAGACTCTCCTCCCCCTATAGAGAGAGCCAAACCACCAATGGGGACTTAATCATATACCTTTTAATGCGAGAACAATGCTGGGTACATAAGCAGTATAAACCAGGCAGTATAGTGAACACTACAACGCCCCAAGGGGGCAGGATTCAACAAAGGTTTGACACTTACAATCACAGACGTATTCATCCAGTTGACAAAAGACAGGGTTAACCAAAATGTAAAACACAAGCAGCAGAGCAAACAATACTGGTTGGTGAAATATAAAAAGCACAAAATGTCAAAGAATATAAGGTCTATGTACCTAGAGAGGGAGAACACAACAGTCCCTTTCTACTGCAACAAGAGTTCTTCTACTATTTCACTCAGCCCAACTAGGACTTGAACTCAAATCTCCCACATGGTAGACAGAAACTCTACCACACAGCCACTAAAGGTGGTACAAGGTATTAGACATCGTGCCCATCCAGGATCCCCAACCTCACATTGAGCCTCCTGGCTTTTTATTGGAGGAACTGGAAACAGGGCTGGGAACCTCTCAGGTCACTGCTCAGATCCTTGCTGTAGCTGGGGAGCCTCTCCTGCTGGCCACAGCCACTTGTAGGGGATCCTGGAGCCCAGCAGAAAGCCTCTCCTGTAGGTTGCATGCCGCATTGCTGAGGGCCCAACTGCTGCCTGCAGGTCCCACTCCTTCGGGCTCGTCTGGGGCAACTGTTCCCGCCCTGCTGGCTCAGCTCTTTGAAGCTGCTTCCTTGTGGTCCCTCACTGGTCTTTCCTGAGTCAGCTGTGCTGCCCCTTTTATCCCCCTCCAGGTGACCCAAGAGGCTAATCAGGGGATGTGGAGGGTGAGTTTCTGGGGCCTGATTGGTGAGAAAAGGGAATCCCAAGTCCTCCAATCATCTTTTACCCTTTCAAAACCCCTGGGCTAAGTGACTGCCACCTAGCCCGTCACACGTGGAATCCTACTGACTAGTCATCCAAACTCTGTGTACTTGGGGTTGCATTGGACTGAACATTTACCTTCAAAGCACATGTAGAGAAGATGAAAGGGAAAGTCAACTTCCCCAACATCAAACTTCAAAAGTTGGTCGCCTCAAAGTAGGGAGTGAGCCCAGCTACATTACAAACCACTGCTATTGGCTTATGTTACCCTATTGCAAAGCAGGCCTGTCTGCTATGGGAACAATCATTTCATGCCGAGAAATTAGAGCCAGTTCTAAAGGACAGCTGTCATGAAATAATAGGATGTCTAAAGCCAACACCAAAGGATAGCCTGTACTTAGTGGCTGGCATTGCACAACCTGATATCAGAAGAAAGGTAGTAAACCAAAAAGAAAGATCATGGCAAATACAGCACAAAAGAGTTTTGTGACTAGTGCTGTGTCCTTGGACATGACGGCTGACAGGGTACAACTTAGGTTATGGAAAGAAGTATTACACACAATCAGATGCCCTGAATTAGACCTGGAACCCCAGGAATGTTACCAAATTTGCCTGTCACTTTGGGATGTGCTCATTTATTAGCAATATGTTTCTGGGGTCTCTGTAATTCTATCAATGTGCTGCTTGTGTTACTTGTGTTTCTATATGGAGCTGTTTCTCTCCCTTCTGCAAGTCCTCACCCCCAGTGGGGCTATCTTGCAGGACTCAGTTTCAACAGGGCTGGGTTCCTCCAGCTACCAAATTGGTCAAATATATACACAAACATACAGATTAATGTGACGCAACTGACCCGGCCAAGTTGATCAGCATGTACAGGCTGACGCCCTCATATGCCAGGAATCAGTTCATCAGGGCAACAATAAAAAATGCAATCAGACACAAGCAATGTGTAGTGATCTATGGGTAGTGATCTGCTTTGGTCCGTTCCCGAATTGGTCGCGCCTCCCCCTTTTAACACATGCTGCTTCAGTCTGCCCCACAGTATAACATAGTATAACAGAGGTCCTCTGCACCTCTTCCTGGAATGTTCTTCCCAGTCCTGCATGGTATGCAGTCTCTCTATCTAATTTCAAATCCCTCTTCAAGATTAATTTGTTTCCAATGACTCTCTGATGCTTAGTCATACCTGCCCCCTTGACTGACTTGCTTCTGCAAACTACAAATATATCAGTCTCTAGAAAAAATTGGTATAGGTCTAACTTAAGTCCATTTGCACCCTTCATAGCTCACAGTCTGCCTTTTTTACCTGTAAAGTGTAATGGATGTATCTATGCTCCTACACAACTGTTCAGTAATTAATCTTGTTCCATTAGAGCTCAATGTACTTAGTTCAGAAGCAACAGCTGCACATCTTAAAAATTCTTTGCAGTTCTCTAGTGCCTTCCAAGAAAACATCTCCAAGTTCTTTCAACACATCATTTAACTTTGTTAACCTTCTCTGTGAAGCAGACAAGTGGAGGGTTTTGAAGCAGTGCCCGGCTCTGCACCAGGCACAGCCCTTGTACCCACCCACACCTTACCTTGGAGAGGCACATGGCATTGGGCAGAGCAGTTTCCTGGAGCTGGTGGAGCCCACATGGTGCCCCAATTCTGCCCCAGCCCCAGCTCTAGCCCCCATTCCCATCCCCACCTCACCTTGGGGAGGAGCTGCTGCTTGCTATGTGTGAGGAGTGGAGCAGCAAATTGAGAAGCTTACTGCTGGCAAGGGTTCCATGCTAGCCCCGGTGCCTCCACCACGCTCCATACCCAAGGTTTACAGGAAGCTGCAGCTCAGCTCCTCCCTGGATAGGTGTATCACATTAAAAAGTTACTGCACGGCAAGACTTTTTATTGTGCATGGCTGCACATACATACAGCTTAGAGGAAACCTAGAACACAAGTACAGAGGTAAACAGAATACCTCTGAAAACAGGCTGGGTGTCCAGATAACACCCTCATGGGCTAGCATTCAGTTCATTAGGGCACGTCTGAGCCAAACTGAGCCAATCAACCTATACAAACTGATCCCCTTATGTGTCTCAAACTCAGCATGTCCCAATCTTTCTCATTAACTGTCCTAGTAGTGATACCCTCTTGATAAGTGAACCCCACAGTATTTTTGGACTTTACAGGGATCTTTGGCTTAGGTAAAAGAAGCATTGCTGCAGAGTAAGTACGGAAGAGCAAGTAGGGAAGAGGAAGTAGAGAAGTGTTACCAAATTTGGCTATCACTTTGGGGTGTGCCCATTTATTAGCGATATGTTTCTGGGGTCTCTGGCATTCTATCAATGTGCTGCCTGTGTTAGAGAAGGAAAAATACACCTGGTTACTGCCAGTTTGATGATAAAAGTTGTTTATTGCTAAGTATATAAAATCTATGATGGTACTAGTAATAATAGCTATGCAAGGAAAAACAAACAAAAACTATTACAATATTACCCTGGTTCAATTGAGTATTTGGGGAAACCTAGCTAAAGCTTAACTAATAAAATTCAGGTTTAAAAAGGTATGCCTAGAGAGAAAAAGAGAGAGAGGAAGAGAGCGCGAGCTGGGATCTCACCGTTCCAAGGCACTTGGCTGTTTTGGTGACAAAGTTCCTAGCAAAACCACTGAAGGTTAAACAGGCGATGAAAAGAGATGATCTGTTTATCCCAGCTTCTTGAGAACAACAGCGAATGGCATCAAAGAGATTTCTGCCTCTTGAAGTACTGTTTGCTGCTTTACAACTTTCTTATACCCTTAGTCCAGCCTCTTCAAAGCATTCTTTTAATTGTGCAAATCAAGAGGGTCCTGAGCCATAATTGATAGGGAAAATCCTGTTATATAAACAGTTTCAATTGAAATGAATTACCTTTTTCAGTGACAAAGGGTTATCTGGTTTGGAGTATCTCAAGAAACTGATTAACAACCAGAAAAAAACATAAAGTTTTAAAGAGTAACCAGATACCTAGATGCTGGCTTGAAATTATTATGAATATAGAAAATAAACTGGAAGGGATACCACATTATTTCTTCTCAGGTGGCTTAGCTATACTTGCTCTGTGAAGTCAGCATCAGTGTTTTGTACTTTACCTGTTGTGAATAAGCCTTCACTTAGCAAGACTTTCCGATCTTACTGTAGCCTTTTACTCGTGCCTTGATTTGGTCTGTTTTCTAAAACAGGGGATCCCAAGGGCACTTGGAACATACTTAAAGGGATTACTTGGAGTGTTTATAAACTACGTGGGGAGGACGTCTACCAGTCATCCCAGGAAAAGTATGATAGCATTTGTGGTCTCTGCTCCAATGGGATGGACATTGTGATGAACCCTTAACCATTGTTCAAATGTCACCCATACCTCTCTGACTTAGTCTCTTTCCTCAACATTCCCTAACACAGCAACTATGTTTAAGTCAATCAAATTTAAATAAGCCTCCCATACTGGAATTGGGCAATGTACAGCCTGATATGCCTATTAAACATTTCTTCTGCTTAGTTCTGGTTAGATGAGGGGCAGGGGGAGAAAAAGTCCTTTGTAATTTCAGCGAGCTGGGTGCCAGGATTCCCTCAAGAACACAGAGTTAACAGGTAACAGGAGGACTTTCCCAGAGGGGCTTACACAGATTGCTCAACATGATGACACCTGAACCACCTGTGCATGCAAACAGAAAGATCAAAACCAAATATGATCAAATGGAACTACTCTAATGATACACATACATGTGAATATGGTGAAGTACAAACCATGGAGCACCTGCTCATTTGTCAGCTCCTTGGTGAGACCTGTACAAAGGAGGACCTCACTGCATCAACAGAAAGAGCCATTGTTGGTGCACAATTCTGGGGAAAAAATCTAGTTTAGACAAGGACATGAAAAGAAGAAGAATACTGAAATGATGTCATACACTTTTCTTCTTTTGATTGAACTATATCACTTTTCATTCTTGCTTAATTCAAATTATCTTTTATGTTGCATACATATGTGTACAAAGAAGCTTAACATATTGTTGCCCCTACTGATCTGAGCAGTTAAACAATATTCAGAGACTTACAGAGTTGTATTCTCTATTTCTCATGGTAAAGGAAACAAGTCAGGTATCTGCTTAATTGTATCTAGTCCATTCAGCAATTTCCCCAAAACATCCTTGCCTAACAATATGCAACAATAGGTCAGAACATTTTCATCAAAATGAAATATACTCCTTCAAAGGCAGAACATTTTGGGGGACATCCTATTTTTGATGGTTTTCCCAATAGGGGAAGGGAGAGACTTTCACAGACATTGTCAGCCATATACACGTGTGCACATTCAATCCTTAAGTGTAGGTTTCAGTCCAAGACTGGACACTGATGCCAGTGAAATTTCTACAAAAGAAATTCTTATTCCAATTCAGAATGAAAACAAAATTTCAAAACCTCAAAAGCTCCTGAAAATGGAGTTGTCATTCTCTGGTCAGCTCCACTGTGAGACTCACAATAGTACATAGTACTGCTCCAGTGAGTTCTGTGCTGAAGTGTTACCTTTTCATTTCCTTTTAGGGTCATGCTCACAATCTTTTTACACAGCTTTCTGTTTCCAACACTGATAAATACAACCAATATTGTAAGCCCTTTGCATTTGCAGCCTTTGGTGTTGTTACATAATACAATCAGCACATGATAAAACTAATGAAATGTGAAGCAGTATTCAAGTTAGAACCTGCTTTGAGTAGCTGCATGCTAAAGTTTAAAAGTATCTCTTATCTGCACAGCTCTGACTTGCCAATAGAGGGCTGGTGAGCAAGGGTGTGGCTAGGAACCAGGAGCAATCCAATTCAGCACATCTGGGAGCACTAGAAGTCCTATATTGCAGAGGTCAGATTTTGCCCACTCTGTTCACTGAGGCCTTTCCAGATGCTGAGGATTAAAAGGGAAACTTCTGGCTTGATGGGATGTAATGCAGCTTTTAATGTCACTTGGTTCAGTTCCATAATATTGATGGAAAATATAAGGATCCATGCCTTGGTGGCAGCAGGGAAAGGTTGATGATTAACTCCCTCAGCTGTGGTCAAGCGGACAATTAGGAACACATGATGGAGCCTGGAGAAGGGGAGGGAGGGGGAGGGAGGGCTGAGGTGAGCTAGACAAAAAATTGGGGGGGGGGGCTGCACATGCAAAGTCGGGACATGGGTCCCAGGGGTCAAGAGAGCCGTGCCTCTGTGGAGTGAGTGGGCCATGCTCATCTGCATGGGGGGGCAGCAGTGACCTGGGGCCCTGGACAAGGGTGCAGCTGGTGGGGGTGGCTATAGGGAGGCTAAGGTGAATTTTGGGGTGGCTATAGACCCCCCAAGACTCCCCTAGTGCCACCTCTGGCTGGAGAAGCAGCCCAGGCATCAGGCAAAGAGGCTGCTATGGGGACCCTTCAGGGAGACTGGGGAAAAGCAACATAAAGAGGGGGATTCTGCCAAGCAGGAGAGGTAAGCAGCAGCCTGGGTATGGGGTGAGGAAGAAGAGGGGAATTAGTATGGTGGGAGCATAGAACATAAGGAGGGGAGCATGCTCTGTGCTCTCTCTATGCTAAATCCACTCCTGCAGCTGTGGCTCTGCAGTCCTAGGGGAAGCCAAAGCATGGAAACCCTTGGAGAGAGGTTTACGTGGCCAGAGCATGAAACTTGTCTCTCTCAGCAGCTCCAAGCTCTGGATTCCCCTAGGAATGTAGAGCCATAGCATGGAGCTGCTGGGAGGGAGAGAGGAAAGATTTTTCTGCCTTTTCAGGTTGGGGCTGCTGTGCTGCAGGGGGGCCTAGCTGTAGCAGCCTCAGTGCTCATAGGGCCCCACCTGCCCTAAGGCAGTACCACTCCCAAGGCAGTGCTGCTCAGGAGAGTGGGTAGCTCATCCATACACTGCTTCAAGTCCCTCCACTCCCACAGTATCCTGGGAAGCTGAAAGACCCAAATTGCTTGTTGGACCAGACTGACATACTGCAGCTTGAGTTGGGTAGCATGACCCAGAGATAACCCTTTCTGGAAGCAGCCTAACTTTGAGATGCTCAGAAAACACAAAGCATGAATTTTCCTGCTTTAACATGGGGACACTTACATTTTAAATGTGTTTAGTACATGCTAATTGTAACAACACCCTCAGAAACTGATCCAGTCTATTTAGCTCAAGTCTGACCTGCTATGCATCCAATTACCTTGGATAACAACACCCACTCTCTACAGCTGTCTTTCTAAACACGTTGGGACTTGAATCCTGCCCCAGTTTAAGATCTCCCTCTGCAGAACCTGAAAGAGTACTTGGCTCCCATTGGCTCCAGTAAGGTCTGTGCTGGATTCCGACGTGCCCTCCATGCACAGCTGTTAACACATTTCAACATAACATCTCTGGACATTCACCCATCACTGGGGGGAGTCAAAGAAAGAAACTGATTTCCTAAGTATTAGTGCTGTCTTTTAATTTAATATTTGGATTTATTTATAAGGTTTGCTGCTTCTATTTAGGTACATTTTTAAAGCTAAAATGAACAAAATATGAACTTACTGCAGTGGAGGTATCCAGACAACAATGTGAAGAATTATAAAATGCATTAAAAAATATAAATTAATAAGAAATGGCACACTGCACTAGGCAAGTGTATCATCTACTCTATTTATCCTGTTTCTTAGAGCAGCCAATGCCAGAAAGAAGGTATTAACATGTGGGAAATTTCCTCATCTCTCTGAATAAGTTAGTGATTGACTTATGCCCTGTAGCACAAGGATGTTTTTATTATTCATTAGATATTACAATCCTTGTTAGAATATCACTGATATTTAGTCTCAGTACCAGTGAGTCCACAGGTTCTTTACGTAAGGTATAACTGCCTCTGTTTATCTGTGTAAAACTGGTTGCCTTTCAGTTTCTCTAATGTTCCTCTAGTCTTGCTGTTATGAGATGTGTAAGCAGGAGCACCTGGCTTGCTTTCTTCTTACCACTTATTTTGTAAACTTGTACCACCTTCTTTCTCAGTCTCTAAAGAGCTCCAATTAATTATGTGATTACAAAAATATCTAGAATTTCTCAAATACCTCTAGCCACATCACTTGCCCCAGGTTCATTAACTACTACATAAAGACTATTCCAGTATCCCATCTTCTGAGCATCTTGCAACATCTATTTTAAGTTAACTAGTTTTTCTTCCATGCACCTCTGTATAGTACACATACCATGGTCCATAACTAGAAATCACAAGTTCTGACTCATGTCAAGTCAGAAACTCAAATCTCTAAGTGGGATCTTTACCTCACTGGAAAAGTGTGTGGTAGTTTTCTGGTGTACTATAGCAGTTCTACCCCTTAATAGGCTTTTAAAAACAGTTTGCACTGGAGTTTATACTTGTATATGATCTAACTGCTATGGTTCAGGGTGTATAAGCAGATGTTACAGCCCCAGGTTGGCAGGGAGCCCTGAGGGCCAGCCCTAGGTTCCAGGAGGTGGCATTGGGCAGTGGAGGGGCTGGTCAGGGCACGAGAGTGCCCCAGCATGCAAACCCTGAATTTAGGTGGCAGGCAGAAGTCTGGCCCCCTGCAGCCTGGGCTGACCAGTCACAATGTATGCTCTGGTCAGTGTTTACACACGCATTTAGGTGCAGTTATTTTCACTGCAGTAAGATAGTATTATCACTGACAGTGCTATCTTATGGCAACTAAAATTAGTTTGCTGCAGTTTAACAGCATCACACGTGTACACTGTGATGCTTTACACTGCAGCAAATTAGTCTTCTGTGTAATTAAACAGGCGTGTAGATTCACACAATTGTTGTGTCCAGACGAGTGCGACCATGTGGTATGTGGCATTGCAGACCCATCTGTGGCACCACACACCACTCATTCACACTTTTCTCATGCTGCTACCTTGCAGCATTGGGAAGGGGGTGGGAAAATCCATGAAGGAAAAAAAAAAGTTGCAGCACACGCAAAGGCTTTCCATGCCACCTAAAACCAGAGCCTGACCAGCCAGATCCACACTCCAAGCTGCAGGAGTGCCACAGCTGCAGCTTTCCCAGCCCCCAGGACCCCAGGTAAGCTTGCTGGGGCCAGCAGAGTTGCTGGTTCAGCCTTCCCTACCTCATCCAGGGTAACCATATGGCACGTGGCACAGGCATTCCCTGGGGATTACTAGCAGCAGCACATGTTGTGTGCTCATCTAGACACAGCCAATGTCCATGCTTACCTGGACACAGCCAATGTGTTTTCATTTTCTTTTGATGAAAATAAAGTCTCATTAACATTTGAAAACCCCTCTTTATTATTTGTAATAGTATTTCAATTTATACATGAGACATACAGAAAACATAAGAATGCAATACAAAAACTAGTATTTTGTTTTGAGATGACCTGAAGAAACCCCCTGTTCATGTCAACTTCCAAACATGAACTAATAAGGCTATTACAGCACTCTATTATGTGCCCTATATAAACCATATGTGTTACATGGAGACATCTTACAAATATTTGCAAGTTTTCAAAAATCTTATGGGACTCCTTTTCACAGCTATCTATGTGTCAAGTCATGGGCTTTTGTTGCTGTAAGTCCAACTGTTCAGAGGAAGTCATAACATTTCTATGAGATTATTTAAAACATATTGCCTACAGATAAGACAGTCACAATTAGAAGTGTTCTCAGGGAAGGCTGGCTGAAAATTCTCTAAATAAACTTTTTCTGGGGTAGTGAATTTTTTTGGTGAAATACAATTTTCCATTAAAAAAGTGTCTACTTTCTTCATTTTTTTAAAGTCAGGAACCAAACTGCTTAAATGTTTTCATCCAAAAAAGAAAAGAAAAAGAAGAGAAAAAAAACCCTCAGCCCCTGATCAAGGTTTTTTTTCCTAATGAAAATACAACACTTTCTATGGAAAAACCATTTTCTAATTACCTACAGTATCAGGCTGTCCCAGAGCTAAAAAGAAACATTAACTATCTCATGGAGAAACAAAATTTCGCTTTTCGTTACTAGTATAGAGACCTACAGAAACTATCAGTCCTTAAACACATCACTGGTACAAGGTTCAATTTTACCCATTTTGGGGGAGTATCATTTTCAAGGGGAATACTTTATGTTTTGGGGGAAAGGACTAAAGCCTGTAACTACCAACATTTTAAAAAGCCACTTTCTTATTTAATACTACCCACAGGCTTGGAACATTAATTCCCAGGAATCTGATTAGTAGGAAGGGAGTATGCCAGGCAGTAAAAAATAAATGGTCTTTTAATTGCATGGCTTGGTAATATGTTACATTTCCACACATTTAAGGAGTTTGTATGAAAAAACCCACACATCTCATGTATACATGTATATACTACTGGCCATTATAATACGATATGACAGTTTTAAACCATGCTTCTTTCTACCAGGAGTCAAATTCCCTTAACAAAATGTATTAGCAATATAGGTCATAATCTTTCCAATTACTGTTTTAACAATAATAAATGACTGAAGCCAAACCAAGCCCCTCAGTTACCAGTCAAGAAAATCAAGGCTGCTAAGGTCTGTTCTGGTATCATGGGAATCATGTTCAGTGGATTCTGCTTCACCAATAGCTTTTCATCTTGAACTGACATTTCACACCACTCATCCCCATCAGTGTCAGAAACAATATCAGGGTTTGCAGCAAAGTTTCCGTATTAACCTTAAAGGATGTCAGTCAGTCTATGTTCTCAGCAGTCAGACTGGTTCATCAGGCAGAAAGATTCCCAACTGCATTGAAATGTATTCTGAACTGAAGGTGGACACCTTACAATCTTGACAGCAGCTATATTCAGAGAGAGCCATACATTTCCCACACAGCTAATGTGTTTTTTTTTTCTCACTGTCACGGCAGTAGGTTTCCATTGAAAGTAGGAGTTAGCACTGTTATGGCAGAGAGCTATTAAAAGAAAAGGTGTTTAATAATATGTACTGTGGTGCAGCAATGTGTTATCTGCAGTATTCCTTATGCACAGAATAGGAAAGTTCCCACAGTATCTTCTGTATAACTACTGTGGGTGTTGAATTTCCAGTTTTTAAAGGGCACTCACAGAAGGTGATCTTCAATAGGTTTGACTGACAGTGGTAAAGCACATAGTCAGCGCATACCTTAGACCTACCTTTAGTATTTCTTTGAAGTCCACTCTGAAAAAATGTGGAATTAAGATCTAAAGGAACTCTGAGATCTAACACTCAGTAGGAGTGCCCAAAATGCTGTTGAATTGGATGACTCAGATTTGACTCATGGGAGTATGCTTAGGTGTGCTACCTTTTGCGCAGATATACCTTCTTACCTGTATTTGAGAGGGTATCTTTCTAGATTGCTGTGTATGGCAGACCTGGAAAAGGTAATCATCTTTCACAACTATTCCAACATGACTCACAATAAAACTACCTTAAAAATATGCAAATTTTGACAAGTAACTCCTGACTGAAATGTAGTTCAGCATGCAGAGACGGCTGGTGGAAAAAAATATAATAGTAAGCCTATTCACAGTGGCAATATACAGTGGCAATGATGTACTGTCTCAGTAACATTAAGTCATTTGTGTAAGAGAACATGGCAAATTTGTCCTACGTGCTAAAAGGATGACAGTAAAAGGACATGCTCACCAATACAACTAACTATAGAAAGACATTTTCAATGGTTGTTTTTCCTGATATGCTGTTATTAGAGTTCTTCCATTTCAAGCTTTCTACAATCTCAAATATTAAGGGTAAGACTAGTTAACAATTTAGCTTTGCTGGTTGCAGTTACATGATCAAAAAAAGAAAATGAAAGATAGGCATATGTTCAATAAAAGGCTGTGTGTCTTGAACTTTTATGCTCCCACACCTTTGTATGAATGGTCAGATCTTTAAAATGTCATGGATGGATCTATCAGTCAAACCTCAGTGTTGATGTAACTAAACACTTTGGCCCTGATGGCATACAACTAGCTGTGAAGATTTTGAGGCTTAAGTTGACATGAAGCTTGTGAGAAAGATTACTTTCGCTCCAAAATGAAAGATCTAGTAGCACTGCAAAGTTTTGCATAAATGCTACATTTAGGGAAGAATCTGATCTGATAGGCCATAGAGCTGAGGACTCCTGATATGATAACCAGTTTGGTAGGACAGACACATTCTGATATCAAAGAAAAAGTCACTTATGTACAGGTATTGTGGTACCATGAAAAAAATCCTTAGATTAATGCACATTCTGGTGTGTCCTCACACTAAGGTACTGTTCTTAAGTAAGAGTTGATGCTTTTCAAATGAGACTGTGACATTGGTAACATTGCTACTGGATTTATGCCCATTTCAGTCCTGGAGCCCCAGAAAACAAGTTATCTAGATAGGTGCTCTCAGAAGATCCAGTGTCTCACAAGGTGGCACTAAGTCAAAGGTATTATACTGTTTCCTCATCTTTATAGTTCGTCTTCAGTGATTTTTACATTTTCTGAAGTTGTGGAACCCTTTCATATCACTCCTTCTGTCATGGAACCCCTGCCCCCTTTTCTATGAGCTAGCATCAAGCCAAGCAACCCATCCCAACAATGGTGGCACGTCACCTTCTGGCCCACTCAACCATTACTCCCAGTCTCTCTGCAGGACTCCGGAGGTAGGGGCAGAAGTTACATATAAATCAGTTTAAGAAATTAGAAAATTGTTTTAAACCTGTAACAGAACAAAAGTTCAGTGCACATAAAACACATTCAAAATGGCCAAAAATGATTAAGAAAACCTGGTTGGATATAATTTCAGACTTACTTAATTTAGGTCAAACCAGTTTATGGAACTTCTGTTCTATATGGCTTCCTGCCTGAGTCTGTCAACTCATAGCATCGAAGCCTTGCTCTTGAGAAATAAACTCTGATGGATGGACCACTGCGTCCAGATATTTGAGAACTGCTCCCTCACCAGATTCTCTTTTCCCAACTCTTCGTTGGCTGACACACAAAGAGCAGCCAAGCAAAATGGTACAAAGACACACTCAAAGTTGCCCTCAAGTACAGAGGCATCAACACCAATGACTAGGAGGAGCAAGCTGCTGACCATTTGGTGTGGCGCCACCTGGTCCACCAAGGCACATACCACTTCAAGAACCAATGATTCAATACTGAGGTGGAACGGCAGCAGCAGAGGAAGGAGAAAGAGACCAACCTGGGCTTGTGAATCCCACTCCCTCACACAACATGCCCCCGCTGCTGAAGAATGTGTGTATCCAGAATTGGGCTGCGCAGTCACCTGAGGACCCATCAAGCCTGACGGATATCATCCTTGACACTGAGGGACTGCCGACAATGACAATAGGGTTGGGGCAGGGGACAAGGGAACAGACCCCCAGACCCAGCTAACCAGGATCTACACAGCATGTGGAGGGAGGGAGGGAAAGCCCTTGTGGCGGGGGCTTTTTGTACTTTGGCAGCCCTCTCCCCTCCCCCTTCCCAACCATTGATTGCTTCAGTGGCTGGCACAGGAGGGAAGGAGAAGGCGTTCTCCTGGCTGAGTGTCAGCCCATGCAGCCCAGCATCAGGGCACTAGGGAGCCCCTACCTTGGGGGGACTTCTCCCCACCCCAGTCCAGTGCAGCCCCAGGGAATTCTTCTCTTCCTGAACCCCAGAGCTGCTTGTCCTGGTCTTAGCCCCTGCAAGTCTCCAGCAGCTTCAGAGAGTGGAGGGAAATTCTGCTCCTCCACAGCTGGTTTTGCTTCAGTTGTTGTAAGTCTGAGATAAAACTAGTTACAGGGGCATGGAAGAATTTCCCTCCATTCTCTGAGGCTGCCTGGTGCTATCCCTGAGACTCGCAGCAGTTAAAGCAAGCAGCTCTGGGGTTCAGGAGGGGAAGAATTATCCTCAGCTCCCTGGGGCTGCTGGAGGCTGAAAGACCCTGGGCCAGGGTGGGGGAAAGCCCCCCAAGACAGGGGCTCTCTGATGCCCCCATGCTGGGCTGCATGGGCAGGCACACAGCCCCAAAGATTCCTTCTCCCTCCCTCCTGTGGCAGTAGCTGAAGCAATCAGCAGCTGGAAGGGGGAAAGGGAAAATTCCTTTCAGATCCCCAGGGCTGCTTTTTGGCTATCTGTACTTACCTTGGGTGACCTATCACAAAACCCCAGAGTTCCATGGAACAGTTTTAAAACCACTGGTTTAGATCATTAATATTTCTCCCTATGCATTGGCTGCTTGGTTTATAGTGGTATTCAGAGTGCAATGGCATCAGTGCATCTTGTATGAACAGTGTATTCTGTGTCAATGCATTGAAATTTAGTGTCTTGGCAGGGCTCCGCACTTGTGCTAAAAGCCTTAAAATGTTGTTGTGCTTCCTTCTACTAGGCTTACAATGTTATAGGGATATTTAAAGGGAAAGCAAAATATTTAATGTTTTTTGATGTGTTCAAATTATGAAAATGGATATTGCAGGGAAATGACAGCTTCCCATCATGGACCTGATGCTCTTCTTTGTTTAGCAACTTAAAATACACCAGCTTATCAGGGAGCTGACTGCTAAAACTTGTCATTCAGCACAAAGACTAAGAGCAACTGGAGTGTCTCCCTCACACAAATAGAAATGAAATGAAGAGTATCCTGCTGCCAGTATCAGTGGGAAGAAGTGGTCAAGAGCCTTCTCTCCACAAGCACAACTGGGATAAAAAGGATCTACCTAGAAACAAAGCACCAAGAGGGATGAATTTATGACCATGCCAGTGAAAAAGCAAGATGGGTGTGCTAAAAAATCATTGATAACCATGTCTGCCTAGAAAATGCTCTCCCAGTAACAAAAGGAGCGCACTCAGAAACAAAGACTAGATACCAAGATAAACTTCTTCATGTTAAGGGTGGCCAAAATTTGGAATGGGCTTCTAAGACAGGTGGTGCTATCCCCTTCCTTGGGGGTCTTTAAGAGAAGGCTGGATAGGCATCTGTCTGGGCTCATCTGACCCAGCACTCTTTCTTGCCTAGGCAGGGGGTTGGATTCAATGATCTGTTGAAGTCCCTTCCAACCCTAACATCTATGAATCTATGAAAGGACAACAGGAAAGTACGCTACCAGAATTTTGGAAAGCCTGGAAGACAGTGTTTTTACCCTCTGTCTCCCTTCTAGCATCTCAGGAAGAGAAAGGAAGAAAAAATGTAGCATAGGAGGATGAGGACAACAATATAGGGCCCCTGCAAGATGCAAATGGTAATCTTGTGGCTACACCAGACAAGAAAGCTGATATTTTTAAAAGTTTCTTTGCCTCTGTTTTCTTGAACAGGGACCAAGACATCCCACCTACCAGAGATAGGGACAATCTCGGAGACAGCTCTGTCAGGCCTTCAGTCACTGCAGATGTAGTTAGGGATCTTCTGGAAGGGCTAGACATTTTTAAATCTGCAGGTCCAGATGTCTTCCACCCAAGGGTGCTGAGGGAACTGGCAGGGGTCATTGTGGCCTAGCTATATGAGCATTCATGGTCATCTGGCCAGGTGCTGGGGGATTGGAAACTGGCCAATGTGGTCCCAATTTTCAAGAAAGGGAGGAAGGAGGACCCAAGTAACTATAGGCCTGTAAGTCTCACCTTAGCGCTTGGGAAGATCTTGAAGAGAATCATCAAGAAGCACATCTGTGGGGGGGGCCAGCAGGGGAGATCATGCTCAGGGGCAATCAGCATGGGTTCACCAAAGGCATTCCTGCCTGACGAACCTGATTGCCTTTTATGACCAAGCAACTAAATCCTTGGATAATGGTGTCGCCATGGACATAGTCTTTCTAGACTTTCAGAAGGCCTTTGACACTCTCTCTTACCCCATCCAGATCAATAAATGAAGTGACTCTGCAACTAGATTTAGACAGACTACAAAAGTGGGCAGATGAGAATAGGATGGGGTTCAACGTAGATAAATGCAGGGTGCTGCACCTTGGGAGAAGGAATACACAACATATGTACAGGCTGGGGCGTTCCCCTCTTGAAAGCACAGAGGCAGAACCGGATCTTGGAGTCATTATTGACTCCAAGATGAACATGAGCCACCAATGCCAGACCACAGCCAGCAAGGCCAGCCATACCTTGTCATGCACCCAAAGATGCATCTCAAGCTGGTCCAGAGTGGTGATACTTCCCCTCTATGCGATGTGGCCAGCCTGGAGGGCCACCCGCTTGGTGAGAGGGCAGCAGGACAGGTCCTATGAGGAAAGACTGAGGGACCTGAACCTGTTCAGCCTCAGCAAGAGGAGGCTTAGGGGGGACCTGGTGGCTGCCTACAAACTCATCATGGGAGATCAACAGCAAATACGTAGAGCCCTTTTCTCCCCAGCACCACCTGGGGTGAGGAGGAATAATGGTATTAAGCTGGTGGAGAATAGGTTTAGGTTAGAGATCACAAGGCAATATTTTACAGTTAGGGTGGCCAAAATCTAGAACCAACTTCCTAGGGAAGTGGTCCTTACCCCTACCTTAGGCAAATTCAAGAGGAGGTTGGATAATCACCTGTCTGGGGTCTTGTAAACCCAGAAATCATTCCAGCCTGTGGCAGGGGGTCAAGCTAGTTGATCTGTTCAGGTCCCTCCTGATCCTAGCGACTATGAAACTATGAAACAGATGGGGATCAATCCACCCTGATATGGGACAAGTACCAAGGCTATATAAAATGCTTAAATGGGGTTAAGAAGAGAGAGGGAAATGGGAAGAACAGTGATATTTTCTCAGACTTAACCCATAAATCAAGTTCCAGTTACAATTAAAGATCTATGAAAATAAATAAAAAATGCTTTCAGTGAATTTAATAGTGGTTCAAAACATGATCATACATGCTCAGCAAGTAGCTTATTAGGAAGTCCTACAATATCACTAATCAGTGGTGATTCTTAGAGGATGCATGGGGGTGCATGTGCACTTCCGAGAGTACCGGTGCACCCCCTGACCAACTGTGCTCACTGCTTAGGCGATGGGCAGGGGGGGAGCTCTGGTGTCCCTCCTGCAAGCTCCAGCCAGGGAGTAAAGCGCTATGATCAGCCATTGAGATTGGTCTCCACCCTGGTCAGTGAGATTGGCCATGGGGGTCACCCCCGGGTCACTAATTGGTCGGTTGGGGGAGGCACTGCCCCACCCCGACTAAGGTGGCACCAGTTGCCCATGTCATTAATGTCTCTATTCCTCTGGCATTCAACATTTACATTATAATCCCAACATTGACACACCTTGAAAGTCCTAATATTCACAAGATGAGTGCTACTGAAGAAGCCCTGCACTCCAAGAAAGCCTAAAGGTAACAAATAACATTCCTGAAATAGAGCGCTCTCTCTTAATTTTGTAGGATTTCCACTGCTAACACAAAAACAAGTCATGGTTGGACCGACTTCCCTTTAAATCCCCTGAAATTTGAACAGTCTAAATCTACTGAAATAATATTGTTATTGCAACAGCTTTGGATAGTAAACTCTTAACTGGACCGAGGGAAGTCTAGTCTTCAGTAAATACCTTCCTTAATCATGTCAACATAGTACAAGCTGTTTCCTTTAATGTTTATTTTGTTGAAACACAACAAGACTTCATTATTTGAATTACTGCATAAATGCGTAGCTTAGGAATAGTCACTGGTGAGCATTATTTATGGATATAGAGGTCTTAAATGATTCAAACTCTGGTTCACTCACATCCTCAATAATTATTGTCACAAAAGGGAACACATTTTAAAGAACAGGACGTGAAATTAGTGTTCTGAAGAATTTGTAAAACAAGATCTCTACAGATTTTTCTCAAGTTCTCTATGAATTGCTCCTGACTTCTAATAGCTCAATCAGGAGACTTGCATTTTTTTTTAAATGTGTGTGGGAACAAAGTCTTTTTTAATGTTAAGAGCAAAGAGAAATTGTTAGGCTGCCTGAAAAATTTAAAGTGTTAGGTTATTTTAGAGTTGTTACATTGCACATCTGTTTTCCTTAGGACATAGTGTTTAAAGGTGGGTGAATAGGTTCAACTTAAATAATGTTCTGCTACTTGCAGACATGGGAAAAAATGCTTTATTTTAAACTTGGTGTGCTCCTGTGCCAAGACCAGCACATACCTAGAAGATGCAGCATATTAGTTGGACCTGACTTTCCCAAAATCTGTATAAATTGGTCTTTTATCCAATAGCTGATTGACTCAGCTTTAGCTAGAAGTGCCAAAAAGCCCTGCTGAAGTTGTCAATCTATATAGACGGTGTGAAGCTGGGTCAAAGTAACACACTTCTGCATCCAGTAAAGCACATTTTGGGTTTTTTTTCCATGTCATTATGGTAAACCTTTGCTAAAAGCTTTGGGAGTCTGATTAATTCTCATGTTTGGGTTTTTGCACATTTCCTGATTCTAATTGTGCTCTAAATATCATGAAAAGTCCTGAGACCATAAGACATCCAGTCCAGGGCTGTGAATCTACAAAGAAATAAGTTAGTAATGGTCAAATATTATTTAGGGCAATTCACAAATATTTCTCTGCTTAATCATGGCAAATTCAACCTACAATTATTAATTGGGAGATTGTCTTTTAAGACATTTGGACAACTGCCATTTATTGAGATATTACAATCCCTGATTTCATTATAATATAATATAATATAATAAAATAATTAAACCCATTATTTTAAAACCTCTTTTCAGCATTGTGTACTGTTCATTGGTTACCAGCTCAGAAGTTTCATCCAATCCAATAACAGAACACAAATGTTGTCATGTGATTTACAGAATTAATCACACAACAAAAAGTTTAAAAAGTGAACAGTTTGTGAATCCCTTTATACAAACTGTTTGAAGAATACTTATAAATAGGCAGTACATTTATAGAAACTAGGATCAATTTGCAAACAGGTCATGAGCAGAAAAAGGACTACTGTTTCAACAAGTTCTGTTAGGCAATGAATATTTGATCAACTCTAATTTGAGCAAACATCGGAACTTTTGGATGCTTATTCAGATTGAATCATTTTTCTAAAACTTTTGAAGTTTGCCAAGATCTAATAGAATAATGTCACAATTAATCACATTTTTCTTCATAACTATAATTATTTTAAATGGCTAAGCTACTATTTACAAGTAAGTATATTTGCTTTATTCTTAAAAAATATAGAATATATTTTTGTACCTAATAGCAGCATCTAGGTACTAAATCCTGATACTGCCAACAAGTTCAGTAATATTATAATGAATACTCAGGTCTAGGTCTACATTGATTATTACCTGCAGCGTGAAATCCTCTTGATTTAGGATTTTGCAAAAATGCTGAGGTCCATGTTAGGGAATTCAAATGCAGGACTGATTTTTATAAGCAATTCAGTAATGCAAATGGCACAGTTCTCACTGTGAAAACTGAGGAGGAACTTTATTCAAATTAAAGATGTATTTATTCCATTCCACACATTTGACCCAATTTCTTACTGATATGGAAAGCATTGGTTCATACAAGATAAACTTTACCATTAGAGAATAGGTCTTCCAACAGGTCTTTCATTCAACAGCTATTAGTACAGAAATACTTTTACGAGGTGGACGAAGATTTGTTTCAACTTCAACAGTTATCTAAATTTTATTCTGTAATGGATAGAAATTACTTACACTAACAATGGAAGGAACATATCTAAGCACAATCTTTGTTCAACTGCATATTCAGTCAGCCCAGAAAACAAAAATCATAGCATTAGAAAGATAAGGTTTTGCTATAAGATAGTTTAACATAATTTGGCAAGGAATGCACTCAACTTTGGATAGGGGGGCTGTAGCTTTTACGTTCCTGTCTTCCTCTCTGCATTTATCTGTAAGTCAACATGATGCTTAGATCCAGACAGATGTTGCAAGTCATAGAATCCTAAAATTGGAAAAGTAGGGCTGGAAGGCATTTCAAAAGGTCATCTAGTCAAGACTCTGATCAAGATGGGATCTTCCTATCCAATCTCTCTCATAAAAGTGCTTGTCTAACCTATTCCTAAAACTACACAAACGCAGCCACACAACTCCAAGTAACATATTCCAAAAACACCAAGAACTTGCCACAAGTTAAGCAGAATTATGAGGTTACAGTCAATGTCCTGCCACTACAAGTGTTGTTAAGATACATTTGAGAAATCCAAGGATAAGGACCATGCCCCTGCTATAGAGGAAGAACCCAGCTACCCCAGTGATCTATCAAGTCAGGAAAATAGACATATGACAAAATGATCAGTGAGAAGAGAATGTGATTTTGTTCAATTTTCAACTTTTATCACACAATGAAGCAAAACTCTTATATTTTAGCCAACTCTTTCCAATTAGGGGGGAAAAAAACCCTTGCTGGATGTTTCAAAATGTGAACCTGAGAACCTGCTTTCCCCCACTTCTCTAGTATAAAATAACCCAATCTTCATGTTCTAGTTGCAGGGAAAAAAATATCTGTTTCAGTTGGGGAATCTTGAACATTAAGAATAGGCTAAAAAGTGACTAATACTGTGCAATTAAATTAGAATCATATCAGGGCCAACAAAGGCCTAGCAGTTGGAGCCTGGGGCATTACCAGCTTCTGGAATTGGGGAAAAGCTGAAGTCAAACCAGGGTTCATGTGCCAAGCCAGAGGGTTACCAGCAGCAGATGTCAGGAAGCCAGGTGAAGTCAAACTGGGGTTCCACAGTACAGGGACTGAATATAGAGGCAGGAATGCAGGAACAGGCACCAAGAAAGTCACACAGGTGAAAGCTACTCACAGACTGAAGCCAATCTGTTGTGCAGCAAGCACCCGGTGCTCCAAGAACTCCTTGAAAGCAGCCCTAAAAGCGATCACCAAGCTGAGGTTCAGTTGGAATATTGCTGACCCAGTTGCCTGGCTGCAATGCAGAAGCCTTACACACAGTCTTCTTCACCTACCAGGTCATGGAGAGAATGGTGAAACACTGAAATACACAATAAAATAAGGAATTTCTGAATATGTTGTTTTCTGTCTGCAGTTGAATCTTGAGAAGCCAATGCAAAAATTCATATAATTTCAATAGGACCAAGAACTCATCATGATATCAGTACCTCACTGTCCATTGGCCCCACTAATGCAAATATAAATAGGGTGACCATACATCCCAGTTTGGCCCGGACAGTCCTGGATTTTGAAGGCTGGTCCCAGACAGTTAGTGAAAATTGAAACAAGAGTCCCAGAATTGCATGGGCACAAGGAGCAGTCCAACAGGTAAGCGGAACAGCATGGTTCGCCAGGCAGCTGAGCTTCCCTGCCAGACTGCGCTTGCACCCCTGTCTGCTGGCCTCTGCCACTGGCTGCAGTACTGTGGCTGACTTCAGGGATGGGGGCAAGAGTCAGTGTCCCAGATGTCCAGGATTTTCTTATAGTCACCCTAACCATAAAGCATGCATAGGATTTTAATCTGTCTTCATTATTGAATGTTTCTTCACTTCACTTTTGGCAGATTTTAAAAGAATATGGTTTTGTATAGCATTTTCCCTCCACAGCTTATCCTAAAGTGCAATACAAGGAATCTATTTCAATAATGGTAGTGTAATGGCCATTACACAAATGTAACATCCATTGGGGCTCTAGTAAAGCAGAGTTTGCAGCTAAAGATGCTCAGCCCACAGAGTGTTTGATATCAAAGAGCTTCTTTTTAAAATTAACTTGGGGGATTTGTTTAACAGGTGGAATCAAGGAAGAGAGCCAACACCATGTAAACAGCCAATTCTTCATAGTAATCAGTGGAACACATTTGAGAACTGCAGAATTAGTGACTCAGAAAAGAACTGTTATAACATCATGTGGATGAGCCCTCATCTCACCCTGTTTAGCGTGCTATCCTGAATATCTGCTTCTGCTACCTGGCAAACAAATACATATTTCACATGCTCACTCAGAGCTTAAAAGGGATTGGAAGAGAAAAAAGGAGGAGGAAACAAAAATAAAGTACAGGACAGTCAGAAGTCAGTAACAGGTGAATGGACCAGCACTGCATCCTAGCTGGTGACCATATGCAATACAGCAGCAGAAGACAAAGATTTGTTGCTGTTGCGAAGGGAGATGTCTTTCTGTTGATACATGTTCAGAAACAAAAACAGAGTTGATACCTCCTCCCCTGCAGCAATGAACCTCTAGCTACTGCTCCAGCACTGTGAACTACTGCTGTTGCTCTGCCCTCCCTGCTGCCGGAGCCACAGATACTTCCGGAAAAGTGCAGGGTGAAGAGGACAGGATGGTCAGGCACCTATGTTCATTCTTTAGGCAATGCCCAGTATACTTGTCCTGCTCATCTTGCTCATCCACCCATCATTATGCTACTCATCTACAGTGGACTCTTCACACACAACAATTGACTGCATATGCCAGGAAATGCAACAGAATACACCAGGAATAAATAACCTTTTCCAGCTGCAGGCCAGAACAACCCATCCCAGGCAGGAGGTGGTTGGATTGGCAGGTGCTAGGACCCTGCTGCCACTGCTGCTTGCTGCTATGGCCACATGGGCAGAGGGACAGCAGAATGTGCCCCCAGCTGCTAGATGCCACCCAAGCAACACATCAATGGGTCATATCCAAAGGTTCCACAAGCTAGATTCAGCCTGGGGATCATTGGTTGGTGACCTCTGGAATAGAAGAACTATAAGGCTCAGATCTGGATCCAAATGGAAATTTTATGAATGGATTCAGTCAATGTCACATAGACACAAGGGCCTAGGTCATAATATTCAGAACAGGATCACAAGTTAAGCGTCCACACAATTTGGGGTAATTTGTTTCTGCTCTGTATGTCTGAGTCCATCTTAAATGTAGAAATATTTAATAAAGATGCAGCTAATAAAGATAATAATAGTGTGATTAACTTACATGCTTTAGCTTTTAACATTTATTTATTCCATTCTCTTCAGGCTTCTACTTCTTTCCTCTCCTGTCTCTCCATCTGGTTCCTCAACCTGAATCTCTCAGTTTCTTTTCATTCTTTCTGTTTTCCATTTCCCATCCTCCATATTCCCTTACTTTATCTAGGGTGATTTTTCTTTTCACTTACTATAGAGAGAAAATTATTTTAATATCTTCTTTCTCATCAACCTTCTAGAATTGCAAAACACCTATAATTCTCTCCATTTCAGTCCACAACTATAGGCCAAAAAATTACTTTCCCTCTTCCTAGTTTCTTTCATTCTGAATAGCATAGGATAATTTTCTATTTAAGGCTTCCAATCTCCATCAAGAATTACTAAATATCCTGATTTATGCCTAGAACTGGAATTTATAAATGTTTATATTTTCCTTTTCTTTGGATAGACTTTTCCACATGTTAATTATAGGTTTATATCTGTCCCAGCTGCCTGCAGAGGGGTCGGGATTGAAAGTGTGGTCAGGGGTAGAAAGGTAAGAAAGATTTATTGACTTAACAGAAACACAACTGCATGTAGTAACAAAACAAACAGTGACAGACAAAAGCAATTCACGTCGGCAACTTATCGGCAGTCCCCTCTGATGCCTAACATACAGCAAGCTTCTCTTTCCACAAAGTTCAGTAAAGTCAGGTGTCCCTGAACAGTGCTGTCTGAAGTGTACCAGAAAGGACCCTGGAATGCAGTCCTTGGGCTCCTTGAGGTCCATGGGCCCACTGATCTAGGCAACAGCTAACTATTTCACAGAGCTGTATCTTCCTTCTGAATGGTTTCCAGATATTCTTGCCAATTTAAAGCTGCTGAATGATTCTGATAACATACAACCACTCAGATTCCTTTTACTTCAACTGTCCTTAGACTGACCAAAAGCAATACAAGCCTTGCATTCCTTTGATAAGGTGATTTTAACTATGCCACAGGGCCTTACTACTTCAAGGCTTTGCTAAATTTACTAGGCCTTACTTTATACAAGGCCTCACTACATCTTAAACTTTAATTAG
>JAGPOW010000261.1:59685162-59702805 GCA_030014935.1 Caiman crocodilus | reverse complement strand
AGGCTTTGCTAAATTTACTAGGCCTTACTTTATACAAGGCCTCACTACATCTTAAACTTTAATTAGGCTTTTAGCAACAACATATAGCTTAATATCTAACCAAATACAGAAGAACACTTAGTCTAATCTTCATAGAGCCTTCAGCAAGCACCTTTATCATACAGACATAATTTCAGCTGTCACATATATCTAACATTGGTAGAGGCAGAATAATTTCTGAAAAGAGTAAATTTAGCATCTAGAAGCAGTACATTTTTACTAATTGAGCCCCAGAAAATAAGGTTTCCACTTGACTCCAATAGGCTACAAGCAATCAAATGAAAATAATACCCCAGAAATGGGTTTGATATGGCAAAGTATATGATTAAAGATGCCTACACTGGCATAGTTCCTTGTGTTTTATGGCTCTCTTGGACAAATGGTGGAATGATTAAAAAGAGAAATCCATAGAAAGGGAGTGGAGTAATCATCTGTTTGATGGGATTGATTTGATTTTTTTTATCTGAAAATCACATGGTTTGACAATACACAGATGGCACTGGACTTTTTGTTAGCTTAGGCAGACTACATCCTCGCCCCTTTGGGTTGGCCTGGATCCAGAGGTGCTGGTCAGCACCTCAAAGTTCCAGCAGTTGCTGTGGCTCTTCTTTCTGGGAGAGGGATATGGGAGAAGCAAACAGCTGAAGTAAGCAGCTCTGAAAAATTAGTATCCTTTGTAACCCAGTCCTAATATCAGCCATGCTACCTAATGCATTCAAGAGACATCAGTAGAATCAATTTGGATACAAGACAGTGAAGTGAACTCTGTGCTTTGTACTTATTTTCATGATACCTGGTATACTACAGACTTCAGGAAGAAGTGGTCCTTCTCCTGAAGGGCATATAATCTTGCGCATCAATTCAATCATAAACTCTCCGAGGACAGATGCCTGACCATCAGGAAATCATAGCAGAGCAAGGGTCTAAAATTTTGGTCCACTGGGAATTAAATGACACCAATTTAAGCCAAATGAAATCAATTTAAGCCAACTGAGCTCTGCTCTGCTGACTTACATACATGAAGATCTGGTCCAAAGTAATAAGTAATGACAGGTAATACAAAGGCACGACAGAAGAAAAGGTTAAAATTGAGTTGACAGGATTGCTAACTAATCTGGTTTTGTATGTGTGTGCATGTCTACACAAGATGGTTACTGTGCAGTTGATTAATTAACTGCACAGTAAACATCTCAGCATCTACCCATGTGCAAGTAGGCTGCAGGAAAATAATTAACTCCACTATAGGTTAGTGCTTGTAAACACAAGTATTACCCTGCTATGGAGTTTTTTCCTGCATAGCAGCACACGTGTAGACACTAAACCAATGGGCTGGGGTATAAGGGTACTTAAGCGTGGGGGCTGCCTGCCAGCTAGCCTTGCACTAAAGCACCCTCATACCCCAGCCAGCCTCTGCATAGCAAACTGAGACCAGCTGGAACAGTCCCAGGCTGACAAGCTGACCAGCCCCCCACTCCCGGGCTTCCTGCCAGCTGGGGCTATTTTGAATAGAAATATCCAACTCCAGTAAAAGCTCTGTTATCCGGCATCCTCTGGGAATGGGAGATGATGGTTAATCAAATAGTCCAGTTAATCAAATGTGCACTGCCTGATGCACTCCCTGGCATCAATGTACTGGAGGACAGGAAAGGGGGCCCTATGCAGGCTGCTTTGCCCTGGGCCGTGGGCCAAAGAAGAGGCAAGGAAAAATTCTGCTCGTGGCGGCAAAACCCAGAAGGGTACTTTGGGTTTCGCTTTTGCCATGTCCCTTGGATGCCAGTTAATAGAGCTTTCTGGCTAATAAAGTGCCGGTTAACACAGCATTTTCTGTATAATGGAGGCCTATTCTAAAGTTCCTGGTTCCAGTGTCTGTCCAGTAACTTCCACAGCAAGCATCCCCAACCCAGTATACACACACAAGCAGGCTGTTGTACCTCTGTTGAATAGGTCCAACAGCTCCTAGCTGTCAATACTTTTTTTTACCACTGCTTGTAGTGAACACCCACTGACTGCTGCTGTTTCAGCTGTCATTTAAAATCACCCAAGAGCTGATGAACTCATATTTCCCTGGGGTTTACCCTTAGGAATTATATTTATCTGTCTCAAATTCTGTCATTAAAAAAAAATAAAAAAGTTTTAAGAAGAACGACAGAGAGAAGGAAAGTTGATGTTATGCTCTGTTTGGCAGTTTGTGCCACACTCAGCCTTAGGTCATTTTCTCCTACTTCCTTCTTTTGAAATTTGAACCTAACAATTACTTTTGGTGTCTGTGTCAGAGCTGTCAGTTCAACATCAACTGTCAGGAGTTTGAACTCTGCTCCCTCTGTGCCTCACCACAAAGTCTTTGATTGACAGGCTTCCTGTGGTGTGTGTATCTGACTGGCGCAGTATCCTGCCAGGGCTTTTCTTCCTCCAGATCATTGAGTGATTTTACCCTTGAGGTGTTTAAGTCACATATCCCCTCACATCAGAAGGCATAGGAAATCTTGAGTCCCAAAGCTGCCAGCTTCATGCAGACTTCAGTGAGGAGCAACAGAGCAAAAGAAGAGCACAGAAGTAGGTGTTAGCTGCAGCAGTCCTTTATCCAGTCTCAGGCTTTGGTGTGTATTCCTCCATTCCAACCCCAGGGGATTTCTTCCCAGGACCAGACTACAAATTACACTCAGATACTGCCTTACAAATATCTAATCCACAGTACTTGGACAATAGCCAGTGGTTCAGCCTCAAGAATATAAGAGATTTGGACATTTCTCAATTTCAGTACAAGTCAAATGAATTGATGTGATACTGCCTTAAAAAGGGTGACTTGAACCACAGAAATGGCAAAAACCTGACAGTAAAAGCAGCTGTTTGAGCCAGAACATTCCTGCCTTTCAGCTTAAGTACATCTGTCTCCTGAGTTTCTGCACCAGTATCTCAGACTGTCTGTTTTCTGTACCTCTGGACATTACTATTCTGGCACCTGTAGACATTGCTGCTTTGGCACCCTGTTATTTATCTTGAGGCCTCAACTTGTGTGTATTGGCAGAAAAGGGCAATACATACATGCAAGTTCTATGTGGGTGTCCAAAACCATTGTGCATAACATTATCCAGACTATTGCATATATTCATGTATTGCATATATTATTTTATGATGGGGAAACATGGCAACTTATGCACATCAAGAAAAAAGTTAAACAGCTTCCACCTGCACTGTTTATGCTGCATACTCAACATGAAATGGCAAGATAAAGTTACTAATGCAGAGGCTCTTCAAAGGGTGAATTTACCAAGTATGACAGCTCTACTCAGACAGAGATAACTGCACTGACTAGGCCATATGAGTAGATTAAAAGATGGATGTATACCCAAGGACATGCTATACAAGGAACTATCAGAGGGAACAAGAACAACAGGATGCCCCAAGCTTCACTATAAAGACACATGCAAGAGAGATATGAAGGCATTTGGAATTGATCCTGGCCACTGGGAAACCTTGTCAAGTGATTGGAAAAACTGGCATCGTCATCTCCACCAGGGCATTAAAGTCCGTGACAGGAATTGGCTCCAACAGCTTGAAGAGAAAAGAGTCCATAGGCAGCAAGCAGCTCCCAAACCACCCAACTATGACACACATACTTGCAACCATGAGCAACTGGTGCCTCCTGAGTCTGGGGGGCACTAGCAGCCAATCACCAACCGGTAGGGTAGGGGAGGTCCCCCAGAGGCTGACTGCCAACTGCAGAACTGCTGGTGGTAAAAACCAAGTACCATCGGCGCTTCTCTCAGACTCCCCACTCCTCAGCTGGTGCCATTCTCAGGGAGCACCAGCCGGCACTTCTCTTGGCACCCCCATTTCTTGGCTGGCAGCAGCCAATCTCAGGGGGGCACATGCACCCATGTGCACCCCCTACATGTTGCCAGTGCTTGCAACCACTGCCACAGACCATGCAAATCTCAGATTGGGCTATTCAGTCACACAAGACACTGCAAATATTCACCATCTCTCTCAGATTAATGGATGCCATATCCACCAGCTCTCTCAGATGAAAGGATGCCAAGAAACAAAAGGATGCCAAGAAACTATTGCACAAGGAAACACTTGAAGGTAAAGGTATCCCGTTTACAGGCCACTGAGGCAGTGTTCTACTGTTTGTGGTCAGCACCACAGTCCAGCCACCTTTACCCCCAGGTAGACACTGCTACCCACTGGATAGGAGAGTGAGTAGGCCTCAAGGATACACTGGAAGTGGAAACAATTAGTTAAAAACCCATCATGCTCCCCTGTGGTTGAACTCAGATACTGCCAAGCTGTAGGCAATCAGCCTACTAAATGAGCTACACAGATCCCACTTGAAAATAAGTCTCCATTTTTTTTTCTGGGAAACATTAAAACAGAATCTAATGGGCTGAGAGAATGTTTTGTGCAGATATTTAAAGACATTAAGAAAGAGAGAGAGAGAGAGGGAAGCCTTCTGACTACCACATTCTTAATGGAGATAAAATAGTTTTGACTGAATTAAAAATGTTGATACCAAACTTCAACCTCTTCTCACTTTTCTACAACAGCAGGAAAAGCTCTACTTCCAGAAGAACACTACCACCATCCTTTCCCCCAAGAGTTCTAGCCCTAAGCCCCAGATGATGAAATGAATGTGTTAACAGGACTCCACTGCCGGAATTTTTTCCCCATGAGAAATACAAGCAGTCCTCAGACTTACGACACAATTCAACATAATTGGTTCCTGAAAACTGCGTCTTAAGTCAAAATGTTGCAACTCAGAACCAACTTTCCCATAAGAAACAATGTTATAATTGGAGGATTGGTTCCTGAACCAAGGCCCGATATCCTATTTTCACCAAAAATACCCCAGAATTTTGTACTCAATCAATTATAGACAAGTAATACAGTTACATTAATGTACTGTAAATAGTAATCATATAGATTGGGAAGGACTTCTTTGAGGTGACCTTGCTGGATTTTTTGAAAGGCTCTTGGTTGGACTTTTTGAAGGACTCTTGGCTGGAGTCTTCTCAGTAGTCTTGGCTGCAGGTTTTTCTGGAGCCTTGTCTGCTTTCTTAAAGAAAGTGTGCAAGGAAGTTTGGACAGATGTTCACCAGGGAGATGAGCGATGCAGTGAACTTGTCCACTGGCATGGTGTCACATCAGATCAAGAATTGTGAAGTCAAAACTGACATCAGAAAGTTGAAACGGGGTGTCAAATTATAAACACTGTAAGTACGAAAAGTTATAACTCAAAACGTTGTGAGTCGAGAACTGACTGTACGTGGATCCCAGTGAAATGGATCCCGTCTTGAAAGAAAAACAAGATGCATTTCTTTGCCCAGTGTGCCACCTGAACACAAACCAGAAAATATCAGGCACTTTGCTGATTGACCAGATTTTTTTACATGTTTAATCATGTCATGTAACGTTATGCCAGGTTCCCTCCTTTACTTGAACATTGACATGAACTCTATATTAATCTTGCCAAAATGCCCTGGGGCTGAGCACCCAATAAATATGTGCTATTATAGTTATTAATAATAAATAAAGAGGGACAATATTCAATAAACATATTCTTCCCCAATATCTTTATAAGCTATAATCCAGACATGTGTATTTTTAGTTTTTACATCATTTACTAGATTAGCATGTAAATACCATATTTATTTGAATACAAGATAAAGTTTTTTCTCCAATCAGCATGGGGGCTAGTGTGGGGCTAGCTAGCAGGCATCCCCACACAGTAGTACTCTCATGCCCCAGCCAGCCCTGCTCACCATCAAAACATGCATTGCAGCACAGTAAGTAACTTTCCTACAGCAGAGTTAAATAGTTTACTTCGGCCTGATAGCACTGCTCGTGTAGACACTGAAGCTTTACTGCAGAGCTAATCTGGAAACTCCATGGGAAGCAACTCATGTAGATGCCCCCCTAAATTCTTTGAACTGCTGCTAAAATCTTCATGTTCTCAGTAACAGAAATCCACTATGAAGTTGATTAAATGCAGCCAACACTGAGCAGGACTATAAAACACATGTCTCATATTAGATAAACAGACTGATGGGAACCTATCACATGTTTATTTTTTAATTTCTTGGGTCAAATCAACCAAATCAGTTCTGAATTTTATTGACTGAACAGAGCTGTCATTCAAATCTGTGTGGTGCTACCATCAGCGAGTATCCTACCGCCCAGGGCACATCCACACATGCAGGCACATGCACTTGCAGCAGCTCAAATAGGAATGGCACAAATCTGAGCCAAGGATTTTTGCCTCAGCGCATATGCCTAGACAAGCACTTCAGTGTGGGGCAAGGTGTGCCACTTGAGGCAAAATAACCCTGACCAGCTCCTCCCAGATCTGCAGCCAGGGGGAGCTAGATACTGGGGCCAGCACCTGTGTTGGTCCCAGCAATAAAAAGTGGCCCTGGCAAGCAGGTCAGGGCTAATTGCTCTCAAGAGCTTCTGGGCCTTGGCCAACTGGTATCTGGAGACACTAGCCCTTGTGCCAGCTGGACTGCTGAAGCAGCCCTAAGAGTTCCCTGTACCCCTTACCCACCAACAGCAGGTGGCTCCAAGGCTGCACACCTGCCAGACCCAGATCTTCAAGGCCAGAGCCCACTGGGTGAGAAGGCGGAGGAGTGGTCTGCTTACTTCTTCAGAATAAACAAGAGCAAGGAGAGGCCCATGATATGCCCAAGAGATGGTGCAGGAGCAGAGCACTGGTTGAAGGAAAGCATGCTGAAAATGGTGATGGCTTTCTACCAAGAACTCTACACCACATGATGGAAGGACCCAGGAGGCATGCAGCAGTGCCTACAGGGGCCCACCCAAACCCTTGGAAAAGCTGAGCAACAGCAGCTGGATCAGGAGTGGACACAGAAGGAGGTCAAGCAGACTCTTTGGAAGTTCAGCAACAGTAAGACTCCTGGGTTGGATGGCCTGCCCAAGGAGTTTTACATGACCTTCTGGGACCTGGTGGGCCCTGACCTGTTGGAGCTCTTTCAAAAGTAACTTCAGGAGAGCCATTTAGGGGCTGGGATGGACAGGAGCCTCGTGACCCCCTTGCACAAGAAGGGTCCACAGGAGGATTTGAAGAACTGGAGGCCTATCACCCTCCTGAACTTTGACTATAAGTTGCTGGCCAAAATCTTGGCCAAGCAATTTAAATCTGTCCTAGGTTCTATCATCCATGAGGACTAGTCATGCATGGTACTAGGATGCCACATCCACAGAGCCCCACTGCAACTGAGGGACATGCTCCAGCTGGAACAGGACAGAAGGCAAAAGTGGGCGGGGAAGTGCTGAACCTGGGCCTGGAAAAGGCCTACAACAGAATGTCACACCAGTTTCTCTTCGAGACACTGAAGTGAATGGGTGTCCCCTCAAATTTCATCACCTGGATAAGGATGCTGTACATGAACATGAGTAGCAAAGTTCTGGTCAACAGATTCTCGAGCATGCGGATTGTGATAGAGTTGGTGGCTGCCCACTCTCCCTGATCCTTTTTATCTGTCATTGAAGCCCCTGGCTCAGCACTTCAGGCAGACTCAGGGATGCACAGAGTCCTGATTCACAGAGGAAGCAAGGAAGAGACCAAGGTTCTGGCCTACATGGATGACCTGAATGTCCTGTGCTGGAATAAGTGGGCTGTAGAGAGAGTCCTGTGGCACACACGGATCTACAAGGCAGCAGCAGGGGCCAAGCTCAATGTGAGCAAAAGCACCTGCCTGACTGTGGGTGAGCTCGGGGACCTGAAGTCCCTGAAGGTCTTGGTCCCCCATGAGGGGGTGAAAATCCTCAGGGTAGAGTTTGACTCTGAGCTGAATGGAAAGATAGCCTGGGAGAAAAAGGAGGCCAAAGTGAATCAGAGACTGGGTCTGTGGCCACCTCTGGGACATATGCCACCTCTCCATGGGAGAGTCCATGGCACTCATGAAGGCAGTGTTGCTACCAATGCAAAATCCAGAGAGCCATGTGCATCTTCTTACCCATCTCCATCCACAGAATGGAGAAGGTGGCAAGAAAGACCCTAAACAAAGAGAACTGGGCTGGAGGCCAGACACCCACCTGTTCCTGTGGGCATGGTACACAGCCAGATCTGCAAGCTAGCAACTGGGCCAGAGTCCAAAACAGCCTGTCTTGTCCCGTATTTTAAAGGTCACGTCCTGAGGCTGTGGGGGATGTGTGCTCCAGCCAGATGGAAATTGTGCACTGTGAAATACCCCTGGTTCTACAAGGTGCTGAAGGATTTTTGGAGTGAGTGCAGACTACAGAAGGAAAGCCCAGAGACCATGTCCAACCACAGGAAAATACAGAAGGCAGTCAGAGACAGAAATGGGCTATCGACCATGGAGCTGCTCCCTGATGATGACTGCCAGGCCATCTGGGACTGGATCTTCCACAAAGACCTAAGAAAAGACCACAGAGACTTGAACTAGCTCATAGCTCATGGCATACTTCCAGTGAAGGCATAGAGGCACAGAGTGAGATGAGTCTAGATCCAGCTGTCTCAGAGAAAGCTGCCAAGATGTGAATGAGATCATCGACCAGCTCTTTTAGCTCTGCCCTATGGCAAGAAAGTGTGGAAAAAGGCAAGCCGGCTCCTAGAGGATGTAACAGGAGTCAGGCTGATGGCAAGGGAGGCGGCACTGTATGGACACCTGACTAAACAAAACATCAGTAGTCTCAGACAACCCACTTCAATCTGTTTGTGTCCTGTGTCAGGTGCACTCTGGGGCAACGCAGGAATCTCCTTATGTACAGTCACATTAAGCTTGAGCAAATGAACTGCTTTAAAATGTTTCTGAGCAAACTCAGTCCTACTACTAGGAAGCAGTGGGAGAGGATGGAGAGGATGCAGCCAACTCCATCTGGAAAAGAGACACATGGCACAGGCTGTTCAAAGCCCCCTGGGAAAGGAAGTGGACAGGGAGAACAAAGGGGACAATAACACAACTGGACCTTAACACAGCAAGGAGGACAACAACAATTAGTGAATGAACTCCAACTAGCTACAAGTATCAAGGACAACAAAAAGTCCTTTTTTAGGTGTGTGGAGCTGGAGGAAAAGCATGGGCAACATTGGACCCCTGCTCAACCAAATGGGACAACTGACAACCAACGACCCAGAAAAAGCCAGCTTGCTAAATGGGTACTTTGCATCTGTCATTTACCAGTCCCAAGGGATGCCCCTGCCCATTACAGGACAGGAAGACCTGAGTGAGGGAGATTCCTTACCCTCCATCAATGCTGACCTCATGAAGGAACACCTTGAGAGGCTGGATACCTTCAAGTTAGCTAGCCCAGACAGTTTACACCCCAGGGTACTCAAGGAGCTGGCAAGCATCATGGCTCAGCCCTTGGCACAGATCTTTGAGAACTCCTGGAGCTCTGGAGAAGTGCCCAAAGATTGGTAGAAGGCCAATTTGGTACCTATCTTCAAGACAGGCAGCAAAGTGGATCTGGCAAACTATAGGCCCATCAGCCTGACCTCTATCCCAGGGAAGGTCTTAGAAAAGATTATCAAAGAGACCATTCTTAACAGACTTGCTGATGGCAACATCCTGAGGGATACCCAGCACAGGTTTGTTGTGGGTAGGTCTTGCTTGACCAATCTTATTTCCTTTTATGACCAGGTGACCTATCACCTGGAGAAGGGAGAGGAGATTGAGGTCGTATATCTTGACTTTAAAAATGTCTTTTAGCAAAGCTGGCCAACTGTGGCCTCTGCTTCATCACGATCCACTGGCTGGGGAATAGGCTCTGTGGTCAGACCCAGAGGCTGGTGGTTGATGGAAGTCAATTGTCATGGTGCACTGTGACCAATGGGGTCTCTCAAGGCTCTGTCCTTGGACCTATATTATTCAACATCTTCATCAATGATGTGAACATTGGAGTCAGAAGCAGACTAGCCAAATTTACCGACAACACAAAACTTTGGAGTAAAGCATCCACACCTGAGGACGGGAGGGTGATCCAAGCTAACCTTGACATGCTCAAGAAATGAGCAGATGAGAACCTGATGATGGTTATAGGCTCGGCAGTGCTAAACTGGCTAGCACTATGGACACCACAAGATGAACATGAGCCTTCAATGTGATGCTGCTGCTAGTAAAGTGAGCAAAATGCTGGCTTGCATCCATAGATGCTTCTCAAGCAAATCCCAGGACGCTATTCTCCCATTATACTCAGCCTTGGTGAGGCCAGCTGGAGTACTCTGTCCAGTTTTGGGCTCCACAATTCAAAAAGGATGTGGAGAAGCTTGAAAGAGTCCAGAGGAGAGTCATGCACATTATCAGAGGTCAGAAAAGCAGACCTTATGATGAGAGGCTGAGAGTTATGGGACTCTTCAGCCTAGAAAACCCTCTTCAGCTTTTTCAGCAGGCTCAGGGGTGATCTGATAGTTGCCTATAAGTTTATAAGGGGTGCTCACCAGGATCTGGGGGAATGTTTGTTCACCAGAGCACCTCAAGGGATGACATGGTCAAATAGTTATAAACTCCTCCAAGACCGTTTCATGCTGGACATAAGGAAGAACTTTTTTACTGTCCGAGCCCCCGAGGTCTGGAATAGACTGCCATTGGAGGTGGTTCAAGCAATTAATTTGAATACCTTCAAGAGACATTTGGATGTTTATCTTGCTGAGATCTTATGACCCCTGGAACAGGGAGCTGGACTTGATGATCTTCTAAGGTCCCTTCTAGCCCTAACATCTATGAAATCTATGAAACAGAATTAGCAGCAGTGAAAGCAACATTTACAGTAACGAGGCTCATGAATAAACTGATAAAATAAGAACCCACAAAAACAGATTAGTATAGTCTAGCTGAATAAGATATATAGTAGTGCCCATTGAATCCAGGTCCCCTCAGCACTGACTGTTTTTGAAGTCATGGTTAGCCACTACATTGAATACATTTTGACTTCCCCTTCACTCCCACAGCTGAGCTGTCCTTTTCTTTCTCATTTCCAGTGCTTCCTGTTTCTTCACCAGGCTCAAATGTCTGGTAAATATCACCAAACAGGGTCCCAAACAGTTCACCCAGAATACCTCTGTAGCCTCTTTTCTGAACCTGGCACACACAATTAGTGTGGCCCCACCTTCATGAGGTGAAGCTGGACCAGGTTGCCCTATGCCTCATGTGTATATAAGTTTTTGTACCCTTTTGGCTTTGGATTAATATCATGCATAGTTTTTACTACAAACAAGTAAGCACCAAACTGCTGCTTAAAAGTGTGTTTATGGAGTACCTGCACTAATACTTGCAGCAGTTTCAAAAAAAGGTAAAAAGCATCCATTCTGGATGAACTAAATCTATGGGTGCTATATGCAAATTACATCAGCTCTGTTTATTTCAGGGTCGATTTTTTTCAAATTTGCTCCTCACATCCATGTGTTCAGGGAGAGCAAGGTCTGTCAGCAAAGAGATGGGGAAGTGTCTTCAGGGGGAAAGAAGGTGGAGAAGACAAAATTTAATTATTGGGAAATTGTCTTATAGCCAAGGATGTCTTATATTTGAATAACTATAGTAGGTAGATAATGAGTTAAACTTATTTCTTGTGAACACGCATTTAAAATATATTATTAACACAGAAATAAATAATCAATGCCAAGTGTGTGTGTGTGTGTTTTTAAAATGTAGCCAGGTTCAACCTGCAGGAGCCTTCTATCAATTTTTCATTTAATTAGTGTCTTCAAGATGCTGATGTCCTCCAAGGAAGTTTTTAGTTTTTTTAAAGGTCATTGAAGCTCTCAGCCTTATTTTTTCCAGCAAACAAATTAAAAAAAAAACAAACCTAAAACACCCTCTTACCTTTTCTTTCCAACCACACTTTTATTTTATTTTCCTCCCAACGTTCTAAGGTATTAACAAAACAAAGGAAGAACAAAGTATACATCAGATGTACAATGTTGTACAACAGAATATATTAACTTTTAATTTCACTTCAAGAAATATTTGGAAGTTCTCCTTCCCCTATGCCCAGAAAAAAAGAACAACAAATAATTCTGAAAAAATGTGAATTGAATGAAAAACGTTTTGTTCTGCTTGCAAAAATTTTGCAGCAGTTCTCCATCCCTTACTATTCCAAATGAAAATGTTTACTGTATAGGTGAACAAATGATGATTTTATTGTCGGTGTCAAGAGTAGACCTCTCCTGTCATGCCCCATTCCACCTTTCACACCAGACTTGCGAAGAGGTTAGTAGCTTGTGTACATAACTATAATAATACTTAGCTCCCAGGGAATGTGTTTTACAAATGAAGCAAATATCTCAATATTACAGTGACAAAACAGACACAGGGAGTAACATGAGCTGTCTAGGGTTATCCAGCAGGCCAGTAGCAGAGCTGCATGCAGAATGCAGGATACAATTCCAGTCCAGCATATGAACAACAGGCTCACTCTACTTCACCAGATTAAACAGACATCAATCCTAATGGAGAGGGAGGAATGCATTTGCCAGACCTTTGGTTTCTTATCCATTTCTAAAATGGTTACCTTTTCCTAGTGGGCCCGATGACCATTAAATCTGGATGATTAAACCAGCAGGCCAGAATCTGCTTTCTGTTCCAACCAAACATAAGTCCTATTACACTGTCTAAAACAATGAAATATTCTAGAACATTTATGGTTTTAAGGTAAAGGGTAAATTAGATGACTCAGATAATTATTCACTAGTTAGCCTGGCATTAACCCTAGGCAAAACAAAAGAACAGTTAATGTTTAACAGAATGAAAGCAGGGAAATACAATTAACACAGGTCAACAGTTGTACAATCTTGTTGCACTTAATTCCATTGTTTGATGCAATTTTACAACTACCTGATGAAGTCAACAGATTGGATATAATTTAATTAGATTTCTGCAAATTGTGTAATTTTGTACCCATGACTGTTTAAAAAAAGCACTAAACAAAATCATTTTGGGATATATATTGAACAACATGACATGAAATCCCAAATGTAACTGTTAGTAGGGAATTCTTCAACAAGTTGGAGGTCCCATAGGAATCAGTTCTTAACCCAGTGCTACATTTTATCAGAAAGAAAACATAAAAATTACTCCTTTTGAGTTTGTTGTGTCATCAGTAAGTATTTGCAGATCTTCACATGTGCAGTAAAGAACATCATATTTTGGCACCAGAAATGGGTTGCATTTTGGGACTCACCACTATTTTGTTTTCCCCAAGGAAGGGAGGGGCAAGTCTGTGGAGGCCTTAACACAAGATTGGATGCCTTTCTAAAATAAATAAATATGCTCTAGCTCAACCAGACGTCATTGGTCTTGATAAAGGAATTCCTGGGAGAAAAAAAATGCCTATGTAGGTCAAACTACTTGATCATAAGAGCTTCTTCTGCCGTCTGTGGTGTTACATGGATCAAGCAGAAAAGTTACAGAGTGCTGAATTTTGCCTAAAAACTGTGACAGCCATTAAGTTCCCTTACTTGTGTTATTACAGTTTTTGCTCAAAAGCCCAAAGTTGGCTATTTAAGAGCAACTGCAACATGGCAAATTTACCAGATGTCAGCTGCTCCACAGTGACTGTTCTGTATGCCTGCTCTCTCTTGTAGTAAGCAGAAACTAAATGGCAGTAATTAAGCATTTGTTTCATTCAGGGGTAAATTACCCTAGCTTAACACCTATTTACCGGGAATTAGATCTGATTCCCCCAAACAGATGATACATGTAAACACTTTTTTTTTTTTTAAACACTCTACAATTTGTTCAGCTGCACACAACCCAGCGAGAGTGGGTTACAGAAGGAGTTGGTGTCCTTTTTCCTTCTGGCTGTCTCAGGTTGAAAAAAAGCCTCTGAGGTTTGCCTATGTCCTTACACCAACACAGCTACAACCAAAAACTCAGAGGTTTTCAAGCATTAATCAGTGTCTTATTTTGTAATGTCTGTCTAATTTGCCATAAAAACTATACCCTAAGCAAACAGCCCTTACAAAGCATTACTTTCCTACCTTGTCTGGTAACATAGTCCTCAACTGTTAATCAGCATTTTCACTGAAGCACCCAGCTAGTTTGAGAGTATGGGCAAATCTTTGGCAGAGTGATATTACCCACTTTGCCCACCACTTGCAGCCTAATCCATCTCCATATCTCCCAGAGTAAATGCAGAAATCTAATATCAAAAGAATAAGATTATAACCAATAGAAATTGTCAACCACATATCATTTTTAATAAGAGGGTGGGGGAACTATTAACAGAGCCAAGCAACTTCAGCACTCTATTAGTTAGGCAAAATCTGCCTATACAGGAAAGACATAAAGTGGTGTAATCTGTGCCATTATTGTGGCTCTTCATAATCTCCTCAGCAAGGCTCTACAATGTTCATCCCATTCATAGATTTTAAGGCTAAGAAAAAAATCCTACGATATTTAGTTTGACATCATAAAATAGAATGTCCCTAAATCAACATGTGCTTCAGGACCATAAGCTCAGATTGAACTAAAGCCTATCTTTAAAAAGACATCCAATCTTGATATTAAAAACCCTCAATTCTTGTTAACTTGATCCAACAGTTATTTACCTCACAAGTAAAAACACACACCTTATTTTAGTCTGAGTATCACTAGTTTCAACTCCCAAAGAGTTGATCTTGTACCATTGTCTAAATAAAGAACAAATTTCTGCTGCCAAAGTACCATATATTAAGACTGCCCAAGTAACTCTTTAACCTTCTTTTTGATAAATTAAATTAATTGAACTTCCTGGGGCCTCACTATCTGATGCATTTTCCATTCTTTTAATCATTGTTGATTATAATGTAAACAAAACAAAATATATTAGGTCCATCTTTTGTGTTTCTCTGTATATACTTATGTTTCTGCTGGATTTAAAATACAATTTTAAATAACTAAAGTTATAGATCATTAAGCTGAAAAAAAGTTTGCCCGTTACTGCCGTTTTACCATCTTGCCCCATCTTGTCTCATTAGCAGGAACTGATTGAGCATGAAGGTGTTCCCTGGCTGTCAGTAGATAAAGTAGGTGCTCTTGGCTTTCATCTGTTCTGAATTCTCCTTGTCTCATTATCTTCACAAGGTCAGATTCTTTGACACTGGGACTGCTTGCTTAGCACTCCATTCTGGTAATTACTTGCCTGGCAACCTTAACCATAAGTAGATTGTGTATATATGGCAGCAATGAAAGTATCAGCATACAGGCCAACAGCCATATATCCATATAATACAAATATCGTTAGAAACATGTTCATGCTACTACTTTAATTGTTATTGTTCTATAACAACACATTGCCTGAAACACAATATACGCATTAAACAATAGTTTTATACCTCAACAGCAATGAAATCTGAATCACAATCCATCTTTTCTAATATATTTTTTCTTGTGTGATCCTTGAATTGCATATTCAACAACAGTTAAAATACTAACATCAAGTGACAAAGGGTAGGTGAATTTTAAAGGCAACTTCTATTGTATGCATGTAGTAAAAGCTATACTGAAAATTGGTGCATCATATTTCGAAAGATGACTTTCTTTCACCTGTTTATCATAAGAAAGAAACAGAAAATCTATCAAGAACATCTGATTCAGCTCCTTTATTATTCCATTTTACATTCACAAAAGTGAATTTTTAAATCTGTGCATCCCTTTTGCTTTCCTTTCCCTTGTCTCAACTATAAAGTTCATCAGCTTTGACTAACAACATCCATGTAACCTGTGCTGGCACACTTGGCTGGGTGATGTGCCAGATTTCAGGTCCTCAGGGTGCCAGTAGCCCTGGGAGCCCTCTCAAGCAGATCTGCTGACTGAGGTCTCCCATGGAAAAGCATCCCTCATCCTCACTGCCCAGGAATTCACTTGGAACCCAATGAACACATTGTTTCTTTATTATATACAACCAATCTATATACAGAAAAAAAATAAAATAAATATAATAACAAGAAATGATAATAAAACCAACAATTTGGAGAAGATTTATAACTGCAACATTAGATAGATAGTTCCAACAAACTGTGTGGTTCCACTTGTGTTAAACAACCTCAATAATTACATTCACCTGGTTATAACCCTTTAAACAGTCATCCTCCCCCCCTTCCCATAACTCAATAGAGTCCCGTCTGGTCACAATCCACTTCCCAGCCAATAAATGGCAACACAGCTATAACCATGATCATCTTCTAGATGGTAGAGGTGAGGCTTCTGCTGCTCTATGGAAAATGGACTCCTTTGATCCTTCCTGACTACACAGCAAAACAAGTCTCCAGGCAGCTCTTGCAGTCAATAGGCTCTCTTTTGTTTCCTTCTGGAAATACACTTCTGCAAATACTATGGGATTAGGTGTCCTCTCGCACACCCATGTAGTTTGTGTCCTTTCAGCCCACTCCCGCTCTGGGCTGTCTTCCCCTCCTAGCACCTCCACCAGCAGGCAGAGGATCTCTCTCTGCAGCTCTCCATTTCTGCAGCTCCAGCTTTCCCAGCTCAGAGGCTTCCCTCTGCAGGTCTCTGACTATGCAGCTTCTTCCCACTCCCAGCAAGCCTGCCAGCTTTGCTTACCAAACCCCTCCCTACTCTTTCCCTGGCACCTATGTCCCTGGTTGCACAGCTCCAAACCCAGTGGGGAGCCAGTGCCTCATGGGATGACACAGACTCTTCCCCATTCTGATGTTTGCTCCCTGGGCAAGTTTCAGCTCCATTTCCCCTGGCTGAGGGGTTGACTCTCTACCCCATCTCTCCAGACTGGAGTTGGCTCCTTTCCTGCTTCTCTCTTCTTCTTTTCCCTCCCTCAGCTTTTTATGGCTCAATAGCAGCCAATCAGAGCCCTCCGTTTGCAATAGGGGCTCTGGTCACAGTTCAAATGTTCCAATAAAAAGCATGTGCTGTGCACTCCATACTCTCCTGGTCTGGTAAAAGTAATGAACCCTTTGCAAAGTTGCCGCCCTTTGCCTGAAGAACTCTTAAGCACAGCTCGCTCACTCAGCTTGCAGCAGGGTGAGCTTTGCAGCTGTTACTCTCATATTGTGTTTGGGTCATCTATATAGGCATAGTCATAGCACAAATGTACTTTTCATATTCTAGAGAAAAATATATTAGGAAGATAAAAGTATTCAGTACCCAATACATTAATAGCATGCCATGTCCAAACTAAATCCTACGTTAGAGTTTAAAACTATTTTTTCCTGTTATCATAATGTATCTTCAAATCACCTCAAATGCTTCTTAAATCTGAATAGATATTAATGAAAAAGTTTCCACATGACCTATTTAATGTGATTTACATGATTTTTGGCATATCTAAATAAAAGCCATTCATGAAGACACTGGGCATAATATTTTGCATTATTATTGCCAAGTGGCTATGCATGTATAATATATTTATTGCACCTTCTACCAAAGTTTCACAGTTTCACAGTAGCTAGGGTCAGGAGGGACCTGAACAGATCATCTAGCCTGACCCCCTGTCACAGGCAGCAACGAATGTTGGGTTCACAAGACCCCAAACAGGTGATCATCCAAACTCCTCTTGAATTTGCCCAAGGTAGCAGCAAGGACAACTTCCATGGGAAGTTGGTTCCAGATTTTGGCCACCCCAACTGTAAAATATTGCCTTCTGATCTCCAACCTAAACCTATTCTCCATCAGC
>JAGPOW010000261.1:59601956-59685062 GCA_030014935.1 Caiman crocodilus | reverse complement strand
TCACCCTTCATGAGTTTGTAGGCAGCCTCCAGGTCCCCCCTCAGCCTCCTTTTGCTGAGGCTGAACAGGTTCAGGTCCTTCAGTCTCTCCTCATATTCTTTACTGTTCTGCTGCCCTCTCGCCAAGCAGGTGGTCCTCCTCTGAACCCTCTCCAGGCTGGCCACATCCCTCCTGAAGTGAGGCACCCAGTACTGTATGCAGTACTCCAACTGCGGCCTGACCAAAGTCACATAGAGGGGGAGTAAAAGTTCTCACACCATACTTAAAAAAAATATATCTATATTTTACAGACTGAAAAAACTAAAGACTAGAGAGTTTAAATTAATGACCCAATAGTCTTACAGAAAAATAATGGCAAAGTAAAAAAACCAGACTCAGTTCCTCTGGCTTCCAGTTTCATAATATAATCAACCTACATTAAATGACCTTCTCCCACCTATCACCCCAAGCTCTTAGAATACAAAACACACCTTCACTGTGCAGCTACTTTCATACAGTGAAGCTTTGTTCTCTATTTAATCCCTCAGCATCTTGAATCCTGATACACTCATGCTTGGGAAAACAAATGCCCATAATTCTTATACTTTCTTGCCACTAAATAACTATCTCTAACTCAGAACTCTGTTCTCTCTACCCTATTCCTTTATCACCAACAACCACATGCTGGGAAGCTCTGTTGATTGTTTTGGAGGCTTATGCTGTACTTTGGCAAAACATAAGCCCAGATTCTCTGCACCATGGTTCATCCCTCTGCTAATTATAGCTCATGCTGCCTGGATGTCAGGGGTCAGAAGCTTTAGGGAATAAGTACAGACAACCTTTTATTCTATTTTTACTGGGCCTGCCAACTGCCCCATTGTTACTTGCTTTTCACAAGGTGGAATGCTGTCACCAGACTATAAAACCAAAATTTGCTGCCCTGAAATACTGTATTTTAACATCACCTGAATTAATTCATGCACCTAGTAGATATTTATTTGAAAAGAAATGTGTTAAAGGAAAACTGAGATTTGGTTTTGTTAATGTCAGAATGATTGCAGTCAGCTTACACTGGGCTCAACAGGATAAGTGAAGTTTTTTACAGACAAGAGTTCAGGAGTAAATTAAAACAGGGAAAAATGTACAGCCATTCAGCTGTAAAAAAAATATTTTAAATGCTGGTAGGTTTCAATAGATATCACAATCAGTTTTATAGGCTACTGAAAGAAGTTCAGAGAGGCAGCTCATGAGTTCTAAGCATTAGCTTTCTTCTCTTTTCAGGTACTTTTTTCATTGTATGATGAAGCCCACACAGTGCTCAGCTTCTACTTAGCATTTTTGCTAATGAGGACATTCTGAGAGGTAGAAACGAGACATTGCTAGAACATACTATTGAAGCACGGAGCAATGTAAAGGCAGATGAGGGATGGACTCAACAAGGTTTGAAATGAAAGAGAAATATGGCAAGAATTAAAATTTTAGTAAAAGCAGTTTGGATGGGCTGAAGACCAGTTACATGTCTTTTGAGGTACTAGAAAAGGTAATGATTTAGGTCCTGCAGTGAATAATAACAACTGTGAATGAGGAAGTGAACAGACCTTTAATGATAGACCATGTGGCTGCCTCCATCTTGATTTCCCCTTACTCCCTAGGGATCATGTTCAAATTCCTTACCTAATAATTCCTAATAATAATTCCCTTGTATGGAACTGTCTCCAAAGTCTAACCCTTAACACTACAGAAAGAAAAAAAATGCAATAAGCCAAAACTGAAGACAAACAAAGAATAGGCCAGGGTTTTAAGTAGTGAAAGAGAGACTATTGCAGAGGAAGGGAACAGAATTGGATATTCAAAACACTAGCTCAAAATGACAAGTCTCATGTCAGATATGGAAGAAGGATGTACCTTGCAGCTAATCCCAAAAAAGCATTCCTTACTCTATCAAGACATGCAGCAATTTCAGTGGGACAACTTGCTGGGTGATCAAGAGTTCAGTTTCAGTTCCATCAGTTCCATACCTTCACCTACAAGCACCCTTATAACAAGAGTAGAATAAAGAAAATAACTCCTCTGTTTTAACAAACTTAAAACTTCAGTAGTTGCTAAGGAAGTGAACCAACTCTGTTTCCTTAACCACTGAGCTTCTATATATTTTATTTGTTATGGTAAGACGTTCTCAAATAAGAGCCAAGGAAACTCTGAAGGAACATGTATAGACTTCTTTACATTACCGAGCCAGCATGCCTCAACCCAGTTCAAGGAAAGAAGATAGATCCACCAACATTCGCAATCAATTCTTTTTTTAAGACTAGACACAAAAAGAAGTCAACTCTGGGGTTGACATTTGACCACCTGGAATTAGACAGATACCAAACAACTCATTTGTATCAAGGCCAAACTATCATCCTGATGCTAGTGAATTTTACATATCTCTTCCAGGTAGGCTTTGAATTTGACAGGATTTGGTGGCAAAAAAGCAAAACATTCAAAATCTTATTACTTATACCCTAGTCCAGGGATAGATCCAGAAAGAGTGCTGGGAGCAGGGGGTTCAGCCACACATGCAGTGCTGGTTACTGATCCCAAACCCCACTTCTTAAAATCCTGGATTTGCCTGTGTCTGAGTCATCTAATGCTCACAACAAATGAAGTTTAATAAAAGCTGACAATACCATAGCTTTCAATTCAGGATATCTCCTGAAATCTCCTGAAAGTTTAGTCTGTGTCAGAACACCACTGCAAAATGAAAGTGGAATTTGGGGTAAGACCAGGTAATTTGACCTAGAGAAAAAAGTTGTTAATTTTGTTTGGAACCACTTCATAATATTTGCAAGTTTGACAGACTTTATCTTTTTATGTTAAACAATAAAAGATAGATAAATAGATACTGACTGCTTGAAAATGCAAATACAGTATTTGGACATTTAAAAAAAGGGGGTGGGTGATACATTTATGGAAGAAGTTGTGTATTGGTTGCATCATTTTAAATCAATAGCTCCCTTTACCATATACATAGTCCCTTTGGGTTTACTCTTTGGTCCTTCTATGTTGGCAGGAAGTCAAGGGGATAGGCCAAGAACAGTGGGTTTACCTGATTCCTGTTTCCAGCAAATTCTATGCATTATGAATACTAATGGAAACTTTGGTAAGGACATCCATGTAGGGACTTGTATGATACAGTTCATCACAATCAGCTGTGCCATGTCATTGTGAACTCTTCAGGATGCTTTTCTCCTATGCTTTCATATAGTTCTTGGAATAAAAATGAACTTCAAGTGTGTGCTCAACGTGGTTCCATTGCATTCACCATACAATGATGGACTGACATCATTATGGACCTGCTGTGAAGAGGGTGCTGAGAGAAACAGCCACAAGATCCAGCTCCCACTGAACATATAAAGCAGGTTGGTGAGGGTAGATTTGGAGAGCATACCAATGGCTAGTCAAGGAGAGGGCAACAGTAACCAAAGATCAAGGGACCCCAAAACCTTGAACCAGTTGGCACAGAGACAGAATGCAAAAAAGACAGTTGCTACAACTGAAGGCCTAGGCTGCAAGAATGGCAGAAAGTTACCCTGGAGACCAATGCTGTGGATGCAAATATTCCATTCTATTCCCAAATATTCACAAGTCTCTATACTGATCCATGACAACCTGGGAATCCCACTCAGTTTTAGGGGTTGTTTGTTTGTTTGTTTGTTTTTCCCTGGTGGAAACTTTTTGCACTATTTCCCCTTAAGTTAAAAATAAAAAATAATTAAAAAGTTTTATGGAGTTTCTTCAACACAGAGAAAACAACTTGGAAGGAAATAAAATCTTCAAAAAGATGACAGGGCAATGCAATGGTTTAGTCAGAACCTGTAACTTTTCCACAGATTCCTGTCATTTTACCATATTTCTTTGAGCTTTGTTCCAGGAAATCCGCCAATAAAAAGCAATGCTTCAATCAAGTCTGGTAAAGATTGGTACAGTCAAGCAGTCCAAGCACTGCCTTGGGAGCCTTGTACTACACAATGGTAATCCTGACTGACACCAATTCTTCCTGTGTCCTGGCTCTATTAACCTATTGTCAAGCGGGGAATAATAACTATCAACCTCTTAAAGGAGCTGTGACAAATTAGCTAAATGTTGTAAAATACTTATGCCAAGAGTCTGAATCATTTTCTTTGTGATCCACACCTTAAAGGATTTTTTTTCAGGACTGCCTTTCCATTTGCAATTGCGTAGACCAACTCTTTACTGATTCATGCTACATAATAACATCTGAGGACAAACAAATCTGGCTGAAGTTCTTCCAACAAAATATTTTGGATTTTGGTCAGAGATTTTTTGTGAAAAATGTAAGCATAATTATAAGCACAAGAAATGTTATATTTTTTAACAATGCAAATTTCCATTTTGGACACCTTTTCTAAACAAAAGGAGTCTTGAAAATGGAAATGGACACTATTCTACCCTTCACAGTGCAAACTACTGAAAGGTTTTGAAATTTTCCAAAGACAGGCTTTTATTGTTTGGCCTGATCTAAATTCCAGCCAGTCTTCTACAGCCTACTGACAAGAGCTCCACAAACTAAAATTTTAAAATATACCACTTTAAGTAATGTAAAGCAAAAGATTCTCCTGCTTGTATCCACTCAGATTGCAATAGGTTATTATTTATTATAGATAATAGTTCCAAGTACTGAAAATGTATTCCATTCATAAATCACAGTGCACAAAGGACTTAGTGTATATTTAATTGTTCAAGAGATAATATGACACATTCTTAGAAACAGTTTTTGTGTTCTCTAATATTTTATTGACAAAATTCAGTTTGATGACTTGTTGTCAACTATAAAACACTTATCTGGAAATATGCAGGGGTTTTTTTTTTTAATTTCTTCCTAAGGAATTAAAAAAACATGTTAACCAGCAGCATTATCAGCTCTTACATTTTTTGATGATTCCTGTAATACTTGGTATTTCTTTGAAACTCCAAATTTGTAGTCATGTTATTACCATACATGATGACCTTACCTTTCAAATAATAATAGCAATGTTAATGATATCAAACATTCCTGATTGCAGAGAAAAGATTGAAAACTGGAATCTTTTAAAACAGTATTCAAAAGACAAAACTTAAGGTTTCTTATTAGGACCGATTATTTTTAAGCATATGGGGTTGGTAGTACATTGTGGCCAATGCCACAATGGGTAGGACACTGTTTTAGAAGGATGAAGATACAGGTTGGAATCACCTCTGGTAAAGACTTGGGAACTGAACACAGGTCTCCGTTCTTGAGTAAGTGTTCTGTTAGGTAATTGGATAAAGAGTAGGTGGTGGCAGCAATGCCATAACTGGCCATCATTCTTAAAATAAGGGTCCGTTCTCTCTGCTCAGTTCTCAGAAAGAAATAAGTGCCTACCTTCAAGACAGTGTTCTGGGATTTGGATCCCAAGTGGACAGTGGTGCCTCCCCACAGGTTTGAGAAAGGTACCCTAGCCTCATGGTGTGAGAAATGTCAGATCATCTCCCCACTGTTTCTTATTAGCTAGCTCTAGGCAAATGCTCACTCAGCTTGCTGGCTGTTTTGGTTCCCAGTAACTTCTCTCCATGGATATATAGGGTGTGAAGGCATAGGGTTCTGGATTTCACTCAGAAACTAGGTACCTGAAATAAAAGTGCCTGGAATATCTAGTGTTTAGACTTGGAAAAACTTGATATTCATTAACAAATATCAGTGGAGGCTAGTGGGGGAAGGGGGGAGGGGGACAGTCACCCAGTACTGTCGATTTATTTAGGTTTTTGTATATTTTGTTGGAAAAACATGGGCCATATTTATCACCAAGCTCATACCAAATGCACTTGGAGTCAAATCTCCAAAGCAGTGGGTAAAATCTCAAGTTGTATCTGACTCTAAACATAGGTGTCTAGAGTCTCCATTGCTGCACACCTTTGGCAAAATGAATGTAAAACAGGACCGTTTTGATTTGGTGCCATTTCCCCCTCCACTTTGCACAAGTGTAAAGAGGTGCAAGATAGTGAAGGATTAGACCCAAGGACACTTTGCCAGTTAATCTAAAATATTAATCACTTAAATATTTTTAAAAATGGCTGTGGAAATAGCAAAGGGTGAAGCACTGTTCTTCTGGGGCCCTAAAAGCAATTCTGCTGTTCTTGAAATCAAAGGGATCAGGATTGGTCCCCTAATTCCTCGTGCTATCAGGCACCATTGCCATTAAATATCTGAGGATTCTTTGGGAGTTTTTTTGTTTTGTTTCCTACCTCTGCACAGCAACACAACTACAGATTTTATTGAGAGGAATGATTTTATAAACCAAAATCATGGAAAAGTAAGATAGTCCTTTATCCAGTCTACTTTTTCAAGAAGGCAGTCACAGACAACTTGATAATCTTGAATTGAATTCACAGATACCATGAATAGATAGTCTTGGTGTGATTCCCATTAAACCTAAATACAGCTTTAAGAATAGTTGGGCTTGTAGTTCTATAGTAAAGCCATACAAATTGGGGAAGAGAGCAAAAGAAATCTTTTGACTTGATTAAAAATGAAAATGTTGTTTGTTTTCTTTCCAAGGCAACACTTTGCTTTCCCTCTCCACCCAGCACCACACAAATAGTTTGGGCTTAACCTGAAAGTTTTGATTGAGACATGTTATTTCACTTTCTGGAGGTCTTTTAATTAAATATTAGCTTCAGTTTTAAACTGAATTTCTAGTGTAATTCAGTTTTACTGGAATTTTACTGCTTACATTTTAGATTGAAGTGTATTTACTGAAAACAAACTGCTTGCAGTTGAGGAGCCTTATAACAGATTATATTGGACCACAGCTTCATGTTATATTAGTGTTTATGCATTTCTCAAACATTCACTGCCGTGGTATGTGAGTGCTTGTATAGCCACCAATCACCAACTATAGCTAAGTGATGGGAATCTTTTAGGTAGACCCATTAGAATTTTTATGCTTTTTTTTTTTTCTTTTAATTCCAAGAAAACAGATTATGATGAGGTGGGTATTCTTAGGCTTCAGTCCTGATTTACCTGCACACCGGAAAAGACCATCGTCAACAAACAGGTTCAGTGCAAATGTAGGGCAAAGACCTGTTGGCAGAGACACTGACTTCATTAGGATTGCTTATAATTTACAAATGAAATGTGGCAGAAAGTTTCTCCAGGGCCTAGGCTGTAAAATCAATGGAATAAGTATTTATGTGTATTTCTGCTAACAAATCAAATACCATCCCATTGTGAATGCCACTGACATAAAAATAATATGAATACTTGTACCACTTACATCGCTACTTAAGCACCAAAAGGGGCCACTGGTGAAGTAACTGATATGAGAGAAGCAATGCAGGCCTCCAAGTTAACAAAAGCAAGCAAATAAAGCATCAGTTGATCTAGGGAAGACTCATAAGGAAAATATTTATGTAATTCAGCAGCCACTGAATTGTAGAAGTGGCACAAAGGGGCTGTGGCCAACACTGTAATACTGTGTATGTTGTGATGATTTGTTTTGGTCCCAGTTTGGGAGGTAGGTTTTATCTCATGAGCAATCTACAGATACCACTTTACTCTCTACTTCCTCTAATGCCTTTTTCGTTCTCATGCATCATGTCAAATGACCATACCCAGCAAAAGTGAAAACATGCCAATATTGTAACATCCTTTTTCATTTTCTGTTTCCATACCAAACACTTTCCATGCTCTTTTTCAGAAAAGGGATAGGGGTTAGACCCAGCACCCATTGAGAACTATTTTATGGTTTCCAATAGAAGCTGAATCAGGCATTACATTGTTCATTGCCCTTTAGTCAGGTGCACCATTACAGGTGTACAATCCACACTTTACCTTCTTTTTGCAGATTAGTACTGTACAGCCTAAATACAATTGTTTTTGCCTCAAAATTTCTTATTATTCTTTCATTTGAACCTGCAAAATATGAAACTTAAGTATTTACCTGAAATAAGTACTGCTCAGATATAGCCTCCCACACCATTTATTTTGTTACCTTCTCCTTCTGCTCAGTTTCTCTACTATTTTTTGAAGTTTTGTTATTTAAAAACACTTCTGTCTGTCCAACCTTCCATTAGAGTCAGCTTTGAGAGCTTGTCATGGCCAAGTGAAGTCAATGAAAATCCCAATTCTATATCAAAGGGACATTGTTTAAGTGACTTCCTGTATGTGAGGTCAGATTCTCAGGCAGTGTAAACTGGCATTCCTCCACTGACTTCAGTGGAAGAACACCAGTCTGCAATAGCAAAGGTTCTGAGTCATAGATTAGAAAGTCAAAACGCAGAATCTCCATTTCTGCAAAATTGTGACATTTTGAAAATCTCTTTCCTGAATTGGAATGAAAACTGGAAATGCTGAGAATTTTTATGGAAAGGAAAATGAAAATATATAATTTCAGAAAACCAAACGATTTATATTTAGTTTTCTTACACAAATGAAGTACCATGCTTCCCCCAACTTCTTGGGACTGTACTGACTGAAGGAGGCTTCTTAAGTGGCTCTTGGAACAGAGGGATATATTAGGAAGACCCCAACCATCAGACCAGATAAGGGATGAGCCAAATCACAGAGGCAGAGAGCTTAGGTGTCACAAATGTAGGCATGAGACAAGGTTCTCTTGATTGCCAGGACTTCTGCTGTGGAGCAGGAAGTCGAAAACCTGATGGCCTCAGATATAGCTCAGTCTCCAAGGGCCTTATGAGTGCCTGGTACTGTGGCAAAGATACCAAAAGCCATGAGAACCCTGGCTTGGCCCTCAGTTCCTCATCAGGAAGGCTCAAATTCTGAAGAGCTCCTCCAGGGCTTCCAGGCATGCAATTCCATGACGAGGGAACCCAGGCACACAATTCCATGACAGGCCCAGCCTCATGCTGAGATTCTCAGGGTTTACAGGTTCCACATTGCTGACCTAGGAGCTAGGTGCTGAGCCCTGGTATAGAGAACTGTGGCACCAATCTCCAAGGCAAATCACTGTCCTGGAATCGTGGACACTGGAATCTCAGGGTTTCTCAACTCTGAGGAAGTCTACTGGATAGGACTGCCTCCAGAACTGTAGACATTGTAAGCCCAGACTTCCAAGCAGCCAACTGAGAGAAGAATCCATCAAGTAGGAAATTCTGAAATCTCACTGAAACCAAGATGCCACATTTTGGTTTTTGACCATTTGGCACTTTCCAGTGAAACCCTGCTGCAGTGGAAGATTTCTAGCCATCTATCTATACCATGGTACAAGTCAATGCAGGTTATATGTATGCATAATACAGGCCATAAGCCAGGAGAGAGCTATATTGCTTTTTTAAAAAACAACCTCCACTTGGATTGTAGGCAGCTTTTTTTCTATAGATAGTTTTCTAGCCATTTTCAATGAGAATGGGGGGGTGTTCTACTGTGGTCGATAAATCTTCATATCTTTAGTTTTTAGTGAGGTGAATTCACATCACATTGAGCATAATCGAATTATGCCTGAGTACAAAAAAAGGGACTGATTCCACTAGCCTTGTTCACACCAACTGAACGTAAATCTTGTACCATGAATCCAACCATCCTAAAGCACCACTTAGTGCCACTACGACTACAACTCTCCAGTTCAGGGATGTAAGTACTACAAAGGTCATGTACTTTGCATTGGCTTAGGAAGTGACTTTCATTCCATATAAGAGCTTTTCCTATAACTGCAGGCCCAGCTGTATCTGCAGAATCTTGAAATAATATCTTTGCAGAACCATAGAAGTTTCCAGCTAGAGCTAAAACCACTGGCTCATGCCCAGCTTGTTGTACTGTACTCTGTCTTACCTACAGAAAGGATTCAGGTTTTTCTTCCTCTTTTGAAGAAAAAGGTCTATTCATCCAAAACATGAAAAGTGTTGCTCGATATTCTGTGAGGTAAACAGCCCATAATCTTTAAGGTCAAACAACTACAGCTCCTTGAGAATGAATAATTAATAAGGATACACAAGATGTCAGAACTCAAGTTCCTCAGATTAGCTAAAATACAGATAAATTGGATTCTGACAAAACTAAATTGTGCTTAATAACCCTTAAAACCATGATCTCTGAAGCATCCCATGGTACCCTAGTTTCCCCTTGTCCAACTTCTTTCATCTTAATTTACGCCAGACAAAGACTAGTAAAAATAATGTTTGAACTTTAAGCAATAAAATCACTTAGAAAATCACTTACTTTATCACATACTTAATGTATTTTCCACAATGTCTTTTTTAAACTTTTTGACTATATTTGGCAGCCACAAAATTTCTCATCAGCTAAGAAAGCTGTCTCCTGAAATGACACCAGTGATACTTAGAGGAAAAATGCAATGAAACAGAATACCTTTGGGCCTGATTCTCTTCCCAACATCAAGTATACACAAGCCTAAGCATTTCAATTAAGCAGTACTGATCTACACCACAGTAGGCACATCTACACATTCATGAATGCGCCTTAGATACTGAGCATTTAGTTTAGTACTTGCTTAATAAAGTACTAACTCAATGTGCAGTACCTAGAGTTACACTACAATAGTGCCGGCACATGGTTATTTAGTGATACTTACTGCGTATTAGCCTAATAACATTGCGCAGTAGGCTATTAGCATGGTTTTTGCCGTGACGGGCTACTGCATAGTATTATTAGGCTAATGCTCAGTAAGCATCTTATGTAGCTGTACCCAGTGAGATAGGAATCGGGCCCATTGAACATACAGGGTACATGTACATACGCTGCTATAGCACTGATGTTACTGCACTGTCATTTACTACTTCCTTTTGGAAGTACTAAATGCAGTAACAACCTGTACTGCACTGTGCACATGAGGCAAATTGATTTTTAGGTACTACGTTGCACATTGCTACAGTGACGTCGCATCACATGTAGACATGCCCACAGTATCCTACTTTCTGCATAAAATAGACTAATGGGATAATACTGTTTTTGCTTTATGTTCTACTCTGGCTTCCTGTAAATTTGCAGATTAATATCTTCCCTGCTCCGTTGGAGAAGCTTATGAGATCTCTCCAATGTGCTTGAGAGCAACAAAGAGGCACACTCAGGGCAATTTCATTGCCTCATTTCCAGGTTTGGCATGCACAGAGTAGAAGCCAGATTGTGGGAGTGGTGTGCTTCATGGCAGCTCTCTCAGGATCACTATGGAAGTAATAGTGGTGGGGGCTGGACTTGATGATTTTCCAAGGTCCCTTCCAGTCCTAATGTCTATAATGTCTATGAATATAGATGTGCCTATAACTTAGATGTAACTTTCCCTGTTAAGAGCTCCATCTCACAAAACCACTCTCCGTCCACAGCTTCAGTCAGCAGGCACTGTAGCAGAAGTTCACAAGGTGTGGGGCAGGACATTTTGAATGAAATTACTGCTGGTGACTAGGAGTTGCCATGATCCTATCACAAAGTTATTGAGAGCCTTATGTAGTAAACTGTCTGTGCTTTCATTTATCATCATATGCAATTCAAGTTGATAATGCACTTGTGCTCCACCCCCTGCATCAATCAATTTCAGGTGAATGGGATTTTTTCTCATTTGCATCGATAGAAGGTGCACTAGGACTTTTAGTGCAGTCAGAGGTTTCCAGACAGAAAATTAACTGGACTCTTTGGAGACTGGAAGAGTCACAGAGCACCTGTACATGCCTCTGAGACTCCCAGCCACTGCCACACACTCATAAATGTAGACTCTACATCAGATGCAGGCACAGTATAGCCTGCTTCAGAGTTAAAATGAAACCTGAGGAGAGGCATAAAGAAGTTGAAAGATGTGAGAAGGCAGCTCTGTAGATGCCTGAAGAAAGCTTGTTCAAGAGATATGACAGGTAGGGTCAGCATCATACCAAGACTCCTGGCAGCCCCGGAAGAACTTTTAGTATCAGTCCCCCTTCAGCAGAGATGATGATAATAATAATAATAATTACCATTATCAAGCCCCCTTTCTGTCTGGGCCCCAGCAGCCACCCAGTTCACCCATGCCTGTGTCCAGCCCGGGTAAGATCAGAAGTAATCTCTGAATCAGCAATTCCCAAACTCTGACAGATTGCACACCACCAATTTAAAACAATAAAACCTTAAGTAGCACCAGCAAAGTTTTGTCATATAAAGTAATTATAATAAATCTGTTAACGTGTACCACTGACAGGTTGTCTGTGTACAACTGGTGGTGCTTGTACCACAGATTGGGAGCCACTGCTCTAATTAGTTTCAGTTGTTTGCAAGGGAGCCTTCAGTTACCACAGTGTGTTCATTTGACAAACACCCTTATAGTGAAAAACAGTCTTGTTGTCTGCAGATGATTTTATGCGTCTAATTTGGAACCCCAATAGAATCTCTCTCCCAGATTTAGTCAGGCAAGTCTACCTGTTTCTTACTATTTTGAACTTCAGTGAAGTGAGAATCTGGCCCTGTTTTCTAGCTTTGCCAGTTTATCTTCTTAAGTCAAGAAATATTGTTCTTTTCTCCCTTTTAGTAGTAGAGCAATACTTTCCTGGTTGGGCTGTACAAAACGGCACCATTCCATTTAAATTTTTGTTTTGACGAAACAGAATTTCATTTTGAATTTTGTTTTGAGTCAAAACCACTGTTCCATTTCATTTCATTGAAACAGTTTTGCTGTTTTGACACTGTTCTCAACATTTTGCCCATAGGCGATAATGGAAGAGCTCAAAACAGCCTAGAACTTTGTCATTCCTGGCCTGATGTAGATGAAACTTGCAGGAATGGTAGCTCCTTCTGATAGCATGAAGCCTGCCAAGTTTCAAGGAGATAAGTGCAGGAGTTTCAGGAAAACTGCACCTCAAAATCCTGAAAGCAAACTCACGTCACATGTATGTGTTATGCCACAGCAGGGTCAAAAGGTGACCTGTTAAGGTGTTAAGGCACAGAGGGAGTGAAAAAAAACTGGTGCAGGCCTGCCAGGCCCTGCTGAAGCCATAAAGCCTGCCAGCTGTTGAAGAGATCGGTGCAGGAGAAGTCTGGGTTATGGGGCCCTGCACCTCTAGCTGCTGACCAGCAAACTTGTGACATGGGTGGGTGACACTGTGTGTGTGTGTTAAGGTGTGCCCTCACTCAACTGGCACCAATTTTTAACCGTATTGGAAAAAAAATCTGACCTCAATACAGTTAAAAATTTAGGAAATTTAAATTTGAGTTTAAATCAGCAGAAATATCAGCAGTGGTTTTGTTTGTTTGAGGAGCAAGGGGGTGAACTTTAAAGGATTGATTAACAAATCAGTCAAATGTTGTTACAAATACTGGATGCAAAAACAAACAAAAAACAAAACAACAACAGAAAACCTGTCCGTAAATGAAGAATAAAGCCAATAAACCAACAAAACCTAAACAAAACCAAAATAATCCAAACACAAAGTAATAGGCAGCCAAGCTTGCCTAGTGGTTAAAAAACAGAGTCAGGCTACCTTAATTCCTATCTTGACTCCTACACTCAGATTCAGTGGATGCCATTCATTTTCCAGAATGTTATGACCTGTAAAATGGAAGTATAAAAAAAACCTTCCCAATCTACTACAGAAATACGTTTCAAAATGTTGCATATTAGTTAATATTTGTGAAGTGTGGTAAAATAAATTTGGGTCACTTGAATTACAACAGAAATGTGATCAAAGGAAACAGCCTGTCAGTACAGTAGCCCCTAATGCCATGTACTCCTGTGACAACTGTGGCAGGACCTGCAAGTCTAACATTGGTCTTTACAGCCACAAGAGAAAATGCACCACCAGTCAGTAGAATAGCTGCAATATCCACCATCACTGGCTGACGAATGGATGCCATGTATATTGAAATTATTGAATGAAAGATTTTGTAGAAGTCTTAGTTGTTACTCCTTACAATAATCAAACTATTTATATAGTTAGGGACATGAACAGCCACTAGAGCAATATATATTTTTCTTTTGCTTGTCCTTTAAAATTTATTTCCACAATAAAGAATTCAGTTAGTTTTAGGATGGAAATGTGGGCTCATAGGACAATATTTTTTGTGTAAGTGTACTGACTTCAACAGCTATGAATTTGTCCAAGACATTTAGAGTAAAGATGGTTGTATGCCAAAATCCAAAAGCACACACCTCTCAACTTTCTGAAAATTTCAATTCTACCCTGGTAATCTTGTAACACAGTTGTTGTTACTTGCAGTCAGGTGAAGGATCTGTCTAATTCTGCATCCCATCTCTTATGGTTGCTTCAGCAGTAGGCACAAGAACCCCATAGTATCTAGACAGACATAACCTTAAGGTTTCTTCCTAACTGTTCATAGTTAATGAATGGATAGGATCCAGATCCATTGCAAGAAGTGTTGACTGCTTCATTGGCAATGCATAGGAGGTGCATGTGGATGCATGCAGCAGCTACCAGTAGCATCTGCGGGTGGTCACCTCCCCCCCTGCCCTGACCAACACTGCTGTGGTGGCCTGTAGGAGCTCCCTGCTTGCTGCTGCCAACACCACCACTGACACCTCCTGGCAGTTGCCATGCCTCCCCAGCCTCCAGGGGTACACATCATTCATGGTTTGCTTTGCTATCACAAATACCATACTTGAGCATAATACCCCTGGGAGTGCTCATCTTCCTATGCTTTTGACATTACTCAGAATAAAATATGACTGTAAAAATGTCTAGTACCTGCACACAGTTTCACTGTTGTTGGAAGGTATGGTATTTTTGCCACTTTTTTTTATGACCCTCTACTTTGCAATAATGTGTATCTGAGAATGTTCTATTAAAGACAATAGTGAGATCTGCTGCTTACTGCCATGAGGAGCCTGTAATATAATGATTAGATGATCTCATCAGTGGGAGCTGTGGGAAGCTCACTCTCATCAGGACCAATATCTAATTTAGATAGACATTAGAGTTGAAAAAACACAAAGGAGAAAAGATCAATTTCATGGTGAAGCACTTTTCTTCTTGTATTTTCATTTCTATTGTGGATAACTGTTGACAAATTTTATCAAAAGGATTATGGTGGGGGGCAGGCTTTTATTTCCCAAACTCATATAAATATAAAAAAATATATTTACTAAAGTTTTTCTTGATCTAGTCTAACTTTGATACCCAGATGATATTCCTAATAGGTTCTACATGTGAAATCGCTGATGGATATACATACCAGTCTTGCATCTTTTTCAGATATATGACTCCCACTGTAGCCAATAGAAGAGAAATGTGAGATCTGGACAATATCTTACTACATTTATAGTAAATGTCTTCCAGCAAAAAGTACTGGATACGGATGGGACATGCAACTCAAGAGCATCCATAATGTACCCAAGCCTCCACCAAACTTCCATGTTGTTAAATCAAGCATACAGTCTATCTCAAAAAAATATCTACACTTCAATACAGCACCAAGAACCTGGCCAGAGAAAAATGCCAAAGCCAAAGCAATAGCATGTTACATTAGCAGTGCCATCTGGCTGCTTTTGCTTCTAGATGGCTCCCTTCCAGAATCCGGACCAGGATATTAGAAAAACCAGATAGAGGCCACATCCAAAAAATCCTCCCAGGTTTTATACTGTGCTCAGTAGATGCTGGAACAGGTTTCTGGAAGTCAATGTTACATAAATGCCATGCAGTGTGAACATGCCTGAAAAAGCTGATAGCTGAATACCAAATCTTACTGTGTTAAAAACATATTGGGAGCTTTTCTATAGACCTAAATGAGAACAAAACTGGGCCTTCGTTCAAGACGCTTCAAGGTACCTGGGAACATGATGCAAAAATGAACGGGTTTTGCTGCATCGCTAAATTTAAGTTAAAATTTTATTTTTGAATAGAACATGGAGGACAATATTACACAGAAGGCAAGCTTTCAAAACACTTAGTCGGAAGCTAACCTTTACCTAAGCTGAAGAAACCCAGGTTGTTATTATCAGACAGTTGTATTTATTTTGTTTAATATAAATGTAATTTGGGGATTGAAAGCAAAACAATACATATTCAAAAGATAATTCACAGTTTTAGATATCAACTGAAAATCAAAATATGCACCATTTGCAGTCAGCAACATTTGCAAACCACATGTATGGGGTATGTACAGCTGGTGTGGAATTTAATTTGAACACTATTTATATGCTATGCATGCTGCATATAAAGTAGATTGTCAACTGTTCGTTTCCAAAAAAGGAGAAAAAAAAGGAACAAAATTAAACCTACAAAATCCAGGAATGTCAAGTTGCCAAAGAGGAACAATAGTTAGGAATATGGACAAAAAATCTGAATTGACTTTGAATTTCCTGGGCTTTGTCAGTTTAATATAACATCTCATTGAAACATTTTCAGCATAGCAGGGTTTGTAATCATTTATGTAAGGTTATAAAAATTTTACCTTTCAGTACCCTTCAGAGTGACTCCATCCTGGTGGATATACATTCCTGCCTATTTTTTAGTTTTGGATATTTGACAATAAATCATTTGCAACTAGAACAAATTTAGTGCTTTCAAAAAGTGTGTGCAATTTCCAGCTGGGAAAACAGAAATTCTGTTTATTCACATAACATACCCAGCATGATCTTCGGCAATGTAAGTTTCCTCACATTGCTATTATAAATATGCAAAACGTAAGAGTGCTGATAAAAGACATGCAAATTTTATATCATAGCTATGGTCACCTGCCCTGCCTTAGCATTACAAAAAAAATAGTGGACAGTCTCCTATAAGACAGCTTAGAATTCCCCAGTAAAAATTCAGCTAGAAACACATTTCACTTTGTGTTTTAAAAATAGAAAAATGTCCCCCCTCTTTTGCTCCCTTTTTGACTCTTTCTCCCTTCTACACGGTGTAAATTTCACTGGAGCCAGATTAAGACACACTCAAGATAAACTCATGCTTAGGATCACAGATCCTAAAATGGCTTGATAATTTCAAAATCTCAGCTTTTATTTTAAAAATTAGGTTCTAGTCTCAGACTGGTGAAGAAAAACTTGAAAACATGGCATGAGGATAACTGCTGCAGGGGCACGTGCTTGACTCTGCTGGCAGCCTAAAGCAGTAGCTTTGGGAGGGTGGGACTGTCCCATGCAGTTAATAGTAGTATTAATTTCAAGAAATTACAGGCCTGTGGGTTCCTGCCAATGCTATTCCAACAATTGATTTTATAGTGAAACTGCACTGGGTGCAATTACTCATCTACTCACCCAGGTGTACTCCAGTTTCTGTGATAAGTACTGATCATATTCCCTGAGATGGCCACTACTTTATGCCACAAAGGATCCCTGCTGGTGCCTCTGCTTATGCCTGCAGCTCCTATACTGACCAGGGGGTCCTGTGCCTTCACCACAGAGGCAGAGTATTGGCTTTGGGGGTCCTACGTGATTGTACTCCTAGACCCCAGGTTATTTTAATCTAGTCATCAATGTTGACTTCTGAGTAATATCCAGATACATTTTCCTTGCATGCAGATTACCTCCCCAGCCTTCATGTTTCATGCAAATTAAAAACTTGTTTACTAGAAACTGGCCTGACAGTACTCATTCATTTAAGCAAACATCCATCAAATGCTACCAATGTTTTGGTCATGACCAAGATGAATTATATGTAGTTCAGTGACCTAAAGCGGAGAGGGATCCCCTTACCTCCAGTCCTCTGGATCCTGCCATCATCCTCAGTAATATGAAGATATGGGCCCTTTCTTCCTTGCTACATTACAGCAGTGATAGTATAACTCAGGGGGGGCTGCACCAGTATAAAACTAGAGTAATGGAGTAGTGAGTGAATCAGGCCCAAGATACCTAAAGTTCCGACCATCTCTGACCCATATTATGTGTCCAAACAACCAGATGGACAAGCTAATCAAAAATACCTTTCCTATTTCTTATTCCTAGGGTTCAAAAACAACCTTCCTGTCAACTGGTTAAATAAGCATTTTTTTCTGGAAGCTATGTAACTGGTGTAACAGAAATACCAATCTGTATACTATTTAAATATAGACTAAAATATAGACTACTTACCCAAGAAACTATTTATCACTTTAGCCAATTATTAAACCATGTGCTTTACTCCAAAAATGCTTGATTTGATACTTTTCTACCTTAAAGTACCATTGTTTTATCCCCACGTGAGTATTTAAACTCTAGCCATAATTATTTCATGTCAACATTTCCAAATTTAAGGCTAAATTGCTCTTTTGTGCAGGTTAAACCTGTACATGGGACAGTAATCTTAGCAACCCAGGGAGTTTCTGCCTATAATTCCCTTAGCAGGAAGACTTTGCCCCCTACCAAACAGAAAGTAGATTAGCCCTCTGCCTTCAGCTCCTTTTAGATGGCAGCCTATGATGTAAGCATTTCTGGCTGCCAATATTCTGGACTTCTCCTGGGGAAAAAGAATGTGCACAGTACTACCAGGACCTATTGTAAGTTAATAGTGGTAATCCTTTTAAATTAGGATAAAGTGGGGAAATATTGTAGAAAACATCTGACCACATAGTTTCACTTAGTCCTGCTCCTCCCCTGTATTCTTCTCAGTCATTAGACTGGGTGCAGCCAGGAAAAGACTTCCATAGCATCAAAGTACAAGGATAAAAACCTGGTACTCATTTCCTTTTCTGTGCCTGTTCTGCTCAGATCCTGTGTTATTTTTACTAGCATCCCCCTCTTGCTTCCAATGAAAACTGTATTATATAAGACAGGGTAAAAAAGACTTTACAGGTTATATTTGCAAAAAATGGCATAAAGAGCATACATCCAAGCTCTGTATGAACTCATAGCATCTGCAAAACCCCACCTACAAGTTCCTGCAGTGAAAAATCAGGAAATGTCATGCACACTGCAAATATAACATTTTGCTGGAACTAGAGTATAGACCTCTCTTACATGATGTGGGCTGTGCTAGGAAAGCAGTGACTCAGTAAATGACCTAAGGGTCATGGAACATCATAAAGTGAACAAGTTCCCAGAATAATGTAGTGGCTAAGAACTTGGATGTACAAGCAGGAAAATAAAGAGCAGAAATACAGAAGTGTTATTACTGTTATCTATAGTTAGGTCATTCTTGGAAAATTGCATTTAGTTCGGTACTTTATAAAAGTTAATGGCAAGTTAGAAAGGTTCTGACAATCAGTACATTAATGATTCACAATCTGGAGAACTGGATATACAACAGAATAAAGCAACTCAGTCTAGTTTATCCAAGTAGCAGGATATTCCATATAGGAGACAAAGATTTAATAAATTCTGATGGCTGGCAGCTGAAGCCAGATAGATTTGTATTAGAAATGAAGCAAAATGTTAACAGCAAAAGTAATTAAATATTAATAATATTCAACAATCATTGTGGGGATTCTCCATTGATTAAAATCTTTCACTAGTCTTTCAAGTCTTTCCAAAAAACATACTCTATCTTAAAAGTTATGGGCTTGATGCAAGAAACCCATGATGAAATTCTATGGTCACAAAGTGCATATCCAGATGAGTGTGCAAGTGCTGTTTGAAGCACCACAAACTGCACTTGGCGCACATGCAAGAATTTGCTGTGCTGCTAATTTGCAGTGTGAAAAAGTCACAGAAAAAAAAAAAACAGTGGCATAGCACACACAACAGTAATATGTGCCTCCAGGAACAGAGCCTGGCTGGGTGAAACCACACTCTGATGGCTGGCCAGGCTCTGAGCAGCCAGATCAGCACCACTGCTGCCCCAGAAGGCTCCCAGGATCCCAAATAAGGTTGCTGGGGCCAGCACCTGTGCTGGCCCCAGCTTCCCCTACCCAACCCAGGACAATTTGCCCCTCACCAAACCCCACATGCAGGAAAATGTACAACAGCAAAAACCAGCAGCACAAATTTGTGCCACTGCTATTTTTGCCATGACAAATCCAGGCTCCTGCATGTGGGGACATGCCCAAAGAAAGTCAAGCTAGATAATTGTATAGTATTTTATAGTTTAATTTTATATTTTATATTGCCTTAAAGTCTATGAGCCTATTAGAGTTATTTAATCTACGGTGTAAATTTCAGAAATTAATACAAATTGTAGCAATGCAGGTTTTTACAGACATAGCACACATTTAAATGAACATGTCCCTAGCTGGCCATATGCAAGTGGCAACATATCAAGGCCAAATTGCATCCAAGAGTTTTTTTTAAAAAGGTAGCTGAGGAGCTTATTGAACTACTAATATTACTTTTCAATAAACCTTGGAGGAACACTAGGGAAATTCCAACAGGCTGAAAGAAAGCTAATGAAAGTGCTAATAATTAAAAAGGGGAAGCAGGATAATTTAGGTCTGGTGTTCATTTTAGGCAAAATAATGGACAGACTGATAAGGGATTTCATTAATCAAGAATTAAAGAAAGATGATATAATTAATGCCAATCAACACAAGTTTATAGGGGAAAAAGATTTTCTCAAATTAACATTTATGAGTTTACAATTTTGGTGGACTAAAGGAATAGTGTTGCTGTAAACTACATGACTTTTGTATATGATTTGACTCAGTACCATGTGACATTTTGATTAAACCTGAAGGCTTGCTAAAAAAAAATTTCCAACTATTTAAACTGGACTAATAAAATATATCAGATTTACCCAAAGAACCTTGTCTGCCTGTGTCTTCAGACCAACATGGCTACAACCTACATCCCTATAAATGCTACCCACATTCAGAAGTTATAGGGGTAACGCTGGAATCAACATGCTTTATACTTTTTTCTTTCTTTCTTCTCCTCCCCACTCCTCAAAATAAGGGAGAAAAAGTGAAGGGAAATGTGTTCATTAAAAGCCAAGAAGCCCATCAGAGATTGGTTTCCTTTGTGGTCTGTGTTCTAGCTGGCAAAAATTGCTTAACATGAGACTGTACAACACAACTATCAATCCCTGCTGGCTCGTGGCACAGCTTCTTAAAGGTGCAGAGCCTCACATCTTCCTTTCCCAGATAATCATCATCAGGAACAATAATATAGATTATTATAGATTACATAGCAATGTTCACCTCATGGCTAAGGTTCCCTGAACTATTACTCTTGAAACTACATATCTCCACTAAAACATCAGCATCATTGTTTTCAAGCAGCAGTAAATCCCTTAGTTTTTGTTCTGCTATAATCTGGGCTCACCTGTCTACCCCTACCGTGGTACTGTTCTTACCTGTCTGAAAACATCTCAGGCAAAATGACTAAGCGTCCCATATCTCTCTCCCTTCTATGACTTAAGATAGGTGTCACATCTTCCTGCCCAGTGTGCATCCATCTAGAACAACATATTCAGATGATGGCTAATTCTTATGACACCACTTCAGCTTTCCTGTACTGTGCACCATCATAGGTATATAGTATATATCATTATTTTCTTGGAGCTACCAGAACCCCAACTCATGTTGCTTTCAGTTCTTGCCCTCTTTCAGTTCATATCATTACAAGTCCCCAGCAAAAGTAACAGCAATTTCTAGGATCAGGCTCTTGTTTTCAGTTTTTTTGTAGACTAAAATATCACCAGGTCACAAGGCTCCTTCATTAGTGCCATTCTGTAAGTTAACTAAGCTACATACAGCACAGAATCTGGCTCTGCTTTCTTTTTTGAGCAAGTGTTCTATTGTTCAGACAACATTTTCCACCAGCCAGTATAGATTTAGATGTTGCCAATACAAGTCTAAACCTGTGTTTTAGAACAGAGTGACAAAATCATACTCACAAATCTGTATTCCATCATCAGCCATCATCACCATCCAGGGTAAGATCCAGGGTGGTGCCAGTACACCCCCCCCATCTTTGATTCCTGCTCTACCCAAACTTTAAAATCAACTGCATGGGAGGGACAGTCTCATTTCTGTTAAGGTAGTGCCAAGAGAGTCAATGATCATTATCATAATATCATTATCATTGACTTCATAGATCATTATCCTGATAACCTCTCTCCACACTACAGGTATTTATGACCCTCTATTATTTTTAATGGTCTTGATGTTTCACTATTCAAGCTATCCTTTCTTTTGTACTTTTTCTGTATACTGGCTACTTCTGGTAATGTCTTTTTTCCCATTTTACAGCCCTTCAAACTGTTTTTATCTCTAGCTTAGTGGTGCTCAATATTTTTGGCCAGTGAGCCAGATGGGTAGTGCTTAGTCTTTCTGTAGGCCAGATCAGCCAATGGACCCAGTCCAGCTCTGGGGGCATGCACAGTGGGGCCCCATCTGGCTGCACAAAATGGACCTCAGAGCATCCAGGCCTGATCCTTCCATGTAGGGGAAGGGAGCTTAGCCTAGGCCCAACCTGGCCACATTGGGGGTGGGGAGGGGAAAAGGGCATGACCCAGTCCCATGGAGGGGAGTGGGTATGGACCAAACCTGATCTAGCCTTGCAGGAGGAAGGGAGATAGTCCAGCTCCAAATTGGCCAGACAGAGGGAAGGGGGTGTGGCCCAGCCCTGTTGGGTGGAAGAGTGTGTGGCCAGGCCCCAGCCTGGCTGGACAGAGGGAAAAAAGTATGACCTGGACCTTCAGGGATGGTGTGGGAAGAGGGGCATGGGTTGGCCCCAAACCAATGGCACAGGGGAAGGGCTATGGCTCAGCTCCAATATTTTTGTGTGGGGGTCTGGTCATGGCCCATCTCTAACCCATCCAGTGACCCAACCGTAACCCACCAAGTGCATCTCAAACAAGACTCAGGAAGTCATCCTCCCACTTCACGTGGTCTTGGTGAGACCACAGCTGGAATACTGTGTCCAGTTCTGGGCTCCACAATTCAGAAAGGATGTGAAGAAGCTCGAGAGAGTCCAGAGAAGAGCCACATGAATGATTAGAGGACAAGAGAGCAGGCTTATGAGGAGAGGGTGAGAGCCATGGGACTCTTCAGCCTGGAAAAGCATAGGCTGGTGACAGCCTATAAGTACATAAAGGGCGTGCACTGGGAACTGGGGGAATGCATGTTCACCAGAGAACCCCATGGGAAGACTAGGTCCAATGGTCACAAACTCTTGGAAGAGTTTAGGCTAAACATAAGGAAAAACTTCTTTACTGTCTGAGTCTCCAGGCCCAGGAATAGACTTCCCCCAGAGGTAGTGCAGTCACCTACTCTGGATTCCTTTAAGAAACACTTGGATGCCTGTCTTGCTGACATCATTTGACCTCTGCTGACTGCCTGACCTTTGGCTGGACCTGATGTTCTTGCAAGGTCCCTTGCAGCCCTAATGTCTATGAAATTGATGAGGGGTTTGGGATTTTTGACAGTGAGGAGAGTTGGCAGTATTAATTTCCTGACCCTTGGGGAGCCCAGTTTCCAAGGCTCTGCAGGCCACATTTGACCCACAGGCTAGGAGTTGAGCACTCCTGTTCTAGCTAGAAATCTTAACTTGGGCATGGTAACATTAACTCAAGTGTAGAAATGATTGATGGCAAAGTATTGGAGGCACTGTCAAGACACTCAAGAAAGCTAGATTTTGTCCTATGAGTCGGAGCAAAAGATGTGCATTAACTATAATGAAGACTAATAATACAATCCTTTTTTACTATTTTTGCCTAGTTTTAAACTTGATATATACTCTAGCAAATTAGTGCACATTCCAATGTCTGTTTCTGCTTTGATTTTAAACTGAATATATAGTGTTAACCCCCTACCATGTCAGCAAAGCTTTTAGTTTCTCTTTAACTGGAGAAACATAGGTTTGTGTTATTTGTGATGATGTACAACACCATCTGTACCCCGCTTTTCAAAATCCTGGATCCACCCATGCTACCATCCAAATCAGTAACACCAGATATTATCTGATTACTTGGGAGTACCTTTGAGTAGGCCTCTCAGGGAAGTGAGCATAAGAGTCTAGGACAGGAATCTGGGACAAGAAGGACAGCATAAACCAACCTATCCTCACTTTGTACTACAGGGGCATTTTCTCCTATGCTAACCAAAGGGACTGTTTTGCTTGCCCTTGTCCTTGACAGATCTTAAAGGCTTCCTTAATAGTGCTGTTCATCTGAAACCACTGAGAAAAGTTTCTCATCTTCTTTTAGGTTTTTCAATCCTAAAATGAATCCTAAAACATCTTTTTAATACATGTTTCTGTAACACTTCAGAAATGACTATCCGGGCTCCTTTAAACAAACCTCATTTAGTACTTGGAGCTCTTCCTTAAATGGACAACAAGATGTAGGAATATGCTATTCAAGTCACCCTTTCCAAATGCCTTGTTTGAACCCATACAGAAAGTATTCTCAACAGTAGTTCTGGTAGTCACAGCTCACATTTGAGACTAGACAACCCTTTTTCCTGTTAGACTGACATGTACGCAATCTAGTTCTGGATGTTGCTCTACCACAGTTTTGTCAAAAGCTCTAGTGTGTAGATGTCTGTATTTTTTGGTAGGGGGAATGACATTGTCAGGTCCCTTTTTTTGCTATGAACAACAGGTGATATATGGTCATTTTCAGCTCCCATTAATAAAAATGTAGTTTTTAAAAACCCATAGACTTAACCTTTCTCTATTTGAGCATATCAACATTACTAGTACCTGCACAAGTTTTGACTATGCTATTGTAAAAGGACCAAACCTATGCCTTCCTTAGAAGCTCCCAGGGACAAAAGTTTTTCACTGACTGTCATATCTCAGGAGTATATTTAAGCAATTTCAGTTCAACCCCTTCAGTTCTTCAAACTCTTTGTTTATATTTACACCCATCCTTGCACAATAGCACTCAGCTTACTGATTCAAGCAGCTAGATTAGGTACAAATTTCCCTAAGAAGTTAATTGTTCAAAAGGAAACCTTTGTACCCCTTCTTTATCAGATGGGGCAGGCAAGTTGGTGGCAGCTTTGACCTTAAATGTGATCTACATGTACACTTTCCTAAGTTGACTGCTTTCCCAGCTATGTTATTTCTGTTACACACACACACACACACACACACACACACACACACACACTATTTGCTGAGCTTTTTTCTAGCTCTTTTCAAGTTATTTGGAGTCTCTGGTCCTAGTCCTTTTCACCAGATCAAATTCCAGTTAAGTAAATTCTGGCACCCTGTCTGCCATTAAATGGTTGTATTATTTTCCTGTTAAATAACCACCACTCAAATGGTAGCCTGTGGACACAGTCCCTCCCAAAGGTGGTTTCAATGTGCACAAGATGGATCCTGTTTTTCAAAGGGCACAGGCCAGAACATTGCTGACATATGCAAAGAACAGTGAGTGTGCCAACACATTTAGTTCTGACTGCTAGAGCAACAAGCCTATCCAGCTCTTTTTTAGCTTCTGGCTGAGTGCAAGTAAAACTTTCAGAATAGAATGAATCATGGAGGGAAAATGGGTAATCCTAGCTTTATTCCATACCAGGTTGATAGTTTTATATCTTTTGAAAGATGTCCCTCAATTATTCCAGTCCCTGTCATACCAATGAGTAATAAGACAAATAGTGAAAAAAAATTTTAAAACTTTTCCCTCCTTTCTGGTGTCAGAGGCAAATCTAGAAGTTTTTTGAAGGAACTTTTTTCATGATCCAAGCCAAATCATTTCCAAATTCAAGAGTCGTTGAAGAACCATATGCGGTCCTGCTACCAACAAGCATCCTCCACCCTGACCTGGGGCTTCAGATGCTTCCAAATCCTTTGGCTAGCATTCTACATGGAAGCCCAAGCCCAGAGGTTTGGGGTTCCAATGCCCCCAAATTTTGCTTGCCCTCAGCGATATAGTGTAGTAGAAGCAAGCTAGGGAGGACGCTCCCATTTCCACAAAGTTGGTGTATAGCCAAAATCTTCCCACTGGAAATGAAAGTGAGAGGCTAATTATGCCTTACCTCGGTCGAGATACTACTACCTGCCAAGAAAATGGTTTTCCCCTACAACTAGGAAAACCACCTTAGTAGTCATGATTTTCCCCTGCCTGGTAAGTATAGTTTTGAAGAGGGGGGTGCACTTAGGGTCAGACCCTTGGCCTTTGGGGCTGGCAGGAAGAAATGGAACTGCTGGTTGCCTGCCCAGCTTGGGAAGAGAGATCAGACAGCTGCTGAAGCTGGGCCACCCTGCCCTTCTTCGAAAGATGCTCCCTGGCTGCACCCTTACTGCCTGCCCCAACATCGCGAGGGCACTTTGACTGCCTTCCCCAGCTCCAGCCCACACACAACATGTATCTCATTCAGTCTAGACCAACCCCCTTACCCGAACTCTGCTCCCATTCTATTGCACTCAGAGCTGACACCTCACCCAGGGGAGAATGATTGAAGCTGTGAGTACCACTCAGCCCCAGGTAGCCAATCATAGCAAGAGGAAGCAGACACCTGGAGAGAGAGACTCCAGACTACATTTCTTAGCATGTCTCAGGACCAGTATGGCTAACAGGCTGAGGGTTGCTGATGCCACCCCTTCAGATCAGCACACAGGGCTAGTGCCCCTCACTCCCACCCTAGTAAAGGTGCTGCAAAGGGAGGTATAACTACATAATCACACACCCCCAGAACCATCCCTGGTCAGGGGTATAACTGGGACATGAGTTGTCAAGATTTGACCTTAGTGGGTCACAATCCAGGAGAGCAGGAACAAGCAAAGGTCCCAGCTAGAGCCAATGGATCAGAATCAGGCAGATCAGGAAGCCAAGTAAGACTGTAAGGGACCAAGACATAAGCAGTTACCCTGGGTAGAGCCATAAGCTAGATCTTAGAGGCATCAGAAACAGGAAGCAGGAATCCAGGTCAGTGTCACTAATGAGGGAATCTAGAGCAAATAGCTGTATCTGTAGCTATAGCTGTACAGGACCAGGGTACAGGTAAAGGCAAAAGATGGAACGAGCTGCCAGAAGACAGGGGTCTGGAGTGGAGTCAGGAACAAAGGGGTCAGGAACCAGAAAATCCATCTGGAGCAAAGGGATCCAGGCAGGAGTCTAGAATAAAAAATCAACAGGCAGGAAACAGGAACAAGAATGAAGTCAGAAAGCCAACAAACAGGACTCAAAAACCAACAAGCAGAGGCCTGAGACATGGGAATGCCTACATCACCAGATAGGAACAAGGAACTAGCTAAAGAGAAATAACCAATAGGGCTGTGCAAAACAGCACCATTCCATTTTGGTTTGAGGTTTCAAGGCTGTTTTGAAGCCCTTCGTTTTATTTTGATTTCACTGTTTTGAGCTCAAAATGAGTCGAAACAGTGTCAAAACAGTTAACTCCCACTACAATGCACCAGCATGGATGCTACCTGGGGTCTCCTGGATCCTGAGCCCTTCAGTCATGGGCTGTATGCAGCCCATGAGTTGCTAGTTGATAGCCCTACTGTATCATATCAACAGTGTTAGCATACTGCTTTTCATCCCTAAGTTTCATTCTTTATTGGATAATTTGCTTTACTTGACCCAATCTAATTACTTAGCAAGGGTGAGTTGTAGATCTATTATTCTTTTCTGGTGGGGACTGTTCCAGATCCCCATCACAATAACTTCTCTTAACAAGGACTCAGTTAAACACCCCAACTTGTAAGATTGTCTCGTCAAATTTAGATTCATCTGCATGTTTTCACCTTCTTTTTGTAGTCCCTCTTTAAACACATGCCTCTTACAGGTTTCATTTTTTTTATGGAACACAGTACTTCAGTTTCATAGCTGGCCTCTTCTGCCTGCCTTGGTTGAAAATTAGTAAAGCCATTAAAATAGGGGCAGGCAATTATTCTAACTGGAAGGCCAGTTAGGGAATTTTTGTGAGCTGTCATGGGCCTAGTCCAGAAGCAGGCAAAGTCCAGCCCACAGGCTGGATCTGGCCAGCAGTGAACTTCATTTCCCAGCAGCCCCTGCCTGTGTGGCTGGGGCCAGTTTCCACAGAGACCCAAGCAACAGCCACACTGTGCTAATCCAGGTCCAGGGTTTCCATGGAGACCAGTTCCAGCAGTGCTGGCAGGCAGCAGCAGTGCCAGCCTCTTCCTGGTAGGGGGAGGACTAAGGGGATGCTGTACTGAAGGCAGAAATGAGATAGGCTCAGCTGCCACTGTCTGTGCAGGGTGGGCTGCGGTGGCAGTGCCGCTGGCAGGGGAGGTTATAGGGGGCTATGGGGAATTTAGGGGTGGCTGTAGCCCCCCACCATGCACCTGCTCTAGTGCTGCCCCTGATGGCAGGGTGCATGGAAGGGTGGGGAGCTGCTCTGGATCCATGTTGGGATCTTACGGCAGTGACAGCATGGTTCAAAGCCAGGGCAGAGCCACCATCTGCAGCCTGCATGCTCTGGGCAGAGGCATACAGGTAGCAGATCATGGCTCTGCCCCAGCTCTGGACCGTGCTGTCACCATGGCAAGGAGCCAGAGCAGGGTCATGATCTATTGCCTGCCTGTCCCTGCCTGGGGCATGCAGGATGCAGATCACAGCTCTGCCCTGGTTCTAGACCACACTGTCACTTTCTCAAATCCCAACATGGGCCCAGAGCAGTTCCACACCCTGCTACGTTCCCTGCCAGCACTGCTGGAGCTGGTCTCCATGGAAACCCTGACCCTGCAATATCAGTGTGGCTGCTGCTGGGGTCTCCATGGAAACTGGCCCCAGCCATGCTGTCAGGGGTTGCTGGGAAATGGAGCCTGGCCACCAGCCAGATCCGCCATTTTGCCCACCCAGATCTGCCATTTTGCCCACCCGTGGCCTAGTCAAACTCCCACCTCTACATTAAGTGCTTCATAACTTGACATAATGCTACCTTCTGACTTGTTGGCAGCCATTGCTTGCAGCCTTACAGGGCTACTTGAACCTTATCCAGGTATCTTTCACATTTCCAAAGTTATTTAACCTGGGTGGGACTTTAACTGATTGCTAGTTTTTCTTATAATACTTTTTTCTCCTGTAATAACATGTTGCTCAGGAATCACTCAGACAGAGTGAGAGAAGGATGTCAGACAGAGATCTGTTTCATTCAGTATCAGAACTCTAAGGCTGGGGACAGAAATTACACATAAGTGTAAGTGATTGGAAACTGGTTCAAATCTATAACACAACAGAAGTTCAGTGCACATATACTGCTTTCAAAATGACCCAAACCAGTTTAAGATAAACTTAGATGGATGTAGTATCATACTTACCTGATTTAGGTTAAATTGGTTTATTGAACTTGTCTCAGATTCCCTCCAGATTCAAGCTGTCTGCCCTAGCGGAGCAGGGAGGCAGGCTCTAGTGCCCCCCCAACTTCTGGCCTGGGCCACTATGGGCATTTGGCTGCATTTTTTGGAATCAAAAGTGAATGTCTGTTCATTTGCTTATTGGTTCAATCTATGCATCTTAAACTAACCTGCAAAGATTGAATCAATTCAGCCTCAGACTTTTTGACTATCTGTACTTAGCCAACTGATCAGCATCATATAAGGCCATGCATAGTATAATAACCCATTCCAATTAGTTTATCTCAAAGCCTTTCTAAAAGGACAGGTCCCCATTAGGAGTAGTATATGAGTAGAATTCTCTTTCACTTTACATGTCTTAAGTGCAGTTTCCCAGCCACACTTGCACTTAGTTTAAGATGTGATCCCACATGCAGTGTTGGATGCATAAGTATTGGTCACATGACCACTGAGCATTTGGAATAGGCTTCCTCTTACCTTGGCAGATTGCAGATTGCAAATTGCTGCCATTTGAGCACATGAAGTAAAACAGGATTCATCCCTATGTCTTTCCATAGGGAAGAAGTGCAAAGGGCAGCACAGCTCAGTTAGAAGTTGAGTCTGAAATTGGATGTGGCATTAATTAAACATGCTCTGTAACCATTTACATCATCTGTCCCACTGTAGTCAAAGCTTTTGGAGCAAGGTTCCAGGAAACGCAATGGACAGAGTTCTTTCACAGACTGCCGACAAACTGTCCCCACACACAGAGGAAATCTGCAGCAGTCCTCCCTTGTTAGAGGCCTTCTGTTGGCTGGGAGGAGTAAAACTTTGTATTTGAGGTGACTGGTTCCTAGGTCTATCCCTGAGCCAGCTGAGTAATGGCCACATTGCAAATGCAATAAAAGATGTGCTCCTAAAGGAGATGCTGCCAGACTGTTAACTGATAGTGACATACGCCCAGCAATGATTTAACAGAAAAGATCAGGTGAGATCAACAAAATGCAAGGAATAAAGAATTTTAGGGACAGATTCTGGTATCTCAGTTATACTAGTGCCATTATAGAAGAGCTCTATTGACTTCTGTATTGTGACATTGGAATTGCATCAAAGAAACTTCAATTGGAATCTGGCACAAAAGGCACAAGAACCATTTGTGCCAGTTTCCTGATCAAAGTGATTGATTAAATCCACTTGAGTTTGCTCTGGCCAGAGCAGGTATGGAGAAAATTTGCCCTGATTCAGTCAATTAACTTTATCAGAGAATCCAAATCAATAGCATTACAATGATAACAATGTGCTGTGGACAGCATAGTTGAACTTGGACTTCCTGAATAACATGGGAGTTATCTTTAAAAACAGTGCCTAAACTGTAAATTATGGAAACATGGATCTAACTTGGTCATCAGCATGAATACAGCTCCAGTAAGCTCCGTGGAGCTATTCACATTCATCAAGCCAAGTCAAGTCAGTCCTGAGGCCACTGTGACTGTTGGGGCACCTTAGATGCTCTGCATCATTGGAGATTCTTTGGGCAAAGTTACTCAATGGCACCTATCTCCTCTCTGGGTCTGGATGGCTGTTGTCTCACAGGGAGCTCATCTACCCTTTGACAGGTTTTGTTTTTAGTCCTTCTGGGTGTCCACACACCCTCCTCACCCAAGGTAAGCCAGGTGGAGGCGCCGGGTTAGTCACCGACAACCCAGCAGTGGAACAGGCTGTGCTGGTTTACATGGTACCAATTAGCAGAGCAAGAGAGGCCTGGCCTGACAGGGATGCACTCATACCTTTGGTGAATATACAGCTCTTGTCACCATCGCAAAAATAGTTGTTTTTTTTTCTTTGATAACCAACACATGTCAGCTATCCCAAGTTAAATACACAGTAGTGAAGACAGGCACTTTAGTTTTACCCTAAGTTAAACCCAAAGAGAGGGTACAAAGTTGAATTTGGTGAGTTTACCTCAGGATTGCAGACATTCATTAGATACCCTGAGGTAAAATAAGCATCTCTTACAGCAATGAAGTCAGCCCCATGGTGATTACTAGCAACGCCAATATAGAAGAAATAACTAAAGCTACTCACTGTAAAGGATAGTGCTGCAAAAGAGAGACAGTGGCACAGAGGCAAAGCCTGCCCTTACTCACTGTGCTAAAAGGGAACATGTTTAAAAGTGTCATCTCACCAGTGTTTACCAGAGCTATTCTGCTAGCAGTTGCACACAGAAAACTCTTGCTGCTTTAGAGCACAATGCAGCTAGAACTGAAAAACAGCAAGATTTTAGGTGCTTGGAGTCTATTATGATGAGAACTGTATATGCAAAGAGAGTAGGGGAGACTGAACCTTTAAAAATAAGTAGGAAGCAAGTCTCTCTAATGCATACAGTCCTAACATTTGTCAGAAAGTTGGAGCCTGAATATGCTCTTTTGGGGCTGTAGCATACAAGCTAATGCAGTATCCTGCTACCATGCAGATCTATGGAGGAATAGGGATGGGAAAATGCTGTGTATATCCTCTCTCTGCCAGTATATACCAGGGATGCCTGTGTTGCATAGGTCAAGATTCATCTCATAATTGAAATACTGCTTCTTAGACATTTTCTTTAAGCAACAAATTAAGGCAGGGGTAGGCAACTCCCAGCATGGGTGGCAGAGCATGGCACCCGAAAGCATTTTCCTTGGCACTCACATCTTGGGGTGGACGGCGAGAAAGGATCAGGCCCCTCACAGCTCCCCTACCATCTGCCCATGGCATGCCAACATCTTACAAATTGAAGTTGTGGGCATTTTTGGCACTGCCCAAAAATGTTGTGGACCCCTGGATTAAGGTATGCAGCCTTGTCTTATGCAGCAATTTACTTTAAACACAGTTTATGACCCATAAACCCAGTTAATCAATCCATTGCCCAAATATAACAGTCTGTGGGGAAACAAGCCAACACCCTCCCTCTCCCTAAAACCCCATCAGTTTGAAATATGTTCTCATTTTTGTGTAAACTTGGACTTTAAATGATAGCTGTCACCTTGGTGGATTCAGTCTGTGTTCCACCCAGCCCCATCCCTCCAGCACTCTTCTACTGGAACAATCAAATAAATATTGCAAGGAGGGCATCTGTAAGTCTCTGTGACAGCCTGGTTAGGAACTATAGAACATTAAATGCTTTTGTCAACCCTCAAGCATTTTCTGATCACTGGCTTTTATTCTCAGAAAGGAAGTTGTGTAGGAGGTATTTGGTACCTGAAATTCTATTTGGCAGCAGGAAAGGAAGCATTGTAGCTTTGTTACATAAATGTTTCATCATAAATCCAAGCATATCCAAGTTTCTAACAAAAATGAAATGTAGCATTTTTTTTGAAAAATGTATTATTTAGTCCCAATCCTTGGCTCAAGCCAAAATACACTTGGAGTAGAATTTGATAAACGACAAGGTAGGTTGCTGTACACTGCCTGTGACCCTGGAGCAGGTCAAGAGATAAATTCAGTCCCTGATACAAGTTAAAACAACACCAAGGCTGCTCTGAATTTATGCAGATGCAAGACTCCAGTATCCAGAGATCAAAGAGCATAGTGACATTTACTCCTGTCTATTCCTCATTGCATTTCCAACACTGACAACTATGGTGGCAGTGGGGATGGCAATCTTAAATATCTGTCAGTGATATTCTGCCCACACAAAACCAGTTGCGGGATTTGGGGTTTTGCCTCTAAACCAAACAACAAGCTCAAATCGATTACAATCTTTTGGTCCAATATCGTCATGAGCTATCAGTACAGTACAAATAGAAGCTAAGCATTGTTATATGGTACTTTCCTCTTGGTCATGACTTCTACTAAGAGTTAAACACCTTATGACACTTTTGAAACATTAGCAGATAACACCACCATTCCACCCGTCCGTGCAACCAATCCATATGGCATACACTGTATGTAAAATTATGGTAATAAAAACCCAGTTAGAAGAGAGAAAAACAAATATTGATGATTTATGTTACTACTTACCCATTATTGTCATGTGACATTAACCCAGGTCCAGTCTACACATATCCCAGATTTCCTAAGTTCCAGTTTTGTATTACAGTGAAGGCAAATTGAAATAGTACTTAGAAGAAAAAATATGACCTAAGGAAAGCAAAAGTTCTCCTACCTTGTATTATGTGCAATTTCAGACAGTGTAACAGTGAAACATGGGCTGAGATATCTCTGCTTCTGTGAACATGCTATCTTTTAGAGGATGTTACTCTCATGTCTTCTAAACTTTGTGATATAAACAGCAAACCTAATTCTGAAAAAAGCATCCACCGCAACTGATTACCATAACCAGGAGCACACACATTTAAATCAAAAGTCAGATGAGTTGGAAAAGGTTTAAGTTTTTTCAATAAATTATTTTTTATAATGACTATAAAAGTTATATAGTACACAGAGACTTACTAGATGTAGATACTTTACTGTACTTGAATTGCCGGGAATACTTCCTGAAACATAAAGCTGACAATCAGACATCTGAGTGTGCTTGAAAAACATCATCCACTGAAAGATTAAAGTATGAATTTAGGAAAGCAATCCAAGAGGGAATGTCCTTTGTTCTTTCTGGATACCAAGGATGGTGATTGGGGTGATAGAAGGGTGAATGATCTACCATTTTAATTTTAAAAAATCCAATTGAAATATTAAAGGGACTTTAAAACACATAACTATATTTCTCTATTAAATATATGGATTGTGATTCTTAAAGAACTATATTTCTTCAAGACTTTTACATTTTATGCTCATAAGTTATTAAATGTATAAAATTACCTTCTTTATAGAACATAACAAAGTTGCTAGCATTCATTTACATATTATTCACTACAGTGAATGGCTTCATTATTTTAGATGTGTGTGTCTTCTAAATGATCTTTTAATTATATGTGGATAAGGGGGAGAGGAGAATACTGGGAAGAAAACAGGTCCATGAGGTGATGAGGAAGGGAATGATTTATTGACAATTCTGAAATATCAGAACTACTGAACTGTACTTTTTAAGAAAAATAAAGACAGGTGTTAAAGAGCAATGGGAACTAAAGACCTTGTAGATATAACTGTCATGAGAAAGTAGGTGAGTAGAAACTGAGAAAAAATGTAATATATAAAACCTGATTGAGACTGGATGATGCGTATTGTAAAGTGTAAAGAAAGATATCTAATGAACTTACCACTAGCAATTATTTTTAAATAGTTATGGAAAATTAGTGAGGCCTGAGAGGCTTAGAAAGAAGGGAGCATGTTACTGGTCTTTAGAAAAGGCAGGAAGGGAGGGAGTGAAAGAGTGAACCTGTCACTTACCATCTGGTAAGTCTAACTTCAATCTGTAGCAATACAGTGGAAAAGATATTAAAAAGAAAAAAATCCCTAAGTACCCTAAGAGAAAGAGAAACCACAGTCAATAAACAGCATGGATTTATAAAGAGGCAAACATGCCATGCATGATCTTTTTATCATGTAAAATGGAGGCTGAAGAGAATACAGTAGACGTAATAGACATGCAAACCTACATACATATAGGAATGTATGAGCTTCAGTAAATTAAATAGGAGCTTTCAGTGCAACAGAGTAACAAAAAATTCAATATGATTTTTGGCTTTTAGTACAAAGCCTGTCAGGTCCTGGAGAAATGATAGAAGCCCCTCTCAATATACATCATTGATGAGATGGCACCTAGAGTGCTGCTTCCAAGTTTGAGTACCTCAGTACTAGACATGTATTGATAATCTGGAAGGAGTTCAAGAGAAAAGGAAAATATATAAAAGGGCAAAATAAGTTGATTTGCATTGAAATATGAAATAACAAATATGTGCTATCTTGGCCAAACCATGATTATCAGGGCCAACTCCTATATTTCTTACCCTAGCAAATCTCTATTTTCCTTCAGTACTAGCCCTACCTGAATATAGAAAATGGGAGTAAAGAGAGAAAGGAAAGCAAACTAAATGGTAAGCCTCATCTTATATAAGCTTCTATAGGTCTATTGACTTCAGTGGACCTATAACAATTTACATAGTGTACAAATCTGTCCCACAAGTATTGGAAAGGAACAGAAGTGCAGGAAGAAGAAGAACTTGACTGAGTACCAAAAGGTGCTGGAAGGAGGGAAAAGGCAAATGGATAGATTTGGGAAAAGCACAATTTAGGCTGAATGTCAGGGGGCAGAATGCTAACAGTCAGATCAGTTACTTAGAAGAATACTCTGCAAAAGGAAGTTGAATCAGGAATATTTAAAACTGAACAAAGCCCTACAGTATGGATGAAAAGAAAATAGCTTAAATGGCCTACAAAGGGTTGTGTGTGTGTGTGTGTGTGTGTGTGTGTGTGTGTGTGTGTGTGTGTGTGTGTGTGTGTAGGAAGGTTGAGCAAGTTATTAATAATATAAATCATATAAATGAAACCGGACCCCTATCTCTAATCATTGATCTTGTAATTTTAAAGGTAAAATAAATGTACTATATTTCAGTGGCATCTGGGCAACTGAACTGCATCTTCTTTGCAGACCTCAACCTTAATATTGCATAAAAGGTGTGATGTCCCTCCCCACACCAACATTGTCATATATCCCCAAAGTATATTTCAAGAAACTTATTCCATTGTATTTACATACATATAAAATGTCTGAAATGCCCTTTCAATAATATCCATTTATCCAACAGACTTCAGTTTTACATGAGAAACAGAAAGAATAGAGGGATCTGTTATCCGTACCAGAATATCTTCTCTGGCTACTGATAAAAAAAAAGTTTTAAACTTTTTGTATTTATTGTAGCTATAGATCAAAACTGATTCTCCTGTTTTCAACCTGCAGAATCTCTGCAGTACCCTCCAAGGCCTGGCATGCTTTTCTCCCAAAACGCCAGGAGATGGTGCTGTGGATTTTAAATCGCGGGGCGAAGCATCCTTGTCAATGTGTAATTTTTCATCAGGGTTCCTTTGTGGATTCAGACAGAAATGAAAGGGAAACTGGAGCATTGCATAACTTTAGGACAAGAAAGGGCTAGGGTCTGAATCAAAGCAAACTGCTCTGCAAATAAGTGTTTTCCGGTTCCCACTTAACAATCACCTCCCCCCACCCTTTCTAATCTGTAATAAAGTGGTATTGCTAAACTCAGTGGTTTATAAAAAAAAATGCAATCGCACTAGACCAGGCATTTTACTTTATTCCACGTGTTTTCCCCCGTCCAAATTACTGAAAAGTTTATGTCTGTTCTTCATCTCTATAGAGCTATTAGAGCAGGGCTAAGGGAGGCAGATATGTGTGCTGTAACACTGGCGAGCAAAACAAAAATTATTTGTTTTTCTAATTCAAATGAAAAGACACGGGGCAAAGGGAAAAACGTCCCATAAAAAGTGTGATTATTTTCTGTCTTCATATTTGCAGCTTAACCAGATGTAAACTTGCTGCAAAAGGTACAGCAGTATTTATCCTTCCACAGATACCAGAGTGGACTTCAATTCTCTACGGAAAATCCACTCACCAGCTCTTTTAAAAAACCCCTTTAGACACGTAGCCCTCTCTCAGTTTAAGATTTGAAAGCTTTAGAAATAGTCTTCAAAAACAGTTTTTAAAAATACTGTTCAAGTAAGGGTTAGCTTCAAACTCCTTACTTTCAAATGGGATTTGTGTCCTGATTAGAAACGTTTCCCCTGCATGGGACATTTTTACCTTTAATTGCTTGGAAAATGGAAAGTGAGCAGGTAGCCGAGTCATTTTAATCACAAAGGGGGGTTCTGCCCAGTATTTGCGTAGCCCTGTGTCTAGCCCCTCTGTGCGGTGGATATCGAGATAATTATTTCAGAAGTAGGTGCTACTAACAAGTTACAACCTATTTTCCTAGTGCCAGTACTTCTCGTCTATCCCTTACCTTATCTAATACATGAATAAATAATTTTAAACACCCTGCTTCCTGGTAGTTTTTGAACGCTGGTGAGTATTTAAAGCCCGTCACCAAGTCCCAAGAAACACATGAATTTCCTTGAGGGTTACAGCAAAGCCCTATTACTGCTCAATATGTTTGAGTGTCAAATTGGCTTTCACTTACTACGACAAATTTCAAGAAAGTAAATAAAACACTAGGAATAAATCTGTATTGGTGGGAAGACAGGTTTGGGGGTTTGCTTAGCGCCTGTGTTGTGTCCCCTTGAAAGCATTCACTTTTGCAGCTTCTAAAATCCAAATCGGACAACTGCAAAATGATGTGTTTATGATGTGTTTATGGATTATCTAGTCCACAGGCTGATTTAACCAAAAAGCAAGTCTTTCATCCAGGTGCTTGGATACAACTCCCAGCCCTTTGACTTGCCAAGGGTCCAATCTATATGCTCATAGTAGTTTCATTTTTAAAGACAGATGATTTGACTGGGAAAAGTGATGAGAGAGTACAACTTTTTTTGAATCCATACATTTCTCACTGAACTTCGTTAAAGTATATCTGAGATGAAACGTTTTACAAGATATTGTTCGGATATTGTTCAAGATATTGTTCGGACCATAAAGTATCTCGAAAATTGTATTAACAATAGAAGAAAAAAGGAAATAGTACAACTTGGGGGCGGGGGAGAGGGACAGCTACAACTGTCTGTTCAGCCTGAAACCTGGCTTGGTTTTCACTTAACTTGTGTTTCATATGCACCTAGCTGTGTAGGGAAACACTTCTGAACTGTTTTGGCAAGATCAGAGAGGGAGAAAGTTGAATATAATAGAAATATTAGCTTGATCCCAGAGCTGCCTAGTGAAATGCTGACTATTTCCCAAGCGTGTCAAAGCTTCAGGGAAACGCACGTATTCCCTCCGCGTGTAATGAAACTGTCTTAATCTTTATAAAATACGCCTGGATTTCATTAAACTTCTGGGCACATCTAGACATAATGGGACATTCTGCCGTTCTCGAGACTTTTATAGTAAACGGAAATCACAACTTCATGCTCTCCTGGATGCCCTGGTTGCTGAGGGGGGCTTTCAAGCCCCCTCCCACAGGCGAAACACGAGATCCAGAGCTTTATAGGTTGAGCATTAGGTATCTGGATCTAGTTTCATACTCCAGTTCCTTAACCAAAAAAAAAAAAGATCTACCTTCACGATCTCAATAACAACTTGTGTTTACTCTAATTTGTATTCCCTGAGTCTATTAACATTTAAAGTGTTTCTTAATTTTAGTGCGGCTAGATGGTCCATTAAAGTTTATAGCTTAATATTTAGAACTAGTCTGCCTTTCCTGGGCGACGTGTTACCAGCCAGGCAAACTTCAGCCTGCCTGCAGTTCCCAGAAATAAACTTCTCGAAACCTAGGTCAGTACCTGAAATGGGGCATCGCTGTCTCCATCCGCCCTGCTCCATCCGATTGATGCTCCGCCCCACAGCCTAGGAAAGTTCCCAGCACTTTATGCTTCCTTTAGGCATAATGGAAAAGTTGTCTGATTTGTTCGCCTGTTTGTTTCATTCCCTTTTTCACCTCGGATCCTGGCTGCTTTTGCTACGGAAATAATGAAAGAGAGGGAGTCTAGTCAGTGACATAGGGCTGTGTTACAATTAAACCAGGTAACGAGACACTGGGCAGATGTGTTTTCATTGCACTGTAAGATAAATGCAGTGTTAAATGCCTGACAACTTCCCAGAAGCAATCAGCAAAAGTTTACGAGTGCATAAACCTCAAAGACCATTCCTCGGTATTTTTATAAGCCCCGCATTTAAAGCTTCTATAAATTCTTCTGCCTGCTTCCAAACTAAAGTTACTAGGGACTGTTAAACAGCCACCTTCTCCAGGGAGCCCGCAGGGGCTTGGTATAGGTTGGCTTATGCCAGCCAAGCCTGATAGGCACTTTTTTTTTCTTGGAAAATATAAGTTGCAGTTGGATAGAAAGTTCCAAGTTTGGCAGGTCAGAAAGGAAGGACCAGAAAGGTGACTGATGCAGATCAAAGACAGATCAAGATGCAGATCAGATCTTGCAGATCCAGAAACAGGCAGCTAGATTCTGCATTTAGGCAGGTGAGCACCTAATACCTGGAGGAAAGCAGAAGATGGGCAATACTCAATTATGCCCCACTGGAAATTATGAAGTGCCACTGCTCATCTAATGCCTGAATGTCAGTGCACCTGTCTGTGATGAAGTTTTCCACCAGCCCAAACAGTGAAAAATCATTAATCACTCAGATCCCCCTGGTCTGTAACCAGGGTCATACAGATGATAAACTGTCTTTAACTTTGTATCAATATCTGAGCCCTCCTATCTCTCATCTCCCAAACTGCTTACTGAGCACCATCCGAAAACTTTCTAGCAAAGAGAAAGACAGGATAAATGGGGCCATATATCAGCGTGAGAGCTCTCCAAAAAGTCCTCTGCCTTCGAAGAAATAAGCTGCGAGCAGTAAACCGCTTGTCCTGACACCATCAAGCCTTAAGTGATCAAATGAGTTTTACAAGTTGATATTAAACAGATTTTTAAAAAACCGTACTGTGATGATAAAGCCCCTTGTTTATGATCCCAGTGAAAATGAAGTTGCTAACTGGAAAACAATAAACCTAAAATGCCTTTGGATTAATAATGATAGAGGTTAACAGAGGCATCTCTGGGAAAGGGGGTGGAGGAGACGTGCGTTCATTTGAATGTGTACTTTGGATTGCAACCAGAGACATGTGCACAAGCCATGGGTGAGGGGAGAGGCGGGGGGCGCTAACCCCTCCTCCGGAGGGCTCGGTTTGTTTGTTCATTTTCAATACAGAGACACGAGGTGACTGAGGTCTGTATTGTAGTTATGTCCTTGCTAGATGAAATCTCAGTCAATTACTTTGAAATCTGCAGCTTGGCTTCTTTTCATTCTTTCCAGGTGAAAATTCAAACGTTCCTGTTGTAGCCTGGTCCTTTCTTTCCTGAAACAAGGCACCCAACTGTTCAGATATTACCATTCAAAAACAGGTTCTGTGGCAAACCTCATTTGTGAATCTATTACAGAGATTAATAGATTATTTCTCCTTTTTCAACTAACTCTCAGTGGGGAAATTTAACCATATGGTAAGGAGAGAATTAGAATTTCATCACATTAGAGCAAAATGTAATGAAAAGAGTCCAGCACCTGGGGCCAACCCTGAAAGACACAATTAAAAGGTTTTTAATGAAACCAGAGAAACCAAAAATTTCATAGCCTTCAGTAATTCTGCCACATAAGAATGATTTACTGGAAGTGTTAGGAAATATTGTTTTTACTGATGTCATAAGAATGAAAACCTGCCACTAAATACCACGTGCTTTCAGAGCGATTACAATAATGGGAGAATGGGCTGCTTGTTTCTGCTATTAGAGGATCACTTGGACAAATTTTAGATAAATACTCTCATGTTTGCACTCCAGGCTCAGGACCTGACTGCATTGCCTTGCAATGGAGTGATTTGGGCACTGACGCCCAGGAAGACAGACAGACAGACAGACAGACAGACAGATAGATAGATAGATAGATAGATAGATAGATAGAAACTATTGACCTTAATGCTGAGATGAACTTATGTTTTACCTGACAATGTCAAATGCACAAACCATCAGACATTGCTGAGTTGTGCAAGGTGTGTGTGTGTGTCGGGGGGAGGGGTCTTTGTATAAAAGCATGCAGGGGAAGAAAGAGGCTTTGAAGAGTGTGATCAGTAGAAAAGTTTCTTCCTTTGTTAAAAAAAAGACAGCTATCTCATTTTAAAGCTGACTGGTGTGTATTATTATTATTATTATTATTATTATTATTATTATTATTATTTTATTATTATTATTATTATTATTATTATTATTGATACATAGGGGGCAATTACTCTTAAACTGCAATCTGCTGCTCGGGCAATGACAAAATTGGGAGACGCCGACACTTTGTCCTGAATTGGGATCTAAAAGGGCGGGGGAAGGTCTGAACCCAAGGTGAGCTGCCACTGGCTGGTGAGCAATGGCCCCCCAGCCTGGCCGAGCGCAGGGCTGCCCGGGGAGGAGGGGGGCGAAGTGAGCTGAAGTCCGCTCGCAGGAGCCCGGGCTGCCAGGGAGGCTTCTCTGCAGTGCAGGGCTGCAATTTGCTGAAGGAGGCAAAGAACCTCCTCAGCTCTGAGCAGGGCTTTTAGTGTGCTCATTGATGAGTGAAAGTCGCCACACATGTCAAGCTAAAGGCAGTTGTTGGGTTCCTAACAGGACACAACGCCTTGCAAACATATGCGTTAAGCTGTGTATACAGATGGCAGGGAGAAGAATGGAGCAGGCGCCTTTTATAAAGCTCTAGCTGATGCCTGTCTTCAGAGCTGGGAAATGAAACGATTCCGACTCAGGGCCAGCTAGCGCCGGGGATTGTTTGTTACCGTTTTAATCCTATTAATTAAAACGTTAACCTGATTGGGTGGAAAGCTCTGTCCCAACAGGCGAGTCTTCCTCATAATAACCTACTCTCCGAGATAATGATGTAAAAGCCTCCCCCGTCTGTGGCGGCGGCTGGTTGATGGGTCCGGAAATCTCTTGAAGGTGAAGCCGAGCAAGATAAACGGGGCTGCCGGCGGCTCACAATGCCCGAGCGCGCCGCGCGCTGAGAGCCGAGCCGCGCCGCGCCGCCGCCGCCACCAACGCCGCCCGGAGCCCCCCACCCAGCCCGGCCAGCACAGCCCCGGCCGCTCGGGGCCGCTGAGGAGAAGCGGCCGCGGAGGGGGGAGGAGGAGGCGGAGGCGGAGGAGGAGGACCCGGCGTCCGGAGGGGCCGATGGAGAGGGCGCTGAGCCTGGCGGCCGAGGAGGACTTGTTCCACAAGACGCTCGGCGCCTCGGCCAAGAGGATGGAGTCCGCCTTCCGCCAGCCGCCGGGGCTCGACCTGTCCCACCAGCGCGACCGCCAGCCCTCGCCCCTCGGCTGCTTCGAGCCGGCCGACCCCGAGGCGCTGCTGCAGCCTGTGGGCGCCGGGGGGGACCCGCTGGCCTTGCCCGCCGGCTCCGTGTGCGGCAAGTACGGCGAGGGCGGCGGGCGCGGCGAGAGCAGCGGCGAGCAGAGCCCCGACGACGACAGCGACGGCCGCTGCGACCTGGTGCTGCGCGGCGGGGCCCCTCGGGCCGCCTCGCCCGGCGCGGGGGGCGCTGCCGGCGGCGGCGGCGGCGGCGCTCTCAAGGCGGCTGAGGGCGGCTGCTCCAACAGCCACGGCCACGGCCACGGCGGCAAGAAGTCCAAGGAGCAGAAGGCGCTGCGGCTCAACATCAACGCGCGCGAGCGGCGGCGGATGCACGACCTGAACGACGCGCTGGACGAGCTGCGCGCCGTGATCCCCTACGCGCACAGCCCCTCGGTGCGGAAGCTCTCCAAGATCGCCACGCTGCTGCTGGCCAAGAACTACATCCTCATGCAGGCGCAGGCTCTCGAGGAGATGCGGCGCCTCGTGGCGTACCTCAACCAGGGCCAGGCCATCTCGGCCGCCTCCCTGCCCAGCTCGGCGGCGGCGGCGGCGGCGGCGGCAAGCCTTAGGACACGCGCCCCCGGGGGGCGGCCTGGCCGGGGTGGGCTGGGGGCCGAGACGCAGAGACTCATGCGAACTCCTCCAACTCCCCCGCGGTGCCTAGCGGGGCCGGGAGGCTCGGGCATCTTCTGGGGGAGGGGGCTTGATCGCAACCGAGACCTCAGCGAAGTCAAAAATCTGTTGCTACAAACTATCTGGCAGCGTCTGTGTGTGTGAGTGCGAGTGAGAGTGCGGACAAAGACCGAGCAGAGAGGGGAGGAAGGGAAGGGAAAGCAACCCCCCCCCCCCCAAAATGAACCCTTTTCCCCCTCCCCCGACCCCCTTCTCTCCACCCGGTTTCCATCCAGCTTGCTAAGAACTGGGACCTGCGGGAGCGCGGCCGGGGTGGGCAGGCTCCAGCCCGAGCGGAAGGGGCACTGGGGACCACGCTGGCGAGCCCCCTTCAATGGGGTCGGGCTCCTTCTCCTCCAAACGGCCCTCCCAAGCAAGTGCCCAAAGCATCGCTAGAAAGAAAAATACTTTTTTTTTATGATAATGATGATTGTCTCAAACTTTGAGCCCGTGGAAATGCGCGAAGTTTTGGGCGAGATTGATTGATTGAAACAAGAGAGAGGAGAGAAGAAGAAAACCCTACTCCGTGTGGCTTAAAGTACTGCATTTTAAAAGAGGAAGAAAAATCTGTGCACCTTGGTCCCTTCCACTTTACAATGATGTATAAACAAGACAGGCTATTTATTTATTATTCTTTCAATGACCCCTTTCATGCCAACACCATTTTATCATTTATTAAGGTCACGGGTCTTATGTGCAGCTTTATTACTATTCCCCCCCCCCTTTTTTTTCTTCTTTTCTTTTTTAAACACTTCTCCAATTCTGTCCTATGGATTAAACTGTGTGCCAAGTGTTGCGAGCGTTTCATTTGCCAACAAAGTATAACCAGAACTATTGCTATGTCAGAGCTGCTGAGGTTTCTGAAAGGTCAGCTGGATTTTAAGTTGCATCATCCCTGTATTTAAATTGAGCTTTAATAAATTGCTTCAGTCCAAAAAAATTACAGGAAAGGTGTATTCTTAATAGCTGAATGAACCTTTTTCCTTTTTCCTTTTCTTTTTTAAGGGTATTCTTTGCAGTACAAAAGGTAACAGCTATTTACTTTTGACAATGCATCACAGCACATAGCTCCTATAAGAAAGATTATTTGTCAAGCTAATGTTGTTCCAGGCGCTGTGCATATATATATTTTTTTTTTCTGTTTTGCAGAAATATAATTTAATTGCTTTTAATATGTATGTAAATTATTCTGACTGTGGATGACTATTTAAATTGAACTACTCTAGGCTGACTGACTTGCAGAACGCGTGAAACCTTTTTGTTTGTTTGTTTTTGTTATTATTTTTCTAAGTATATTAAGGAATGAAGAGCAAGAAGTAGCTATTTACCCAAAGTGAGCTTTCAGTTTGAGTTTGCATGGCTGGGTGGCTGTCTCTCTCTGCCATTTGTAAATCAAGATTTTTAGCAATGTACGATCGTTTGTATGTGTATCTATGTCGGAAAGAATCTTTATTAAAATATTTTGAACAAACGTTTGTATTATGCTGTGCTTTGTCTTTAAAAAGAGGTGGAAACCCTCTCCTTTCTCTTGCTTGGGTCGGCTACCTGAAACACACCCAGGCGGTATGTTCCAGGGCCCGTGGCAGGAAAGGTCTTGACATAGAGACATTGCTTTTAGTCGCCTGCTTAAATGACAGTGGGAGAAAGGCACAGAGGAAGAGAGAGGCCCATGAGCTCCTTTTCCCAGGATGAGTGAAAGCTACCTTCACACTCCCAGCTCCGAGAGAAAACAGCAGAGTCTGAGATGCAGCAGTGCCAAAAAAACAAGCCAGCTCCCCGGGGGGGGGGGGAACAAGAAATGGCTAGGAGAGGCCCCCCAGGCCAGGTTGCAGACGCACAAAAAGTTTGGTAGATGAGCTTTTTATGGACGATGGGCAGCCTCTGTCAGTCCCAGGCTCCCTCCCTGCGCGCACTAGGAGCTCAATCAGTCTGGATTAGGAACAGAGCCGCGCACACAAGTGACGGGGAAGCGCGCAGGACCTGCCCGCGCGGGGCTGGAGGGCGAGCGCAGCTCGGGCACCCTGGGCACCCCGGCTAGCCAGGGAGCCCATGCCCCAGGCCAGAAGGTCCGTGCTGGAGATCCAGCTGTTCCAACTGCTGGCTTGCAGGCTCCTAATGATCTCCCTAAATGGCACCCACCGTGGTAGGAAGGGGAGAAATATTTTCTGCTCCACTTCCCATCCGAAAAGATTAATCAGGACCTGTAACTTTTCAGGAAACATAACTGTAAAGTGCCACGAAGCGGTGGGAAGGCAGCCCAGAGAGGGTGGGCAGATCGGCCCCCAGGCGCAAGGAGAGCCGTCTCTCAGCATTTACTAGACAAAGCCTGGGTGCGTCTAATTATGATTATTAAAACAATTTCCATGACGATGTCTAATATTATGTTAATTTGAAAACAACTGTGTATGAAAACTGTCGACTATAATACCTAAATTCATTTAATGAAACACATCGTTAAGGCAATTAAACCTCCTGGATGTGATTAAGGAACATAATTACGACACTGTTCTGCGCCATAATTGGGTGTCTTTAATCAAGGGGTAAAGTGATCAGCAACACAGCCATTAGTTTGTATTGTTCTGTCTCTGCTGTCCATCATTCTGATTAGGAATTAACCAGAGCCACCAGCCCGGCTTTGTGCGTGTGTGTGTATGTGTGTGTGCGCGCATATTAACAGCGCAGGGCACATTTGCTGCAAGATTTACTGCTTAATATTTCTCATTACAAAGCAGGCTTCCCTGAAATATTCCCCTCGTAGGTGCGGATGCTGCTCAATTATGGCGAGAAATAGAGCCAGGGAACAAATAATGAATTGGACAAGAAAGACAGGGCACCGGGGTTTTAATAACTCCCTGCCCAAAGGACCTGATGGCTCTGTGCAGCCAGGTGAAAGGAGTGATGAATGGAGAAGCTGGTTCAAACTTTTTTGAACTCCTCTTGTAGGCTCTTCTCCTGGCATGCACAGTGGAAAAGAGCACATCACCCTCGGGAAGGAGCCGGCAGGGCCCAGAGCTGCCCGCGGACGCACACTGGGCCCTGCAGTGAGTGCCTGGCTCTGCACGTGCTTTGCATGCTAGGGAGCGACCAAAAAGTTTGGTCCTGCCCCACCAGCAGAGTAGTCCTGGGAAACTTGACATTTAGAGGATGGAGATGTCTGCTGAGATAAAAGATCGTTTGGAGCCACACGTGTAGTTCACCTCTGATTCAAGTAGCTGACTTCTGGGGTTTCAATTAACCCCGTGTTGTTTTTTCTTAGAGTAGATTTAACTCCCCACCCTCTTAATCTTGGATTATGAGATTTAGCAAAACCAGAAAAAAAAAAAGGATTAGCAAGGATGGCTCAGAAAATGGGTTTCACTACTGGCCCTCTCATCTTCTCAAGGGCTGAGTTGTGGTCTATTATTCCCCTCTCTGTTTTGGGGGTGGGGGCAGGAAGTGTCGAGGCTGCGTGAGCTTCCGATCGCAGCTTTGTAACACTTCATTCCCATCACCCTGTAATCAGCAGCATCCTTGGGGACTGACACGGAACCGGAGCTGGTGCAGGCACTGAACAGGTCTTGCAAATTGTCGTGTGTGTGTGGGCGCGCGCGTAGGGGGGATTTTTCCCTTCTCACTCGATGAATCACTTCATCAGAGCCGACGATCCCCTGGAAGAGCCTTTGTGGCATTTCCAGCCACCCCAAGATCACTTTCCCAGCCTTCTCCCAAAACATCCCTAGCTCGGGTTGCCAAGACAGTCTGCTCCCCCTGCTTCTAAGCCTGGGATTGTCCCAGCATGAGTGACATTGACTTTCCTAATGTAATGACTTATGAAAGATATAATCATGTGTTAAATTGAATCCTCCGTTTAACTGTTAATGGTGTGCTCTGGGCACATTTACGTATTAGATGCTATGGTAACTAATTACCACTAGAAAAAGGGATAATACACTTTGCAGACTTTGACAAATAATTATGAGTGCTCACATCCCTGCTAGCAGCAGTTGCAGCGGATCTGCTGGAATGAGTAAGTGAATAAATGAATGGGTAAGTGAACTTGTGTGCGTGGAAGGGAGCAGATAATGAGTAGTGGTCAAGTGAGTTTCCTTATTAAAAACCTTTAATGAAAATGTGATTTAGGGTGGAAGAAAAAGGGCGAGGCGCAATTAAACCGCGCCATATAAACATCAGAAACATAAATAAGTTTGCTTTTAATTAAAATGCAGCAGTCGAAATAAATTATCCACGTGCTGGGGAACCTGGACAGCAATTAACACTTTTTTCGTGGGGAGGGGGGGCGGTGTTAAATGATTGAGCCACCGGTCCGAGAACTACCTAGAGCATCTGTAGCTTTGATTTCGCCCTTTGCCAACAGCGGTTGCACCGGGCTGTCCATCAGAGGGCAGAGCCATTGCCGAGCAGGTACAAAACTTTGAAGGAAGTCAGGCAGCCCGGCTCGCTGGCAGGCTGAAATACAGCGATCGCCTGGCGTTTCTTGTTCTCCTTAAAACCAGATTGTCCGCTACACAAGCCCTAACTTCCCACCTTGCCTCGTCAAGGAGAAGCGAAGCAGCTTCGCTCTTCAGTCCGGTTCCTTGAGATGCCCCCAGCTGCTCCGAGGCTGGAGCCGATCAGAGCCCCCTTTCCAGTTACAGCGCAGCTAATTGTCCTGGGCTCTGAGCTCCCCGAGGCTTTCATTACTGCTCCTCCTCCACTGCGGGAAGGCAGCTGGAAAAGCCCCTCTGGGGCCACGTGGATGCTCGGCTCTTGCCCTCCTCTAGATTGCTAGCCTGGACACAGGGCACGGCTATTTCGCTGTGCTTGTCCCCTTGTCGCTCCAGGAGAGCCAACAGCAGAAGTTGTAGGGAAAGTATTTACTCCCCCGATCACGATCCCACCTCCCCCTTTGTCTGTCCCACAACACAGTGGGCTCTTGATCCTAGCAACCCCCAGCAGAGTTTCTTCCTTCACCCTTATCAGAGATCCTCTTTTTTCAGGCATGGCAGGGGTTAAGCAAGCGCTTTTTCACTACTGCAAACCAGGGATGGAAGTGGAAGTCCAGGCAGAGCTGCAAGAAGAGCCTGTTTAGTTTGGCTTCTCCATTGCATTGGGTCTAACTCCCTACTGCTGAATGGACATTTGTTAAGCAAGCTGCAGCCAAGCCAATTTGCTACACATAACAATAGCCAGTGATCATCAGCTCCATTGCAACATGCCCACAGAAATGCTGCCTGGTGGTTTTGCTTAATTTGCATGCCACCTCCTCCTGCAGACTTTGAAGGAGTTAAATCTTTCCCCAAGCCTGTAGTTGCCCTTGTCCTCTCAACCTGATTCAGAGACATGTAATAAAATATGAAGCAAATTTATGATCTGTTTCAAGCGTTTTATTGCTGTATTTTTAAATTCATATATGCACATATAAGAACTATGATCTGTGAATAATTTGAAATGCAATGGCAAAAGGATGAATTTTAGCTAAAACAGAACCGTTTTCTTGTATACTTGTCACTGATTAAAATAAAAAAGAAAGACCTTTTAAAGAGGGACAAAACTGAAAAACTAATGGCAGTCATAAACTGCTAGACAACCATAAATTCACATTTTCATCAAATGCTACAAGGTATCACTGGTTATCTAAATCAACACTTTTTTTTCTTCCAAGAAGTTTCAGAGGAGAGTTCACCAAGGAAATTTTTAAAACTCTTCATTATTTACAAACCTTTCCTAATCCTCAATTATCACCTTTCATGAGTAATTGCTCTTCTCTGCATCTACATAAATATTTATGTCCAGGAACGCAGACATAACATCCTAGCTGACTGGTCCATTAAGGTACAACTTTTTTTTTCCTCTATCCCACTCAGTTACTCAGGAATGTGTTGTTTTTAGGAATGATGGGTGTAAATCTCTCCCCTTCATCCCCACATCAGATAACTTGAGTCAGAGGGGTTGGATACATTTTCTTCCAGTTAAAAGATAAGTCATAACTCACACTTAGAATGCACTGGTATCTCTTCTTACCTAGTATCAGTTTATTCTTCTCATTACAGTAAGAGTCCAAGCGGATAACAAAACATTTAATGGTAAAGTGTGTAATTTAAAAACCTTGTAGGAATTAGCCTTTGCCAATACTGAGTGCACAGCCACATTCTTTAAAAAGAATGTTTTTTTACGTAAGTTGCTCTATTGAAAGTAAAAGGATACATTTTAAAATGGAAATATCATAATGCAATTATAATATGACTCCACTTCACAAGTAGGTCTCCTCTTTCACAAGATAACCCTTTAATCTATCCCTCTTCAAATGTCTAGCCATCTTTCACATGCAAATCTTTAATATCTTGGCACTTGAGAGCTTATTTGTAGTTATAAATAAGAAGACAGTGGTTACTGTAAATGTACCGGTAACTAAAATGTACCTTAACTATTGAAAAGTTAATGAAATGGCTCACAAAACAAGAAATTACACATCAGGGCTTCTTGCCTACATAAGGTTAACTAAGCTCTTTGGAAGAAAGATTACATGGAATGAACTGATCAAAAATATATCACTATTGTAACTTACTGCATTGTATATACTTATAGTATCCCATCATCTGAACTTTTCTAACTCTGCTGTATTTTCACTGTATTTACGTTAGCAGGAAAATAACACTATTGTCAACGATTTGGTTTAAATGTAAAAACAAAAGTAAAATATGTTATTGAAATATCATTAAATTTTCACATGAACAGTTATCAGTATAGGTGAATCAGATTTGTTTGAACTTTCTGTTTTGCCATGCAATAATTTTGAAGACAAGTGTATTTCTGCTATTATAAGCATTGTATTTGAATATTCTTATGTCTGAGATTATAAGGAAACATGCCGCATGGCAAAAAGCTGGGCAGACATAAAGCTGTTTTATATGACGATTAACTGAGACAGATCACATTAAATTTTATTTCAGTCCTTTCAAATGAAAACTATACATTGTACAGTGAATGCTTCTGTATATGAAGGGAAATATCTTTTCCTGTATGTTTATTGTATTTTAAACATATATTAATTTAAAGAATTCAGGACTTTTAGAAGTTATTCCTCTACCTGGATTTTTTGTAATTCTTCAGATCTTCCTGATTTGTCATTGTACAATAGGTATAGCTACAAAGAGTAAAATAGCAAAGTAACAAACATAAAATACTTCAGTCATGTTCAGTTTCTTAACTTTAAATGTGTAGACTGCCTCTGTTAAAAACTATTCTATTCATATTAAGCATGTAACTAATGAATGAGGCACACACAATGTGAAAAAGGGATATTCTAAGTACTTCCAAACTGTCACACGGTTGAAACTTAGGGTCAAGCAATTAAGCTTTTAGTGTCAAGATAAATAAAAGATAAAATACAGTACAGGAAGCTATTATTTATTCACTCATACAACAAGCTTCCAGAACAATAAGGATTCCTCAGTGCAAAAAGTAAACTTCCTAATGTCCCAGACACTACTGACATATTTTTTTACAATTTCTTTGAAATTTTTTAAAAAGAGTTTTGTTATATTGTTTTTAGGTTATTCACCTTTTTTCAAGTAAAACAATGCCAGTTTGAGTTTTCCCAATTATACCTTGAATAAACTGTACTGATGCATCTGACCTAAAAATACTTCTGCATTCAAGAATCAAGGCACGATGACCTCTGCAATGTCTGACTTGCATAATGAAGAGCTCTTTGAAAAATTCTACCCACCACAGTGATTTTTAGAAAAGCTAAGTTTCCTAGTGCAGCTATGTATATTGAGATGTTTATTGCAAAAAGCAAATTTCATTTTCATTAATGCAGTGTATAGAACAATATTAAGTATAGAACAGTTTTTACTTTCTTTCACATGTATCTTGGATTACACAGAGGAATATAGGAGTTTGAGGGCCGCATTTGGACACTGACGCAGAATTTGAGTTTACCCATCCTAAGTTAGACTTTTGTCCTAAGAGTCATATAATTATCATCTGTTAAAAAGGTAAAACCTTAGCATCAGGACTGGTTTAACCCTGACAAGGTTCAATGCACTGACTTTCTTTTTTTACATGCACATTACTTATCATAAGCTAATACTGACACAAGGCTTTTTTTCCTTAGAGAGAAATATTTCCAATGATCAAGTACCAGATCAAGTGCTGTATTCTGAATAAATCACTTCAAAAATTGAAAGCAATAGGTATGAAAAGTGCAAGATCAACCAATTACAACAAAAAACCAAAAAGCACAGGAGTTATTTATTATTAAAAAATATATATTCAATTTTATTGCATCTTTGACACATACAATTCCTATAAGATATTAATGACTAAAATTTATGAAATTTTCTCTCTCAGAAATTAATAACCTCCCTTATTTAAATCTAAGAGTCTTAACAATAGATAGTTACTATTACATTCAGAATCTAACTGTTGTTCTATATACAATTGTTGATTTATGGAATTAAGAACAATTCACAATCTTTTGATCAGAAGAATGTTCCGTGATAATGAAATAAAGGCTATTTATACAAGTGAAGTTAACAAATCAGTGATTACTCATAAAAACAGCAATTCTGAGAGTCATGTAAGGTAGTTAACTATGTTATAGTGGCTTTAAAGTAGTAAACTAAGGAACATTTTCTTACCTGGTCTTCACTAGCATATTAAAAACATATTGCTAAAAATACATCAATTGAAATATATAATTTACAAACAGGTACATTCATATAATCATATATGGCAGCACCTTACTTCGTGCACAACTATATGGTAGCTTACAATGTTGATCAAAGAAGAAGAAAACATTGTTTAGAAATAAAAGTGTCAAATACTGGTGCTCACATTTTAATAATGAAGTATTCACTTTTATAAGGGGAAAAAAGTTTAAAAAAAGATATCAGACTCTTTTTGACTGCTCCCAGAAGTGACTGTTGGCTTACAGCTTTCACATTTTAAATATGAACTGCTTGTGTATATGGCAGAGAATTTCTCTCTCAAAAAAAATAGAGGGAAAAGTTAGCATGTGCACACACTCTGGGCAATGTGATGTTACTGCACCAGGGGGCTGCTGCTGATCAGCAGTTTCACTTTTACAGCTGCTGAGGCAGTACATCATTTCCTCATAGGATCCCTCCTTTTCACGAAATAGAAAGTCCAGTGACCTGAAGAGCTCTTGTGCACCCCACCTGGCTGACGTGAAACAACATTAACAGGCAAGGAAGGAGTCCTATCTACGGAAAGGATGTTTACCACACCTCAAGGCCTCAGTGGTCTATTGTTTATCTCTGGAGATAACAAGAGGATGACAAAACAGCAGAAAGCTTGATGACTTTGCAGTATTATGGACAATTCATTGTCGTAAACAACAACAGTTTCCCTATATAGGCAAGTTATCCATTTTGGGGCCATAAAATGACCCCCAATGCTATCTGAGCTTTGGCTGTGTGATGCAAGATGCCATTGAAACCCCTTGATTGAATTATACCTGTAGCCTACATCCTGCCTTGTGCATCAAGTGTGGAATTCCTTGATGCACTGTGATTGGCTAAAGAACCAGCCATGGATCTAACTGAGATGAGTGGGAGTTCATTAGGGGACTGTCCATTTCATACCCAGTAACTGAAAGCTACCATGGTTCCCCAGGGGAATATTCTGTGCGCCACAGGCTCTGACTTCAGTTTCAACAGGAATGGTACATGTTGGGTTATTTGTGGGAAGGTAGTGAATTGTTTTAGCTAGTGGCAGCAGGCTCAGTTCACTGCAGACTTTGTTTCGTCAGCAATACTGTTCATCAAGCATGATCCAGAAGAGTAACTGGTTCAAACACCCCTTCTTTTCACCTTTTAAAAGGCAGGTTAGGGGAGAGGGGAATTCACCTTACCAGCATCTACTCACAGTAAGAGTATGTGATGAATTGGTGCTGGTAGGGAACATACTTGTCAAATAGTTTGCAATACAAAAGTGAATTATTGCTAGAGTCTAGAGATAGTTCATGGGTGGGACCTCACCAGGGAACTACAGCCCTTAACAAACAGCATTGGGTGGTTAGATGGCCGCAAAAGTTGTGAACCAGAACATCTTTCAAATTCCTGAAATAGCATAGATTACTACTGTAGGAAGGTCTGGGTCAAGTTAGAAAAGGACCTTCTCTGCCTTGTTTAATTTTTATTCATTTGATTATTTAACAAAAACGGTGAGCAGTTTTACTCTAAATCAAGTCCTGTGAGATACAGAGAATTCTTTATTCATACTGGTATAAGTACATGTAGACAGTACTCTGTACCTCGCTCAATTGAACCCTTACTCCTAAATTTATAGCCTGGCATTTGTGTAACCTAAATTTATATTTAGATTATATATGCCTGTTTGCAGATTATCTATCCCTTGTTTTATTTCTGAACAGATACTGTATAAATCAATCAGTAATTAATCAGAAATCAATAACAATTTCTAGTCATCTTGAGCACAGTCTTATTATGTCCTTCTAAATTATGTTGGAACATGCAATTCAGAGCCCTAAAAACACAGTATGATTCAAAAAGGTCTTCTGTTTAAAACAAATACCTACTTTATTTTCACAGTTGCTTCAAATTTGTTTCAAAGTGAAATGCCAAAGGATTTATCATAACTGTGGCATGAGACATTTTACAGCTTACATTTAAGCAATAATACAATATAGTCAACACTGTAATGATGTCAACATTTTCTCTCTCTCAGTAAAACAGGTTCTAATGTCTAAGTTGGATTGTGAGCTACGGCTGAGTATATAATTGCCACTCTGTTTGCCTACAGAGTCACTATATTAGTAACTAATCTCCATGTGAGAGGATCTACATAAAAACAAATTTTATTCTGTTGCGCTACAGTATACAAAGCCATAACCAGTGTTTGCTGTTGATTAAATACTGAAGAAAAGTTAAGGCATTTAATCAACTGCAAAGCCTATTCAATGTGAGTATATTCCAACACTGTAGACATTGATACTACATATGAAGAAGAAAATATTTCTCCAATATATCTCACAAAAACATATTTTTCTTCACAGAGGATTTGGAATGTGGCTTTTGAATTGTTGAAAGCCTTGCTGGTAATGGTTATATGCAGTGTACTATTTACATGAATAATTAGATGATCTCAAGTAAAAATAAAACTAAATAATTTTAATTCTTAGTATTTAGGTTGTGTTTTTCATCAAGGTCTCTACAAAGGTGGATATGTTTTCCCCTATTCTAAAGAAGTTGGAGAATGAGGCACAGGGAATTTAAAGCCAGCATTTTTAAAAGCATCCACTAGCTTTGTGTGGTCCACTAGATGGAGACACATTAACCTTAATTTTCAGAGTTTCTGAAGCTTCCCTTCAATCTTTGTTGTGTGTGCTTACACCTCTGAACACCTTGCCTTTGGTACCATCAGAGAAAGGCACAAGTTAATGAGTACTTGAAAATTTAATTTTAAGTGACTCAATATACCTGAAGAACCTTCCACAATTTATGTTCTCAAATTCCATGAGTTACAAATTAAGACTGTGTTTGTATTAATATTGTTTGGTCCCTTTTCACATCCAGGTAGCCACAACAATTCTGTGGAGGGTTAGCCTCACTACTACAGAGATAAATGCAAATCCTCATGTGGAAAGGAACAGAGGCTGGCTCCCCAAACTAACCTTTAGGTGCTGACATGGCTCTCCAACATGTCTCCAGTCTAACCTCTGTAAATAGCAGGTATATGTTTAAGGCCTTAGGCATATGTGTAGCACCACATCCCAATAGTTGGGAAAATGGGCATTCAGGAAGGCAGTAGATGGGGTACATGGCTCAAAGACACTACTTGTGAATGACAGATGACTTTCTAGGATTTCCTGCCACAATAAACATCTTGGCAAGTCAAGAACAATCAGAAATATATTTCAAGCAATGGAATAACTTTGTAATATATATAAAAAAAGAAAAGGGAAAACAGCCAGTTGTTGTAAAACAACTCTAAATAAGTACTGAAAGTGTTGCTTGCAGTTTTCTGAACTTGTGTGGAATTTGTGTAAAACTCTATATTATTAAGACATCTCTTTTAACTATCTCTTAATAACACGAGGAATGAAGACTCAAACAATTAAGGGAAGTTACTCCGAATAGGAGCCAGTGATTCAGACTTCTTCACACTATGTAGGGACAGTACTCTATTTCCAATCATAGATTAAAAGGCACCATCAATTTGTAACTTAGTCATATTTAAAAAATGATTGTAAACTATTTTAAGTACCACATTTGTCCTAGAAGATCTTTACCATTTTGCTATTATAAAAAATATACAAAAGAGAAACTGGAAACAGTTATCAAATAAAAGTAATACATAACCACAAAATTTTTTCTCCTCTAGTATCATTTAGTTTTAATAATCTAAGGTATTACAGGCAACCGACCAGGCCAAGTGGAAGTCTTTTGTTAAGTTGATGGTGTCTTTTAAACAGGCTCTCATAAAAATACAGTTTAATGGTTCAGACAAAGCAGTAGACTGTGTAGGTCTCATCCAAAGTTAATTCAAGTCAACAGACTCTTCCCTCTGACTTGAATGGCAGTTGGATAGGCACTATAATTGCGGTAGATTTTTATTGCAATGGCATGCAAATAGCACACTTTGCTTTCACAAAATACTAATAAGCCAGTATTATATCCCCAACATTGTAAGAAGACACTATCTCAAACCATTTCCCTATGAGAAGTACCACATGCTAGAAGTTGTATTTCCTGGGGGTGGTAGTGAAGATCAAAGGAGCCTAAAAATGAGTTGTTTTTTTTCCCTTTACTTTAAAATAGCCATAATGTAGAGAAAAATAACATCACAGAGAACGGATTACTAACCAGTGCATTTGATAGTACTACCATATTGTATTGATTATATGTTGACTCTTTTTTTCCTTCCAAAAGGCCCATAAAAAACACAGTCAACATGCATGCAAGGCCAACATGTAAGCAGATCCCTGACGGTTTAAATTTCTGTACTTAGAGTGGTGTTTTTACTCGCATATTGCATGCAACATTTTCCGTCAAAAATTTTCCCTGTGCCCGACAGATATTTGGGAGCTATAAAAGGGAACATTGGCCCTCTAAGAGAAGGACACCACAAGATTAGGTTTTGTGTAGTCTTCACAGAATTTTGTTGTAAGTCTTGACACCATTGAGGTAGAATAGACGGTAGAAGCTCCTCACTGGTAGAAGATCTTTATACATGTCTCTCTTACCCCTCAGTAACATTTTTCCTTACCTAGTATACTGATGCCTTCAGAAGGGTACTTGTTTAGGGAGTAAACCTGTGGATCTAAAACAATGAGCTTCTACTGCTTGAGTTAAAAAACCTATATTACAATAAGAGGTGTAGTGTAGACAGACTTTCAGTGGCTCCTGTAGCTGACTGAGGTACTGTTTAGGGGGCACTGTCTTAGCTGTTTCTTCCATGTCCCCTTAACAATTTCCAGCCATTCCTGCTCTTTTCTACTGGTATATGTGGAGGTGATCCTCCAGCCCTTAAGTGGTAATCATTATTCAATTTCTCTTACTGAGATGAAACCAGAACGAGAAAAAATATACAAAGAAAATTCAGAACGAAAAAATAAAGCAAAAATCTAGATTAGTGTTAAATCTACAATAGCTTACTTTTACAAAGACTTTAGCTTGTAGCGAAAGGCAATATCAGAATCTGGCAAGAGAATACCAAGCCCCATACGACTGTTGTCAAATCCTAGGTTCTTATTTTCCACTATTTCTGCATCAAAATGAGTCGCAAATAAAATGAGAAACAACTTAATTTCATTAACTGCAAAGAACCTTCCAGGACACTTGGTGCTTCCAGAGCCAAAAGGCATCAGAAAATATTTTAGCTTTCTTCCCCTTTTGTAGAATGTAGTTTTCTTCTTGCCATTTTCTATGTACCGATCAAACTTATACTCCTGAAAATAAAAGAGAAAGATTGTAAAAATTAATGGAGCAGTTATATCAGCTGCTTCATTTGAAAGAGGGTGTACTGATGTGTCTAGAACTCTGAAATAAATTCAAAAGCTAAGCCAAGGAGCCATCAACTTAATTTCTTTACTCCCTTAAAATTAGTTTATCAACTTTCAAAACCACTGTCATTCCCTATCTCCAAAATCACTCCTAAAAAACCCAGTGTTTTGCTTAGCTCTTCTTCACTAAACTCTCATATCTCATCCACCTGGATACTCACTTTGTATATAGTGTAATTACACTATGAATGTTTTGAGACAGAGATAACAAACCATAACAGAAGGATAAATGTGTCTGGTAAAGCATCATACATACATAAGGTACTACACCTATTATTCATAACAGTAACCTACCAAATTCTTCCACTGCCCATAAATTAATGCATTATATTGATCTTGTTGTTTTTGGCAAAGGGTGGCTCAATCTACCCCTTTCTTCTAGTGGTGTGGACTGTTCAGGAATCAATCCTGATAAGATCCTATCAGTTTTTCTGTCAGTTGGAGGTAGTTGCTGCATGACTTCCTTACATCAGAATTTCAGTATCTTGGCATAGAAAAAGATCTATGGGCATCATAACAGCAAGCATTTTCAAGTGTAGGACCTTGTAACATTTTCCCCACCTATTTTAGCTTGTAACTTAGGTTCCATCAATGTAATAGACTTTTTTCACTTTTAATATTGGGGTCATCATTTAGAGCTAACTCCTGTTTGTGAATGAAGGAGATTTGGCAATCCTAGCTTAGTCCATGGTGAATTAAACCACTTATGAAATCATCATGCACGCTTTGAATGAAAATGACAAAACACTTCCTGCTTATGGTCACTCATTAGCATTTGTCCTGCTTTGAATACATTTGCTATAGTGCAAGCTATTGAGAGATGGATAGGAACAAGTCAGTCAGACAAAAACCATCTAAAGTTAATAGAAATATTGATAAAAGATATAAAGGGCTTACTCTTGACCACAGTGTACCTTTGACAATCCACAAACATTTGCTCTATACAAAAGAGCAAAGTTAATGATAAATATGATATTTTAATAAAAATGTAAAAAAAAAAAAAAAATCACACCTTACATTTTCTCTCTCTCCTGTATAATGCGTAGCCTATAGAGAAAAACATAATGAATGCTTCCTTGACCATCTTAATCATCAATAATCAATGATGGTAGATGATTCAAGTCTCCCAATGACTTGTTCATTTCCTACCCCTCAGATCAGAGACTTTTGTACTGTAGTCCACAGGACTTCTTGGCTGTCAGGAAAATTAAAAATCTTAAGCAAGTAGTAGAGATGGTGGGAAGCAAAGCGGTCCAAGAAAAGTTCTGCATATTGTGTTAACAAGAACATAACAGACAAGGATATGTAACTTCACAAGCTAAAGGTTGGGCAGTTACTTTTCTAAAGGATACAGACTTGGATTTTTCGAGTTGTCTAATACAGTTAAAATGCCAATTTGCACTGAAAAAAATCAAAGCTTTGACCTCTGAAAATCACAGCAAAAAAGAACTGTGCTAATTTTTTGTTAATTTTTTTTCCAATTTGAAATAACCCAGTAAAAACTGAAAACCCAAAATATGATAGTAAAAACCACCACATTTTAATATACACATCCTAATAATGTAGAAAAACCTGTTGGTCTTCTTATGCATAAAATGTAATAGCCTTAAAATCTAGCTATCCAATTACATATATTCTAAGGCACTACCTATCCTAAGATCAAAGATCTAGGTATGCATATTACAACAGGCCAGTACTTTTTTGGTATTCCTTGTGAGCCATCTCAAGGCTGAAATGGATAAGATAACTGCTGTATCAGGTCTAGAAAAAGAGGAAACATTTAAATACCACAAAACTGCAGCCAAACAGGTAGTACAAATAATGGTGTGATATCCAGGTGTCCTATAAATCTCAGAAATTTGGGCTGGTTTTCTTGGGTTGCCTGGGCAAAAACATAGTTTTAAGGAAAATTGTTGCTAATAGAGTAGGGTTTACTTTTTTCTGTATTGGTGGGATAAGTGAGAAAAAGTACAAACAAGAGGTAAAATTCTCACTGTAAGGCTGTCCAACTTGACAGCTCTACCTGAAGTAAGCAAACTCATGTGACTGAATTTAAGCTTTCCTCTCAGTCTGGGAAGTTATGATATAGAATTCTTTATTTGATATTTTATTACATGGGATTCCCTTGCTTACTTCAAGGCTTAGGCTCATTTAAGATTTAGAAGGTCACTTGCCTAGGTATTATTGTTCATTTTCTTAAGCTGTGAGACGTGATAAAGGAGATAGCTGGTTACATTTATGTTCATTCTAGGCCTGAATTTACTATTAAGTCTTCAGAGGTAATTTGATGTTACCAGTCCAGTCCACTAAGCTGCCCATTTTCCCAGGACACCTTTTCAACCCAACATGTCCATTAAATATACAGCAAACTCAATCTTGCTCTGTCATAACACTGAATCTGTCTCCATCTGATGCACAGTAGATATTGTTTAAAGTACACTGAATATTCAAGAACAAGGCAGAAGTTATTTTTTCACTTTTCAAGAAGGTCCATATGTTGAAATCAATGTGGTTTGCAATGTGTGGATCGCTCATTTAGCATCAATATGGCAAAGTATTCAAATTAAAGCCATATTACAAAATCTAAACAGAGCAATACTGAACAAATACACTCTATACACAATTACATGCTAACCTCTTGACAATTATTTGGCATGGGAGGTACTCAATTGCTCCCTAGACAGTCTCTGAATGAAAATCCACATAGAGAAATGGACTTCTGACATTATCATGTAGAATGTTTTAAAGACACTGCAAAAAGTTATTCACCGCAAAAAGTTATTAGATTTTAATTAAAACATTACATACTAGTAAACCTTTGAATAATTTAAAAAATACTTATACATAAGCTTATACATAACCTTACTTTTCTTTTCTTTTTTGAAAGGAAAACTAAGATATGTTTTTTTCCTGAGCACCATTTTCTATTTCTGTAGTTACAGTGTTTAAATTTGTGGCCAATCTTCTGTTTATCAGTTCTTTAGGCCAGGCTTTCAATGCCCTTAAACCTGCTGAGTAGTACTTTATTCCACAACTAGTCCCAATGAATTCTGCAGCAGGATACTATCCAAACATGAAAAGGATATGAGAGTCCTATTTTCAGATTTGCACATTTATATTCTTAAATTTTCCTAGAAACAAAATTCCAGAAGCTGTGTTTCTAAAGTTGGTCTTGCATTTCATTCAAGTCATAGTTTTCTAAAAAATATGAAGAAATATAATATTAATTTTTAAGTTTAACTATGATTTATAATGCATCACAACTTTTTTTTAGCAAGAATCAAACTAATACTATTGAAAATTGATCACTTGCTTTGAAATGGGAAATGGAAAATGATTTAATTATAAACTAATACTTCTGTATGATGCTTGAGGCATTTGATAGTCTTATTTTGTGCAATCTCAGTTTCTATATGGCACTCTACACTAGTAACAACAATGCTTCAGTAAAATCTATGGGAGAGTATGACTATTCAATTTGCATGCACGTGGTGAACGTCTGAAACCATATTAAGGCTGAGCCAGGGTGGATTAATTTCCAGTCTTTGATATTCATTAACTCAAGCTTCAGAAAAAAATACAAGGAGATGACACAATTACCCTCAGAGCACCACTGCAGAGCAACAGCTTTACAATCTCAAGTTCACAACACCATACTAATTGACCAAGAAGGGGTGAATCCCTATGAAGAGAGGTGAAAAAGCATACGGTTCAAGTAAGACATTGCTATTATAGAGCTTTAAAGAGTCAATGAAGCTTTGGGGACACTTAGCTAAGTGGCCCACATTATTTGCTATTTAAACCACCTTTCATTATTCAGCCCTCCTTGGGTATCAAAGATCCACTGCCAAACAAAACCCACATTTAGCCTAAAGTTTATGTAGTCAATGTGCAATTGTCATTTCCTTTGAAAGCAATAGCAGTCATTCTCATCACCATACTTCTCTCTTCAAGCCATGAATCCTTTGACCTACAGGGCCCTAGAAAATACATCTGAAAGTAGGAAGATTTGTTCCACAAGAAAGAACAGCACTAAAAAACTATCACAAAAGGCCTGAATGCTGCAATGTGCCTGAAGTATGATGAGTAGACCAGCTGAATGTTTACCTTAGGATCTTCGTAGACCTCAGGGTCCATGTGCAAAGTGGGAGGGTAAAGGGCTACAAAGTCTCCTTTCCTTAAACTGGCTTCCTGATTCCCATCAAGTTTGAGAACAAAATCCTCTTGGCAGAGGCGAAGATTGATGGACGATGAGGACATTCGTAAACTCTCATTTACAGCACTCTCTGCATTCAAACAAAGAGGGGGAAAGAAGCATGAAAATATGAAAGATGGCTGGGTGGGTGCAGCTGCTGAATCTCTACAGGTCTAGGAAAGGGGGGAAAAATTCACAAATTAAACGACATGAGGAGGTAATAAACATTCCCCGAGTGCTGGGGGCAAAGTTGCAATTCTGAATATTTAGACATAAATTCTCACTGATAGTTCTGAGAAATCTTGTAGGCTGTAGTGAACTTTGGGTGGAAAGCCCTTACTCAGACATCATGCTGAAAACACACACAATTTAAAGAGTTGGATGCTTTATGTATTTACTCGCATTTTGGAGGTTGCAGGCAAATACCAGTCAAAGCCTCCAAAGAGCCAGCTAGCATTCCCTTTGAAACCTGTTGGTTGTAATAGCAGGCTTGTATATTAGAAAATCATTTAACTTGTTAATAATGGAGTAATTTTGAGGTATTTTTCCCATTTATGCAAGATATGGTGCCCCAATCATCATTTCTAATATTTTCAGAGAGAATGAAACGATTCTTTATCTGCCTAGTAATTTGTAACAAAGAAACACATTTAATCAATCAAGGGAAAAAAGCCCACATCTTTTTCTCAGTGTTATGGAAAACAAGATTTTTATCATCATCATCTCCTGGAAGGCTCCAGAAGCTGAATGTCCTTGCTTTCCCAGTGGCCTTCACCTTTTGCTCCTAGCACGACAGATTTTATGGCTAATTTCCGGCAATTTATCCTGGCAGTTTGAGGAGGAATTCCTTTGGGAATAATATGCATAATTTGCATAAATCATTCTGATAGCATGCATATCAGCATGTAGCTCCTGTCTAGGGCTGCATCTCTCACTTTGTAATCAAAACTGACTATTTTTCCACCAGCATGTATGGGTGCTATAATATGTGACTTGATTCCTTCTAATCATCAGTGTGAAAAATAGCCTAAAATAGTTTCATTTGCACATGATAATGCCTTTATGACTGTATTTATGTTTGGCAACATAAAATAAACCCTCTGTAAGTGTGCAGCAAGGCACTGTAACCCCTCCACCCAAAGGTTAGTTTACTAAAGACAGTAGCTTCATAGCACAGATACAGCTGAAAAACATAATAACAACCGTTCTTTCACTAAAAATTAAATCTGGTACAGCATGCATAACAAATAAAGTGGCCTTGGATGCTTTCTCGCAGGAGGTTTTTCCTTAAGCGTGCATTTGTCTAAAGAAATGAGGCTGCGGTCAGCTTTGTGTGGCCAGCGCTGTGATTCAATGTGACGTACAGTGAGTCTGTGCATATTCTTTTGGACTGCCTTCGTTACTATAATCAGGCAGAGTCAAATCGGCTTGTTGGTGACGAAGCCAGAAAAGAACTCTGGTTCCAGAATATGGCCTCTACTGCGGATAGCCACAAGGCACCTGACACGATAGATTTCACATGGCAGCACTCTGGCAACAAAACTTTACATGGTACAAAGAAAAGGTCCAGGCTCTACTCTTATGTTGTCTTCAACCTTAGCTTATAACACCATTTTAGTCTATAATTTGAAAATGGTAGCTGACATATGTAGCAACACCATTCACCCAAGAAATCTAATAAGGAGGAAAATAATTATAGGACTGCTGCCATGAAATAGCAGGTTTACATTTAACAACTTGAGCAACATGGTCACATCCTATTGGCTGATATTCTCCCAGGAAACATGGCAGTCTGTGCCCATTGCAGTATCACAAATGACAATTGGGCAAGCATATCTTATGCAGAAGTTAATCACAATAATGGAGCACAAAGTGTGGCTTAGTGGTCAGATCATAAGTGACAAATCTGTTTTACCTTCCAGTACCAGTTATGAGTGGACGGCGAGCTTGGCTCTAGCTCTGAGCGATCATGCCGATAATCATTAGATGACAAAAGTAATGAGTCACATTATGATCAACAAAGGAGAATGGAGCTTATATGGGTTTGCAGGCTAACATTAAAAAAATAGCCACTCAGCTTTCTACAAACACTGTGTGAAGGCTGGAGCTATACATTGAGGAGACTGACAACTGCACAATAAACTGCAGCTTTTACTTGCAGTTGTCATAGTTCAGCAGACACCAGCCATTGCTACTGACAGACCAGCTGGGTAGCTTGGGAGGCCTTCCATTCTGCACCATGAGGTACAGTAAATTATCCAGCACGGTAGAGCAACATCTGTTTCTGTGCTAGTGCCGAACAAACAAGGCAATTTAAAGCATACCAAGGGATAACCAAGCAGCAAATGAACATGACCCTCATTTTTTTCCCTTTCTTACACACACGAGATGCTGAACTTCATTGTATGAGTGCTACATAAAGAAGAAGCCAGGCTGTTATTTGATAAGGTGTTGTTAGAGAAATTTTACGTATTTTCTACAGAGAGAGAGAGAGAGATCTCATAGTATTGTTATTCTTAGAATCCTCCCACTTCTGCCTTCATTTTTCTTATACCAAAGCTAGCACTCAGCTTTCAATTCATTCTAGATTTTTTTTAAACTGTTTCAATATACTTATAAATATTCAGTCTTTAAACCTAATTTGCTATACTTAGTTCACATGCCTTCAAGCATTTGTCTTCCAATTTCCACTGAATAAATGCGTACTAATGAGAAATAGAGCAAGCTGCTGAGGCAAAGCTGGGTGACTTGAGCCTGGCCTGCCACCAGCTTGTGATAGGCAGGCAAATTGAGTTAAAATGAAAAGTCTTGTCAGCTGAAATACAACATGGTAGCCAAACAGCAAGCTGTCAATCATCCAGCCAAAACAAGGGACTGCAGGTAATAAAAGGTCATTGTGAACGATTAGTGCATTTGGCTTTCATATTCAAGTTAATTTTAATTAAACATGATCTCTATCTGTAAATGTTTTATAAAACTTATTGTGCATAAAGGACTGTTAATTTTATACTAACATTTAGCTGGTAATAGGGCCCTATAATTATTAAACTGTATTGCAGAAAAATATCTATTGAAAATGCAAATATTTTTGGTCATAATTTACTCTATGCACTACCGTGTGCCAGCACAAACAATAATATCTGAAACAAGCAGATTTGTGGCTTACTAAGAACTGAGCAGTAGTGACCAGCACATATGAAGCAATAATTTTATTTTTTCCATTCAAACCTACATTTTTGTTTGTGTTTATCACCAACACTATGGCCTTTTTTTCTTGTATTATGTTACTTTTAGGTTTTCTACCTTTTCATGCACAGTTTTGTTTTTTTTTAACAGTGTTTCTTTAAAAGCGAATATCTGGAATTCAGTGATGCCCTGAGGCAAGAATGCTTCACAATATGAATGAATACAAACATTATAAAATGTACTAAATAAGGAGGGTTTGAATTAAATGCGTGTTAAATGCATTTCTGCTTTACTCTTTGCATTTCAGTTATAGCCATAAAAACTGACAGACCATTCTCATGTATCGTTTACTATCTTAAAGCTCCATTGCGAGTCATAATGACTAATAATGTATGTTATTGTGCTCATGCAAATAAGCACATACTGGATCCTGGAGAAGTCTTAGGTAGACAAAAAGGGATAATGTGATGTTCCAGAAATCTCTGGAAAAGAAATAAATCCGGCCCATCATATAGTAACATTTCCCAGTTTTTAATTGGAAACCTAAACTTACGATTCAGAAGCAATACTGTTCCATAGACTAGACTATTTTGACCATAAATATGTTGTTGCTTTTGGGACAAGTGGGAGTAATTCTTGTTCTCCAAACTTTATGGAAGCAAAGTAAGCTTTCTTGCAGTTTTAGTATTTGAGGAACTGGAACATTTAAAATGGGAACATCATAATTCCAAAATGCCATTATTATCCCTCCTGGTCTGTCTTACTCATTTGGAACAGAGAGACAAATTCCTGTCTCTGGCTTACATATGAGATGGAAAAACTCCGATGTTCTCAGGTAGACTGATTAAAGTATTCTGAGTCTACAGAACAAGTTTTATCCTGTGTTTCTTTCGTATACAAAATGGCCAGTCCAGTCACTGGGAAATTTGGCTATAAAAGTCAAACTCCTCCCATACATATTAGCCCAGTGTCCCTTTCATTAAAATATGAATTTAATACACTTAGTTGTAGTGGATATTTTTCCCTGTTATAATTTTGTGGAATTATAACTAAAGTGCTAAAGAACTGAAATCTAGCTTCTGTTCATATCTCATTCAGTTGAATGTGATAATAAAAATTAACAAAAATGCTGTGTGAGTAGGGTCAGTTGCTTTCCTCACAACATGTGAATCAAACATTACTCAAGGACTTTAAAATTTCAAGGAACATTAGTTTGGATGATATATTTAATGTTTTAAACTGTTCAGATCACTCCATTTTGAACCAGATGGTCTTAGTGAGGTACTCATATTTGTTTGATCCTTAATGGCACTGGACGCAAATCATGAAATAGCAACTTCACAAAACCCCAATGTTACTGAATAGTGTATAATTTTTAAAAAGCTAAGCAAAATGCAATATGGATATACATTTTAAACTCAACAAAAGGATACTAGGATCAATATGATTATCATTCCATTTTCCTTTATCTTCTCCTACTAGTTATTTTTTTGCAGCATACCACCCAGTCTTCCCCACCAAATAAACTGGCCATGGTCCCATTCATGCTTCTAACTTCTTTGTCTAGTAACTTTTTCTATTTGCCTGCTAATCTTGGTGTGATGCATTACATCACTGGATAGTCAAATATTTTGTGGATATTGACTTTGAATAATCCTGCCCACTTCTTGTACATCAAAATGGTCTCTCTCCATTACATAATTCTTCAACCCAAGCATTCAATGACTCTGGAACCACATTCTAGGCCCATGTATAGTATTATAGCTGCCTTAGATCTGTGCCAAAAATTGAGAAAACAAGTGCAGTTTTATTTTTGTTCTATAATAATCAGTTTAGACTTTAAAAACATGAATACGATCCTTGTGATATGTGGCATATACTGATGGTTCTGGAGAACAAAGGTCTTTCTTTGCATACAAAACAAGCAAAGCATGGGTGACCACAATGTGCATTTTCCTCAAACTACCCTGCCAATTAAATCCCAGTATTAGCTTTTCAGAAGAGTGGAAAGGCAATTTAGGTTCTGATCTAGTAAAGCTCTTATGCACATGCTCAGTTTTAAAAGCAGAAAAGCAGCTTCATTAACTTCAATGGAATCTCAATCTCTACACTCTAGTTCAGTTGTTGTCCATTCTGTGGATACTGCCAACCCGTGTCAATGGAGATTTGTATTTCTTGAGAGGGGGTAGATGCACGAATTAGATGTCTTAACTACCATCTGTGCCTCTGGAAATCTCCCCTCTTAGGATTTGTGATGCAGTTACTTGTGTTCTAGGACATGAATACCAAGCATCAGATGATATTAGGAAAGGCCAGTCCAGCTACTGGAAATAAAACTCCGTCTCTACTAACTTGTGTCACATTTGAGTCAGTGAGGTAGAAGTGAAAGACATTGTTATCTCTTACTTATCTGCCAGGAGTCTTATAAGCATAAATCAAGCCTTGAAATGCTAAGACAAAGAAAAACTGGTGCCTGTTTGTACAACACTGCCCTTTGAATGTAGTTAGCTGTCACATTACCTGAGTCTGATTTAAAAACAACTCCCTTTGTAAAGTCTAAAGGACTAAAATTATTTTTGGAAATTAACAAATTACATTTGGTGCATACACTGATTTCCCTGCCAGCTTGCATTTTGGAAAAGGGTCTTCCTTGGTAATTCAGTACAGAAGTATTTGAAATGCATTAACACTTAGGCAGATGCTCAGAATCAAACAACTTAATAGGCATAAACTTTTTTTCAAATAATTGCAAAGCTTCGATTTAGCCTTTTGCATACCTTGCATAGTTAATTACCTAGGCTCTAATGTTTACATGCAATGAGTGAATCTACAGCTATAAACTACATAATTTATAATTGATGTAAATGGGTGTTATTATGTCAATTAAGCAGCTGTGTCCTCCACCTTCTCAGTAAACAGAAATGAGTGATAAACTGAGTTTGCAGAGAGATACCCTCTTTTCTTCATAAGAGATAAAAATAAATTACCTAGGTAGACCAGGTTGTCCAATTGTTCTCTGGTGAGGTAGATGTTATATCCAGGCCCTTTCTTTTGACCTGTTGACTGCAGCAAATGGTCAATTTCGTCACGCACCACTTCAAGAGCTTCTGGGTGCCGCAGAAGATAATACATGGCCCAGAATGTAGCTGGAATTGTGTTTGCCACAGAGGCCCACAAGAAGGTAAAATGATGTGCTGGGAGAAAATAAGTGAAAAGGAAGATTAATAGCGTTTATTACACTGATTAGATTTGCAGTGTGCTAATTAAAAGATGTTAGGACACAGACCTAGCCAAGGATCAGTGAATGCTAATGAGGACCAATAGGCTTCTGAAGTCTAATTTTCTGCTTAATGAGAAGAGTTTGATATGTAATGGGGGGGGGAAGTAAATGCAGCTCAGTTATAATCTTTCTCATTATCACCATTAAGTATCTTGTTTTACCACCTCAGCAAAAAAAAAATCAATTATCATAGAGGGTTGTTTCAGAGTAAAACATTTTATCATTAGCCAATTAGAAAGAACATAAAAAAAAATTCAAGGTCGCCATTTTGCCTTTTTATTTCAAAGGTCTATAGTAAATTATTTTATTTCAGACAAGCAATCTTTCATAAGTTTCCTACCTGCTTTGTCATAAACTGTGAGCAGCTCATATTTCTCAAATAGATCTTTTCTGGCTTGGATCACTTCAGACCCTCCCAGCCATTTTGTCATATTCTGATATGAAAAATGATGTATAAGCTCCTTCCGAACCTTCTTGGTAGCTCCTAGCAACTCAACTGGTATGCCTAAAGCTAAATAGGGAAAGTTGGCATCAAACTTTGTAAATTTGTCTCTGATTTCACTAATAACTTTGTGGCCATCTGCAGCAGGAACTCTTCCATATAGTGTTATAAAACTGGCTTCAAACAGTAGAGAGCAGCAGAACTTGTACATTTTTTCTGCTTCCCAATCTGTTGCTTGTGAGCATTTCCCTTCAAATATTTGTTGGAGATTTTTCATCATGTCTTCTGAAAGTGTGTCCAAAGACTTCCCTTGTAGGTATTGGTATATTCTATGCAGGTTTTCATTCATTTCCGGGAATTTTGTACTCAATACAGATGGGACGTCAAAAGTTCTACATATCACTTTATCTGCAAATTCTTGAAATCCAAGTTGCTTGCTATTTCGTGTAATATAAACAAATTGGAATGGATCCATGAAAAAGGTATAGTATCTACCTGGAGAGAAGAGATAAAAAACCCAAAATATATATACATATATGCTTGTTAACACTTTTGAAAAACAATCACTAAAAAAATCAAATTCAACATTAACTTCAGAGAATATTACTTTTCCCTAAGGCTTGAATTTAATTTCGGAGAATATTTATTTTCCCTAAGTCACATTGAAAGCCCCTAAAATTATTTGTAAAAGAAAAAAGGGAGAAATTACAATATGTATTTAGTTAGAAAAAATCAGTAATGAATTTTTGTGGCGGATGAAGATTTCACCTGCATGTTTTTATTGAACTCCTAAAACCAGAACAGGGCTATTCAAGTGCAGACTGATCTATTATTTTGACAAAAATGAAGGGTGATATATACATATAAATAGGGCACTCTGGAATCATAAGAAACATTTACTAAACTGATTTAACTTAGGAAAATGCAATATGGCTTAACATAATACTTTTAAAACTATACATCTCTTAAGGGCAAAAAGGAACAAGTAAATCATTCTATACAAATGAAGAATACTTTCAGAAAGACCGCAGTGGGGAATATGCTCACTTATCAGCCAAAGAAACCAAAGGGCCCAAATGATTAGTTCTAAAAATGAAGGCTTTTGTTCTGCAATGAGTTTTTCATACATTCCCAGATCACCCTGAAGTCCTTAGGGTTTTACATGGAACAGAGGCCACATGTCTTGAGTCTCATCCCAGGAGCAAAATATAATATAATTATATTATATTATTATAATTTCAATACATTTCCCATGTGGTTTATTTAAAAAAAAATATATCTTGAAGGGCAACGTGGTACCAAGTTAAAATAAGGGGGTGTTTGCAGCTTCACTTGTGTGCCAGATGTGTGGCCCCTGGGAGAGTGCTGACTTCTGCTGTGCTAACTATTGTGGTGCCATCAGCCACCATTGCAGCAGCAGCTGTTTTTGTTCCCCCCACACAAAGCTGGTGCCCAGAGCTGCTGCCCCAATTGCCCCTCCCCCTTAGTTACACTACTGTGTATTTGGAAAATATGCTAAGCTATCTTGATTTTACTTTACTACCACCCACAACTAAAAGTAGCCAATATTAGAGCCAGAAAAGTCCAGAAAGGCACTTTAAGCACAAAAAATGGGACCTAGGTGGAAGTCAGATACGCGAGTATGTTCATGTGTAGAAGTGTCCTAGGCATCTAGATGCTGCTTGAAATCCACTGTGATCCAAAATCTGGAAGATCAGGATCTAAACTTCTGGAAGGAATCATTATGGCAGGTATGTCTGAAGCAAGCCTAATACCCACAAACACTTTATGCCTAACACAAAGCACAACTACAGACATTGTTAAGGCTAGATGCAGAGCTCACCTTAAAAGAGGCTTGTGGTTAAAGCACTCACCCAGAAAGTGGGAGCCTTGGGTTTAAGACCCTCCTCAACCTGAATGCATTCAAAGCTGTACTAGTAGGCATGCTAATCAATAAGATACAGACTCAGGTGCTTGCTTCCTGTCCTGGCTCAATGAGCTTTGTGTTTTTAGCTACCTAATGCCACAGGTTAAAAAAAAAGGATGAAGAATCTTCCATGTCTTCTCCCCTTTCCCATGATTTTCTCAACCTAGAGGATATGGCTATGTGCTGGGAGTTGGGAGCACATCTGGCTTTGAAACCTGTCAGGCTCAGAAAGGCCTAAAACCCAGGTCTCTCCTTACTAACGGCTATTCTATTATACAAAGGGTGGGGGGTGGTACCATCAACTCCTACTCTTTGCTTCACAAATAATGAGGTCTTCTCACTTTCTTCAGAAGATGATTCTGGGACATGAATCTTTGAAGGGAAGGCAGCAGCCAAACTTCAGGGAAGAATGAGAATTCAGACACATTTTGAACTCAGAGCATAAGTACAGACAGTCGAAAAACCCAAATCTATGCAGGTTTCTCTAAAATGCATAGATTAGACCATTAGTAAGTGTTCACTCTTTGGTTGGGGAAGATAAGGAGAAACCTGTACTGGCTGAGGCCAGAAGGCTGGAGATACTCCCACATGCTTCTCAGCATGCCAAACATTACTGAGGGCACTTGAATGTGGCCAAATGATTGTATCACCTCCAGGGATCTGGGTTTTCTGTTTCCCATGGAAAAACTGGGAAAAACGCAGATTTTTCAAGTTAACAGAGAAACATGCTATTTTCCACTTGAGTTCCAGCCTGCAAGGGGCTGGGGGAAGTAGGAGAAAGGTAGTCAGGCAGGGAGTGGCATACATATGTGCACACTCATGCATGCAGCAGGCTGCCAGGCAGCCTGGAGAGCTGCTCCCACAGGTAAGTCTGGTGGTGAGGGGAGGGGGGATTGAGGGAGGAAGGAAGAGAGGGAATTGGGCAGGGCTGGGACTGGGGCTGCTGCCCAGCTGGAATGCATGGAGTTTGGGCTTAGGCCTGGAATGATGGCCACCTAAATCAGAAAAAAAGGTAATGTTTGCAACTAGTCAGAGTTTCCTATCAGCTAACTCAAGGCAACTTCCCATCAGCATATAGGTTTGTATGGGTTGCTCCAATATTCCTAAGCACACGTGATGGGGGGTGGGAAGCAGAAGGGAATTTGGTGATGTGATCGTATCTGACTTCAATTCCTTCACCCCTCTTGCCATCTACCCATAGGAGCTGAGGATCTGTTTCTGCCACAGCCATGCCTGCTATGTACTGCTAGGCCCTAAGGCCAAGGGCCCAATCCTGACTGCCCTCTCCCCTCTTTCCAAAATCCTACATTAGTTGTTGTCCCAATGCACTGTATAGGGAGCTTAGTCACCTAACTGCTGATCAGCTGGTTGCTGATCAACCTCCTTGTGTCTGAAACTCAACTGTTATGTACTCTTGAGCCTAAGTTGGATGCCTTTCTAGATACTTAACTGAAGGAGACAATATTGAACCACTGATAATAATACTGGAGAAAAACAGATACCTAGCATTATTATTTTTGTATTATTGTGGTATATGTTTTTAAGATAAGTTTGCCACCATCTTAACCTCTAAAGTTTTTATTAGCTGCTAGTGGTGTGCAAAAGAGGCTGTATTCAATTTGGATTTGGATTCAGCCCAAATTGGGGACAGTGATTTGATTTATTAATTCGTATCACTGTCCTGATTCGATTCAGCTGAATCCAAATCTGAAGATTCAATGCTGATTCAGAGAATCAGGGATTTGGCCATTGACATAGCTTTAAATGTTTTTTCTACATGCCTTGAGGTACCAGGTATGGCTCATGAGCACTGCGATGCTGGGATGGATGGAGTGTCCCACAGGAGCGCAGGGCCCACCCCCCTCCCTTGTGTGCTCAGCGGCAAACCCATAAGTGGATCTGAAGTACTTCTGGTCCACTTCTGGTTCCACTGCCAAACACTCAGGGGGCACCCCCCACACCTCCTGACTCAGTGATCATCCATGGGGGAGCCCCAAGTGCCCCTGCAGACCCAGGAAGCACCAGTCGCTGAGCTGGCAGGGGGGCGCAGGGGGCCTTCAGTGTGCTCCCCAGTAAACCCAGAAGTGGACTGGAAGTGCTTCTGTCTACTTCCGGGTCTGCTGCTGAGCATGCTTAGGACCCCCCTGCGCTCCTGCAGGTTGCTCCATCCCCCCCATCTCAGCATTCACGAGCTGCCTGGTATCTTGAGCTATGTAGAAAAAACATTTAAAGCTGTGTCTATGGCCAAATAGTCAAATCTTTCCAAATTTCTCTGACTTGATTCAGAGGATTCTGACTCAATTCAAAGAGGTTAAAGGGTCTCCTGATTGGATTTGGAATCGAAGATTCTGCCACTGAATCAGGCCGAATCTTGGCTGAATTGAATCAGTGACCAACACTTCACACTGCCCTATTAGCTACCATTAGTGAAGAAAATATGCGAGTAAATGGCTAGTCATTCGTTGGTGATCATTTACAATATAGGTTTCTAATTCATAAATTGTGGGAGCACTCATTAGGAAAAAAATAGTACCGTTAAAATGTAAAATATTCTAAGTATAAAACAAGAACAAAGGAACAAAGCTTGCAGCAGCTGAGGCCTAATTTTGTCCTGTTTAATGCTTGGAACATCCATCAACAGACATAATTTGGCCCTCTGGCTGATGCTCTGAGCCCTGTGCTAAAGGTGTTAACAAGTATTATTAGTTACTACATACCACATATCTGAAAGAGCATAATTATTTCCTATTTTGACTGTAAATACATATATCTGCACAGTAAACACAGATATATAGACCACTTTTATTGGCCCCAATAATTATAACTGGCATATTTTTCCATGATTACATCCAATGCAATCCCACTGAAAAGAATGAGGTCGCACAAAGCATACATCAATATAGAATTTGTTCCAATGTCTTTGTCAATGGTATCTTGAGTGTTTTGAGATGCTCCTAGTATGCTTTAATGTAAAATAATTCAGAGGAGGAGTTGAACACAGGTATTCTTATTCCCAATTATTATTCTGACTGCTAGAATGTGGTCTGCCTTGTAGAGTGCATAACTTAAAATGCATTTTCAGTGCCCGTCTCTTCAAAATCCTTCCATACCTATGTTAAAGACCTAGACGTGATGTCCCTTTGCACTCTACCCACTCCATCCTCAAGGTACTTTATCACAAGGTTCTCATCCTTGTGACGAAAGGCTGGAAATAAAGCCCTTTGGAGTGATTTTTAATAAGTAGATTTGGAATGCTATTAACCCTGAAGATGTTAACTGGCTTTCCAACTTTGAGTTTACAGGGTAAACAATTTAACTTAAGATTTTTTAATTAATATTAATTTAAACCATCTGTCCACCATCTGCTTATTTCAAATGCAAAATATGAGTTTCTTTGTGATCTTTAATCAGACATTTAGCAAAACACTTATCAATTCCTATTTTTTTTAAATAAGCAAAATGGTTTTAAGCAAATGATTCCTTAAGCAAACAAAGCTATTTTAATAAATAGTCTTATATCAGTACTCACTGTTAGCATAATTACAAAGTTCTGAAAGAAAATGATTAGTTTAGAATCTTTGACAGTGTCACGGATCATCAACTCTGTTAGTCTTATATGTTTCCAATTGATTTAAAGAAAATGCCCAGATAAAAAATAAATGCCAAGAGAAAATTTATTTTGCAAAGTCAAATTCAGTTTCCAAACTACATCACAGGCAAGTCAACAATTTATAGAAACACATGCAATAAAGTGTCTCAATTGCTCGCTTTTTGGAGTTTTAACAAGGAAGGATTAACCTGTAAGTAGGGAAAGCAAAGTATGCTGATTTGTGAAAATTGTGCAGATTATTTAAGTACTTCCAATAGAGAACATGAAGCCAACTGTAGAACCCAAGTATTCTAATATTTTAGAGCGCTTTCCTTAGTAAAAACTGAAATCTAGCATTGCTAGCTGCAGTTACAAATGACTGAAGTGTGACTTGTTAGTGGATCTTTCAGTGATTTCAGTCCTACTTGTACATTGAACTATGCGGCTACACATGTTTACCAATGTGTTCTGTACTGTAACATATTGTCAATTATGATTTTGCATTACATGGTGAAATCATGTCACAATATTTCCTCTACCAACATGAAAGCCTTAGTAGTCTTAAAATCTAAAAGCAATCACTTGGGAAAAAAATCTATCAATTATGTTTTGTAAACAGAGGGATCATACTTAAGTGTTTCTTTTAAGTATTTTCATTCCCTGTTGAGCTCACTTCTATAGAGTACTGTCACTGTCTGTGTACTGGTGGAAACAAGCACTGACATATGCAGTCCTTTCCTATGTTTTCAAGTTATTATTTAACATCTTAAGTATGTGTAATTCCAAAAATGCTATCTCACTTTAGTTATCTTTAGGTACTCAGGATCCTTAGGTATTCGTGTGTCTTTAAAGGAACAGATCAAAACCTTGGGACTCACTGGAACATCTATTTGATTAGCTTGATAAGCTAATTGCCAAATCTGGCAAAAAGTACAACATATCATACTATAAGCTTTCTAGATCAGCAGGTTTTTTAAGATTAGAATCATTTACATAAAAACCTGATGTTCTGTGGCAGTTTAATGAAATCCTTAGCTCTTCAGCAATGTTGGTGGCCACTACAATTCCTTTTTCAGAAACATTTGAAAAGACATGAGCATAGAGTAAAAGCATGCTAAATCTCCCTATAGTGTAAGACGACAAATCAACTGTTTATTGAATAGCATAGAAACAAATCAAAATAGCTATTTTTTTCTTATTCCTATAAAAAGCTCTCAGATTTATTAATTTTTTAACATCTCTATGTATAGACAAAACTGTACTACTTTTTTTATTCTTTCAGCTTTTATTCTAGCCACTGCTGCACATGTCTATGATCATCATAGTTAATGCAATCTTCTCTAAATAAAAGATTGTTGTAAAAGATATGAAAATTACCAAGTTAGTGAATATTGAAGTCAATATTTGTATGATGGTAAGAAATATCTCTAATAATGTACTCTAGTTGTTTTAATGACAATTTCAACAGACAAGAACTTCATGTGATATATCATGAATGTATGTTATTACAATAATATCTGTAGTGGGCCGTAATGTCAAAAGGAGCTGAATTAAATTACTTTTTAATTGAAAAAAGGGAGTTTTAGTGGCATTTATATAGACCATTACTTTTTTTTTAAAGTTTACTATGAGTGCTTTAAAAAGATTAAATGTGCTTAGCATAAAATCTGTAAGATTCAGATAATTAAAAAAAAACTAGAATAGTCATAAACATTCTGCTACAGTACCCAGTATCATTTCTAATAATGTATTGGAAAAGGTATACCATATCTTATGAGAAACAGTGAAAAAGACTTTCCAAGGTTCTTAAAGTTTTTACCTAGCTGTCTATCTGTTCTTTATCCTTATGTAGTGAAAAGGTTGGGTCTGCAAGCACTATCATATAGAAACAACGCTCCCTCACTCTTTTTTTTTTTTTTTTTTTAAAGACTATCGCATTTATGTAATCGTCCTCTTATTAGGAAGATTTTGTTGAACTGTTGACAATGATGTACAGTAGTGCTTCGCTGGTATGACGTTTGGGGAAAACGATTCTGCTGCACCACCACACAAAACCAATTAGAGAACTATTTTCTGCGACAGGTCAGGAATTTACATTGTTTCTCATAGAAAGATGTGCTTTTTAATTTCTTTATTAAGATGACATCTATGTCCCTTGAGACTTTTCGGGATGACAATCATTTGCTCATCACATGGGAAAGTACAATCAGCGAAATCGCATTACCGGTACGGGGCAATGCCAGAAACTCCAAGCATCGTTCCACATTTTCCAAATGAACTAGTTTTAGAACCAATAATTAGAACAATATATATTGATAGAATTTTTTGACAGGACCTTTAATCACATACCACGGGGGGAAAGTAATGATAGTACATATACAACAGGGGATGTTCTGTTTGCTGCACACACAGACATCATCTTTGTCAAATCACTAAGTTATCATGGAATTCTGTGCATATCTTGGTATCTTAAACATGAGGTAAGCTTTTTTAAGCTGAGGATGTGCTACTGTTTCTCCTTACTGAACTCTCTGTATTTAATGGGCCTGATACTGAATTACAAAAGGTAAGGTTACCATAATAGTATGGGTATGACATCAATTCACAAAACCTTGGATTTCCCAGAGTAAGAATGAAATACTGTTCATAACCCATTACTTTGCTATTTTAAGATCATACTGGATTAATCAATAAAGGCTTCCTTAAATACACTGGAATGATGAGAAGCTAAGCAAAATTTTATCTTTGATCCGTCACATTGATATAGGATTTGTTAATTGAACAGATTACTTTAATAAGAAAATTAAATCAATAAACCTTTTCTTATAAAGTACAATATATATAAGGAAAGAGAGACAAATGCTCCACTGCGGGTTTTTAAATACAACTGTACCCAACTTTATGAAAGTATTATTTCAGATTGTCTTCTTTTGAGTTACTAATATTAATTTGCATTTAAAATAAGCTGCTGTTGTGTGGCTTGTGAAAGTTTATAAATAACAATACAGATTTTTATCAAAAGTAGCTTCTGTGCATGTGCTATAGTCACTTGTTAGATGAAAAACCTATAATTCCTTTTAGTTTCAAAATAATAAAAGGAATGAATAACATTATATAACTAATAGCTCATAAATCTGTAATACTGAAGAGTTAAGCAATTTTTGTTGCAGGGATAAAAAATTAAAATAAGTACCCAGTTTGCATTCTGATTTAAACTGGCTGAAAATTGTCGCTTTTATTTTACATATTAACTATACAAAAAAAATGTCTCTCTTCTGTGGAACAGACTTCCTTAGATTCATATTTTGATCTGAGACTCCCAAGAAATATGGGAATAGTGGAAAAAATGAGAGAACATGCATCTAAACGTAGTAACTGATACAACTGTAAAACTGATCATTTGAACTAGGATTTCAGTAATTAGAGATGGAAAGGCCTATTAAATAGCCCCAATCCTGCATTCGTGTAAATCAAAGTTTTAAAATGAAAACTGTGACTTTTAGTGGTTGCAAGTCAATGCAGTATCTACATAATATCTTGAAGCTACATTGGATTTAATTATAATGCCATTTTCAGTATATAAAATAATTGTGGTGGATTAGGAAGCAGGAAGTTTTGAAGTTCCAGTCCTGATTATATGAATGACTTCAGGTGGCTCTTCCTTCATTCAGTTCCTGTTAATTCTCTTGAAAAAAATAGGTAACAATATATTCTATACTCTTTTAGTGTTCTCTTTATCTGATCTAATATTTTTCTCCCAGGATTATATTAGTTTATACTTTTTTAGGGAACACAATCCATATTATATATATCCCATATAAATATAGATGGATAGACTGGCAGAACATATGTGTATATTATTGACAGACAGCTTAAACGTATACTCACCCCTAAACATAATTATAGTTATTATGGTTCATATCTTTTTCATATATTAGAAACAACATTCTGATAGCTAAGTCATTTTCATTTGTAAGTGCTTTACTAAACATCATGATTAAAATAAATATAGATAAACATTTAAATTAATAAAAATAAAATTACCAATCTTTAATTTCATTGATAGAAATTTCAGAGAAATAGTAAAATGCTTCTCACCAGCAAGGTGTATAGTGAAAACGTCTCCAAATTTTTGTTGCTGAGACAATAAGAATGTTGAAGGAGCTTTCATAAAACTCAAAGCCTTTCCAAGGAAAGGTATCCAACCATTTATTAATGGAGGCTCCCCAGCTTTCCTGCAAAAAAAATTTAGAAAAATCAGGGATTAATCTGGGCATGATAACAATTTATATGTTATACATATATACCATATTATATTTAAACCTACTATATATCATTCTCTCTTCTAAAGTACTGAGAAGAAAGTTCTTCATATATGTTGGCAGGTAAAATCTAATCACACCTCTGTGTAAAAAAAGGTTCAGTATAATGATTATAAGAAATGAGAGAAAGAAATGGAGGTGCTTTTGTTAATAACCCAGTATCTTTTAGTTAGTATCCTAAAGTGATATAAGATCAAGTGAAATCTGCATTTTGCGGAAAATCCTGTTTCATGTAGTTCAGAAAATGTCTCAGCAAGATTCCTTTCCTTCTCAATATTTTGCATGTCAAAGTAAACTAGATCAGGAGGCAATTAGGATGGATTTAGTTAATTAGGAAGAAGACAGTGTTAGAGATAATGTTTTAAATGTCACACTTTACCTGCACCCCAAAATGTTATATTTCTAAATAACCATTAATTTAAAAAATAATAATAGGAAAAACATTCTTAACATAATATTTAGTGTGATTTTACCTGCAGTTATTTTTCTTCTTGTGAACCTGAAATTCACATAGTTTAAAACTTCTTTTTATATAAAAGTAACTATGCACTAACCAAGGAGAAAACGAACAGTTTTCTTTACTTTGTTTTAGGATAGCATATAGATATTTTAAATCTTTCTTCCTTCCTTCTTTCCATCCTTGCTTTTGCAACGGCCTATTCTCTTATTCCTAACTCCAGTTCACATTTCTTTCCTTAGTACTGATATTTAGTTTCCTGGTTGTGAATTAATATATGATAACATGAAACAAGTCTGTTCTAGGAAGGATTAAAACAAATATTCAGGAGCAACTCTGATGCTACATCCCATCTGTGAAGGTGACTTATACTACATGCAGAACAACTCATTCTGATTAATCACAATATATTTACTAACTTGGATCTAATCAAAGATCAAGGGATCACAAGCTTTACTAGTATCATACACAGCATGGATTTATATGTAGCTGGATTAACCCTATGATAGTTCCTCATTTTCCCATTAACCAGTATAATAGAAAATCCAAAAGAAAAAGATTAAGGCAACAGTTAATGTTATTCAACTCTTTGTCTTTAATTACAGCTGCTTCTTTTGATAAATCATGCAAATGAAAGAAATCAATTATCATCATCCCTTAAAAAGTGGCTTGAAGTTATTATTAAAGATGAATGCACACAAATAAGTTACATGATTTGATTTTTTCCTATATTTAATACTAGTTGAACATGTTTACCTCCATGTAAAATATTATTTTCTTGTTATTTTTCTCTAAAAAATGCTGTACTACAAACGGGAAAATACATTTCATTGCCTGAATGTAAGCACTGGATAATATAATTATTTGGAGGTGTTTTTTTTTCCTTCTATGCTTTAATAAATGTATAATAGAACTTCTAGCAGTCAATGACAGCATTATTCGTTCCAGTGGCACAAAAATGGCTCTGGATATAGAATGCATCATTACAAACTTTTCTATGTAGAATGAAACTAAAAAAAAGAACTAATCTGAGATTAGACTGAGGGATTCCCAAACCTAGAACTATGACAGCCTACACTATCCACTCAATTATCCTCTCAAAGCTTGCAAAGACTCATTTACCATTTTTTTGTGGGGGGGAGAAAGGGGAAGAAGGCTTTTAAATCCCAGCAGTGGCCTGCTTTCACTTCCTGAGATGGGCACTAAACTGCATAAGTAACATTGTGACAAATATTTAGACAGGCTTTTTGTCATATTTTAATTTAATGCATCTAATTTCACCCTCCATGCTCTGTCATTCGGTCAAAAGCTGTATTCTTCACAAGACTTCCGCGGGGTAAAAAGGATGCAGCTCAGAAATCCAGGGGAAAATTAACTTAATGCTCCAAGTCTGTGGGATCACATCAGGGAGACATTTTGCTATCACAAAGACGTGAGGGTCATCGTTTGCTTCAGACATGTTTAGCTCAGCAGCAATAAGCTTAACACTGTTAAACACCATGTCAAGGCTATGAGTATTTCAAAGGAAAATATAACGCTACTTCAACTTACGACCCACAGTAGACTGATAACAGAAATGTGTCTTCATTTCTATCTTTACTTCTCCTTAGAAGATGGAGGTCACCTTAATGACTTATAGATATCTGTGCTGTATAGCAAAGGGAATAGAGTGCAATATATATTTTATAGTCTCCCAAAATATAATGCTTCGCTGCACAAACTTTTAAGTAGTGTAATACACCCACTTTGGGCTTCTCTAAACTGATCTGATCTGTAGCGAAGATTTGAGGTATATATTAGAGTGCATATGACTTAGAAATGATAGGCTGCATTAACACGACTTGTAATAACCAGGATAAAGACCTCCAGAAACACTACTTGTTTAATTATTTTCCTCCAACTTTTAATACATAATTCACATTTTTCAGCCTTTATAAAATATTACAAAAATCAAAGTTAGGCTGGTCAGTATCCAATAAAATTATATGAGGAAAATAGGTGGTTTAGACTGCAGTTTGTGTAAAAAAAACCCATTTTATTCTTATTTTTCAGAGTTTTTGCTGGTACTGGTAGGATCTGCATTACCATGTACAAGGCAATTCGGATCTTAATACCATAATCTAGCCAATACAATTTGTATAGCATCCATCAGCCTTTGTAACCAAAATCCTCAACACAGATTTACAGACTGATTCTGCTTTATACCTGAGTAACCTGACTTACTGGAAAAGCCTAATTAGGCAAGTCAAGTTATCCACAAGCATAAGTAGGTCTTACTTTGTAAAACATTAAAAACACATTTAGCACAATCTATAATTATAAAGATTAGTTAAGAGGAATGTGAAACCTATGCTAACAGTACCATTCACAGTTTATAAAGGGACTAGACAATTTAAAAAGTAGGAGACAAAACACATTTATCTTAATGCACACGGATTATGAGAACTGAGGTTTTTTAATCGAAAAGCAACTAGTTCTTCAATTTCAGGTAGTTGTGGTTGTTACGTGAAAGCAGCTATGTTTTAGAATATGCTTAATGTCCTTTTTTTATATTAGGAGGTTCCCTCTCCGTCACTCCCCCTGGCTCCCCAAAGAAACCATTGAACAAGTTGTGATTATTTAACTGCTACTGTAACATATAATAAAAAATGTGATGGTGACACATATGTTGCAATTATGCTGACCAGAAGGGATGCTATCCAACAGAGAAGGAAAATGGACAAAATGAAACATTATGTTAAAAATCAAAAGTGAATTTTAAAAATATATTTTTAAAAGAACTGGAAGTGCTAAGTCATCCAAATATTAACTTTTAGAGTTACTAAAACAAGAGTATTTGGAACATCCATGATGGGTCATTATTCATTATGTTCTGTTAATGTAAACCTTTTTATAATTGTTATTCAAAAGAAAAACAAAACACCTAATCTTATATTTTGCCAGTGGATAACTCTGCTTACAAGCTATTCCATCCGTATAAAACTGGTGATTCTTTTCATAATTACACCCATACAATCATACTGAAGTCTATGGGTTGCATGGGTATAAAGATGAGGAAAATTTGTCCCATTTAAGTAGCTATTTGTTTGCTAAAACAGCAGATGCCTTTTCAATTTATGCAAAAACCCCACAGTGTATTTAGTCATATAGCAGATGAACAGGTTAATTTTTCTCTTTGCACATAATAAATCATAAGTGCTTTAACACCCATAGTAGCATTTCATGAGCATAAACCTTCTGTTTAATAATGTCTGTTTACAACTAGAATCAGACATATAGTAATCTCTTGCCTGGGATAAACATTAATCCAGATCTGTCTAGAAAAATTATACAATTCATTACCATAAGTAATCTCTGTTGTGCCCTGTGCTTAACCTTCATCTTTTTTCCTGTTCCATAATCTTGCAAATCCACTGGTTGTGTGTGATTGGCATCTGGTGTTAACACAACCTTCAGTGCACAAAGAACAACTGAAAAAAACCCACATGAAAATTTCACTCTGCAGGGTACCAGTGATTCAATAGAATACTCCTGAGCAACTTTCACTGAGGGGGAAAAAAAAATGGTACAGATGTAGAACAAAAGCTATTATGGACATGTCAGAACAGTTTGCAGTTATTCACAGGCTCTATCACAATATTTAAACAACAAGACATGACAGGCAGTGTGTTTCTAGGGGTTTATGAACACTTTGACTGTGATGAGAAGAATGAGGCCAAAGACTTCCACCCCCAGAAAGGTAATCCCCAGAAATGTAGTGTCTGGAGTGTCTTATTGTATTAAAAAAGAGAGACTGCAAGAAATTATGGACAGTGGGAAGCTAGTAAGGATCTCCTTTTCCACTCTCCTTTTTTTTTTTTTTTTTGATTAAGCAGTAGCAGACCCCTACAATATTCAGATCTAGAAACTATAATGTTAAGTGCCTTATCAAGTAAGCTTAGAGAGGATACTTATTCCTTCCAACTATTTCACCAGATTTTTTTAATGCGTCTCTTAACAACTATCCGGTAATGAACCTTCTCTATTATATACCAGCTGAGGGGTGTTTTTCAAAATACAGTGTATTCACCTGTAGGGATATGCAATTAATTCCTAGATAGATATGAGGGGAAGAAATGGGAAAGCAGGAAATAAATGAAGGAAAAGGAAGAAAGAAAATGAAGAACAACTCTACATCTCTTAGCTTGTTGGAATGAGTCCCGTGTTGCTGTAGTGACAAAGCATGAATTTGTTATTATTCATAACAGAGAAGCAAAAACAGAATACATGATATAAAGGAGAGCTAGGAAGTTCCAGAAAGAACTGCCATACTAGAACAGAAATTTGGTATGCCTTATTGGTGTCTTTTGGGGTGCTAGAGCCAATACTTCAGACTTTAGATGGTGAACAAGCATAAAAAACCCTAGCTTGGTCACGCACATTTTCATTTGCACTATGAAAAACACTTTACCCTCATAACAATTTGGAAATAATGCAGACCATAAAAATAGAATAGTTAGACAAAGGTAAGGCTGACTTTACTCTGAAGTGTAAGTTTTGACTTTTTTATAATATTGGCATAGCATGTCAAAATCATAAGTTCTCTATATGCTCATAAAATTACCTACTCCTTTAAAAAAAACGACTAGATTATTTGCCTGGATGATCTCTAGAAGCTCTAAATTTCCCAGGTTGAACATACTCTATATTAAAAAGTATTCCCTGTGGAACTGAACAGATGAGAGGCTTAGTATGGGAATATGCAAACTTTTACCTTTGAATCACCAGCTTAAATGCATCCTGGGGTGATAATAACCACATGTTGTTTCTGTCTGATGACTACTTGGAGGCTTAGTTGAAGAAAACTGATTAGAACAGGCCATTTCTTAGCCGATATAGAAATCGCTCAGCTTTCTCATTTATCAAAGTGAGAAGTTCTTCTTACACAACTGCATGGAGGAACAGCAATGCATTTGAGGAGGCTTGTATTGCTGCCAACCAGATGGTACTTGTACCTGTGCAGACTGCATTGTAGGCGGTGACTCATGACACCACCTAAGAAGCCAAACCCCCGTAGTGAAATCAAACCCCTTGTAGTAACGCCTGAGGCCAG
>JAGPOW010000261.1:59588470-59600094 GCA_030014935.1 Caiman crocodilus | reverse complement strand
CCAATGCCGCCTCCTTATCATCACAGATGGCCATTCTTTACATAACAGTCTCTTCTCCTTATCGTGTTTGGGTGGAGGTTTTCAAGGGTATTCCTTACATTGGCAAGAGGATGTTCACGTTACTGCCCCTGTGACCATTAGCAAAATGAGACAGGAATGCAATGGGCAAGGAGAGGTTGCAGGGAGTTAGGTGAATGGGGTTGGGATGGGGGGGTGAGAGGTACCTGGGGATCTGCCCCCACAGCTGATCTGCCCCCCCGTCCTTACATTCCTTCTTCTGGAGCATTTCTAATATTTATTAGAATTGCTCCATTTAATTTGGTTTAACATAAATTTGGTATTATCTGCTTTTTTTGTTTGTAAAATCATTTGATTGTTTCTAGACTTAAAGGCAGATGTGAGAGCAGGTAAGCATTGTATACAGTAACAAGTTACTATATTTATAATATAGAGAAGGATAACTATACTAAACAATTATCTTAATTATTTAAAATTGGGAAGCTACGAGATTAAGCAGGACAAGTGTGGATAATCTGATTTTTTAAACGCCTCTGCTAGTTGTTGTAAGGCATCAATCTTGTCAGGAATGCAATGAGCAAGAAGAGGTTGCAGGAAGTTAGGTGAATGGGGTTGGGATGGGGGGGTGAGAGGTACCTGGGGATCTGCCCCCACAGCTGATCTGCCCCCCCTCCTTACAATCCTGTCACAATAGATTGAGCGAGCAACCTAGCCCACCCCCAAGAAATTGATGTTGTCACCATATTAGGCCAATATAGACTGTCAGGCACCTTAGTTGATGGTTCCATTTTAATCTGGCCTCTGTGGAAAATCCCATTGGTTTGATACATATGGCACAGTGAAACATTCCGCTGGTGGCAGTAACTAGGTCACAGTGGAAAATTCCGTTATGCCAGGACCCAATAACTATATGCCACAGTAATGGAAAATTACAGTTTAGAAAAAGTTCCCGCCAACTTTATGCAGGTAAGTGCACCACTGTTGGCTGGTTGTAAAATATTTTTACTTAGCGGTTAGCTATTGGCTCACTAGCCATATAAAAGGTTAAAGCAGTTTCCACCCAAACCGGAAAACTCTGAGGAGAACTCCGAGGAGAGATCCGTGCACAGCTGTCAGAGATCTCTGAGAGTACCTCAGATACAGTTGGTGGCCTGATCACCCTCCAACATCTCCCTGTCATCGACCTTCCAGATGTACCCCGTTCCTTGCCAGCTCGCTCCGTTAACGAACTCGTTGACTCATTTGTTTTGTTACTTGTTCTGTCACCGGTTACATTATCTGTTACGTTACCTTCTACATTACCTGTAACCAAGCAAGTACTTCTCATCTACACCAGTGTCTTCAGAGGGGTACGTAAAATCTTGTAACCAATATGCTGTCTCGACCTCTCCATCCACTCGCCTGCCTGACGATCCTATTTTATGTAACAACACCACTTTCTGGACCAGCTGGACCGGCTCCCAGAACACATTCCAGAAATGCAGGCACATGCCTGCAGTGGCTCAGGCTAGCGGCTAGGTGGTGCTAGAACAACACTCCCTTCCCTTCCAGACAACTGAGCGGGGGGGGGGGTGTGTGGTGTGGTGCTTTGATCAGCCCATCAGGGAATAGATAACAGTGTTTATCACCTATAATTCAGTGTTTATCACCACATTAAGAAAACAACAGAGGGACATTACCAGTAGGGCTGTGTGAAACAGCACCATTTTGTTTCAACTTCTGTTTCACCATTTCAAAGGGACAGTGTTTCATTTTTTTGTTTCATTTTGTTTCAAAGCACTGTCCCATTTTGTTTCGTCAAAACTGTTTTGCTGTTTCAATGTTTCGCCCATAGGCTATATTGGGGAATCATGAAAATGCCTTGTCATTTCTTGCCTGATTCAGGTGAAAATTGCAGGGATGGTAGCCCCTTCTGAGGACATGAAATCTGCCAAGCTTCAAGGAGATAGGTGCAGGGGTTTTTGTGACACTGCACCTCAAATTGCTAAAAGCAAAACTCGTGTAACTTGCCAGCAGCCTTCTGTCATCTGGTGTGCAGATCTGGTGGCTAGCACCCCCAGGAGGGCTGTGGGGATGTGCCAGACTCTTCCTGGGGGTGCGGGCCCCCAGATCTGTGCACAAAATAACAGGGGGCTGCCGCTGTCCCCTCAACCAGCACAGGGTGTAGGTGCACCCAGCACCAGGAAGATTACTGCTGCCACTGACCCAAGGCAGCAGTGGCAGCCTCCTGTCATCCCAGGCACAGATCTGGGGGCCCATACCCCCGGGAGGAACTCAGCAGCACTGGACGAGCAGGTTTATCTATGTAGGGCTGACGAAGCTACTCAGAGTGCAACCCTGGCTCTCCCCATCTCCCGGTGCACTCTGAGTGGCTCCGCCAGCTTCATGGAGCTCAGTGTGGTGGCAGGAAAACCAGTAGCAGAGTCACTCAGGGTGCAGCCCTGGTGAGCACAGATCAGCAGCAGGAGGCTCTGGAGCCCCACAGAGCTGAGCCTGGCAGTGGGAGCCACTGGCCAGGGCTGTGCTTGGAGAGGTTCCTCCACTGACTCTCCTGCTACCTCTTGCCACTGGGCTGAGCTCCGTGGGGCTGGCAGAGGCACTCAGAGCACAGCCCTGGCTCTCCCTCACCTCACACCACCATGCTGTGCAGTCCAAGCAGCTCCACCAGCCCCACAGAGCTAAGTCTGGTGGCAGAAGACAGGGGAGAGCCAGGGCAGTGCTCCAAGCAGCTCCGCCAGCCCCACGGAGCTCAGCCTGGAGGCAGGAGGTGGAAGCAGAGCCAGTGGCAGAGCCACTTTGAGCCCAGACCTAGTCAGTGGCTCTCCCTTGTCTCCTGTCACCAGGCTCAGCTCTGTGGGGCTGCAGAGCCTCCAGCCACTGAGCTGTGTTTGCCACGGCTGTGCTTGGAGCCAGGGCTGCACTCCAAGTGGCTCCACCAGCTGCATGGAACTCAGCCCAGCAGCAGGAGGTGGCAGGAAAGCCAGTGGCGGAGCCACTTGGAGTGCAGCCCTGGTAAGCACAGGCACAGGCCAGTGGCGAGAGGCTCTGCAGTCCCACGGAGCTGAGCCTGGTGGCAGGAGGCAGGGGAGAGTCACTGGCCAAGGCTGTCCCCAGAGTGGCTCTGCCACTGGCTCTCCTGCTGCCAGGCTGAGCTCCGTGGGGCTGGTGGAGCTGCTCAGAGTGCAGCCCTGGATCTCTTCCTGCCACTGGACTGCTTCAAAACTCGAAAACTCTCAAAACGTTTTGTGTGCCCTCATTTCAGTTTGAAGACTTTTGTTTCATTTTGATTTCGTTGTTTTGAGCTTGAAATGAAATACTCATCAAAATTTCACACAGACCTAATTACCAGTTACCTGTTGATTCTGCCTTTGTCAGAGAGTGGACCATAGCCAGCACGTGGTCTATTAGCTAATACACAGATAACTCTCAGAAAGGCAGAGGGCAGAATTCCTGCTTAGCAGGGAGTGGTGAGGGGGCAGGGAAGAAGCAGCCTGCAAGTCTCTGCTTGAGCTGCAGACAGGAAGCATGGGAGTGGGGCCAGCCCTGCTGTGGAACAGAGAGCCCTGCCCAGTCCAAAGAGCATGCTAGGATGCTGGGGGTGTCTGATTTAACTTAAACCAGCTGGGGGGTTGGAACAGGCATTGCATAAACTGGTTTGATTCAGATCAGTTAAGTCTGATACTACATTCAACTAGGTACATATCTCAAACTGGTTTCAGCCATTTTCAAACTGGTTTATGTGTTCTGAACCTGTGTTCTGTTACAGGTTTAAACCAGTTTCTGATCACTTAAACCGGTTTATGTGTAATGTGTGTCCCAAGTCTCAATGTAACCCTGTAATTTTCTCATATCTCTAGCAAGTCTTCTATGGGTTTGTTCAAGTTTCACTATTTAAATCAGTGGTGTTCAACCTTTTCAGATTCAAGGCACTCCTCATTAGATTTAGTGCGCTCCCCAGAAAATCCCAGCTCTTAACTTTCCCTCATTTTTGACTATGCCAAAATAACAGAGCAATTTGTTGCTCATAACTCAGAAAGAACACAATAGATCTGGACACTTCTGACACTATGGATTATTCCTATTCTAAAAACTCCAGATTTATTTTGTGAACCATACAGGTGTTCACATACCCCAAGGAATCCTTAAAAGGATCTCAGGTGCTGCTGCACCCTGACTGAGAATCACTGACTTAAATGATCAGTTGGAACATTATTCCAGATTGGCTTTCAAATGTCTTAACCATGAGACCAACCCCTTATTTCTTGCAGCCTGATATTCTATAGCCAGAGGTCCTAAAGACGAGTTGCTTTCACCACGCAACCTTGATTCCTGCCAAGAAGAGATTCATTATTGGCAGTGAATCAGGAAGAAGTCCTGTGGAAATAATACATGTATTTGAAAACTGTTGCATAATATATAAAAACAAAGCAGGACAAAATAAATAATTCCATTACAGTCTGGAATTGCCTAAAATGTTCACTACCTGACATTGCAAACACAAGCAAGTATTATCAACAAAGTTTATTTGGTACCATTTCTAAGAACTGTAAAAGGACAGACTATAAAACAGCAATACCCTAAAACCCAAATAGGTCATCATCATAGTCAAAGCTTAGATCTGCCTTAGAAACTTGCAGATTCACTGCCCTTTAAGTTAATGGAGTAAAATGATAGCAAAGGAAAGTTACCATCCTCTATAAAGACCAGCTGGAGTGACTGGAGTCATATTTTACAAGTAGGTTTCATAGCTATTTCCTGGTAGGTGAAGACTCAAAAATCTGGAGTTCCCTGCTATTAGGGAATATGAACTAGTGCAGCATTTCCCAGCCTCTTCCGTCCCACGGCACACTTACATGGCCTTTTCCATCCTGCAGCACACTGGCTGAATGCAGAGCTGGGGGCGAGTGATTGGATATGGAGTGGGGGGGTATCAATGTGGGGCTGGCATGGTGGTGGTGTGGGCTGGCGGAGGTGGCACTGGCTGTAGACACTCCCCACAAAGCTTCTACGGCACACGTGGACATGTCCGACAGCATGCCAGTGTGCCACAGCACACCAACTGAGAAATGCTGCACTAGTAGGCAGAGACTCTTTGGCCTTTCATTTTCATCCTGTGGCTACTTGTTCCATTCTTGTGCTCCCTAACTACTCAGGTGAAGTCTCTACTCCTCAGGCTTCCAATTTTCTTCTTCAGCTAGTCTCCTCTCTTCATATGACACATCTCCCTTCTTTTCCTCTGGCTGTTCCAGCATCTGCCACCCCCTTCACACCCATTCCTGGTTCCACATCTCATTGTCTTTGCTCAATGTGTTTTAATTATCTCCCCACACCTGGAGACCTTTTCAGATGTCCCTCTTTCCCTCTCATCTTAGCACATTCCACTGCTTTCTAACAAGAGTCTCCTTGAACAGCCAGCCCCAGTTTCACCTCTGGTTTTCATTCACAGTTTGCTCTCAGCCTCACTTCTCCATTTACAAAAAAAAAAAAAGGCACATATACAGTCTGGTTAGTACTACAAACTGAGGGAAGTTCAAGCTTATTCAGCAAGCCAGAATCATCAGAGATTTAGCTGTTAAAATCACAGTAAGCTCTACTGAGCCTGTGCAAACTTCAGCATTTCAAAGGCTCATATCTTTGCCAAATTTTAGCAGATTTTCACAAGGATAGCAAGAGGCAAATTTTAAGTTTCTGCTCCAGCTCATGGAGCTTTCCAAAGTAAAGGTTGCCAGATTTTTTTTTTTTTAACACGGACAAAACAACATATTTTTCCTTAGCTTCATTCTTGGAAATAACCAAACCATTTTGGTTGAAATATTCCTGAAATGATCAGTCTGAGGCATACTTCCAGCATGAAAATTCCAGTTCGAACAGCTAAAGTTTGGTCAAGTTATAAGTAATGAAAAAACGAGTCTCAGAATGGAGAAATGTCAGGCAAAGTTACTGGTAATATAGGTGGTTTTGCATAAAAATTAGACTAATTTATTGAACTTCTGTACAGTTACCTGCATAGCCCCAGGACTAGGAAAGCCCAGTCACCAGCCCCAATCCCAGGGCAGAGCTTTTCCTACCTGCCCCCTGGCACCAGTTTATTTTTAGACCCCCTGGCCCTGCTCAGGCTCCCCCACAGACAAGCTAGCTTCCCTCTCCCTGAACAGCCCACCAAATGCCACATCCCACAAGCTGCTCCAGGTAATGGATTTATCAACATTCACCAAGGAGTAAGTATCAGTGGGAGAAGGGATGAGGGTGTATATTCATTGGTGGAGGATCAGGGGGCTAAAAATATCCTCTGATCCCCCCCCCAAGCCTCCTCATGGACCCTACAAGCCCCTGCCAAACCCTTGAATCCCAGCAACTCCCCAGACAACCTGCCTGCCCCCCCAGTCATTCCAGTGGATGTTGCCTGCCCCGCAATTCCCGTGATCCGTCCTGCTAATCCCACCTACCCTCCATCCTCCCACAGATGCTGCTTGCACCCCCATCCCTCCTGATCACTCCTGCAGGCCACACCTGCCCTCCATCTTTCTGAACACCCCACTTGCCCCCCCCAATTCCCCATGGATCCCCAATCCTCCTTGAGTCTGCTTGTCCCCCCATCCTCTTGCCCTCCCTGCTAGACTCCACACCATCCCAACTTACCTTGGATTGGGTGGCCATTTTAAACATGCTCTACCACCCCCTAAACTCCCTGAATGTAGGAACTTAAGCTTAGTGTGAGCAATTAAACCATTTTCATGTTAACACACAAAGCCCTGAGCTTGGTTCTCCATTGCCATGTGTCTAGTGTATGTCTATATAAACTATATTCAAAATGTCATCAAACCATAATTGTTTCTTTATGCACCCACTTTATGCAGGCATAAATAAGTAAGTAGGGAAGACTATTCGGAGAGAGGCCAATTCATGTCCTGACTTTCTTTGAATACGTACTTTTCCTCCATTTTATAAACACTTCAAAATAATAGCAATAATTTCTGTGTTATAAATATGAGGATTTAAAATATAAGGATAAGCAGCAGCTCTGGATCCCAGACCAAACTATTCAGAACCTGAAGGTAAACTGATAAAACATATTTCTTTTTGTATTAGGAATTTAGGTTATTAGATTTAAAATTAAATAAGTCAGGCATTAGGCCTGTGCAAATAGGGAAGTATTTGATTCAGATTTGGCTGATTTGGAGGACAGTGATTTGATTTGGAGATTTGGATCACTGTCTTGAATCATTTCAGCTGAATCAGCTAGGGAAGATTTAGCACTGATTCAAAAAGATTCAGTGACTTGGATCAGCTGGGGAGAGGCAGGCACAGCCAGGTGGCTCCTCCAGCTGTGCCTGCCTCTCCCTGTGTGTGTGGAGCCATGGGAGAAGCCCCCATGGCTGCCCTGCCTGGCCTCATCCCCTGCCCAGCCCCAGCCTAGTCCTAGCACATTAAAAACAAATAAAAGCCTGGAACTTACTGGCTGCAGGAGTGGTGGCAGAACCCCCTGTGCAGTGCAGGGCAGTGGGGGGCATCGGGGATCATCCCACCCCAGCACCCATGCAGCAGCTGCCCCATGGCACAGGTGCAGTGTGGTTCAGCAACGTGCTGTCTGGGAGCTGGAGCCACTGGGGCTGAGTGCTGCCAGGCTCTGGTTGGCACATGAAGCCACCCCAGTTCTCAGACAGCATGCAGCACCCTGCTGAGCAGCACTGCACCTGCATGATGCAACAGCTGCTGTGTGGGTGCCAGGCAGAAGGGGGGATCCCCGCTGTCCCCCATCACTCCATGCTGCATGGGAAGGGCTCTGCCATGAGTGCCCAGAGGCCCCAGTCACCACTGCTGCAGCAGGGCTTTAAAAAGAAAAAGTAAAAAAAGCCCCACACTTACCAGCTCTGGCAGCAGCGATTGGGGGCCTCTGAGGGCTCGTGGCAGAGCCCCCCCCATGCGGGGGATAGCAGGGGACAGTGTGATTGGCCCCTCCCTTGTCATCCACACTGCAGCTGTCCCATGGTAAGGTGTAGTTTAGCTAGGCAGGGTGCTGTACACTGCTTGAAAGCTGGGGCCACTGGGGCTGACTGCTGCTGGACTGTGGCTGACACACGGAGTTGCTTCAGCTCCCAGACAGCACATGGTGCTGAATTGAGCTGAATATCCTCGAAATCAAATCAGCTACTGAAGCTTCACAAAGCCCTATCAGGCATGGTTTACACTGGGGTGGGCAAAATTCAGCCCGCGGGCTGGATGCAGCCCACCAGGCCATCCTATCCAGCCCGTGGGGCCCCTAAAAAATTTAAAAAATTAATATTTATCTGCCCCTGGCTGCCTGTCATGTGGTCCTCAATGGCTTGCCAAAACTCAGTAAACAGCCCTTTGCCCAAAATAATTGCCCATCTCTGCCTATGTAATGAAGAGCACATGATAAGCATATGTATATATTGTAGTGTAAAACTATTCAAATGGGATTTGTTTTAAGTTAAGGCTATCATGCAGCCAAAGATGTACCTGAACCCTGTGTAAAATTACCTGAGACATCTTTTAGTAGTTTAAGTACCGATTGCAGTGTAGCTGTGGTAGCCTAGGCCAAGAACAGGACCCTGATAAATGTTCAGACAGCAAGCCTATCCTGAGCAACATCCTGCTGCAACTTATCATTACCTTAGCTACAAGTCTAAAGCTAGGTGAATGTACATAGACAAACTATACTCATATCTTTGGACTCTAGTGTTGATACACACAGGTTCCCACCTTAACTGTAGGAAAAGGGCTAGAAACAAAATCCTGTTCAGATTGTTAATGTTTGCATTTGACTGGGCAATTAGAGACTGATATACACAAATAAAAAATGTTGTTACCAGGCCTAAGAAAAAAAAAGGTTCCTTTTTTGTACACGTCCAAATTAATCATCATTATATACTTTCTTGTAAGTTGATCTGAAATTTTCAACAAGAGCAAAATACAAACTTCTGAACATATTCTGAGTTCTTTTTAAAGAGGATTTTTTTTATTTGCTTGTGATCTTGAATATAGATACTGACTTATACTAAGCAAGAGACAATATTTAGCACATCCTTGTTCATGACAATAAATTTGAAGAAACCCATCAAGCATCTGAAGAACAACAAGGCATTTGGAGCTGAAGGAATCCCTGGCAAAATCTTTAGGCAGGGAGAAGTGGAGCTTGATCACAGCTCCATGCCCTCATCTTAAAGATTTTGAATGATGAAGAAATCCCAGATGACTGCAGGGACACCAAGATTGTGACCATCTTCAAGAAAGGAGACAAGTCTCACTGTAGCAATTACAGAAGATTGCTTTGCTGTCCACTACAGGAAAGAACATTGCAAGAACCCTCCTGAACCATCTCCTTCCACTTGCTGATGACCTCCCAGAATCTTAGTGTGGGTTTAGGGCATCAAGAAACACAACTGACACTACCTTTACAGTTCTCCAGCCGCAGAAAAAGTGCCAGAAACAACATAAACCTCTCTATATGGCCTTCTTTGAGTTCACAGAAGCCTTTGATTCTGTCAACCAAGTGCAGTAAAGCATCCTTTTGAAGTACAGATGCCCACTGCAATTTGTCACCATTCTTTAACTACTCAGTGATGGTATACAAACTATGAATCTATCACAGATCCTTTTGAAGTTATGACAGAACTTAAGCAAAGCTTTCACTCCAAAAATCTTCTCAACATTGGCGATGTGTACAGGGTGCATGAGGGTGCACATGCACCTCCTGAAATTGGCAGTGTACCCCCTGTGATTGACCACCACTGACACTGCTGCAGCCACCTACAGAAGTTCCCCACTCACTGTCACTATGCCTCTGCTGCCACCACCTGTGCATGGTCACTGTGCCCCCGCTCCCAGCCTCCAGGGGCTTTCGTCATTCATGCTTCTCAATATTACTTACTGCAATCTACATCTGACCACCAACAAGTTTACAGTTGGAGTGGAACTACAGTACTGAATGGGTGGTAAGCTGTTTAATTTCAGCCAACTCTAGGCCAAAATTAAAACCATCCTGACATCAATCATTGAGCTCCAGTACACTGTTGATGCTGTAGTATGTTCTCATTTGGAAGTAGACCTTCAGGAAATTGTCAACATCCTTACTGATGCATACAAGAAAATGGGATGGACACTTTACATTCAGAAGACTAAGGTCTTCCAACAGTAAGTTCTTAATAAGCAGTCCCCAGATCTGGTAATTCAAATTTATGGTGAGACTCTAGAGAATGTTGATTATTTTCCATACCTCAGAAGCCATCTCTTACAGAAGGCTGACATCAACAGAGAAATCCAACGGTGCCTCAAATGTGCAAGTACATCTGTCAGACCCTGAGGAAATGGATGTTTGAAGATCACATCAGATCCAAAACCAAGCTCATGGTTTATCAAATAGTTGTGATCCCCATGTTACTGTATGGTTCTGAGACATGGGCAATGTCTAGTCAAGAGGAGACAGGAGACATCTCAAGTCATTGGAGAAGTACCATCAATGCTGCTTGCAGAAGACCCTTCAAATCCAGTGGGAAGATAGATGCACAAATATTAGTGTCCTCTCACAAGCAAACACCATGAGCATTGAGGCAATGATCATCTATCATCAACTTTGCTGGATCAGCTGCATCGTCTGGATATTTGGCTCCAGACTCCAAAAGCAAATTGTATTCTTCCAGCTCAGTCAAGGTGTATGCTCAAAAGGAGGGCAGAGAAAGCATTCTAAGGACATCCTCAAGGCCATCTTGAAAAAGATGCAACACTGAAATCAACTCATGGGAAACTATCAGCCAGGATCCCCCCAAAATGGAAGAAAAGTCTACTGTAAAAATCTCAGCACTTTGAAACATTATGACAACAACAGAAGATAGAAAAGCATGAGTAGCAGAAACAGTGTGTTGCTGACCCAGTCAACAATCTGGAGCCACCCACTCCACTCAGAAACAAATGTGGGAATTAAAACAAATTTGTTGATACTGGATCAGCCTCATCTGCCATCTACAGACCCACAGGTAAGACAATTATGGAAGACAATCATCCTTGACGGCAAGGGATTGCCAAAGACTCCCTATTTTTGGCAATGGGAATACAAGCGTTTGATTCAGCAAAATACAAAGAATCATAGAAAATTAGGGCTGGAGACCTCAGGAAGTCATCTAGTTCAACCCCCTGCTCCAAGCAGGACCATCCCCAATTAGATCATCCTAGGCAAAGCTTTGTCTAGCTCGGTCTTAAAAACCTCCTATGATGGAAAGTTCACAGCTTCCCTGGGTAGCCTGTTCCAGTGCTTTGCTACCCTCTTAGTGAGAAAGTTTTTCTTAGTATCAAACCTAAACTTCCCTTGCTGCAATTTGAAACCATTTTTCCTTGTTCTGTCATCTACCACTACTAACAACAGTCTAGCTCTTTCCACTTTGCAACCACCCTTCAGTAGCTGAAGGCTGCTATTTGTGCAGATTGCATTGTAGGCGGTGACTCATGACACCACCTAAGAGGCCAAACCCTCGTAGTGAAATCAAACCCCATGTAGTAACGCCTGAGGCCAGCTTCATACCATAAAAGGAATAGCATAAAAACAAAGAATTTCATAGGCTAGTAAGCTGGCTACATGCATACAAAGCCCC
>JAGPOW010000261.1:59569572-59584237 GCA_030014935.1 Caiman crocodilus | reverse complement strand
CAGGCGTTACTACAAGGGGTTTGATTTCACTATGGGGGTTTGGCTTGTTAGGTGGTGTCATGGATCACCGCCTACAATGCAGTCTGCACAAGATGCAAGAGGCTGCTAGAGTGTGGCAATTGCTCAATTAATGCTGGAATTCCAGTGCATTGGAGCAGCCTCTGTACATGTGTATACGTGCCCTTAGTCACTATTGAGAGGTTGCTTGTCAGATCTAAAGCTGGTCTACTTTAGATGCAACCAGCTTTTACCGCCTGAAAGAAGCACCCTCATGCTTTGTCCCATTTTGACCTTGTGCTTGGGAGAAGTTAAGCTACCTCTCCTTACCACGATGTCTACAGAAAACATAAACACTAGAGTGCTGATGTATTAAGACTGCTACTATCATGTTGATTAATACAATTTCTTTGTTTCCTTATTCTCCCCTATTTCCCTGTATCTACCTGTTATCTTATACTTAACAGATTACAAGGCATCTAGGGTCAGGACTATCTTTCTTCCCTGTGACCCCTGGGGCCTCCTGCCAGTCAGAGCTGCTCTGACCTGGCTCAACATACTGTGGTCCCAGGCACCCATTCAAATGGTGCACCCAGGAACAATACATTTTGGGGTAACAAGCACCAGAGTTTGTTACTTCAAATTAATTGTGTGTAGATGCATCCTGTATGTATAGAGCACTTAGCAGAATGGAGTCTTCTCCATGACTAAGGATCCCAACTGCTACAGTAACACAAATACAAAAATAATAAAATTAACAACATTTTTTATTTATTATGAGGTATTTCTACAACCTTCTTTAAACAAACAGTTCTTTAACCAAGCCTTTTATTCCCCTTTTAGAGATATAAATAAATACATCTTACAGATTGCAAAGTTCAAAACAACTTTCAAAAGTGTATTTCCACTAAAAGGATAAACTCTCCATTGCTTTCGTCAGGCCAGAGTCTCAGCAGAGAAAGTGCAACACTGAAACCCCTAATTGTTGGGAACTAAATAGCAGTAGTATTTCCCTGGACTGAAACAGTTTTTCATGCTCAGTTACTGGTCAGAGCATGGGAAAAGACAGCAACAGAATCTGAAAGAAGAAAAAGGGGAATTTTCTGTCCAGTGCAAACAGAAATGCACAAATACATATTCAGGTTCTTTTTTTTTTTAATCCTTGTTGCAAAGATGTAAAACCAGCCATTCAAACTCATCGAGAAAAACCTGTAATGCATGAAAAGTAAAAAGAACATCTTTTGCCTCCAACTAGCACCATACACAGGTATGCCTGTGCAAAATTAAGAAAAATCCAGACTGGTATTTCTGCCCGACAGTTCATCTTTTGCCAGATCTAGTCCCTAGCTTAAAAAAAATAATAGAGGAGATGAGAGACCAGCCAACTACAGATACTTTGAAAATGTACCTATTAATGAATCAGTAAAAAAACCTGGCCTTATGTAGATGTATACCAGTAGTGTTATGCTTCTCTTTCCAGTCACCTCATTGTCAGTCCATACAAGGGCCTAAAAGTAACCCTAATTGCACCACTAAACCTTATACAGTCCAGGCCTGGAAGTAAAGTTTAAGCCTAGATCATGATACCAGAAGAAAAGAAGCAAAAAGGAGCATGAATCTGCAGCCCAGTGAGGAGGCATTGCCCAGGGAGGGAGTCCTTCAATGACTTTCTAATGCATCTTCACATTATCGCCTTTGGATAAAATTCATAAGCAACATAGGAGCAGGGAGCAGAAGCCATGATTCTGTTCCGTCCTTCTATAGTGTTGTCCACTCTACAGGTTTGGGCTCCTACTTATCTGCTCTCATCTGTCCCCATGACTTTTTGAATTCCTTCTCAACATGTGTCCCAGCTTCAATAAAAAGGATGGAGGAGGCCCTCACACCCTAGCCTGGTAAGAAGAGAAGTGGGAGATGTAAGTTAAAATCCCTTTGGGTAGAGCCTAGAATAAAGGTTTCATGCTTCCTAGGCAAATTCCTTAATTATTAATTGCCAGTGAGCCTGGGGGCCTACTTTTGCAGCAGTCCACTAACAAAATTGGAAACCCCAGCGCACTGCCAAGAGCCTAGAAGCTGAGTAACAAGGGACAGTTATCTGATGGAAATTTAAAACAAAATTATACTAAAACTGTCTTAAAGAAAATGTTGGCATTGTGAATGGTAAACTTTCTGTTGGAAAAATCATTCCTAAGGAATTTTCCTGATCAGCTCTACTGAAAATTACAACCTATCATATTCACAGTTTCTGCATTTGGACAGCATAGACATAATGCATGAACAGACAAAGTTTGGAGTTTTCTAGGTACCTTTAAAATGTTGTAAAAATCAAAGGGACAGATTATGAAGTGTGCTGAAACACTACCAATCAGCCCAAACTGTATTAAAAATGACCCTAGATAAAACAGGGAAAACTTTCAAAGTCTTCACTGAGAAGTGCTTCATGTTTTGTTTGTAGCCTCCTTGATATCCTGCTGTTGCGGTTTAGTGGTAGAATCCTTGCCTGAGATGTTGGTTTGATTCCTGGACGTGCATATTACTGCAGCCACTGAGGCACCAAACATCTGGCCTTTGGATAATGTCTGAGTGGTCTAAAGGGGGATGGAAGGTCTGGGCAACATCCACTTCTCTATACTCCTGCCTAGGTGTATGTGTTAGAGGTTCTGGTGACCTTTCATGAATACACCATTGTGGCAGGGCACTGGGTGTGCCTGCCACTTTAAGACCCTAGAGCTGGCAGCCTCCAGGTGCCTGATGAGGGCAGCCATTTTGAGCCTATATAAACAGGGTAGTTTGGCTGCCTGGGGGCCGGTCCTGGTCCTGGTCCTGGTCCTGGTCCTGGTCCTGGTCCTGGTCCTGGGCATGACCTGAAACTGCACCCTGCCGGAAGTGGGTGGCCTGGTGGGGCTTTCAGTGGAGTGGGAGCCCCCAGGAAATGCCAGGCCAGTTACCACCCCAGTGGAAGGCGAGTGGGGGTGCCTTAACCCCTTGCCCCCACCACTGGGTGAGTAGCCCTGTGTGTTTGAAGGGCCCAGAGGGTGGGCCCACTGTGAGAGAGAGTGAAGGACTAGAGACCCAGCCCGGAGGAGAGAGTACCCTCAACTGGCCCAAGCTGGGGCCAGGGCTAAGTGAGCCAGGAGGGCCAGGGGCCCACTGCAAGGAATGCCCAAGAGCCAGGGGCCTGGGGTTCAGACTGGTCTGGAGTTGGGCCAGGGCAAGTTGCTAGGGTCCTGGGGGGACCGCACCCGAGAGGGGAAAATGGCTTTGGGGGGGCTAGGTAGCCTGGATGACGGTAGAGAGGCTGCCTGATTGGAGGGATCAGAGAAGTGTCCTGTATGGATGATTCTGGGGCCCAGCGTGGGGCCGGTGATTAGAACACTAAGATGCCATCTGCGAGGCTTGAGCTGCAGAAAGCGCCCCCTGGCATCGGGGCACAAATGGGCAGCCTCCCGCTTATGGAAGATCTATTAATGAACCAATTACGATCAAGTCGTGGCAGGAAAGAACAGGCGGGCGGGCTGTAGAGTGTAGAGATCGGCCCTGGGAAGCCCATCCTGTCACAACCATGATCCAAAAGGATCAACAGTTGCCTACTAACAATATTTGATACAATGTTAGTTGGTCTGCTAGCATCCCACAGTGCTCTGTTTCCCAATGTCCACTACCCAGAATTGGCCTCTTTGTGACTTACTCCCAGTTCCACAGCCCTGGAAGTGGGTTGCAGGTTCTGCCTGGTATTGACCTTGCTTTGTTAAAGCTAGGCATAAAGTCATGCCACAGCAGCTGTTTTCTGGATCACCATTTCAGGTACTTGACAGCTCAAGTATGGTGCACTCCCAAGCATTCACTCACCTACCACACACAGTTTGCACCTGAAAAATATCTATTTCCATGAAGTACTTTAGCAACTGGGGGCAAGCAGACATCATGGATCTTTTGGGAATCTCTGGTAAGAAAGATACCCAAAGTTCTGACAGGAAAAGTCTTTGGAAACAGGCTGTATATAAACAGATCACTGCAGAGATGGTAGCTTATAACCAGTACTGGGACAGGTGAAGGCAGAGGTCCTGAATGTATGGTACAAGAAATCCCATGATATCAGCTTTTTAGGGCTCCTGTCAGTTTGGATGCTTCTCTTACTAGAAAAAGTATGCTGGGGGCACATCTATATGTGACACTATGTTGCCATAGGGATGCCCTACTGCAATGTAGTGTCTGCGGGCAAAACCCATGACGCCACAGCTACGTCGCCATAGCAATGCACTCCCCTACTACAGCGTGTTGCTATGGTGATATGCCTAATAATAACTGTGCGCAAGACATGTTGCAGTATTGGCTGTTACTGTACCATCTTTTAGTACTTCCAAAAGGAAGTATTAAATGATGGTGCAGTAACAAGTGCACCATAACAGCACATGTAGACCCACCCTGGTTGGAGACAACTCTACCCAGCCACATTACAGGGTGAACCAGAGACTCACCTAAGACCCTTTTTAACTTGGCACATACCATTCTAGTACCAACTTTGTAGAAGTTCAACTTTAGATCTATTTTTCTAATTCAGATATGACCAAGAAGATAAAGATTATACTTGCGTAGCTAAATTCCTCTGTCACTTTTACAGCTAAAGTAGGGTCCACGTCTTGTCCATAAAACTTTGTTTAATATTGGCTTGGTTGAATTTTTTTTTTTAATTTTAAAGGTCTATGGAAAAAAAAAAATCTTTCTACCTTTTTTTAATCAGCTGCTCTGGGAATCATTAAGATGTCTGCCAAGTTCCACATAAGTGGCCCAGTGCTAGAGGTGGATGAACTGATTATCTACTTGAGGAATATGAAACTCATTAAAAAGTATTAAAGTTGTGAACTTCACTATAATATCATACACCAATAATGATAAAAAAGTGCTATATCCTCAAAACATGTTCACTGATGAGATATGTAGGGACCTATCTAAATTGTGGCGGAAGTGCACAGCACAACTGCTACTTTGATCTTTCATTTTTCACAGCATGTCCCCCCACTGCCAATTGGCAGAGGGGCCCCAGCAGCCCTTTCAGGTTGCTGCTGATTGGCCAAGAGTCAAAAAACGCAGTTTGAAATATGCCCCCTGCCACCAATTGGTGGAAAGGCCCTGGCATGCCCATCACTTGCTGCTGACTGGCCAGAAGGGAAAAACAATGGTACGTTTAAAACTATGATTTTTGCCTCCTGGCTAATCAATAGGAAGCAGCAAAGCTGCTAAGGCCCTTCAGCCAATCAGTGTTGGGGAGGCAGAAAAAGCAAGATTAAAGGAGCACAGCACACATTTGCCATGATTTAGGTAGATCACTAAGTATAAGCACTTGGGCTTGATGCAAAGGAAATGGTAAAACGGGAAGGATACTGGAGTCTAGGTCTCCATGTTTTATTTCCTGTTGTCGTTGTCTCTTTGATTTTAACTATTTTGTGTTGTTATTTACTCATCCGCATAACATAAACAGTTCTATTTAACTATCTAATGGAAATTTTGTCAGGTTCCAAAGTAATTCAGTATCCTCTAATGAAAGATGCTTTATTTTTCAAATGTGCCTTCTTTTATTTACATCAAAAATTGGTATCAACAATATGATACACTTATGGAAAAATTGCAGAATTTAGGATGGAATCCAAGGCCTAATGAAATCAGTAGGAGTATTACCATTAACTTTAATGGGGAAAGGAACTTGCTGCTGGAGTTGAACTGACAAGAAAAAATTTGGTGTGAACTAATTATGCTATATGAAATATATACACAGTTATTGTTGCTCACACACAGTTACAGGTATCGCATATATAGAGCTACCACTGAATGTATCCAAAAGTATAACTTGGCTTTGCAACCTATATATTGTATGAGGTTTTTGTAGGAAGGAGAACTGTCCTCAAGTGACTTTACCCCCCAAGTGAAATGTTGGAGGTCTTTAGTTCTAATAAGTATACTGTTGGACATTAGGATAGACCATCATTAAATGAAACATGAGACATGAAAGATACTTGTAGCAATTGCCAGCGTTTCCACTCCAAGAATGTTCATAGTACTGATCCAGTTTACCTTCTGTTAATGATACATCTGTCATTTTATTGATGCCCCTAAACAGCTTTACTCTCTTTTCTAATTAAAAGACAAAACTAGTTATGTCAATCTATGAACTGACATCTGAGTGCTGTTGTTATAATGTAAGAGGCAATAAATACTACTGCTATTGTTATGCTAAAACAAAAAAACTTGAGAATTTTGGTTAAAATTCCCAAGACAGCAAAATATATTATGGATAAATTAGAGCAGACTCTCCCTGTTCATGCAAAATGCACATATGTATGTATTATATAAGAAGTTAAAGGAAGATATTTATGTGAAAATATCAGTTCATAGTAATGAAAAACATTAAAGTTGAATGATCTGTAGCATGTCTGCCTGAAATACATGAGGAAATATCATTAGATCACAAACAATTTCAGACAAACAGTCAATCCTTGAGGAAAACATTAAGCTGCTGAATAATCCAAAATGCTTGACTGCAAAGACATTACTCTATCATGACAGTGTTGTTTAATCATTATGGCATGCAGATGACCATGCTCTGGTAATGACCATCAACACTGACTTAGATATTAAGAAGGAACATTCTTCTATTTACATCTTCTCAATGTAGACACAGGGAGATCCCAAATCAATTTTTCACCCAGGGAGACTGTTGAGTATTGTAAACCCCAGTGGGATGAAATTCCCACTGGTATAAAGTGTCCCTGCTTCTAATAGAAGAACAGCCTGGTGGGATACTAGAACAGCCTCTTCTTCACTAGCATCAATACACTAGTTTTTTCTTTGACTAAAATGACCATGGACAAGATGCATCAGATGACCTCTGGGTCTTTTTTTGGATTTCAATAACCAAGCTTTAAATTTGTGTCTAGGATAAAATGGTATCAGCGGCAATGTTTTAAAAAGTATGACAGCAATAGACAGAGGCCAGATGTCTTTGCTGAAGTCTCAAGATCTTCAGTACCATAAGGTACTTATGATTTAATTGAAGGTTCTGGCGGGGCAGACAGAATTGCTTCTAAGCAATTCTTCTTACTCCTTTCAGGAAGATATTCTAAGGGGTTGGTGAGTTCCTGTTTATCATCCCTATGAACTCTCGCAAACAGTCTTCCAGCTAGTGTAGTACAGCATATTACTGTTGAATCTCCATCACTGTAGGTGTTCAAGAGGAGGTTGGGCAGATACCCATAATAGAACGTATTTCCCATGCTTCTGGGCTTTACTAGATACCGCATGGGGCCAGGAGGGATATTTTCCCCCTCCTGCTATGTGTGCCAGGTTGTTTTCTTCATTTTTTTTAAGCTTTCCCCAGAGGTACTGGGTGTTAGCTGCAGCCAAGGCTGGGGATTTTTACTGAGGTATGCCCAGTGCTCTTGGTGGGACTTAGACCCAGATGTTCCTGACTGGAGGGTCTTGTCCCATCACTTAGGTTTAGACTAATCACCATATTTGGTGTCATGAAGGATTTTACCCCAGGATCAGATTAGTTTGGACTATGGGGGATTTTCCCTTCCTCTGTAGCAAGGGACATGGCTTCCCCTTCCTGGAATCTCTTGAGCACATTGTTAACCTTTCCAGCAGCAGGATGTTGACCATCCTGATCCCCCTGCTTTATCTGTGACAGGTTAGGGTATTGTCTTGTGTTGTGTCAGGGCTAACTGTGTAGTTTTACTAGCAAGTTAGACAATAGTTTTGTGTGGATTGGGTTTGATAGAAATGATCCCATCTCAGGCAGGGGTTTGGACTACATGACCTCTCAAGATCTCTTCCAGCCCTTCTTCTCTGTGATTCTATGATTTTATATATCTCCACTGATTTCAGTTGACCAACATCAGTTTACATCAACTGAAGAGCTAGCCCTCACCTGCTGAGTTCAGCAGTGCTAAGTATAAATCATTTTCAAAATTGTATATGAAATCACTGAAAAAAGTTATGGGCTACATTATGAGCTACATCATTAACAACAGTCACTCTTCAAGCATGGATCTATCACCCCACATTTGCACATAGCTAAAACTATTTTCTGTCAGCTTTAGCTGGCCTAAACATTGTGTCTTTTTCACTCAGATATGGTTATTGCTGTGAATGCCCAGATGTCTGTGACCTCAGGTTAAAACATAGGCTGCCTTTGGTGGAGAAGATAGTTACCCATGTTTTGGGTGGGGCAGATCTGGAAAAAATATACTACTGGTGATGTTTTCTTTGTATTGGCTGATATTTCATCCCTGTCTGGAATTCTAAGTAATGGTTGCAATTTCCAATGGTATTAGTCCCTGATATTTTTTTAAAAACTCTTCCTTCTATGCCATGTGGTGGACTACTTTAACTGACTACCCAAAGCTCATGAGATCCGGGGACAAGGAGTTGTCAATAGCAGGTCCTTTGTAATTCTCTCTTGCTTGTCAGACATTTTGCCCCAATCCACTCTGAAGATGTGATACAAGATGTATCTTTTGGCCCAGGACAGTCTCTGACTGCAGGTTCTAGCATCTACTGACATCTTGCCAATTTTATAGCTTTCAATACCACCTTTTGAAGGTTAGATACTTCAATATGGGATGGATAGAGGGAACGATGTGGCAGAATCTGTGTTTTGTAGTAGAGTGATTGAGATGCTCAGCTCATGGAAAATAATGAAAGTAGGAAGCACGTGAACATCAGCTTCCATAAGGCAATGTGGCAGCTTACAGGGGGACAGAGTTATACTATCTGAAAACCTTTGACTTGGAATTGATGAAATGGGTTGGGGGGGGGGTTTCTAACAATCTTGAACCTGAATTTGAAAATATCAACTGTTTGTCACAATCTGAAATTTTGAAAAAATAGAATTTCCTGTACTAGAGTTAGTCAGTAACAACAACAATAGTGAAGACTACGATGATGACAGCAAAGATAACAACACCAAATAAATCCTGAACGGGTATAAACCAGTATCATTTATATTAATGCAACTGTGTTAAACCATGTTAAATCAGCTGAGAATCTGAGTCAGTAATATTATCTACTTAAATTGTTACACTAATAGGATAGACTAAATAATCACAAAGTGCAAGTAGTCACAGAGCTTCAGGGGCTAAGTGTCCTGCACCATTATGATTACAGCAATCAGATTATCAGAGAACTGGTGATTATATAGATTATAAATAATGTGAAGAACTATCAAATACGCTTTACATGGCCACTGTGTATGTAGAGACCTCTATATAGTAACATCTCTGAACTACGTTGGGATCAATTTGCACTGATGCAAAAACTGGCACCACTATTTTGCTTCAACAAAGTGGGTTTCTCTTTATAACGGAGAATCAGAGCCACCTCCCGATTCCTCCAGTTGGCTTAGAAAACATGGTCAGATGAAACGAAAAACAGACAAGGCTTGCCTATGAGACGCTAACTCCTTGCTGCTTTCAAGGCCACTTGAAATCAGCATTATTTAGAGCAGACTTCAGGCTATTCTAAATTAAAGTGAGTGTCCTGATTGACATGAAGCTCCTTCAGGAGTGGGGCAATGAAGTTATCTTAATACCTTATTTAGACTTTCCTCTCCTAAGATCTATTTTTTCCGCGTGCACGTGTGTGTGTGTGTGTGTGGTTGTCTGCTACTCTTCACAATTCTTCCTGAACCTTAGAAGAAATAAATTATATTAGATTTGCTGTTCCCATACCAGTTTGATAAATTTCAGTTTGCTGCCACTTAGGAAAGTGGCGAGAAGACACGGAGACACTGGAGATTTTGCATGCAGACTCAGAAAGACATATGCAAAAGGTTATCTTCAGACCCAGGTGGGTTAAAACAATACACTTGCTTTAAATCAAGGTAAGTTTAAAAAAAAAAAAAAAAAAAAGCCTGACTGCTTAGCTCCCTTGCTTTCCAGGGAGCTTTGTATACAACAGGGGCGTATATCTCTAGTATTGTTTTAAAAGTCTGGTTTGTTAGTGTGAAGAAATTATTAATCTCCACATATCCTATATTTTCCTTTAACATTCATGACCTTATTACATATTAGTCTATTTTCCTTCCTTAAGATTTGTCATCCTTCTTTCATTTAATACTTTTCATCTTATGTTTTCAATCCTTAGCCTCATTGACCTTTTTCTTCTGAGATACATAAATCTTTATTAAATTAAATCTCTTTTAAAAAATCTCAACTTTAAAATGCTGTTTCCCTTTCTTCTCTATCATCATCTATATTTTACATTTCATTAAGGATCCAGAGTTTTAATTTAAATTTTCTTTGACTGCTCTTTTGATTAGACTGCTTCTTGCCTTGACCCTTTCATTTTATTTTTCTTTCTATAATTTGTTTTTGCTCTGCCAAATTGTGTGTCTCTTCAAGTATGCTTTTATTCCCATGTTACTTTCCCTTTGACTTATCTCTGTTGTTCAGTGCTGACAGTACTCTTCCACCTACCCCTTTAAATGATAGTGACAGCATCTGAGTGGTAGCTGGCAGATTTGGAAATGAGAAGTATATGCCTGAAAAGGTCTTGTTTTGTTTTTATTACACTTGCAAAACCAGACCTCTTGAATCCTGGAGCACCAGGGGGCATTGTTTCATTTAGAAAATAAAAATTGCCATGATGGCTATAACTTCACAATACCCTGCTGCAATAACAATCAGAAAGGAAAGAAAAGTCAAGATGGAACTATCATGTCAATTATACTGACTTGCTCATCAAGGCAGGTAAAAGATCAACACCTGTATTTTATGTCTTTCTGCTTACACAGGAACTATTATTTTGGAAAGCAGCCCCAAGATGAGTCAGAAGTACTATACATACAGTTTTCACCAGTCAGAAGAGCTTTGGAATGCTCAGTTATAAATTTCACAGGAGAAATAAACCCAAAGTTACAAACAGATTATTCTTAAAATAAGATGCTAATTTGCAAACACTCAAAAATATGGACTGAAATTATCTACAAGGAAGATGCAAATATTGTTGTCAAAAATATGTGCACATATACAACTTAAGCTCCCCCAAAAAGTCAATGGGAATTGAATACAGCAAAAATTCTCACATTATCAAGCCCACTGACTGGATGACCAAGTAGCTTATTCATGTGAAGTAAATCATGGAGTACATATCATAACTGATTGCGTGAGCTGGAAATGAAAGAGTAGTTTATAGTTAGCTAACATTGCAGAAGCAACAGGCAATTTCAACTAACATTAGTGAAACTGTATTGTTTGCCAAAGAAAAGAGAAAAACAAGTCAGCAAACTGTCCACAATTATGAAGGAAATCATCTATGTAACAAGTTAACTAATGCCCAGAAGCTTAATGACTTGCAGTATTAGGAAAATTAGAATGGGTGCTCTGTGATATTAAATAATACTGGGCACTTACACAAGTAGATTGAGGTCTTACTATTCCAGAAACAATTTTATGTACTATATTAAATATGGCTCTGAACACTGTGCATACCTAAGCACATGCTTACTTTCAAGGGCATTGTATAATTAAGCACATGAGCCTTTGCAGAACGTGGCCCTGAATTCAAAGAAATGATCTAAACTCTTGCTTTTTGGGGGATATTTTGATATGTTTACTCTAATTTTGTTTGTTTTTAGATAGGTTTACAGGTTACTTACCATATGCATTGAGCTGTAAACCTCACTGTAGATAAATAATAATGGTATGCTGCAGTCTATTCAACTATTCTTTATTTAACAGACTTTTAGTGAGTATGCAGGTAACCCAGTATGAAGAAATTGTGGGGTTTTCTTTATCTAATTCCTAGATCATATATTTGGGATTATGATTCTGCTTTTGCTCTTCTGCCTATCCAATGGGTATGTCTATATATTCATGTGATGCAATAAACTCTAGCACTTATCATATCAAGAGTTTATTCCTCCTGGCCGCCACGTTTACACGTGCATCTGGAACCACGGCACATTGAGCCGAGTCAGAGCAACCCTGCCTGGCAGAGGGCCTGGGGGGTCAGCCTTCCAGCCCAGGAATGTGCTTCAGAGGGGTTGGCTGGAACAGGAGGGTGCTTCAGCATGGGGATAGCCAGCAAGCAGTTCCTGCACTAAAACACCCTCATGCCCCAGACAGCTGCAAGAACATTTACACATGTGCTGCTGCCAAGTAAAAGACTCTGCAGCAGGATAGTACTTGTATTTAAAAGTACCAGCCTGCTGCAGAGTTAATTTACTCCAGCCTAATAGGGTTGCACGTGTAGACACACAACATGTAATGCAGAGTTAATTAGTCTATTCCTCAGCACATAGCTCATGTAGACATGCCCAGTCAGTATAACTTGTGCTTTTAGACCCAGTGTTGCCAGATTCAATTCCCATATGAACCACCACCTTGAATCATGTTCTTAGATGGACCATGTGCTTGCAAATGAATCCAGACTTATGAATCTTAAAGCATGAGACTGCTAATGCTGTGGACCTAGTCAATTATATGATGATCTGCTAGGATCTGGACCATTAGTTCCAAGGTAAGAGAAGATTTATGCATCTTATTGGAGAGGAACAAAGAACCACATTAGTGTGGCTAATAAATAGAGAGGTAACAAAAGTGTCACCTAAATGCCTAAGTACCTAAACAGAAAGATTAGAATAGAAGATGCACAAGAGGATAGTATAAATGATGAAAAAGACAAGTGTTCTTCTGGTTAGCATTAGTTTTTTTCACAATAAAAGGGAACAGTGAACTGGCACCTATATTTTCAATTAGTTCTTTAATATCAATTGTACACGTATATCTCAGCAAGTGTGAATGAAAAATATTTGTATTATTCATGTAAGTATCCAATCCTTCCCTTAAAATAGCTTCTTTGAATCCTCATAAAATGCTTCCATTTTGTGGAAGGCTATTACCTCTCACTGTGACTGTGAAGTACCCTTACTATAATCTTCTTCTAAATGAATACATAAAGTTTTTTTTTTCAAATTCTAATACATTATACCCACTGCTTTTCCTTTACCTAGTATTTTATGGCTTTTCCACAGTACTGCAGACTACAAGAACCATTCAAACAATACTTATGGTACAACTAACTTTAGCAGAAATGTGCTATACTGAAGCCATCAATAACAAATTACAAGAAATAACAGGACCACACACCACTGAGGCTTTCACTCAGGTTCTGGTTTGACGCTGTGCAGATGGAATCTGCAAGCCACTTTCCAGTACAGGTGGGGGAGTGCCTTCAGTGTAAGCAGTGCCTTCTGGAGAAGGCAAGACAGCTACGGGAGGAGGTAGAAAGACTCCAAAGCATCCTCCGCCATGAGGACTTCATCATTTCCATGCTGGAGGAAACCACTAGGTCTGTGGAAGAAAGATTGCCAGAGGTGGTCCTACGAAAGGAAGAAGGCATAGATTCCCAGGAAGATGGAGCTAGAAGCTTGTATCTCCTGGCTGTAAGAAGTTGTCATCTCCATGTACAGTGGTTTGCCTGAAGAACAGATATGGAATGCTAACAACAGAAGAGAAGAATGCATTCCATTGGGGAAGAGGCCAAGCCAGGAATCCCCAAGGTGGGGAGGATCAAGACCACTGACATGAAAAAGAAGCAATAGCAGGTGGAGGTGGTTGGTGACTCTCTTCTGCAGGGGATGAAGGGATCCATCTTTGGCCTGACCTGCAGTCTCAGGAGGTCAGCTGCTTACTTGGAGCCCAAATCTGAGATATCATGGAAGGGTTACCAAAACTCATCTGACCCTCTAACTATACCCCATTCTTCTCATCCATGTGGGCACCAATGATAGTGCTAGGGGAGACCTGGAGCAGACCAGAAGTGACTACAGGGCTCTAGGTGCAAGGGTAAAGGGGACAGGGACACAGGTGGTGTTCTCCTCAATCCTTCTGGTCAAGGGGAACGCCCCTGTCAGGAGTGCACACATTGTACAGATTAATGCATGGCTGTGCAGGTGGTGTCACCAGCAGGGATTCAGCTTCGACCATAAGATGTTGTTCCAAAAAAAAGGATTGCTAGGAAGAAATGTAATCCACCGGACAAAGAGAAGGAAGAGCATCTTTGCAGACAAGCTTGCTAACCTAGTCAGGAGGACTTTAAACTAGGTTTTCAGGGGGGTGGAGAACACAGCCCTGAGGTAAGGGGGAAAGAGGGACCTGGAGGAAGTAGGAGGGGGCAACACGAGAGGTCTCATTTTTCCTGAGAAATCAGGGCAATTGACTCAGGTGATTGTATACAAATGCACAGAGCCTGGGAAACGGGCAGGAAGAATTAAAAGTCCTCACACATTCAAGTAATTATGATGTAATTGGAGTAACAGACTTGGTGGGATAGCTTGCATGACTGGAACATTGTCATGGATGGGTCCAAACTATTCAGGAAGGACAAGCAGGGAGAAGTGGAAGAGGAGTTGCACTTTATGTAAAAGAGCTGTGTGATTGCTCAGAGCTCCAATGTGAAACTGTGGAGCTCTGAGTTCTGATAACCTCAAACTGTGGGCTGAGGTGGGGACACCAGAGGAGAGGGAGAGGCTACAGCAGGATCTGGGCCAACTGCATGTGTGGGCGGACAAGAACAGGATAGGATTCAATGTGGAGAAGTGCAGGGTGATGCATCTGGGGAGAAGCAACCCCCAGCACACATACTGGCTGGGAAGCTCCCCTCTTGCTAG
>JAGPOW010000261.1:59553923-59569472 GCA_030014935.1 Caiman crocodilus | reverse complement strand
CTTGGGCACTGTCCGTTTATGAGGTGGACTGATCACCCTCCTCACGCCAAGGCAACCCCTAGGCCGTGCCCTAGTAGCAGTCATCTGTCACTGGGCTTTTTTCTTTCTTGCTCGCACGCTTGATTTAAACCAACTCATCACTATTTTGGTACCACCGTCTGTAACTAAATTGCCGACAACCTTTCACTGGGATTGCCGGACTGTTAACCGTGTTTACATTCAACTGCTTTACTGCTTTGTTGTAAGTAAAGTTTTTCATTTGTTTTAAATTTCAAACCGAGTCCACACTTGCCTTGCGACTGCGACCTGCTGTCACCCAGGTTGGCCTTGCCACCTGCCTCGGGATCCCCTGAGTGTAGCATGGCGTCTACCTCAGACACCCGCTATAGAAAGGATGCGGACAAGTTGGTGTGAGTCCAGCAGTGAACAATGAAAATGGCTCAGGTCTCAGGCACATGACGTATAAGGACAGGCTGAAGGAACTGGGTTTAGTTTGCAGAACAGAAGACTGAGAGGGGATCCGAAAGCAGCCTTCAGCTACCTGAAGAGGACTTTCTAACAGAATGGGGCTAGACTGTTCTCAGTGGTGGCAGATGACAGAACAAGGAGCAGTGGTCTCAAGTTGCAGCAAGAGAAGTTTTAGATATTAGGAAAAACTCTCTCACTGGGGGGGAGGTGAAGCACTGAAATAGGTTAGCTAGAGAGGTGGTAGATTCTCCATCTTTGGAGGTTTTTAAGTCCTGGCTCAACAAAGCCCTGGCTGGAATGATTTATCTGAGGCTGGTCCTGCTTTCCACAGCGGATTGGACTAGATGTCCCTGAGGTCCTTTCCAATCCTAATTTCCTATAATTCTGTGAAGGCAAAGTTTTGAAGTGTAATCACATGACTAGAATATAGTCTTTAAGTAGAATATTCTTTAAGTACTGCACCTGAAACAGTTAATTAGACCAGTAGATGGGCACTAATATCTAGGTCAGGGGTACTTCATTTCGCCTGTGGGCTGGAGGTTTAGTCCAAAGAGCCATCATATTTGGCCTATGCGGTTCCCCATGCGTTCAAAAGTTTGGCAAAGGGCAGCAGTGGTCACCCTTCCCCCTGCCAAATCCTCAAACCACATTCCCTGAGCAGCAGGTCAGAGCCAAGCTATGCCCCCTTCCCCAACCATACCCTGGAAATACCCTGTTCCCTCCTCTTGGGGCTAGTTTGGGGCTGGCCATGCCCCCTTCCTTCTTAGTGGGGCTGGTTAAGGCCTGGACATGTCTTCTTCTCCACCCCCCACCTCTTTTCCCCTCCCGTTCAGCTAGGTCACTCCCTCTTTCCTCTCCACAGAGCCCAATGGAGCTGTATTGGGCCTTACCTGCCTTCCACCCCTGACCTCCCAACTTTCATGTTTCTAGAAGGTGCCTACTATGCCTATGCCAGATCAGGAGCACCAGCTGGACTGGGCCCCCAGATGGAATGGGTACTGCCAATCTATCCACCAGGCAAACATGCTGGGCACCACTGGTTTAGTTTTCTCTAAACCCTAGCCCAACACTCAAGTCCATCTACTACTCTACCCATCTTAGTTTCATCCATAGTCTTGCTGATGGTGCACTCCATCCCATCTTTCAGATTGCTGATGAAGATACTGAACAAAACCAGACCCAGGACTCACCCCTGGGCCACGCCACTTGACACTGACTGCCAACAAGATATTGAGCCCTTTTCAGCCTGACAATCCTGCCAGTTTTCTATCCACCTGACAGTCCATTCATCCAGTCCATCCTTCCTTAGCTTATTTGCAAGAATGTTATGGGAGAGCATTGCTCAAGTCAAGTTATATCAAATCCACTGCTCTTCCTGCATCCACAGAGCTAGTCATCTCCTTATAGAAGACAATCAGGTTGGTCAGGCAAGATTTCCCTTTGATGAATCCTTGTTGATGGTTCCTAATCACCTTCTTCTCCTCCAAATGCTTAGAAATGGAGTCCTTGACGACCTGCTCTGTGATTTTTTTATGGGGACTGAGATGAGGCTGACTGGTCTGTAGTTCCCTGAATCCTTCTTCCCTTTCTTAAAGATAGACACTATATTTGCCCTTTTCCAATAATATATGTCCTTTCCTGATCACCACAAGTTTTCAAAGATAATGGCCAGTGACTCTGCAATTACATCAGCCAAGTCCCTCAACACCCTTGAACTTGTACATGTCCAGATTTCTAAGTAGTCCCTAATTTGTTCTTTAGTCACTGCTGGTTGCTCACTTTCTTGCCAAACTGTGCTGCCAAGTTCAGTAGTCTGAGAGCTGACCTTGCCTGTGAAGAGTGAGGTTAAAGAAGACATTGAGTACAATGCACACTGATGGGCTCAGGCTCCCTACAACAAAGGAGGCTCCTGTTTTCTTAAAAAGTACTTCAGAATGAAGAGAAAACAGTGCTTCTCTCAGTAGCTGTGCCAGTGGATAAAAGAAGAATTGAAAATTATTTGGGCCTGAAAGAACATGCACAATGAGCAGGCACATGTATGCTGTAAAGAAGATATTAAAGCAGTGCTGGGAACAGAACATGAAGAAAACATCCATCTCTCTGATCACCCAAATCAATATATTATGTCATGCTCTCATTCTGGCCAAACAAAAATAAATCTTGAATTCAATTCAACAACACTCCGGTAAGTACCTCCCTTCTCCCCTCTAGAATAACCCGTAGCTTGGTGGTTAAGGCATTTTCTGAGGAGGTTTTAGCTCAAGGATTATGTCCCCCCAGAAGAGAATGAATTTGGAACCCAAGTCTCCTCCTTCCTGGAACAGTATTCTGACCACTAGAGTTGAAAAGAAGGGATCCCAACTCCTCTTGCTGTATTTTTAAAGAAAAACGCGTTCCCTACTTTTTTTTTTTTTAAAGAGAGTATGTAGAGCTGACCTCCAGGGCTAGGGAAAGAAGTTATACATAAAATGGTTTAAGCCATTAGGAATTGGTTTAAACCTGTAACAGAATAGAAGTTCAGTGCACATAAACCAGTTTCAAAATGTCTGAAACTGGTTTAAGATAAACCCAACTGAATGTAGTATCAGTCTTAATTGATTTGGGTCAAACTAATTTATGAAACTTCTGTCCCAGACCCTTTCCTGGTTCAAGTTAAATCACAGTCCCCCACCATCTCATCAGGCTTTCCAGTGGCTGGGCTGTGCTATCTGCTCCAACAGAGAAGGGGTGGGAAGGAGGGGGAGGCCGGGACTACCCCTCTGCAAACAAACCCCAGCTGGGGTCTGGGGATGGGAGTTTAAATTCCCCTTCCCCTGAGTACAGAGCTGCCTTGCCCTGCTAAACTTACTGCTGGCTGCGAGTATGGTATACAAATCCTAGAGGCACCTGGAAGCAGGAAAAGGAAGTGATAAGCAAATCCTACAAAGTCCTGCTGTTGTGATTCTGGACTGCAAATTCCAGATACCTCAGGGGCAGCAGGAAGAGGAAATAAATACACAGCTCATGCTGGCTGTGTGCCAGAGAGCCATGCTGTAGTGCCCGAGTCACTGCAGGCATGTGACTGAAAAAAGTAAATGTCTATTCACTTATTAGTCAGTTTAATCTCTGCATTTTAGACAAACCTGCAAAGACTAAATTGATTCTGCCTCAGGCTTTTTGACTGTCTGTACTTAGCCCAAGAGAGGGTTCTGAGCTCTGGATGCTACATGGATAAAAGTACTTTCTTACAGCCTTGAATGAGGTGTCTGGAGAATGCCATTTAAAGACTCTGACCCTCTTCAGCATTTCCCTGCTGACTAGCTGTTGGCATCTGCATATTGATATGATGACCATACACTCCTCCTTGTTCCTGTGTTCTAGCTGTTTGGATCCCTGTGATCTTATAAGCACGAGCAGGGCTAGGAGGCTATCTATGGCTTGGGAGTGAGGGGCCTGGATCTGTGAGCTAAGGGGGCAGGGGGAGTATAAATGTCATGTGTATATGAGATGTCATATACACATGACATTTCATTTTAATCGTGGATTTTGAGCTTTTTATCATAGAATTTGCCATTTTTAGTAGAGAACTTGCAATTTTTTTTATCAGAGAAAACCAGGATCCTTGCTCATAAGGCATTTCACACAGAGTTGTCATTTCCATTTTGGGGACCTGGTATGTAAAAGTTAGAAATTGCAGTGCATATCTTTCAGGCCCCACAAGTTCTTTATTGGATACAGAGATTAATACAAAGATGATGAAAACCATAAAAATGCTTAATAAAAAATCTGAATGCAAGCTTCACATGGCAGAGTTCCTGAAGAGTAGGTGTCCATTGCTTTGCTATTTCTTTATGCTGCCTTACACGTATGTATCATGTTTCTGTTGCTGTAGTGCATTTCCTCATCCTCACAGGACCCTAGTAACATATCACATCTGTCTTCCCCTCTCTTTATACTAAGGACAGCCAATGTAAAATCAAGTTCAAGGCCACAGCCTCTACCTTCATGGCACTTGATAGCCTGGTCTATAAATCCATCTAAGATTTTGGGATAAAGATCATAGTTGGCAATTTCACTCATATGACACAATGGAAATATCTACAATAAAATGTACAGGTTGACTGGCGTGTGGTCCAAGACTGTAGAATGAACTCCCATAGGAAGTCAGGATCATACAGACCTCACCACCTGCTCCTCCAGGTGGCTTTTTTAACTTCATCGTCTCATTTTAAATACCCAGCTATATGTACATTAAAACAATCCTACAAAACAGCTCAGTAAACATCCTATTCTCTGGAAAGAGGAGAGAGCAAATTGCACATGTCAGATACTAAATCAAGTAGCTTAATGCACTATTGAAAAGGATCCAATATTACAGTGATGATTTCAGTATAAAGAACCTATAGAGATAAAACAGTACTTTTTATTTCTATATTTTAAACTGAACTTCTTTTTCTTATGTTTGAAAATATATCTTAATTTTTATTTAAAGTATAGCCTATATTTTTTTCTCTTCCCCTTCAGTGTATTTCTGATTGTGCATATTATAAAAGGAGAGCTTATAAAATAATTTCAAATGTATATGTACAGAAAATAGCAATGTATACACATTTTCTCTCTCTCTCTCTCATGCACACACCCCCAGTACACACACAGAGGCCCTGAACAGGCATTCATCATTCCTTTCTAGAAAGCAGCCTGGAAGCAGGAACATATGGTACGTTCCAGCTCTCTGGCTGGAGAACTGCACAGGCAAGTCCTTTAGACAGGGGGCACTAGAACGCTTTTTCCTGGGATTTCTGCCTACAGGGGAGCCTGTCACTTAACAGCCTGCCCTCTCCCCTGCCTCAGAAGTGGGCAGGCTGTCAGTAAGCTGCCTTCTGGGTTTTAAATTGACTTGTGTACAGCTCATCTGTGCTGTATACAGGTTGATTTGAAACGCGAGATGCAAGGATGTGCGGCTGCGGACAGCTTCCTCAGTTTGTAAATCACTTTGTGTGCCACCGTACTGTGCAACACACACAGCATTTAAAAACCCAGCGCTGGGAACCAGGGCAGGGATAGCTCCCCTGGCCCTAGCTCCACACTCTGCTGGCTTCAAAATCACCACCCACACCTTTGGTGGGCAGTAGGATCAACATTTAAAGTCTGCGGGGCTGGGAACTGGGATAGGGGGCATTCTCCTAGGGCTCCAAGAGGGCTCTGGCTCTGGGTGCACCTGCCTCCCACCACTGCACTCCAGGTTAAACCAGAGGGGTACATGGAGCTCAGGCTCTTCTCCCATAGTAGGAACTCCCCTGAGGTTCAGATAGGTTCTTGCTGCAGAAGGGAGGAAGCAGGGACGGAGTGCAGAGGATTGTTGGATATTGGGTGTCCTCCACACTCAAGAGAAGTAGACAGTCATTCAAGTTGGATCAGGAGGAAGGAGATCTTCCTCATAGGATCCAATTTAACTTCTGGTTGAAGAGCCAATTCTCTACTGCAAGAAATCCCTGAAATTGCTCTATGCTTCCCTTTTTGCGTTGGGAGAAGTTTTTTCTCCTAGCACAAATATAACGCCTATTCATGGTCATGGTTTATTTTGTCATGCTTTTTTATTTCCTCATAGAAAGCTTCCACCCTACATCATGTGAATAATAAACTTTCTTGTCATGTGCTATAATTTTTACATTAAAACTGATGCAGTTATTAATGTTCATTTTCTCTTTATATTACAAATTAGCTGGAAAGTCTAGTAAGTAGTGAATTAATAATTAAGTGTTTATTTCTACAGATCTGAGCAAAAATGTCCTGAATTTATTTTAGAATCGTAAAATCATAGAAAATTAGGATCGGAAGGACCTCAGGAGGTTATCAAGTCCAACCCTCTGCTCAAAGCTTTTCTTATATATCTACTATTTAATTTATATTTTATTAATCAGTCAAAGCTTTTTAAAAAAATAATAAAGCCAAGTTTAAAAAATAATGATGCCTGTTAATACAGAAAATATTATTCAATGAATGTTTGACTGTGGAGCTGCACATCATTGATACTGTACTTTTCATGACAGGGGTAAGCAAAGTGATTGTGATTTCTAATCCCAATCTGTTTGGACTTGTTAAAAGATATTTTCAGTGGAGATTCAACAATATTTACATGTAGACATAGTCACTACAACTTAATTTGGGGCATCTGGAAGCATTTTTGTTAACCAAAGCCTTATACAGTGAAATATAAACTAAATCCTTAAATCTGAAGCTGGCTTTTTCAATTAAGTTTAGGAAAATTTGATATTTCAATATACATCTTGCATTATTTTCTGTTGGTGACTAATAGTTCACATCCCCAGGAACTGATCTGAAAATCTCAACCTAAGAAACTTCATAAGACTGCAGCTATAAGTATAACTTCCTTGATTGTAATGATAAAGTGAATGCTATTGTTAATTTTAATTTAATGTGTCGATAATAATGTCCCCTGGCACCAACTTTCTGCTAGTGAGGTTAGCTGATTGCAATATTCACATAATTAATTGTATTCCAATTTTCTTACTTTTTAAACATTTGCTTTTGGTTAAAAAAGCCTGTTGTATTGTTTCTAAAAGCATCTTTTCAGTTAATTATGTTTCACTGTAGAAAGCAGATAGAAAATGGGTATTAATCATATAAGGCTTTCTGAAATTGCTGCAATTATCTCTTTTTTAATTACATGTGGCACAAATGGTTATGGGGTTAGTTTTGTGTGTGAGGAATGTGACAGAATACTTGTAGCCTCAATAATCAGACACATGTGCCATTTTACACAGCATTCAGTCCAGTTTCTCATTTGCATAAAATATTCCAACCTGCTTCTGAAAAGGCTCTTCATCCTAAGAAATTATCTGTGAGATGTTTCATCATGGAAGAAGAGAAATGATCATCAGTTTAACTCTATCTTACTGTCAGTCAGAGATCTGTTCTAAGCAATTTCTCAGCTCAGACATAGTGCCAGCAAGAGTAGCATCTTAAGAGGCAGCTAACATGTTAAAGAACAATGTTACTGCTTCACTGGAAACTTCTTATCCATAAATGAGAAAAAGTAACACTGGCTGCATCTACACATGCACTTTACTGCAGAGCTGATTAATTAGCTCCACAGTAAAGCACCACTGTCTACATGTGTGCCTGTATTAGGGCACGTAAATTAATTTACTCCACTGTGTGGGACAAGTACTATTCTACAGCAGAGTAATTACATGTGCTGAAACACACACATAGATGGTGACTGGGGCTGGCTGAGGCATGCCTGCCAGCTATCTCCACACTGTAACACTCTTGTGCCCCAGCCAGTTCCTTTGCAGCATGTTGAGTCAGAGCTGAGAATTCCCCAGCTTGCAGGCTGACCCCCAGGACCTCCTGCCACCCTGGAACCCTGACTCAATGTGCTGTTGTCTTGGGCACATATGTAAATGCTGTGCCCAGAAGCAAGAAACTCCTGCATGAACAGTGCTAGAGTTTATTGCTACATGCAAATTGCATGTGTAGATGCACCCACTGTGACTAGAAAACTGCCAGGTTGTGCTTGGTGCTATGCAGATAGCCAAATGGGATAACGAAAGTACAAGATTTCAGCCTTTCCCCCAACACCACCCTTAAAAGCCATTTGGCAGTAGATGTGTTGCCTGTAATCCCACTACCCTCCATAAAACCTGAGGTCATGAGCCCACTGATTCCTTCTTGCTGGCTTGGAATTCCTGTCTCCATTCTTTTAAAAAGCAAGGGCTGTGATTCTCAAGCATACATTTCTCCAAAGACTTAATAGTACTTCTAAATTTGATTCTAGCTGCTCAGGTAGATATTCTTTAAGGGCTTCCTTAGCAATGGAGCCTTACTAATTCTCATCCAAAGTGAGAACCAAAAGACTATTCCATGTGTAAGAAGGCAGAAGGATAGAAGGCATGGGATAGAGACACCAAGGTGGAGCAGGATTTTTAAAAAAATGAAGGAAGGAGGCGAAAATTGTCAAAAAAATCACAGTTAATAGGCTGTAGTATGGAAAGAAATTATAGAAAAGAACTTGAGATGGAGAAATATGTAAGGTCTTTTTGATCAGAGGCCAAGAAAATTGAATGTTTTGTTGGAAGAAATGAGAAGAGAAAGACAGAAAGATGGCTGGAGTAGGGGAGAGACCAGTCAAGAAGTGCTAGTCTAAAAATGAAGTTGGAGAGGAGATGGTTACTATACTCAAAAGTGAAATATGGTTAGGGTGTGATAATGAATTTAATGCAAAAAAAAGAGAAAAAATTTCAACTAAATAAATTAATAAATATGGTGGAATGACATTCAAGAAAAGATATCAGGGACATAGCAAGAGATGCAAGGTTAAGTGGAGATCAAGAAGTAAAATTTGTAGTTAGTGGCCATGTCTACATGAAACGCTGGCTGCATAATAGCCCCAAACTACTGCACAATAGCACTGGGTGGCAGAAAGTATCATGTGATGCTACTGTGCAGTAACTTCAGTTACTGAGCAGTCATTTAGTAGTTGTTTATACAAGTACTAAATGACTGGGCAGTAACAACTGCACAGTCGGCATCTACACATGCATTTTCTAATGCACATTAAATTTAGTACCTCCGATGTGAGGTACTAAAGAAATGCACATTAGGCTACCTTAATGCACAGTAATGAATGTACATGGTTTTTAAGTGATGCTTAATGCACAGTAGCCTATTTTACTGCACATTAGTGTAATTGAGCAGTTTTTTACATGACACTTCAATGTACAGTATAATAGGCTACTGCACCTTAAAGCGCACATATAAACATGCCCATGTGTAGTGATGGCTGTTTAAACTGAGATAAGGCAAGTTTATTGAGAGAAAAAAATATGAGGTAGAGAAGAATATAAAGAGAGGATGGAAGGAAAACTTGGAAGGACATCAACAAATAGATGTGAAAGCAGATGTTGAGGGGCCCAAAAAATACACTAAGTGTGGCAGGAATTGAAACAGGAGAAGAATGCTAACTTTATTCTTTCAAAGGACCTAATTGCAGAAGAACACAACAAAAGAGATGGTATCTTAAACAATTTAGTAGCTGGTCAGGTAGATGTTAAAATGTTGGATTTCATGTGAAGCATGAAACAGAAGTTATATTGTGCAGTTTATCACTGATATGTAAACAAGCAGCCAAATAATGTATATTGTACAAACAATTTAAGAATTACTATATTTACAGTGCATTAGGCTAGCTCTGAGCTTAAAACAAGAACCAAACCCTTAATTCTCAAAGTACCTCTGGACCCAGCATTATATGTGCTACCAGCAATTAGGGGCATGCCACAAAGAACGTAGGTTGCATGTTTCTTTCACATACATGTTAACAGGAATGTCTGAAAGCAGCTGGAATGGCTAACCATTCAGCCCCTGATGAAGTGCAGTTGGGTTTATGCAATTGGGTTCATGTTCTCTCCCTCTACATACATATCTTATTTAGTTAGTCTAAAAAAGTGCATATCTACCTTGCCTTCTAACTAAATACAGAGCAGCTCTCAAGACCTTCCTTACTACTTTGTTATAAACAATGGTAGTGAGATAACAAAATTGCTGCCAATCATTTGAGGTATTTTGTGCTTTTGGATATTTACAGGTCTCTGATTTAGAGACAAGGCCTGGTCTTAGCTATACCAGTGTAAATCCAGAGCACCTGCATTAAAGCTATATGACTTAAACTGATACTGTAGCATTTTCTTTATCATTAATGTCAGATGACATGTTTTCTGATTTTAGCCTAAACCTGCTGAAGTCCAGATGGAATACAAATTTGAGAACAGAGGTCCCGATTCTCATTGCAATTACAGAGATTATATACTAGCAGTATATGCTTGGAGTTTATTGGAGTTATTGGACCAAAGCTACTGGGAGATGAAAAAGCTCCTTGTGGTTTACCAAATCTATGCAATACACTCTTACATTCTCTGTGAGACCTTTTTTACAGTTGAGAGGGCCTATACGTCACATCTGCTGAAAACCCTAATCTGGCCAGTAATGACACCTTTGAAATAAAACAAAATGTAGAATATCACTATTAGGAGTAGCATATTGTCAAAATTCCTCATCACCAACTTCACCAATGCAGAAATGAAACGAGAACATTATGTAAGATGTGTACACATTCAAAATCTAAAAGACTTTTCTGTACTCAATGGAGCAGGACAGATGCCACCATATTAAACACTTTTAAATAAATCAAGAAGAAATCTATCTACCAAATGATTAACATAATCATTATTTAAAACAAACAAGAAACAATTTGAAAAACAAATGGTAGAGCACATTCTTTTCCATTCTATCTAATGGATACACTACAACATCATCTCTTTCCCCAGGGCCCTTAAAAATTAGTATCAAGGAGCTCCAAGCCATCTGACAGTTTTAAATCAAGCATTCAACTTTTGGGGGTGCCCAGATCACTGATAAATTGTCAAGTTCTCTCTTGCTTGCTTTCATTCTCTAGTCCTAGGAATCTTACACTCAAGCTGCAGAATAACCTGGCTTCAACAGGAGAGGCAAAGGATGCCTCCACTTCAGTAGTGCTTATAGCTTGATAGTTGTAGCAGTCTTCTGGAAGAAAGGAAGCATAGTTTTTGAACCCACCATCAGACTGAGGAGAATCTAGAACCCAGAGCTCCCATTTCCTGATGAAATGTTTTAACCACCTAGCTTATTAAAAAGTAGACACCTCACTGCCTTTTTGGGCTGCAGTTTGAATGAATGTGATTGTAGTTGCCAAATGTAATTACACAGTCAGTATGACGTGTTTCCTGAGTATGGTTACTGAATTGAGCCTCTTTGGAGATTTAGGAACATGAATATGTATATTGTGAATCGTAAGCATTGTTAGCTGAGGTGCCTAAAAGCTTGACTCAGCCAATATACTAGCCTGTCTGGGCATGTGCGTTAACTGAAATTTGGGTTCACAAGTAAGTTTTCTGATGAAAATTTAGATGTCTAAGGAAACAGCTTGCCTAAGGGAGTTTAGTGGAGATTCTGTGAATTGGTTTCTTGGATGTAGTCACTGGAAGCCAAACTTACACCATCCTGCTAACATGGGAACCACCACTGAGGAACAAGCACCAATCACTCACCCCTAATCCTGGCAATTAGGCAGATCAGTCATCTTTACAAAGGTCCTCAGGACGTCTCTCTTAATTTGAGACAGTGTAAGACAAAAGTTTTTATACGTTTCTGATCCATGTACTCCACCTCATTGCCATTGGGAAGTAAGCGGGCCAGGTCTGTGTTTGGCAGTATAGACATGGATTAAATTCCTTTGTGAATCTTACCCTTAGCTTCGGGGGCAAGAAACTATTTTCATTCTATGCACATACACAGTACCTAGCAGAGCAGGGAACCAATCCCTGCTTGGAGCCTCTAGGTTCTACAAGTACAATAACAACTCCCAGTGCAACACTTAATCACTTGAATTTACAGTGTTCACTAAGGCCCCTAAGGGACATGACAGGTAACTGCCTAATCATGTCTTAAGCAGTGACTGGCTATATGAGCATTCAATTAATGACAAGATAAAACAGGGACCAAGCCACAAAGTTCTTACACAAAATATGTGTAATGCATAATGAAAACATGATCCTGGGCTTCCCCTGCATTGGCAATATGGCACACTTGTGGCATAATTGGGATCTAATTCCAAATCTAATAACTGGGCCTCCTACCATGCAAGTGTAGCACAGCAAGAGGTGTGACTGTTGGGACTGTACACTGGATCCCATCATGGCTTTAATTTGTTTGTCAGCAACCTGATAAGGGACCTATATTTTATAAGGTAATATATACAGAGTAGAATACACAAGATATAATAAAAATAGGTTATGGTCAACTAATAGAACAAAAGCCTGACTGCTCCATCTTAATTTACCTGAACTCTCATTTAATAGCTAGATCAATTCACCAGCTTTAGGTATGTGTGGAGCCTTGCATCAATGCATTTTTTAAATATTAAGGGATGGGAATGGACAATTATGTAGGCTGAATACAGCCTTTTCTGTCAGCTTCTTGGTACAAATCCAGTCAACCATGACAATAGTCAGAAGTTTTTGCCATCAAGTGGTTGTTAATGCCTTATGTGAAGTGAGCTGAGGGCACCAGTCCAGGCAGGTATCCACTTCTGAAGTCACCATTGCAACTGGCAGCTGAGATGACAGTCCAAGGAAAGGGTCCAAGAACTTTAAGCATCCAGATGCAACTAACTCCTCACTCACAGACTCCTCTGGGTTGAGAATAAAGAAAACTGGATACCTGATGTCCATACTGTACTGACTTCATGGATAAAAAAAAAGCACTGTCTCCAGAACTGTCAGTTTAGTACCTTTTATGAGTACTAAAAACACAAACAAAAAATTAGTGCCAAATGTACATGAAGTTTGTTCACACTTATACTGTAACTTGATTAGGTCTAAACCATATTGCTTCAAACCAGGTAAAAGGCAATTGTCCTCACTAGATGTGTCTAGAGAGGACTAATCTGACACAATAAACATCAGCATATATTGTGCCAGAATTTATTGCTCCCAGGCACCATGTTTACACATATTCCTGAGACCACAGTACATTGAGTCAGGTCAAAGTAGACACAGCTGGCAACGGACCAGAACAATCAGCTTGCCAGCCGGGGGCTACTCTGACCCAGCTCAATGTGCTGCAGAGGGGGCTGGCTGGCTGGTAGGGGTGTGTGAAGTAGGCCCTATTCAATTCAGATTCAACCCAAATCAAGGACAGTGATTTGATTCGTTGATTCGGATCACCATCCCTGATTCAATTTGGCTAATTCTGAATCTGAAGATTCAATGCTGATTTGGAGAATCAGTGATTCAGACACAGACACAGCTTTAATTTTTTTTTCTACATACCTTGAGGTACCAGCCCGGCATGTGAGCATCCCACAGGAGTGCAGGAGGGGTCCTTCAGGTGCTCAATGGCAAGCCCAGAAGTGGACCAGAAGTACTTCCGGTCCACTTCTGGGTCCACCAGGGAGCACACCAGGGGGTCCCAGTTTGGCAATTAGGTATGGGGGGATCCCGGGTAACCCTCAAGACCCAGGAGGCACCAGTCGCCCAGTCGAGGGGATGTTGAGGGCCACCCCAGTGTGCTCCCCAGTGGACCTGGAAGTGGACAAGAAGTGCTTCTGGCATGCTGGGAGCCCCCCGCACTCCTCTGGGATGGTCCATGCACCCCATCACTGCAGCATTTATGAGCCGCCTGGTACCTAGAGGTATGTTTGAAATCGGGCTGAATCTCTGCCAAATCAAATCAGGGACCAAAGCCAATCACACAGCCTGATTGGCTGGGGCACAAGGGTGCTCCAAGGTGGAGCTAGCCAGAGGGCAGCCCTTGCACTGAAGAACCGTTGTGCCCCAGCCAGCCCCATCAGCATCTACACGTGAGTTGCTGCACACTAAAGAACATCGCTGTAGGATCCTACTTGTGTTTACAAGTACTAACCTATGGCAGAGTTCATTATTTTCCTGTGGCCTAATAGGGCCACACATGCAGATTCTGAGACTTTACTGTGGAACTAATTGGGCAGCTCTGCAGTAAGCATCTCATATAAGAGCACCCTCTGAGAACTCAGCCTATAGCAATCCTGGGATAATGTACACTCCATTTTGGACCTTCTGCATAGCAATACAATCCAGTCTTTAAAATTTTGCTAGGTATGGCAGTTTCTGATTAAGGGCCAAACTGTGCTAGAGTATGCCAACCCAGGGTTTAACTGGGGCTTATCAGTACTAGAAAGAGCCTTAAACCAATAAATATTCCTCATTCATTTGCAGCAGTACATCCTACCATAAAGTCTACACAAGTTACCACAGGAAAGAAACATGCAAAATTTTAATGAAATAGATTACATATTCATGCTTATGAGTAATAAAAGAAATCGATGAATACACCAGTGGAGAAACAAATCATTAAGTAGTCCTGGTTTCTCTTTGGGCTGCTATACCAGACAGATGCACAAGGAATTAGATGACAAGCTACTGCAAATAAACAAAGGCTAAATATGCATGCCCTACTCACTTTCTAAACCTTTTTTTAAATGCTGACCAAGCTCAGCTGGGCAAGACTTGCTTAGCTTAGTCATTTTTACATTCCCACTGAACATATCAGTTTTGACAATATAGTTTTTTAATCTTAACTGCAGAGGGTACCACATAATACCATCTTATTCAGCCAAGAAATGTATCAAACTTGAGAAACTCAAAGCATAGATATAATATTATATGAAATCACACCAATTTTTAAATGATCCATGTTCCTGATATTTTTATCTTAACACATCAAGGGTGATAGAAGCTTCTTTTTGCTGTCAAAGTGATCAAAGAGAGGTTGAGAAAGAATCTATAAACAGATGCTGCCCAGTGACAAACCTTAAAGAACAAGACTGTGGGGCCAGATGTTTGAGTGACCTTCGGACTACAGAACATGTTGGCATGGTGTTGATTTAGATAACTGTTGGCAGGGGCTTTCGATCCAGCAGCTGAAAAAAATTTAAATTATGGAAATATTTTTTCTCATCTTTCCCCTAACTACAAAACCTGAAACTACTGGTCAGTGCGGCTGACGGCTGTCAAAGAAGTTGAATTCACCACACAACCCTGCCAGTAGGTATCACATCAAAAGGGAGTTAGCTGAATGAACAAGAACATCTTCAGGCTGTGCCATTTTGCATCCCCCTCAACTTTCAACAGCTGTTTCTTGAGAGAATACAGATGCAAAATAATTATATGAAATGTTTTACATTTTCAATATACCACATAATATAAATGCAGATTCTACTGGTGGAGATGTGTGATGTAATAGACACTGTAACTAAAAAAAAAGGGAATTGATAAATGTTATACCATGCAGAATGACTAGCCAATGATGGAGCTTTCCAGAAATTATACTTATAACATGACCAATTGTTGGAATTAAATGCCATTTTAAAAATCAAGGACAATTGATCCCATACATATTGATTATGTCAGACATTTCCTGAAAGGCACTAGGAATTATGATTACATAAAAATATTTAGTTTTATTTTGTTTCTGGGTGACACCTGTCTTAGCAAGCCTTTTCAG
>JAGPOW010000261.1:59462021-59537590 GCA_030014935.1 Caiman crocodilus | reverse complement strand
AAACACAGGGCTGCATAGATGCTGTCACCAGCAGGGCTTTGGCTTTTTTGACTATGGTGTGGTGTTCCAGGAACATGAAATCTGTAGATGGGGTCCACCTAATAAAGAGAGGCGAGTGTGTCTTTATATACAAGATTTCTAACCTAGTGGGGAGGGCTTTAAAGTAGGTTCATTGTGGGATGGAGACAAAAACCACAGGTGAATAAAGTCTGAGGACCTGGATAAAATCTTAGTAAGGGGAAGCAACAGCAGAAACCTTAGCAATGTTTTCAGGGAAAAGGTAGGACAATCAGTTAGCTATCTGAAATGTTTATATGCTAATGCAAGTTGTATGGGGAACAAACAGGAAGACTTGGATTGCAAGCACAGAAGTATGATAGTGGGCAGGATAGCCTGAGAGGCAAGTCAGGGGAAAAGGAGTCCAGGACAGCTGGCTGTATTTTAAGGAGGCCTTTTTAAGGGTCCAGGAGCAAGCTATCCTGATACAATGGTAGAATAAGAAGTGCAACAGGGGGCCAGCCTGGATATGCAACAATCTCTTTAAACTCAAAAAGGAATCCTAGAAAAAATGGAAACTGGATAAAAGTACCAAGGAAGAGTATAAAAGTGCTGCATGGGCATGCAGGGAGAAAATTAGGAAGGCCAAGGCATGATTTACGATGAAACTAGCAAAGGATAAAAAAGACAATAAAAAAGGAGTCTACAAGTATGTCAGTATGTCAAAAGTAAGAGGAAAACTAAAGAAACCATAGGTCCCTTCTGGAATGCAGAAGGCAATCTAGTTACAGATGCAGCAGAAAAGACAAAATTACTTAATGCCTTTTAACTTCAGTCTTCACAAATAGAGTAGTTACCAGAGGATGAGTGCAATTGGCAACAAAGACAGAGAAGGAGACAAACAGCCTATAGTAGAAAAACAAGTTAGGAATTACTTAGATACCCAGATGCTTTCAAGTCAGCAAGGACAGATTGAATGCACTTTACGGTACAAAAGGAGTTGGCTGAGGTCTTTTCAGAGCCACTAGCTATGAGTTTGAGACTGGAAAAGGGCAAATAAAGTACCCATCTTTAAGAAAGGGAAGAATTGAAGAAATTACAGATCAGTCAGCCTTCCCTTGATACCTGGAAAAAACATGGACCAAGTCCTCAATGAATCAACTATGACCTACATTGAGGAAAACAAGGTCATGAGAAACAGCCAGCATGGATTCACCAAAAGCAAGCCATGCCTGACTAATTTAATTTCCTACTGTGATAAGAATTGGGGTGGGGGGAGAGCAGTGGATGTGATACACCTTGATTTTAGCAAGGCTTTTGACACGGCCTCCCGCAGCATTCTCATTAGCAAATTAAAGAAATGTGGACTAGATGAAAGGTGGATAAGTAGCTGGTTGGATCATCATTCTTAATGAGTAGAACTCAATGGCTCAATGTCCAGTTGGAAGAAGGTATCACGTGGGGTTCCCTGGGGGTTTGCCCTGAGCCTGGCATTTTTCAACATTTTAATTAATGATTTGGAATATGGGTTTGAATGCACACTTTGCAAATATATGGATGACATGAAGTTGGGTGGAATTTCAGACACTCTGGAGGTCAAGACTAGGATCCAGAATGACCTGGATAAACTGGAAAAGTGGCCCACAATCAATCAGATGAGCTTCAACAAAGACAAGTACAAAGTCCTGCACTTGTGATGGAATAATTGGAAGTACAGTACAGACTAGGGAATGACTGGCTAAGCTGAAATACTGAAGAGAAGGACATAGTGGTTACAGTGGACCATACTCTGGGCTGTATTAACAGAAGTATCACCTGCAAATCAAAGTAATTCTTCCACTCTATTCAGTACTGGGGAGGCCTTACCTGGACTACTGTGTCTAGTTCTGAGCTCCATACTTTAAGAACAACAGAGATAGATTGAAAAGAGTTCACTGCAGAGTGACAAAAATGATGAGGGGTCTGGGAAGCCAGACTTATGAGGAAAGGCTGAAATAACTAAGGTTACTTAGTCTGGAGAGGAGAAGCCTGAGTGGGGATTTGAACCGTCTTCAAATACCTGAAGAGTGATTATAGAAAGGATGGACATAGGTTTTTCTCTGTGGCTGTAGGGGACAGAACTAGGAGCAATGGACTCACACTTTATCAGAGGAAATTTAGGTTGAATATTAGGAGGTATTTTTGGCCTATAAAGGTTGTTAAGTATTAGGACCAGTTACCTAGAGAAATAGTAGAATACCCATCCCTAAAAGTTTTTGAGAGCAGGTTCGAACAGACAGTTGGGTAGGATGGTTCAATCAGGGATGATCCTGCCTTGAGCAGGAAGCTAGACTACATGACCTTGTGAGGTGTTTTCCAGACCTTTTTTCCTATGATCCTATGAACAGCATTCTGAATGTAAACGAGCAGGGAAAGACTGTCAAAGCCAGGAAAAAGTAATGTTCCAATACAGGAACTGTGAGATGAGGTGGCAAGGATATGAACAAGAGTTTTAGATGTGTGACAGGAATGAAGGGCTATATTTTGGAAATGTTGTACAAAGAGCTTCTGCAAGACTTAAACATGGCCTGAATATAAGGATGCAGGATGCCAACAACACAGAAGCCAAGGGAAGACAAAGTTTCAAGAAAAGCGTAGTTTCCTGTATTGAATATGGCTGTCAGATCAAGGATGAAGAAGATGGAGCACTGGCTTTGAGATTTGGCTAAGAAGAAGATAATAAAAGCTTTAGCAAGAACTGTTTCAGCTGAGCAAAAGGATCAAAAGCTGTGTTGGAGATAGTCTAGGATGAAACTGGAGAAGAGGAATTCCAGGTAGCAATTGAAATTGACACATTCAGTGAGTTAAGGGAAGAAGGGACCAAAGATTGTGAAATAAGTGGAATCAAAGTGGAAAAAACTGAAAAATGCTTGAACAGTGACAGGAAAGAGTCAGAGTAAACTAAGAGGTTAAGTAAAAGCATAAAGGACAGGATCAGGGAGGAAAAGAGGGAGATAAAAAGATGAGCTGAAATGGGAATTGGGTTGATGGAAGAAATGGAGGGGCTAGAAAAGAAAAGAAGACAAGAAATTTCTGCCTTTGATGACAATAAGGGAAATGTTGCAGGAGGTGAAAAGAAGGGAGCGAGGGGAAGGAAAGCCACATTGTATTTTGTCAATTTTCTCTTGGAAGAAATTGACAAGATTTTGAGCAGAAAAAAATAAGGGTCAGGAACAAGGGAGAATTTGTGGAATCAAGCTAAGGTAGCAAAGAGCACCTTGGACTGTTGGCATAAGATTGATTTATATAGAAAACAGATTTAGCTAGAAGGATGAGAAGACTGAATGAGGAGAGAACAAATCTGTAGTGGAGAAAAATCAGCCTACTCATGGAATTTCTATCTGAGATCTTACACTGTATAAGAACAGTAGCAGAAGGAGAAAATGATCGAGGCATAGACGTAGCAGGAAGGGAGAAAGGGATAGAAGAGCCAAGGGTGGTGAAGAAACTGAGAATAACTGCCAACACTTTGGAAGATAGGAGCAGAATTCAAAAGGCTCTTGATAGATTGGAGACCTGGGCTAGAGATAACATAATAAAAGTTCAACACAGACAATGTAAAAGCAATATACCTAGGAAAGAACAGCCAAATGCACATACACAGAACGGGAGAGAAGTGGCTTGGTTGGGCAGTAGCACTCCTAGAAATATTTGGGAATTTTGGTGGGCGACAGATTCAAGATGTGTCAACAGTGTTATGCAACCACAAAAAAAGCAAATGTAATTTTTGGCTGCTCTAAAGGAATATTGGGTGTTACAAACAGGAGTTGATAGCACCACTATATCTGTCACTGCCTAGGCCTTATCTAGGACCAGTGTGCAGTTCTGGGTTTCACACTTTTAAAAGGACATGACAAGTTGGAGAGGTTCTAGAGGCAGGTAACAAAAATGACAAAGGTGGTTGGAAGGCAAGCAACCTGAAGAAAGTTAAGAGAGCTAGAAACATTTAGTATTTTGATACTCATGGAATGTGTTGGACCAGATGATCCTTGAGGTCTCTTTCAATCTTCTAATTCTATAAGAGCAAATCATGGAGAGAATTAAGAACAATATAATTAAAAGAAAGGAAGACAGGATAGGGTATGGGGGAAAAAAGTAATATTATTGTCCATTTTGGCCTCTTGGCTCTAAACAAAATGCTTTTGGGACTGTTACACTGTTATCCTTGGCTATTCATTTGTGAGAGGGACAAGCTGTATGGGTTAGAAACTCAAACTGAAATAGCTGCCTGATACTTTTTTTCAACCGTAGATCCTTGCGTAGTAGATTTTAAATTTGTCTAACTCTTTTAAACAAACATTAAGAGCTTTGGACACACAAGACATAATAATGACAGCTCTCAAATTTCTGCAACACACTTCATATTCTCTACATAAAGCACCATCAATTTTTTTCTGTCCAAGTGATCAGCCAGAGATAACTTTTATTGACTTAGATGGAAAAATATCTTAACACAGACTGTCACATCCACTGGGCCCAGTTTCATAGTCACCCCTATGAATCCCTTTGTTGAAAGAAAATCTTTAAAGATTAAAAATTAGATCATTCAAGATGTAATCAATTTATTAAAGTAAGAAGGATGCAGATACACCATAATGTCCATCAACTGAAGATATTATGCCAGGAAAAATGAACAACTATATTAGTAGTTATTACTATAGTAGCAGCATGTACTATAGTTAAAACTACATATCCATTTCCACTTTAATTTTTGCTTGTAGTTTTCCACAACTTTTGTATTTCTGTTTTACTGTCCCATGCTTTGTCTCCACATGAATAAATATATATATTTAAGGAAGGTTGAGAATAAACATAACAGTCATATCCAACTATGAGAAACACAAAATTAAAAATGTTAGTGAACAGAAAAGAAAAAGTATTGCATCCTTGTTTTAAACAGCTTAGCTACCAGAATGGCTGGGCTGGAGAGCCAGAAGTTGGCAAGAAAGTAACACTCACTGAGAAGATGTGCCTTGCTTGTTCCAGAGAAAAACTGGCTTGCATTTGGTAAAATGACGAGATTTTGAAAATCATATACTGAGCATGCACACTTTTTGCTACACTCTTAAAGGATGAATTCAGGTTGGATTTGATGGGAATCCTTTCATCAATTTAATTTGGCTTGGGCTCAAACCCAAAGTAAGCAACTAAAAGAGCAATTTGTTACACATGTACTACTTAGTGAAAAATACAATGAAGTTTGTTGCAGTGAAATAGCAGGGATATAAGACTGTGGAAAAAACTCCTATGGATTGCATGAAGGGGTTTAGGAAGGATTTCTGCCACCTTGTACAATTCAAAGACATGCAGGCTGGAACTAAGGATTCCAGAGGAGTTCGATCTAGGGCAAACACCTATATTTTATGTATTATCTCATCTTTATTAAAATAGATTTCATTCACAATCCCAACAAGCATCTGCCAACCACTGAATTAATATCTCCTGAATTTCTTTTTTTTCTCCACTTTTTACCCCTAAACAGCAAAATGGATTAAATCTGGAGTGATACCCTCTGTGTTACATTTTTATTCAGAAGGGTTTTGGTTTCCAAGAGTCACAACCCTTTGATCAAACAGAAGTGCTGACAAACCTTAATTATAAAAGAATTAATATTTTGAATCCATGGCATCACTACTCCCTAGAGTGTCTGTTGAGGTAAGAACTATTTAATAGTTTTAAAAAAACAACCTATCATCTATGTGACCTTATCACCTCAATTGATCAATCATTAGAAGTGGTTTTACTTCTAGTCTCTAAAATCCACCACCCAGACATCAGTATATATGTCTGCAGGGCTGCTGCAAAAAAATTCTTGTAGAACAACTGTAACTGCACTGCCCTATGGTCAAGAATAAATCATAGAAATAAGAACTGTCAGGTGCCAAGAAAAAGCTGTTTGTCAGATGCCAATCACTTTACCTGTCAGTCTTTGAAATGAGCCACTGCTTAAAGGAAATTAAGGTTTACAGGATGTTAGCTTTCTTGTTTGTTTCTGGAAGACAAATATACTGAAACTCCTGCTGGTGTTTCTCTTTATTTCTTACTATAGTGGGTCACATAAGTTTACAGGAGCTTTGCTTGCTAGATAGACTGCTTGAAAGATAAATTGTGGTGTTCATAAGTCATGATCTTTAAGCAAGAGCTAAACCTTATCTTTAAGTGAAGTATACCTCCTGAAAAGAGACCACTAGAGAGGTGGTATATGCTCTGAACTTTCAGGGATGACTCCATTTTATAGATCACTGGGTATGTGTGCCTATCATAATCTCATACTCTTCTGTCTTTAGTCCCCTTATATCATATTGGCTTTTCCCCTAAACCTGTCGCACTGACAAAAAATTGCTTTGAGAATCAAAAATAGTTGAGATGTTTTTCCAGGAGAATTACTGTTATATTTTCCCATGTAGACTAATGAAACTGACATTGTAAACGAGAACTTCTGAAGATACCACATTGAAAATAGGAAGTGAATTTACAAATCTTTTATTAGTGTAAACACATTTGGATTCAACAGAATATAAATCAGTAAGTTTTTGCAATCTGGATCTCAGTATAGGAAACAAGCTGGCATGCCCAGAAGCAATCTCCTTACAATTAACTTAATACTGGAATGGCCCTGCCCTACTAAAAACAGGATGATGAATATAATGAAACAGTTTTATAATGTTACAGCATATAAGTATTGTTCTGCAATAGCTTGTATTATAATCCACACTCTGGTAGAAAAAGTATTATTTTCTGCACATCGTAGCAGTAGTAGTAGGGAATGTACTACTTTCTTTTTATCAAAATAACATTCCCAGTAATACTCAGGCACTCTAATTAAGGTATGCTTTAGAGACTATCAATCAAGATACCATCAACTGTCTCAATAGGATACATAAAAGTGAGATTCAACACATTTTAGTGTCAAACAGGCCTTGTACAAATGCTAATCTGATAATATGAATTAGAAACTAGCATTATAAAATGCAATGTAACACACCCCTAGATTTCAATTACATAATACTGGGTGCATCTACACATGTGCTTTAATGCACATTAGCCTATCTTAATGCACATTAAAATGTCACAAAAATTGTGCTTCTTTAGCTAATGTACATTAAAATAGGCTAATGAACATTTACCTAGTACCTCACAATGGTACTAGTCCTCGACTTACCAACGTTTCGAGTTACAACTTTTCAGACTTACAATGTTTATAAATTGACACCCTGTTTCAACTTTATGATGTCAGCTTCCACTTTACAACGCTTGATTTGATGCGATGCCATGCCAGCAAACAAGTTCGCTGCATTGCTCATCTCCCTGGAGAAAATTTGTCCAAACTTCCTTGGACACTTTCTTTAACAAAGCAGACAAGACTCCAGAAAAACCTAAAGCCAAGACTCCTGAGAAGATTTCAGTCAAGAGCCCTTCAAAAAGTCCAGCAAAGTGACCTCAAAGAAGTCCTTTCAAATCAATAAGATTGCTATTTACGATATAAATACATTAATGTAGCTATACTAATCATCTATAATTGATTGACTACAAAAATCTGGGGTATTTTTGGTGAAAATAGGGTATCGGGCTGTGTTTCAGGAACCAATCCCCCATTTATAACTTTGTTTCTTATGAGAAAATTGGTTCCGAGTTACAACGTTTTAACTAAAGATGCAGTTTTCAGTAACCAATTGTGTTGTAAGTCCGAGAACTGCCTGTACTAAATTAATGCTCCTTATCTAAAATGCATTCATCGATGTGTATATGTGCCCACTGAAATCTAAAATAGAAACAAAAATTAGTAATATAATACAAAGATTAAATGATCCATTATACAGATACTAGACCAAATTTAGACCTTTTATATTTTAGCAGTAATAGGGAGTCTTTTGGTATTAAAAAGATGTCTACATCTTCATCCTATAAAAATTGTCTGCATCTTTTCCTGCAAAATTTTGGTATTAAAAATATACAGAACATATTAACTAGGGACTAGGCTGGGGACTATCAAAGCAGTGAAGAAGCTGAATATCAATTAACAGTGTGCCCTTGTTGTGAAGTAGGCTAACAACATCCTGGGCTGCATTAGTAGGAGTGTTGCCAGCAAATCAAGGGAAGTGAAAATCCCCCTCTATTTGACACTGGTGAGGCCACATCAGGAGTAGTGTGTCTAGTTTTGGGCCTCCCATTACAGAAAGGATGTGGCTAAATTGCAGAGAGACTAGCAGACAGCAACAAAAATGGATAGGGAATGGGTCACATGACTTTTGAGGGGAGGCTAAGGGAACTGGGCTTATTTAGCCTGTAAAAGAGAAGACTAAGAGGGGGGATTTAACAGCAGCCTTCAACTACTTAGAGGGTGGTTCCAAAGAGGATGGAGCTAGACTGCCCTCAGTGGTGGCACATTTCAGAACCAGGAACAGTGGTCTAAAGTTGCAGCAAAGGACATTTAAGTTAGATATTAGGAAGAAGCTCTCTTACCAGGAGGGTGGCAAAGCACTGGAACAGGTTACTAGAGAGGTGTTGGAATCTCCATCCTTGGAGGTTTGTAAAACCTGACTAAACAAAGCCCTGGTTGGAATGATCTATTTGGGGATGGTCCTGAGGTCCTTTCCAACCCTAATTTTCTATGATTCTATAATAGTATGAACTCTGCTAGAAACAACTGTAATTTCTGAGTGTGTTTGGTGAAGTTGACAATGCATTCAAATGCACTAAGCATGCCTGCTAACTGCACTCTGAAAGTCCCCTCTGCAGATCTGTATGACCTCTGGTATACGTATTCAGTGGGTTTATGGGGAACGTGAGTTTGGAACAGCTCATAATATACCCTTATTAGTGGTCTATTTTCTCATGTATGGAGATACAGAAGAGGTGGTCTAAAACTGTCTCATAAATTTTAAGTTTGTCAAGTAGGATTAGCACCAACAAAATTTGAAGGGAAACAAACTAGGTCTATTAAGAGTGTTAAAGGATTAAAGACTACAGAAGCATTTTGCCATGGAAAAAGCTGCTGTAGATACTACAATTTGTCACTTCTAAATTCCATTTTAGTGCTTATCTTCAGGGCAACATAACTCAAGTACAAAATGCTGTCTGGATTTACATGTATAGGGGGTCTGGAGCACAAAGAGGTTAAGCTTAAAAGCAATATCATATGGTTTGTGTTCCAGCTATGCAAGAAACCAAATCTCATCCTACAGTCATATGACAGCTCAAATCATTTGATGATCTTGTCCTAACAGTTCCTTCATATGGCAGCAAAAGACAGTGCTTTTTCAACAATTATACTATTTGTAAATGAGTAGCATATACTAAGATAACCTAGGAAAATGTCTGAATTATCTTTTTAAATATTATACATAACAATATTTTCCTGTTCAGCTGCTGCCTACAAAAGTTGGGTCACTTTGATCAACTGCTTTAACATTCACAAAAAAGGAAAGTCATGGGAATACTCTCCCAGTTAGATTTAGGTCTTTGTCTAAGAGTAGATGAACTGTAAAATTCCCCCCAAAAAGAGGCAGATGCATAACTAGGTGTTTGAACACCCTGGCAGCATCAGTGGCAAGCCTGCTATCAATGGCAGCACAGCTGGTGCTATTTTTGTGCTCTCCCTCTCCCCGGTTCAGTGCCTGAGGATTGTGCCCTGGTCCCACCAACTTCATTATATTACTGAGAGGTGAAGGTGAGAGACCTCTGCCACCTTTGGGCTAGGTAAAGACATTCAAAAACCCAGAGGCAGAATCGCTCCAAGTTATGCGGTTTTCAGTAAGCAGTGTTGTTTAGATTGGTAGCAAATAGTACACATTCACCATTTCATGTGAGGGGGGCAAGTCTTAGACTGGGTTTGCCATTTTTAAACCAGCCTGCATGTGCCAAACTTTTGTTCTGTTACAGGTATAAATGAATTTCCAATCACATATACCAGTAAAAGTGTAATATCTGCATCTGGCGTTACAGGTTTAATAGACTGATTTCCGATTACTTATAACAGTTTAAGTGTAATGTCTGTACCTGATCATAGAGTGCAGCTGGCAAGATCTCCAGGCAGGAGGACATCACAGAAGCCTGATAACCATGATGTGTGCCCCACAGAAACTGGCACAAGAGAATAAATATTAACATCAAAACTGGAGAAAAATATGACCAGGTAATTTCACATTGTACAGATTTCAATTAAAAAGTAGGTGCTTATGAATACCAGGTGTACCATAGCCTGTTTGAACAATTAAGAGCCAAATTGTCCCTTCATTTACATACATGTATCTCTTTTTGAAGTGAACTGAAATTATGTATGTACAACTAATAATATTTTCACAGAGCAATTGTTTTAATATAACCCCCTACCCCACAAAAAAATCCCAGAAACTTGAAACCTGTTAAGTTTTAACTGAAAACTTTAGAAGTAAGAAATGGATCATTCAAAATAAAGTTGAAATATTTTTAACTGTTTTTATTCATCTTAAGTGCTGGAGAAGTGTAATAATAGTAGAGATCATGTGTATAAAATACGTGATGCAAAATATATTATATACTTATTAGAGTTGTTTCCTGTCTCCCCAAAAGAGGGTAAAGGACACAGTAAAAAACTCAGGAAAAAAAAATCAAAGGATGGGGGTTATTTTTTCAGATATGCCCACATTGCTTTTAAAAAAAAAATGATGAAATTTTTAGTCTATAAAACATTTCTGTAATGTCAGATCTTTACGTTAACAAATCAGATTTATACATCTGGTTAAAGCAAGCTGCACCCAAATGCATGCAGAATGTAAAATGTCCTGGGACACTGAAAGAGTTAAATGTGAAAAACACCAAAATGCAAGTGATTCAGGAAGACATATTTGCATACTCACACAGGCTTTCAACATCACAAGCACAAAGTCAAACCTTGCAGCATAAGCAGCAAAAAGCAACCTGTGGTAGCTTTGAATATGACCCTCAATCATTTATGGCCACTAGAATTGCAAAAAAAGACCACAATATCCACTGTTCTTTATACCCATTTTTGACAACTCGGCCTGATAGATGAGATGCTTTGGGCCTCCAAATACCTTCAAAATTTTACAGTCTCCATTGAGGTGGACAGGATAAACTTCATTAATCCCTTTTTACTGAAAGACACTGGCCACATCTACATGTGTGCTTTACTGCAAAGTAGACTAATTAGTGGCAGAGTAAAGTGTCACTATGTATGCATGCAAAGCTATTAGGCCACAGTAAACTAATTAATAGTGCCAGAAGATACTACTACCCCTAATCTTACGGTGGAGTAATTAACTGCAATTAAACGCATGTGTAGGTGCTAACATGGGTACAAATTGTACCCAGTCAATCCAGTCAGCAGGGGGCCAGATTCCTGCCTGCTGCTTAGCCACATGGCTTTGCACTTTCAGCATCTTTGTGCCCCAGTCAGCCCCTCCACCACCTGATGCCGCGATCCACAGCCCAAGGTGGAGAAGGGCAGGAGCAGCTCTGGCATAAACTGCTCCGCCTCAGCTCAAATTGCTGTTGTCCTGCACACATGTATAGACGCTGTGCCTGGGAGTAGTTTACTCAGGTGCAAACTACTCCAGAGTTTATTGCTTCAAATTGATTTGATGTGCACCCACTGAATATGAAGTCTATCAGTTGAAAAAGTATGTAGAAGTTTGTCTCTTTCTTCCACCCATAGTTTCTTTCCAGAGAAGCTAGCTTGGGAGCAATGTTCTGGACTCAACCTGAAGGTCATAATATATTTTTCCATAAACTGTAAATTTGGCACCTAAATCTAATTTATTTGGATGCATATATAGAGAAAGAGTCCTAATGCACTCACTATAGCATCTTATATCATTCTCATCCTTGTGGAAGCTGAGCACAGCAAAAGGAGGAAAAAGAAAGAACATTAGAAATTATATTTATATAAATTATATGAAGTTCATAAACAGTAACATACTACTTGTTTCTACAAAACATAATCATATGAAATTTTAACTGATAAATGCTAATATGCTGAAATGTTCATGTACACAGAAAAAAAACCCTATTTTACAACCCAGTTGTGTTATGGTACAACTATATAACTCATTTGACTTTACTGACAGTAGGATCTGAAGGAATTCTATACTACTTTGGTAATGGTAAACTTGTATAAACCACCGCAGAACTGCAATTGCCCTTATTTTACTTAAAATATAACCACTTCCTCACCACCTTGCCTTTACCAAAAGAGCCATTCTAATTAAAGCATGGCTTCCCCACCCCCCAGAGCACATGTAACAGTGCCCAGTGTGACTAATCTAGCACCTGAGCCAACTCATTTAAAATTAGTTGGGGTATCTCTGCATAGCACTGCACTGTATTGTGGACATGCTCCTAAGTGTTCACACAAGAAGAAAGCACTTCTGGTCAGAAATTAGGTACCAGGTTAACATGAGGGTAAGTGAAGTACAGGACAAAGAACCTAAATACAAATACCACAATGTCTTAAACATAATATAATTAAATTAGAGCTTAATAAGCTGCACTAACATTTTTTACCCCATCCATAAACAGTTACTCCACCAAAAGAATTCAAAATTCTCCAGCACTAGACTTATTTCCAGATAATAATCAAAGGCCCCAACTACTGTAACTAAACAATATAAAGAGGTATGCTTGGGGTAGTGAAAACAAGGGGCATATAAAGACAGACTGTCAGCAATTTCACCCCTTCATGTCAACAAGGGAGTGTTCCAGCTGACATATGCAGCCTCTGCTTGCCCTTTGTCATGTATGTGCTTCACCTCAAAAATTGTCAGTGACTTGTCAGAATCAATCAGAAAATCCAATGCTATTCTGCAATGATGTACAAGTTTGGACAGCATGACATCAGATTTCTGGTAGTGTATGTCAAGTACCATATGAAAACAGATGTCCTCATTACTCCCCTGCTTCTGTACAAAAGAGTGCATCTTACCTTTCTGACCCATGTCTTGCAATAGTGAGATTAATAAAAGAAAGCAAGCAACACTCTCCAAACAGTAAATTGTATATCCAAATTATTTTGTAGTATTACCTACCTATTATAACAAGGGTAAGCATAATATTAGATTTTCTTACCCACTATAGTTTTCCTAGCAGCCCTTTATATTCTAATGAATTAACAATATAATGCAATGGCTTCAGCCTCTAATCTTAGAACTCAGAGTTGGTAAAGATAACTTTAAGTAAATTCATGCTAGCACAGAGGGCCAACATAAGGCTCCACTGGTAGAAGACCTCTGTAGTCCTGTATAAGAGAGGAGGATACTTCAGAACAGCTCCAAATAACTGTAGTTCATAGGATCATAGAAAATTAGGGTTAGAAGAGACCTCAGGAGGACATCTAGTCCAACCCCCTGCTCAAAGCAGGATCATCCCCAACTAGATCATTCCAGCCAGGGCTTTGTCTAGTTGGGCTTTACAAACCTCCAAGGATCAAGATTCAACCACCTCTCTAGGCAACCTTTTCCAGTGCTTTACTACTGCCTCATGAAAAAGTTTTACTAATATCTAACCTAAACTTCCCTTGCTGCAACTTGAGACCATTACTCCTTGCTCTGTTATTTCCCACAACTAATAACACTGTAGCTCCATCCTCTTTGGATGAAGAGAACTACCCTTCAGGTAGCTGAAGGTTGCTATTAAATCCACTCTTAGTCTTCGCTTCTCCAGACTAAGTAAGCCCTGTTCCCTCAGCCTCACCTCAGAAGTCATGTGCCCAAGCCTCCTAACCATTTTCATTGCCCTCCATTGGACTATCTCCAATTTGTCCACATCTTTTTGGGGGGGAGGAGGGGCCAAACTGAACACTGTACTCCGGATGTGGCCTCACCAGTAATGATAGAAGGGAAATCACTTCCCTTGATTTGGTGGCAATGCTCCTAGCAGTGTATCCCAGTATACTGTTAGGCTTCTTTGCAATAAGGTCACACTGTTAGCTGATATTCAGCTTCTTTTGTCCACTGTAACCCCTAAGTCCTTTTCTGAAGAGCTGTTTCTTAGCTTGATACTGGCTGCCAACTGGACATCGAACCATTGACTACTACCCTTTGAGCCCAATGATCCAGTCAGTTTTCTATCAACCTTACAGTCTGTTCATCCAACCCGTACTTCCTTATCTTGTTTCTAAAATGTTGTAGGAGACCATATGAAAAGCCTTGATAAAGTATATTGCATCCGCTGCTCTCCTCACATCCACAGTCAGTAGAAGGTAATCAGGTTGGTCAAGCATGACTTGACCCTGGTGAATCCATGATAACTGTTCAAAATCACATTAAATATTAAACTGTATTTTAAAAACTAAATGTGGGTTGAAGTCAGATTGTTTGCTGAAGGAGGAATGACTAACTTCAGGCTTTGCAGTCAGGGATTTCTTTCCCATCATCTATATATGGCTGCTCAAGGTATGTGAATGATTTGTGGGGAAAAAAAAGCTATAGTTTTAATAAAATACACCCAGAGTTTCTCTTCATTTACTCCATATTTTATTTTAAATAATAAACTTATTCTAAAAACCATCTGTTAATACACTTTATAGTACATCCACTATTTTCTCTCATAAACTCTATAGTTCCTACCTGTCACAACCCAAATTAAGTGAGTGTCCCTGACACAATAGACCGCCCCTCCAAATGATTGACATTGTTCTAAATGTGGTGTGTTCCGCCTAATTAAGCATTCCTACTTGGCAGTTTGTAATTGGCTACTCTGAAGGTATAAAAGTTTGCGTTGTTTCCGCTCAAGTTGGAGAGCTCTGAACACGTGGTAAGGTACAGAAGACCTCGCCATGCGGCAGAGAAAAGCTGGTGGACTGATCACCCACCAACATTTCCCTGTCTGTTCCCGACATATTCCCTATCCTGCGTGCTCATTGCGCTTTCAAGTTCATCTTGTTAACTCGTTGCGTTACCTTCTTTCTGTAAGTACGCCAGCAACTTTACCACCTGCGTCGCGGCCACCAGCGACGTAAGTAAAGCTAAAGTAAAAGTTATTTTTGCAACCAGTATGCTGTATCTCATCTCTCCATCTACCAGCCCGCCTGACGTCTGCTGGCCGAGACATGGCGTCACAAACAGGATCTAAGGGCACGGTGGTGGAGAAGAATCTAATTAAGTGCTACCTCTGGCGCACTGGGGTCTGCCACATGCACAACACAAATGAACTCTGGGCGCATATCGCCTATCACCAAGCGGCTAAAGGGGGAGAAGAAAACCTCCTCGGAGGCTACTTCTCAGTAAAGGGGGAAGAGGCAGCTATTAAAGAGTGGAAAGCAAGCCTCTCCCCTGAGGCATTCGACTGTGTAAAGGCCAGAGGCCAGGTTCACTATCGGCCCCCAGATGAAATATTGACCCTGGCCCTAGCAGGGGTGAAGGCGAAGAAGGCGGAAAATTCGACCCCCGCTCAGGAGTTTGCCCAATGTACCCAAGGTACATGAGGGAAGGAGGGGAATCCACCTCGCCAGATTGGTTTAACTGTCCGGCTTTAGCATCTGGGTTACGTGGTCATGAACTCCTCAGCCAACTCTGGGAAGGCCTGGAGACTGAGGGCCACCACGTGGCAAGGTGAGGAAGCCAGAAGTAGAAAAAAAGGAAAGATGATATATGTGTTGTTCCATTTGGTAGAGGATCTACTGCGGGAAAATGCAAATCTAGAGGCTCAGTTGCACACAGAGGGCAAGGAGTCCCTGGAACAAGCAGCAAGAGGCTCTGAGCCGCCGCTAGAAAATGGAGCCGGCCACATGGAGCAGCGGCAAGAAAATGGCGCCAAGAAAAGTGAAAAGGGTGCGAAAATCCCCTTGGAAGGTGGGCTGACCGTGTCACCGCCCATGGCCCCGCCCCTCGGAGTGAAGCCAAAAGAAGCCCCGCCCCCTGGCGTGGTGTCAGCAGTGGAACCACCCCCGTATGAGGGAGGGAAGTTGTATCCAACGCTCCCACCTGACAAATTTAACCCTCTCTCAGCTGCAGCCCACCCAATAGCATTGGTAAAGCAAGTTACTTATGCACAGGGTTCAACTCGTACCATCACTACATACCGCACTCGTACTAGGGGCGAATTGCAGGAGTTATGCAAAGAATCAAAAATGAAATCTGAAGAGTCACTAGCCATATGGCTAGGGTGCTTAGTAGTAGAATTTGGGTCAGACCTACTAGACCTGGAAGAGGCTAGTTTCCTAACACGCCAAGCCTCAACGAGTGGGGGGCACGCCATTGATTTAGATGTAGTGACAGGTAACGTCCATTGGCTCATTCCGCTTCCAGCTCTCATTGCAGGTCAAGTGGTCCACAAATCCCATGCCTGGCATGAGGGTTGCCCAAAGAAGGCCAACGCAGAACAACTTCTACTGGCCAAAATCGTCGTGTCATACCTCTCATGGAATCCCAGAGCCCACCCACTGGGGCTAATGCAGGCGCAACAACATGGAGGATGGGCTCACCGCCACCTATGGAACTCTGGAGCCGTTCCAGCGACTCCCAATGGCATAGAAGCCTGTATAGAGGTGTACGGAGGGACAGATGCTATTATGCTCCGACTCCTCTATAACTCAGTGATGGACCAACTGGCAGGAAACCTTTTAGTCAACTCCCATGGCTGCAGGCCCTCATGAAGCCAGCCAAAAAAGACTTCAACGGTGCAAAGCATCAATCCTTGGCATACTCGGTCGAGGCCCCGAGACCGAGACGCCAGGAACTCGGTCCTTCGTGGGAATTAGGGTCACCACCCCAAAGAACACCCAAGGAAAGAGCCATGTTCAGGTTCCTCTTGAACTGCTCCAGACTCACGAAGCAGCAATTGCGTGTCCTGGGAGATGAGGGTCAACAAAATCCAGCGGCCGCATTGGGTTTCACATTCAATAACAAGCAAAAAAATGAGTAGTGGCCACTGGACACACCAGCGACCTATCTAAACCCAACCCTACTGACCTTCATCCCTATACTGAATTCACTGTTTATGACTCAGCCAACCCAAGTGACCAACAACAGCTGTTCTTTCTTCTGGATACCAGAGCCCAAGTCAACATGATCACTCCAATGACACCCCACCAGAAAACCTCAAAAGCAATTGGGTACAAGGACTCAAAGCTGTTGCAGTCGCAAACAAAAGTCAAATTTGCAATCCAAGGCCATCGACGCACCCTAGAGGCAGTGCTAGGGGGCATCAATATCTTGGGAATTCCAGGAATCAAGGCATTTAACCTCAAAGAACAAGTGCTGCAAGCACTTCCCATTGCTATTCCAGAGCCGGATTGGCACTGACCAACACTCCACAACATCTCCACTTGGCGATACCGGCCAATCTCAACCAAGGACTTCCTTAAAGGATCTCTCATTGACCTCCTGCGATGACTCGAGCAACAGAGTTGCATTACACCAGTAACTGCTAGCACCTACCTGTCACTGGGATGGGGAGTCACAAAACCTGGAAAACCTGACGAAGCATGGCTAGTCATTGATTATAGGGAAGCCAACAAGAGGTGTCAAGTGCTTCAGCAACCTAACCCGTCCACCCTTCCACAATGCATGTCTGAAATGGCACAATTCCAGTGAGACGAGTGGGTCAGGGTCACACTGGACTTAAAGAACATGTTTTTCTCAATTCCGATTACTGACCCCAAGGGAGTGTTGAATGTATGTGTTGAGGGCACGACGTATAAGTAGACACTCTGCCCACAGGGGTACTGCAACGCCCCGTCATTGGCTACTGGTGTCATGAACAATACTCTGAAGAACTTTCGTGCCTCACACACCCTTCCACCAGAAGAGGAATTAAGAATCTGGAGTTATGTTGATGACATCACTATTATGGGCCATGACAGCTCCATCGTTACCAGCATAATCAACCAACTAGTAGCTCGTCTTCAAAGTGAAGGATGGACAGTTAACAAGGAAAAGTCGCGCCTGCATCCTGTGGCCGACATCACATTCCTTGGTACCCTATTTGTCAGCCCCATCCATCATGGTGTCTCGCATGATGGTCCCAACATCGATCCATTAAAGAAAACTTTACCAGTAACTAAAAGACATTTTCAGCAGCTTTTAGGACACTTAAATTGGTACCGGCATTATGTCAGTCCTAGCCATCTACCGCTCCTCGCTAAATTGCAGCAACAGATTCGTGACAAGTCCTGAAAGTCCACACCTTGGACAGAAGGGGATCAACGGAACTTGAATCACCTGTTGACTGCTATCAAGGGTACGCAGCTCCAAGCAATCAATCTCGGTGAACCATTAATTGGATTCACCACCAACCATGTGTAGGCTGTCGCACATAATCGCAATGATTTGGTATATACCGCTCATAAGACTCTTCAAGCAACACCAGTATGGAGCTGTAGGAAAACTTCCCCTAGCTGGACAGCTAGTGGAGTCATTAGCAAGGGGGCACGGAACGCTCCGTGCTCCTGCAGCTACTTTGTTGCCTTTTCTAGATGCAGAAAAAGTTGACCCACATTTTCAGGGAGAGCCTGAGACGTGGAACACGTTGGTGCTCACCCATCATTATAACTGGTGTTGCTGGAAATTTAAAGACATAACACCTGACCCCAGTCCAGAGGATGAAAAAAAAAAACCCCAAGCTGTATGGAACTTCTGCCCCGGCCTGGATGGCCTCAGATGGGACCTCTTGATACGGTGGAGGCTATGGGTATTATTGTAAAACCTGTCATGACACAGAAATATTTCAAGCTCACCCAGACAACAACTCTGCCCAAAAATGTGAACTGCTAGGATTTCTTAAGGTGTTGCAACACTGTCTGACGCATCACAGCAATACACTTCCAGTTCCAGGCATTGCAATCAACTCGCAATACAGCTATAAAATCCTCACCGGTACTGCTTTGACCGTTGAAAATTTAAGTAATTGAAAACACATTTGGGAAACCTCGACTAAATTTACACAGCTTCCATTAGTTAAGCATACCAAGTCACATCGCTCCAACACCGATCCAGTACACGAGATTATTGATAAACTCTTGGAAGATCCATTCCGTACTGACGTAGCTGTGCCTATCACCGCTACTCCCAGTCCTTAAGTAAGTCCGTTCCTCGCATGGCTTCATGAAAATTGGGGTCACCCAGGACCGTGGACCAGCCATCGACACTGAGCTTACTTACAGACAGCTACGGAGCTTACTTCGTATAGAGTTCGACGTGATTGGAAAAAGATAGTGCAAGCCTGTGAAATGTGTGCCAAAGAGAAGTGCCATCAAACTAGACATCAAGCTGGAGCTTTCAACTCCTCGCTGTTCCAGACAGAAAAAGCCTGGCAGGTAGACCTGCTCAGACCCCTTCTGGAATCCAAGCTGCCGAATAAGGGATTAGTCATTGTTGATTTAGGAACACACCAATTGCAAGTCATTCCTCTGCGGAAAAGCAACACCACTGCCATTATCTCCGCCTTAACAGCTGCATTTGCCACCTTGCAACCCCCTCATAAAATTCAATCTGACGGAAGACCCTCATTCAACTCTAACGCTCTGGAAAAGTTCACCTGTCTTCACAATGTCACATGGCATCTCCATCTACCATACCATCCACAATCCAACAGCATTGCTTAGCGACACATCGGCCTATACAAGGAGCAACTTCGTCTCAGAGGAGGACGGGCGTACAAGAACTGTACTAAAAACAGGCAAGCAGGTGTTAGAACACCTGAGGCATACGCAACAGCGACAGACCCAGGCAAAAGGAACAGCGTCACCGTGAACACAAAAACCCGACACGCAATGTCACCATGACACCTACTGAAACCCTTACAGTTGGGCTTTTTGTGACTAACTTAATTTCATTAGTCAACCTTGTAATGATTGTGCTGTTTGTATAGGATGTTGTATTCTGCAGTTAAATGAGGACCGTTTGATAGAGTTATCTGCTTATGTATAAACACGTTTGCCACCTGAACCTTGTGAGGACGACAAGCGTATGTATGAAAACCACATCTAATCTAGGTGCTTGATCTATTGTGTCATGGACAAGGGGGCATGTCACAACCCAGATTAAGTGAGTGTCCCTGACACAATAGACCGCCCCTCCAAATGACTGACATTGTTCTAAATTTGGTGTGTTCTGCCTAATTAAGCATTCCTACTTGGCAGTTTGTAATTGGCTACTCTGAAGGTATAAAAGTTTGTGTTGTTTCCGCCCAAGTTGGAGAGCTCTAAACACATGGTAAGGTACAGAAGACTTCACCACACAGCAGAGAAAAGCTGGCGGACTGATCACCCACCAACATCTCCCCATCTGTTCCTGACGTATTCCCTGTCCTACATGCTTGTTGGGCCTTCAAGTTCATCTTGTTAACTCGTTGCGTTATCTTCTTTCTGTAACTACACAACTAACTTTACCGCTTGCGTCACGGCCACCAGCGGCGTAAGTAAAGCTTAAGTAAAAGTTATTTTTGCAACCAATACGCTGTATCTCACCTCTCCGTTCACCAGCCCACCTGACGTCTGCTTAATTAACTGGCATTTCCCTGGGTCGGCTCTGACCCGTCAGCCAGCCAAGACACTACCCAGTTGGAAAAAAATAAATAAAAACCAAATAACAAGTTAGAGTTGTGTCAGATTTTGGGGCCAAACCAACATCTTTTACATTCCATTATGTACTGCTGCCCAAAGAACTTCAGTCCTGCACAACAGTTAATGTCCCAGAAAACAAAGTCCACTCACACAAAACACAGAGGACCATCTCCCTGGGGATATCTGTCTAATAGTTAAGGAGCAATAACATCACAAGATCAAATGGCTGCAAGCTAGTTTCCAACAAATTTAGCCTCAAAATTAGGAAATGAGTTCTAATTATTAGAGGAGTGAAGCGCTGAAATAGTCTTCCAAACAAAAATAGTGGGAACAAAGGACTTCAATTGATCTAAAATGGAGCTCAACACAATTATGGAATGGACCACATGATAGGACCAAGGTGTTCTTACTTTATTAATGACTGCATATGGATTCAAGTACTTTCTAGGGCTGAAAGAGAACTCTCTCTTTTGTAAGAGGTGGTTGGTAACTCCATGCTTCCAGGCTTCTGCTGGTCACCAGTAGCAGCTTAGTAAGAACCATAGTGAACATTTTATTGACTTCTGTGATTTCTCACCTTCTTTGGAAGCATTGGAAATTGGCCACAGCTTAAAGTAGGAGTTTTGACTGCCAGTATGAAGAAAACTGTCAAATACACGGCTCAAGTGTTACGGCCTTCCAGTCAGGGTCAAACTAATTTAATTTACTGTATTTAAGGCTACAAAAGAATTGTTTCCTCCAGCACATATCAGAAGAGTTCTGCCATCTTCTGTAGCATGGAGCATCTGTTTTCAGCTATGACCATTGTTAAAGTGCTGTAAACACTTCAAGAATTATACTCATTTACAATAGTATAACAAAAAGAATAGTATGATACCTAGCTCTTCTATAGCACTTTTAATTAGCTCAAAGCTCTTTACAAAGGGGATCATTTTACAGATACAAAGAAAGAAAAGACAAGTGACTTGCCCAAGGTTACTTGCCAAACTGGTGGCCAAGTAAAGAATAAAACCAACACCTCTTGAACCCCTGTTCAGTGCTTTATCACATAAATAACTCTTACTCACGTTAGGTGGCAATTGTGTGTATACCACAGAGAGAATTCCTTTGATACAGAATTCTTACTCTTGTGCACATGTGAAGGGGGCAAGGAAGTTAGAAGGTGCATGTATAGGTTTTAAAAATAGCCCAGACTCAAGGTCAGGGCAACATTCATTAGAGCTTAGCAGAAACAGCTCTAAAAATGTTCACTATGCATATCATGCATATTTTGAAACCTATCCTATTATTTGCATTATGTATTTCAGCAGCTACTTAAGAGGGTTTTATGGTTTATTAGTTTATTTGTGCATGGTTTAAAAATTCCCTGTCAATATACAGTATTTCACATTCCATTTTCTAATATATCTGTAAATTAGATTGATATATTTGGAACTGTTAAAAACATCATGTTAATGTTTGTGAACATCTCCATAGGATTTTATTTTTCTGATGGAGAAAAAAAGATACCCAAGTACTTACAGTACAAGAAAATGAGCACAAAAATATCTAAATAACATTGGCTGCTTGCAGACTTTAATAAAAGAATAATAAAACTGGGCTTTATTGAAAGAATTAGCACCTTACTTCGGCCCAGCTCTACAGTGTCTATATGGATTGGATGTTTCACTGGGACTTTTGGGCACTTTTAACTAAAGCTGATTCAATCAGCTATTAGATAGAAGTGCCAAAAACAGCCCCACTAAAGGGCCTGATCTAGACAGATATTGGATGAGCCGGGTTGAACTAACATACTGCCTCTTCTGGGCATGCTCTGGGCTCAGTGCAGGAATGTACTGAGTTTAAAGTGGCATTTTAGGGGTTGAGGTTTAATGTCTGCAAGTAGCCATTTTGGCTAGATACAGGGGCTCAAAAAGCCTGAGATGGATTCACACTAATTTATGTGGCTTTTTCTGTGTGCCCTGCATTAGGTCACAGGTGAATAGAATTCACATCGGCCATTAGGGAGGTGGGCATGGAGGCAGCCTTCAGAGGCCAGCAGGCTGGGGGTGCACTCACATGCCACCCAGCTAGATGCTGAAGAATTTCAAGCCTTATTGAGCAGCTGGCCACCCCTGAATGGCCTGTGTGGCCCCTCTCCTCAGCTTTACTAGGTTGAGGCTGGGGCCGTGTGTGGGAGGGGGGCTCCATTTCCCCATGCCCCACAACCTGACCACCTGACAGCTGCAGGCAGGATTCACAGCTCAGAGCCACAAACCTGTCTTCCAGGAACTGGGGGTGGGGAAGTGGAGCCTTCTGCCACATGGACCTGGCCAGCACCCGCCAGACTCAAGCCAGAAAGCTGGGAGGGTGGAAACCTGCACAATGAGGGGCTCTGCTCCCTCCCTTCCCATCCCCAGTTCTTGGCACCATAGACAGGTGCATGGCTCCTTCCCACTGTGCTGTATCAGGGCTAAGACCATGTGTCAGGGGAGCTCCATTCCCTCCCTCCCCTCCTACATGGCTGCTCAGGCAGAAGGCAGAAGCTTTTCTGGCTCCTGTCTGCAACAGCCCAGGGGCAAGGTTGGCCCAGCTCACCCGGTGTAGATGAACAGCAGCCAGAGCTACCACACCACCCTTTGAGGAGTGCCTATGTTGCCAGAGAACTGTGAACTAAAATGATTCATTATGGGATCTGGTACAGAAGTTTGATATACTGCTCTAACCTAAACTGATTAAGTCTAATACTATAGCTATCCAGGTCTATCTTAGACCAGGTTCCCCCATTTTTAAACCAGTCTATGTATGCTGAACTTCTGTTCTGCTACAGGTTTCCAATCACTTATACTTGTTTATGTGTAATGTCTGTACATAGCCTGTAACTGTGACAGAGTCTAGATAATGGAGGGAGTTCTAAGTGAACTCCTGATTCTCCATCCCTACACTGTCACCCAGTGGTGCAGACCTGTGTAGAGACTCAGTGAGGAAGGAATGGCCTTATTTTAGCTCTTACATCTCTTCTAAGCATGTGAGAATTTTGATTTTTTCCATCCCAAAATTTAACTGAACCTGGGCTGATTTTTTACAGGCACAGTAAAAGGCACACAAAGCCTATCCCCGGACGGATTTCCTTCTTTAAAAGTCCTTGCTTCAAAGTATTGTGATGCTAGAGCTTCAAAATCAGCCATTTTTTTTTACATTGAAAAGTAATGTATTTTTTCTAGTCTTGTTTTTAGGAATGACTAAAGCATTTTGTTTAAAATTTTCCAATACAATTCAGCCTGAGGCAACATGGAACATGGAAAATTTCAGTCCTAAATCACTGAAGTTGCAGCCAGCTGCCAACAGGGACAAGGTTAAAAGCTTAGGAGTAGACTATACTCCAGTTCTGCTTATAATGCACAGTATTTTATGGAAGCAAAGAAAAATGGTGAAATAAAGGAAGACATTAATTTATATTAAAGCAAAAATATTACTCCAGTTGAGAGCTTCTGAAAAGGAGAAGTATGGATTCAGTGTCCAATCAAAACTTCAGATAAGAATTTATCCTGAGAGACAACAGAAAATACTAGTTACTAGGTCAAAGTGAAAATAACATCTCCCATATAAAGCCTGAGAAAATGTTTTACATAGATGATATAGGCTATTCTTTAGCCACACTTCCACAAGTTCTAAAAGATTGGAAAATTATATAACTATCAAACCTCTGCATGTTTTTATGCAACTCTTCTAGTCCTAGAATCCTCTATTCCTAAACAAAAGTATTAATCATTCATGTCCTTTTAAGATGACTAGGCAGAGGGAAGCCCAGGAGCCAGCTAACCCTTTCAGTCCATTTTAATTTTTAGGGGACTGCAGTAGATTCTTTTCCATTAGATCTTGAATAATCATCCCTTGAACTGTCTCTGCTAAAGACATGGCATTCCTTCATCTCCTCCAAAGAGAACAACTTTAGGGACTCCTTCATCTTCCTGACTTCTACAAATTCCAGATACTTAAATGTAATGTTTGCACTCCATAGCTCATAGGTCCTCTCCCTCCCACTCCACTCTTGACCTGCTTATCCCTCGCCATCCTTTTTTTGAACGTATTTCCCAAACCCAAGAATCCTCTGGAGAGAGATATAGGCTCCATACTAAGGTGAATTAATTAAATTATTTGGCCTTTGTTATAAAAATAAACAGATTTCTTTCTGCATTTAAGGAAAATACCACTTAGGGTGCCTAGAGATGTTCAGAGCCCCTCTTTAATTCATGGCATGTTACATAATGCACCATGAGTTATAGTCCCTGTCCCCCACCCCTCTTAGACATTTATCTGTTGGGGCCAGAGGCTATGGGGCTGGTGACTACCTGCACCAGTCCTGGCCAGCAAACAGAGGTGCACTGATAGCCTTCAAGAAGACAGCTGAACTACACATCTCCCTAGCCCTGCCCCCAGCTCTGGGGCTCTCATCAGAGCAATGAAGGGGAAGAAGCAGCAGTACAGAGCTGTCAGCTTCTGCCTCCCCTTCCGCCACTGACAGCCCTTGGAATGGGACTAGGCTGGTGCTGCTGGCATGAGCACCAGCTTAGCCCTGTCCCCATGCAAAAAATTATCCAGGAGGGAACACAGGTTCCCTAAGGTGCTCCTCTTTTGAGCACCTTAATTGAATACTTCATTTTATCAGGGTTAATTTTTCATGTGATCAGCCATTTTAAAAGCACTCTGCTACAGTGCACATGCATTAAGTCATGGCCATAGAACACTTCCAGGGCCCGATCACACAAAAAATATCACTTGCGTAAGCACTCTTAGAGCTATCTTCCTCTAAGTTTCATCACCTATATTACAAATCTTATCACTGTAATTATCCACTAACAAATACACTGAGTTAGATCACTTATTATTCCAACATTATTTCAAACATTGCACTGTTCTACCAAGAGTTATTATCTCAGCTACTGAGATTCCATAAATATTTTTTCAGTGTATGAATAAGTACACAGTTCACCCACCATCACCAAGTGCTTTACAGAGCCCTGCTTTACTTAGATTGGAACTGCAATTTAAAAGTAATGTTCATCATTCCAAAAAAATTTACCAACAAAGCACCACCAAAACAAAACACTATGTGGTACATCCCATTCTCCCTTGCAGAAGAGGACAGCAGTCAAGTATCTATGATAGATATTAGCCGTATTGCACTTGAAGATGCTCCATTACTAAGGCAATAATGACCACAAAGGAGCCAATGAAAAAAACAGAAAAGTCATATTTTATCTGAGCCTTATACAGATACATAGTTGATGGATATGCAAATAAGCTTCTATCAGAAGCTCTATTTTTACCCATCAAACAGGAAGCAGTCTGATTTATATACCCTGCACTCTTTTGAGCTGGGCAGAAGCTGGAAGAACCACATATTGCTTTTCCCATCTTCCCCTAGCCTGAGAACCAAGGAGCTCCTAGATACATGATGGCTGTCTGATGCTAAATATCTTCCCATGCAACTGCATGCCGCATCCAATGTGGGGCAGCGACTGACACTCTAGCCCTAACTGTTGTTGCACAGAATAGAATAAAAGGCAAATATTTAAGAATTGTTTTTCTGCATAATAAAAATCAATGAAGTAAGTAAAGTAAAGTTCTTCATTAACTATTTGGAATATTTGAACTGCATTTATGGTTGCTCTTCTGTTCTTAGTGATGTATTCAATTTGAGTAATAAATGAGTCCGACTAGCTGTAGCATCGCTGGAATAATCTATAGAACAGACCACATCTGTCACTGAAAAGCAAGGTTAATATTGTGATTTCTTGTTATAATGAGAGAGCATCCAGTTTATTTTGGATTCTTTTACACTTCTGAATCATCTTATTGTTGCCACAAAAATATTTTCCTAGTTTTCTTTAAATACTGAACAGGATTACATTTGTTAAATCATTCGTTCTAATATTTACATCACTAAGGCATTATCAAGGACAGTAGAATTTAACTTCTACAAACATCAAATTTTCATGATAAATCAACAGGGCAGCAGAAACACATATTATGAAGTTAATGGTCTGTCAAGATATTAACAATGTTGACTCCTGAAGAGAAGTCTAGAATTTTAAAAGACAAAACTGGGTTTATCAGATAGGACAGATTGCTGCTTGTCTGACTGACTTAGTTTGTGTGACAGAGCTATGAGCTGCCTTTGGGTTCACAAGTCCTTCAAAACCAAAGATTCATGCTAATAGAAAGCTTTTCAGCATAAAGCGCCCAACAATCAGAGTTAAAGTTTTATTTATTGGCTTTGACCATCTACTTCTGTTATCAACCATAAGGGCCCATACACTTCATCAACTCCTAACAATAGCCGCAAGCTTGGACAATCTGTCTTGTGTCTTCATTGGGTAAAACTTCAATGGAGCAGCATCGATTAAAGAACAGCCCACGCATAAAATGGAAACTCATTAAAATGAACTTTTTCAAAGGGGAAACTTCAGTTCCAATTGAATTGAACTGTTTTTATTTCAGAGATGAAAGGTCCATTACCCAGCTATACATTCATGCGCTCTTGGCTTAAGTGCTTTTTATTTGACTTAAACTTTTGATTCCTTCCCATGTCTTTTTGGTGGCTTTAGAAACATAATAGGAATTCAACCCTTATTGAACTTGATTGGAACACAGTTTTCTGTGAACCTCATAGCAATACCTCCTGGACCTTTATGTTTATCGCTTCAATGTGGCCTCTTTTCTGTGTTCTATTGCAAGAACTATCGTGCCCTTTTCCCATATATTTGCCTAGCAGTTTTAATACTTCAAAAATTTAAACAAACATGCATTAAATAATGAGGATAAAAATAAAGCAGGTGTAGTAATTTACATTATAGATGGAAGACTGCATAAGCTGCTGATGTCAAGATAGCTTTTCTAAAGTGTTTATATGAAAACTGACTTGCAGCTTACTGCCTGAAAACCTCACCTTGAACTTATTATGAGGGTAATAATAATATGAAAAAACACAGATGGTAACCTGTGCTATACGGAAACTTCAGTTTAAACAGAGCATGCCTATAAATGAGTAATCTACCATGTACCATCAAAGCTAAGTAATAATATTCCAAATGTTTTGATTTTAGATGACTGAATGCTAAATGAAAAAACTATATTCTCAGTTACTTACATATACAGAATGTCAAGAGAAATTTGTTTAACGCAGCAAAGCTATACAGAACTATCCATTGACTCTACTGCCAAAGACCCTGCCACTGTAAGAAAATAAATCTACAAACACTTACAAAATTTCATTATAGCAGGTACTTTTCTCTTCATATCTTTCTGTATAATACAACACAAATCACTCTTCATATATTATTAAAAATCAATTTAAACATTATATTAATGCCTTCTTTATAAATATTTGCATACAATATTTGTAAATATATTTTATGCATCTGAAGTAAATATATACATGTGTTATACTATAAAATATATACTATATAATATAAAATATAATACATGTGTTGAGTTTGGTGCAAATATTGTATACAAGTGTCCCACATAATTTTCAGTACCAAATTCTACCTTGAGCTAGAAATGACATCACTGATCGGGACATCTTTGGAAGACAGGGATATATATGCACATATATATGTACGTACATAAACACCTGACACATATATACATGTACATCACACACCTACTAAAGATAACAGAGTTAGATTCATAAAACAATGAGAAAAAGCAACATCTAGCAATGACTACAACTCAAAATAGCAAAACAGGCTGTACATGTGAGATGCATTGTTTTAAACAAACAACGTGCAAGAACAGGGTAGACTGTAACTGGATTTTTATATATTGGATAAGAACCCATTGCTAAATACGGCTCAGTTTTCCTATCAAATATAAAATGTGTTCATTCTTTGCAAGGTTGCTTTCAAACACTGATAGATGTTACTATACCATTCAGATTAGACAGGGAATTACACTATGCTCTAGAGCAGTGCTCTAGATTTTTTCAGCCCCACAGGCCAACTGAATGTGGTAGGGGCTGCCTGCAGGCTAGATTGGTCCCTGGGGCACAGCACTACCTGTTTCTTGCTCCATGCATGGGGACTGTGGGGGATTGGTCCTGCTCCCTGACACTCCTTGCATGTCAGGATTGGCTCCTGGGAACCACCCACCCACCTGGCACCACCCACTTCTAGTCCTGCATGGTGCAATGGGCTGCAGGTTGAGCTCTAGAGAAACAGGAATAGGATTAAGAGTTCTAACCATGGCCCTATTGATTCCCCACTGTGCTGCTCTTAAGAGGTGACTGTAATACAAGCAGACCTACCCTCATTAGCTTTAAAGCAGATAGCATAGATAACAACAAAACTGAAAATGTAGCAGCACAGACACCAAAGTGCAAACCAAACCAGAGCCCAGGATCCCCAGAGGTGTATAGCCTGTGGTAAGTCCATGCTACCATACTTTTGCTGTTACTTGTTACACTGATCTAGCATAACCACATTGACCCATTTTACAATCACATCTACATTTGCTATGTAGACATACCTACTTGGTCTAAGTGATGCTGCTACTCAAGTTAGTGGAGCTCAGTGCATCTGAAAATCATCCTTTTAACTTTTGTTTCATGTTTCCCATTTTAAAAATTGGTCTAATAAAGCTTACAGCTGTTTCTTTGGATTTGATATTTGTAAAGTGATTTATAAATATATAAATCAATACATACATTATTTTTAGTAATAGAAGACCATTTCTACTGATCCTACAGCAGACTCCTATTTGAAAACTCATTTTGTTCTGTTAATAGTGTCAGAATTATAATTACCTGTTGTATAATTTTGCTTCTGAATATCTCAGTTTAAAAAGTAGTATGAAAAAAGCTACACTCCACTTGACCCAATGGAATCTACATACATCACTTCCCTAAGCCAAAAAAAAAAATCATTTAAGTGGGAATTTAAAGCTCCAACATAGCAGATCACTTTGCAACCTTGCATTTCTTAAATGAAATCCAAGTTGTCAAATTCAAAAACCAACATAAAACTTCACCATTTTGAAAAGTTGTAAATCAGCTTTAAAAGCAAAATTACACAAGAAAAGAAGCTTAGCGGAATATATTCTGTGATATTATCTTCATTAGTATGATTAGCAGAATTTCTAAATGTGCTTATAAAATGCAGGGGCTAAACTATTCAATACATTATTTATGGCCAAAGTGACCAAACTGTGATTTAAACTTTGAATACTTGGGCGTGTCTATACTCCAGACTGCAGTTTAGGGTAGGTATATCTAAACCACCTTTGAATGAGCTGGCTCTGCTGCTGGAAACCAGGCTGACTGCAATAGCACACAACTCTAGACTGCTTTCCGAACATACACTACCTCCCTTACAGTGAAGAGCCTGGCGTCCTCTATACTACACAGAAGGCACTTGGCTATGCAGGTTTATCAAGCCTCACTGCTATGTTAAAAGTGTCCATGCACATGGCTGGTTGTGACTGACTCCATTTTGGGCAGGTTAAGTATGGTCATAATGTTGCTAGGATGTTTCCCTCTATTGCACAGTATTGAGTGTCACGGTTTAAAATAAACACATGCTGTATAAATAAAAATGGATTCAATTTGCTAAACAAATCTCAGGCCATTTGATTTTTTTTTCCTGTTTTCACAAAATATAAAACACTAATCTGCATTTTAAAAAAATCAGCAAATTTGCAAAGTTTGTTCACACTACTACTGTAGTTGCTGGCACACAGATATATCCCAATTAGACCTTGAAGAAAATTTGTACAGTACCATTATCTGAATGTGTTTTTGGAAATGGCAATCAAAGAAATATTCCAATGTGAACAAGTGTTTCTAAGTGCTAATTATTCATGGTATCACTTGCTGATTGGTGCCTGCGGTCATGAAAATTTATTTCTAGCCTGTATTTACAGTAAAACCAAAGTGCTTAGTGGCAAGTAGCTTAATCAAATTTAAGAACAGCAGACAAATAACACAGGAGCTTTTTTTTTTTTTTGCTTTTTTTTTTGCTTTAATCTTCTCATTTGGTTTTGAAACATAAGGCCCTGTTCACTTCATTTAAGTTTCACAATGACTGGAAGCTTGATCAATCTGTCTTGTGTCTTCTTAGGGTGAAACTGCAATTGAGTGGAAGCAACAGATGAACAAAGCCCACATTCAAATCTGTAGCTCATTAAAATAACGTTGAAATAGGGTAAAATCTCAATTGTAAGTGAATTGTAGTTTCCTTCTTTCAGCTACATACATCTGATTAATAAACCATACATTGATTAGTCCTGAACCAGTGATCTTTAAAGCAAATTTAAATGAATATCCCTACCTTTTTAATCTTTAAATATTTCCTTTTTAATCTTTAAATATTTTTGAAAAATATTTATAAAGAAAGCTTTAACAAAAATAGGTCAGGGTCTGCTTCCTACTAGCCCCAGAACTAATGGACAAAGTTCTGTCTAAGTCCATATTCAGTTCACATTCTGACATAGAAACTTAGCAAACTGTAGATTTGAGGAAAGCATATTGTAAAACAGCTTTTACACCAGAAAAAGTATATTTTTAAATTTGTTTTTAAGTACATACATTCAAATGTTTCCAAGCACATATTAAGAAATTACTGTACAAAGGAAACTTGGAAGTCAATTAAGATTATGACTATTTAAGAACTAACTAGAGTGGAAGCTATCCTATTTTTCTGAATAGGCATTTTTAAACTGAAAAAGTCTGTCCCTAGCCTTCTCTAAATGCCACATACCTATCAGCAGCCCCAATGCCTTTTCCTTCTTTTTTCTCTCTATTCAGAGATCATCAGTGACACCAAGGCATTAGTCAGAAAAATTGCTACAGAGAGACAGTCTCTTTTCTACCAGAAGTACTGTGCATTGTGAAAAGTAATGTCTACTCCCTTTCAGATCAGGAGCAAGGGATCGAGTTTTTTCTACAGATAATCAATTGCTTAGACATACAGCAATTACCATGGTAGAAGTACCTACATACTAATAGTGCATACAAATGTTATATTTAGACTGTCCTAACTGATCTTAGGGTAATCTAAAGGTGCTGAGAGATGAGCTGCTCCTCACTCTAACTCAAAGGACTTCATAGAAAGTGCCATGAATTACTGAGGCCTCCTTTCCCTTCTCTTCCCCCTCCCCTCCCCAACCCAACAGACATTTGCTGTTGAGACAGGGGGGTAGAGGATTGAGCCTGTTATGACCACTTGGGAGCCAAACCAGGAAGAACTGCCTATTTACAGTGTCTCTCCCTTTCTCTGCCCCTCCCACCCCCCACTCCAGTGCCATCTGAAGGATGGGGGGGAAGAGGAGAGGGAGCCACAAGAGCCCCCCTGAGGGGAGGGGCTCCAATCCACCTGCTTCCCCTCCAGCTCAGGCTGGGCAAACCTCAGCCCTCAGCTTCTTCCCCTTCCCTTCCTGCAGACAGCACCAGGGGTGGGGCTGGCCTGCATCAGCCAAGGCCCAATTGCATGTAAGGACAGACAGAACCTGTGTGCAGTGAAGGCACTCCACTTCGAAGTGCCCTCATCTCAACCATGAGGATTAAGTTGTTGTGCAATCAGGCATTTTTAAAGAGCTCTGCAGCTATGCACTTCTGTCAGGGCATGGATGTAGAGTATTTTCAAGGCGCCGAGCCCTGTCACTCTCCAGAGTCTCTGGGCTTTGCTGTTTTTATGCCCCCCTACCCCTCAACCCTGACCAGGATATTTTTATCACCTTGACTATCACATTCCTGGACCAGGCATCCCCTACTCTCCCCACCTCCCACCAACCTGCCAGTCCTCCTGATCCTGCCAGTCCCTCCCACCCCTCCCAACTCCAAATGATTTTTCTCCAACCCCCACACAAACACTTGTGTGCAGTGGGACCCTCTCAGGTTTAGGCAGCTCAAAGTAAGCCACCTAACCTGACTCAGGTCTTCTGAATGTTTGTTTACACCATAAACCGTATTTCTCATTTTTCATTCTTATCACTGCAAAAAAGCAACTAGACTGGTCAATGCTGCACATTATACTGGCTCTCATAGGGAAAGACAGGAAATGCTTTTAATCTCTTCTAGAATCTAAGTGGCACCTTGGGAATAAGAGATTTGCAAACATAGGAAAAAAATATTGGTGATGGCCAGGAAACGAAATACTACCACAAGAACAGGGATTACTGTTCTTGTGGATGTTTGAACTTTCTCTTCCCATTGGGGGTTAGATCAAAAGGGAAAAGATAGCAGTACTCTTCCAAGGTCCATATGCTAATAAAGCTCTTCCCATGAAACTTGCCAAGATGAGCTGTCTTTCACAGTAAGTTGTACACATTTTAAAAACATAATCATAATCATTTGGCATCAACGGGTTCCTTAAGGTTTAGTCCCCTTAATGGAACCACAGGTCCAGAGTTACAACTGAATACTTGGGACAATGAACGGGAAAACAGGAATGGGGGAGAGTGCAGAATTTGAAACTAGAGGATCCAGAGACAGAGACCAAACAAATAACCATGACAATACCTATTGTTCCCTGAAGCCACCTAGGCAGTCAATGGATGCTGCTGAGAAGAAATATTTCTACCATTTTCCTCTCACTGAAGAAGGGGTAAGTGTCAAGAGGCTTCATAAACTGTGCAATGTGCATCTCTGTCCATTACTCCATAAGGGAGCTGTCATATTAGGACCCAGTGGGCCATGGAACCAGATTTGAATAAGTTCTGGACCTTGCTCTCCAGCTAGAGACATAATTTTGTAAATAAAAGCTGAGATTTTAGGGAATTAAATATTAGCTTCAGAATGATGTAGTCTGGTTCATAGACATGTACCAGCTCTTTCAAGGCACTACCCCACAAAGCAATGGAGATAATACCTTTCCTAATCTTCCTATATTCTTTCAGCACTTGAGTTGTCTACACTATAGTTAATGCCTCAAATTAGCCTAATTTAAGCATGAACAACCACAATGCAAGATAACATTCAAGCTACTCTAAATGACCAAGCTAACATATGACCAGCTGGGTAAACTTGAGCTATGCCTCTTAAGTGGCCAGCCAATTCATGTTAAAAATGTTACTACCCTCAAATTAAAGAGTTTTGTGTGTGGAGGAGATTTGAATTTAGGATCAACATTCAAGGTATAACTAAAGCTAACTATGCAGTAAGCAAGGACCCTGTAAAACTTTTATTGATTGACTAGGACAGTGATGCTAAAACAGAGCAACCTGGGGTGCCTTTAGATCCTTTCAAGGGTTTCACACAATGTTAGCACTGTTAGGTATGTAAACATGATTCACAAGAAAAACTCATAAATTTCAAATAGTGTTAAAAACATTCTGAACTGTTGCGGTCTGAGTTTTTTTGCAATACGACTATTGTTCTATCATACTCAAAAATGAGTGAAGCTAAGATCTGGCATTTTCCAAGGGGTGCCTGGAGTATAAAAAAGTTCAGAACCACCGGAATTGGGCATCCATGGATTTGAAAGGGTTTGAGTGAGAAACCGAGAGAAAAGAGACAAACAGGTGCTAAAGAAAACCCCAGGCATATGTAGCTGGGGGGAAAAGTGTAGGCTGTGGCCCTTGTTTAGCTATTATAAAGTTGGCAATAAAGCTAAACTAGAAAATAGGGATGTTTGAATTTAAAACAGCACATGGTGAGTGTCTGGAATGAGATGGGAATGCTACCCATTACATTTGCTGCTTAAAGTAATACCAACTTTGGATGTCTACATCCAAACACAATCCTGCAATAATGTGTGGTTGATTTGACAAAAATTACTGTAATAATTGTTTTTATTCAGCCAAAAACACACACTTTGCACTTATGATCCCTTCAAATCTAAATAAATTTACTCTCATCTAAAAGACTGCAGACCTTTTCAGCTTTGAGATGAAATGTAACTACTTTTAAAATTTCCCCACTGGGGGCAATAGGAGGCTATGAAGTAAATCTTAATTTAAACTTCAAACATTTAAGTTTCTTAGACGATTTGAGGTGGGGGGAGGGCAGAGGTGATTCTTAGTGAATCTCAGTTTCTAGAAAGACATCTTACTTTATTTGTTCCTCATACACTTTTCAAAGTGTCTTTCAATTATATTTCTACTCGACCAATTATGCTATTTTATCCATTACTTGCAATTCTTGTCTCATCATTCTTAGTGACAGATTGTAAATTACAGAAAACTTGTTGAATTCAAGTGAATTAGCAGGCTTTTGAAGTAATTTTTGCTTGCTGTCTAACTCCTGGCATGCATTTGTGGAAATGTAGGCAGAAAAGAATGGAGACAGAATTGTTAGCTAGAGCTTCAGGAGAAGAAAATCTCTGTACTCTCCATTACAGAGATTTTCCCAAATTGGATGAGATTTGGTCACTCCAGGAATTTCTGGATGCTCAGCAACACTTTGCCAACCACTAAAGACTTCTGCTAGCAACTCATGGCCATTTGTGTGAACTCACTGTGCCTCCCAACCATTCCCCTGGTATTGCTGGGCTTCTTTAAGCTAGGACAGGCATTCAAAAAGCCTGAGCCTGAATCGATTCAATCTCTGCAGGTTAGTCTAACCTGCAAAGCTTGAACCAATTTGGAGGTGGATAGACATTTCCCTTTCATTCCAGAAATGCAGGAACATGCCTGCAATGGCTCAGGCTAGAAGCCAGGGGGTGCTAGAACAGTCCTTCCTTCCCTTCCAGAGTGCTGAGCTGAGGGGGGACATGATCAGACCCAGGAAGAATACTCTGATTAGGGAGGAGTCCTTCCCCCACACCCAAGCTCTTCTTAAACAACTTTTTCCAAGAAAGGAACAGAGGGACATTACAAGCTACCTGTTGCTTAGCTCCAAAAAGCCCTAAGCCTACACTGTCCTGTCTACCTCTGTCCCATCTCCCACAGCAAGGACCAGACCATAGCCAGCATGTGGTGTGCTAGCTAATGCTGAGAGGTGTCTGTGTAAGGCAGAGGGGAGGAGGAAATCCCTGCTTCAGCAAGGAGTGGTGATGGAGGGTTGGGGGGAGCAGGAAGAAGACAGGCAGACCTTGCTGTACTTGCAGTCTCTGCGGGAGCTGCAGCTAGGGAGCAGAAGGGAGGGGCCAGCCCAGCTCTCTGGAGCAGAGAACCCCACCCAGCCCAGAGAGCATGCTAGCATGGTGGGGGGCTCTGATTTAACTTAAACCAGGAAGGGGTCTGGGACAGACATTGCATAAACCGGTTTGACTCAAATCAGTTAAGTTTGATACTACATTCAACCAGATTTATCTCAAACCAGTTTCAGCCATTTTAAAACTGGTTTACATCCATTAAACTTCTGTTCTGTTACAGGTTTAAACCAGTTTATGATCACTTAAACTGGTTTATGTGTAATGTCTGTCCCTAGCCTTAGGGAATATTCTGCAATGGAAAGGGTTGAGCCAAAATATAATGTAATCAGAAAAGGAAATACCCTTGCACCCCTGTGCTCTGAAATACCCTTCTACATACCAATCCTAGACGAAAGCTTGTTCTTCCTCCAATCCCACTCATTTGTACTGGCTTATTTTAAGTTTCTATGTGAAACACTTTCCAGCATGCCATGAATGCCCATTTAAGAATATGAAATTACATTAACTAAAACTATTTGAGCAAACTATATCCCTGAACTGAGGAATCTAAATTTAAAAGTAGACTCACCTAAGAAAAATTCTACAGTGATGGTGCTTAGACCACTCTACTGTTAGTTGTATATCCAGTGCAATGATCAGATCAACCAAATCTGATACCCTTCAGTACCCTACTGAAACATATTGTGCTACAGTAGCAGAGACTGTTTTCAGAAGGTTGAGGAGGCAATTCAAGAGGATGGATAAAAACAAACTTCACATTTCTTCAAATGTGAAGCCCAGGCAACTTAAAATAAATACTTATTGAATATTAATATTCAAATATATAAATATTTATTGGTAGATCAACAAAGAGAAGGAATTGGGTTTTGGACACAAAGAGAAGTGGGTAAGTCTATCCCTCAGTGAAAAAGAAAAGGATGAGAGGTAGGTCAAATGACATTCCACAATATTTAAGATTCTGGACAGTGAGTTCAATTTTATATCATTTCATATTTATTTCATGCATAAACTCAATTAATATAGCCTTCTTTTATTGCTGTCATTACATTTTGATTCTCTCACTCATTGCTAGAATGAAGGAGTTTACACATGTCAATCAAAGGAGAAAGATTTTACCTTAAGTGAGGGGCACAGCACATTGCCTTCACTTATTGCTGATGGGTGTTGTGCATGCATATCAAGAACAAAAAATGCTTCCCTAAAGGTGCATAATGAAGAGCGTAATCATGGACCAAGTTTCTGTCATCTTTCCTCATATTGTGTTGTACTTTGCTCCACAAGCAGTCTCATTAAAATCATTGGGACTGCTCATGAAAAAAGGTATCAAATCAGTGAAAGGGAACATCCTAGCCTCCCATGTATTTTCCCATCTTTTAGAAGTCAGGTTGTTTATTCATGAATATATATATTTTTAATTTACATAATAAACACATACATAAAAGCATTGGATTAAACTTTTGGAACACAAGACAATTAGCAAATCTGTCAGCCAACTCTAACACAAACTTAATTGGAAACTGAAACTCATTTTTGTCCCTCAAGTCCAAAAATTCACACAGAAACTAAAAGGCTAGGGACAGCTAATAATTCAATTGTTCGCAGATAACAACAGAATGTGTCTAAAACCATTTATATCTAAGTGTATGTACAGATGTTTGCCACACATGGTCTATGATCATGCAGCTTACTTCAAAGTGAATGATTATAGACCAGAAGCAGCATGTACAGGTATTCACCAGTGCCCAGAGCTGCTCAGGGAACCTGGTGTAAATAACTTGAGGTGGAAGGAGGGGCAGTGGGATCAGGAAGGCTAGCAGGTCTTCAAGGGAGGGAGGTGTAGGTCTGGGGGAGTTGGTGGAGGTTGCCTAACCAGAAGTGGAAGGGTTGATGGGGGCTAAAAATGGCCAATCAGGGGCGGGGGCGAATCCCAGGGCTGGGCGAGTTATATTTACAAACTATTGAGAGAACACAGATGACGAAGTTATTTCCTCTGAAGTTGGGAATCCCAGTTAATAATGTTCATATTACAGTCTTGTTCTGATTTCAAAAAAAAGCTAGAAATTAAGTTGTCAAGAAAATATTTGAAAGGTGATTTGTAATAAAATAAAGAGTAACTCAGCCAAAATAGAGAAAACACATTTTTTTTATTCATTCTTCATGACTGTACAATGATTTTGAAAGACAAGTAGTCTCGAAGTAGTCTAGGTAGAGCAGTTACAATGTGTTTACTAAAGCATTATTAGAGCTTGACTTTAAGTTTAGATGATGTTATTCTAAAAACAAACAAAAGAAGATGTATCCATGCACAGTAATTGGATGATCATACAAAGACTTATTAAATATAAACACATATGCTTTTGTAGATTTGTTAGAAAGATTCGTTAATTGCTTAATGAAAGATGTCTTTCAGATACTAATTCCTTCATTTAGTTCGACAGATTAAATTTTATATGAGAAGATATTAGCATGCATGCAATGAAGTGACAAGGACAACTAAAAAGCTTAAATGTTAATGGATGAAGTGTGGCTTTCTCAGTTACTCTAAACTAAAGCTATGATATTCATTATATACACTAAAAATGATCTTTCCTTCTGCTTTCTGCATAGATCAGACAGTTATACGTAACAGAGAAATGAACACCACAATGTTTCATATCAGCTGCTATATTTTCATCATCATAAAAAATTATGAAAACTTTAAACTGTGCATGAAATGTGCAAAAATGATTTAAAATAATCCACTTTTAATTTTAGTTGTTTTTTGTAAAATATTGATATTTGAAGCCCAAAGAAATCATTTTTTTTTATTGTATTGTCTGTAGGTAATTATGTTGTTTATGAACTCTTTATTTTACAGTTTGCATGTCTGCATACAGAAAAAACAATCAGTTTTAATTACTAACTTTGGCACCATAGGGTTAATGTCAACTATTTCAGTAAAAGCAAATTACTAGCAATAGCCACAAACCTGTGTCTTCATTTTTGCTTGAAACCAGAGTTCAATCTGGCATAATCTTTTCTTTTTCCCCAGTAGGGTGCAGAGAGCCCTCTAGCTTCCAAGTGGGTTTCCTACTGTGGTACATATTGGCTAGCATACAGCTGCTCTAAACAACTATTTGCATCTACAATGCGGTCATCCCACCACGTTCTTTTCAGATCAATATGATTGGTACAAACAATAGTTTGATTTTGATTGCTCTATAGTACGCTTGGGTAGAGCCTCTGAATGCAAGTGAATTGCTTAGAAACAATGGGCTGGTTCATCATCCTAAGCGTCCCTTTTCAAACAGCTGCCTCTGCCACACTCACCCTGACAAACGTCCAGAAAAACAGATGGTTTCCGCATTCACGGGCAGTTTAGTGAAAGCCCCAGAGTCAACTATTCAAGACATTTTATCATCTATCTGATAATGGAGCATTTCTTGATGATAAAAATTTAAAATACATTTAAAAATTCTATTAATTCATACACACACCAGCACACAAAAGAATTCTTTCATTTTGTATAACATCATGAATTCAGTTTAAACAAACAAGAAAGGAAATTCAGAGGCAAGGAAGAGGATTTATCCTTAATTCATTCTGTGGAGCATCCATGATATTGTGGCAAATGACAAGCAGTAGGTGCTCTCACATACCATGTATTAGGATATATATGCACAACCCTGGTGAATTAATAATTAAGACCTAGCCTTAATTTTGAATTACCCTGTTTCTGTTGTGCATTAAACCAGTCCTACAGTTTATATGATGTTTTTGTTTAAAGATACAGGAAAGAATATTGGAAAAAGTGTAAAGGTAATGACAGTACGTTAATGAGTATGAGTATGTACTTACAGCAATCGTTCTCCTTCTCACACAGGCTTTAACATCCTAAGAGACAGAACTATGGTTGCTCTGCTGTGTCAAGGAGTATGGGCACAAAGCAGTCAAGTGTCCCTACAAAGAAATTCTATGAAATGTCACTCTACATCACTGTGAAACAAGTAAGGGCAAATGTGGGCTAGTACTGTGGCTATACAGGTCTCACACCTAAACGTGGAAATATAGGGGGATTGAGGCAGAAGAGAAGCTCTACTTGGGATGTACTGGTATTTGCAAGTAGCTGCACTGTGTCCCACTGCTTGGGGAGGATTCTATTCCTTCAACAATGAAATACAGTATATTGTGCTGTGGTGCAGAATGGTTGGATTTGGCTCTTAGAAAGAATTTCAATTCCTGTTCTTCAGTCAACAGACTGTAAGATATCTAAAGCCACAAGGATGTAGCCTCACACCTTTGGATGTATGAATTTAGCAGCACAGATACCTGAATAGAAGTTCTCCAAGCCATAAAATTAAGCAATTGCACCATGGGTACATGTAATGGAATGAACACTGAAATCTTTTATCTTAAGACATATTAGTTTCAGTCCTCTCAATCGTTGAGCATAATGCCCACAAATAATCAAAAGAGCACTTCAGTGCATTCACCCTTAATTTCAATAGGATGATTCATGAACTTAAACATTACATAACTGGCTCGATGAGGCAGAGTGCTTAGCACTGTGCAGGATCAATCCCTTATATAATACAAGCAGTCATAGTATCTCAAGAAAAACTCCTGGGAAAAAATGTACTCAAATGTGTTAGGACTTCAAGATTTGGCTTGCTGTAAATAAAATGATCAAATAACAAATATCACGGCTATTAATAGGAATATAGGATTGGAAGGACCAACTGGATCAGAGAGATCTGTGTCCTGTCACTCCTGTTTGTCCTGTACTTCACTGCTAGAACACGTCCTCTAGCACTCTATAAGAAACTTAGGTTTCTAACCCAAAAAAATCTCATAGCCTCCTATAGTACAGGAGAGAAAGCACCACTAAAGCTGAGTTTTGCAAATCCTATTGGCAAGCTTTTTCACTTTTGAATTATCAGCTGAGACAGATATAAGAAAAAGGGAGGAAATTATCAAGAACCATAAACTCCATCTTGAAATACATTTTTTTAAAAAAAACATGCCATTAATATTTCAGCCTTAGGCTCTCTATGAAATTTAAGTGAATAAAAAAGTGTTTCAAGTCAATTCAAGAATCCCTGATAAAAACTCTTAAAAGGGCAATAGGTAATAGTGCTCACCTATGGCTGAAGCTCAAATTTTAAATCCATGCTAACATACAACATATTGGCCACTATGCCCCCCTCCTCCCACTCCCTGAGTACCAACCTTCAATGCTCATGTAACCACTTCTACAAATATCTCCTCCCTCTGCCATTCTTGAAGGCAACAGCCTTCATCCTGAAGGTCAGTCTTCAAACCCCTCATTAAGGCCTGCTTCTGTTGGGATTTGATGTGAACTGCATGAATAACTGACATAAATGGAAAATCATTGCAATGTAGGGTTGCAAGGGACTTGGGGAGGTCATCTAGTCCAACCCCCCACAGAAAGGCCAAATCAAGTATATCCATATCACCCATAACTGATGTTTGTCTAACCATCTGTAAAAACTCCAGTGAAGATTCTGCAATTCCTATACATAGCCTGTCCCAGCACCTAACTCCTCTTGTAGTTAAAGAGTTTTCCTAGTATCCAAACTGTATCTTTTTGGCTGAAAGTCAAACTTTCTACTTATTGCACCTGAAGGCAGACATGGACAGCTACTGATGATCACTACCCTCTTTATAACAAACTTTTATATACTGGAAAACTGTTATCATGCCCCTCTTTCCTGTCTTTTCCTTTCTAGACTAACAAAATCCAATTTCTTCAACTTTTCCTCTTATCTTTTCCAAATTCCTTATCATTCTTGCTGGTCTCATCTGGACTCTCTCCAGTTTGTCTACATCATTTGTAAAGCTTAGTGCCCAAAACTGGATGCAGTACTCCAGCTGGGGCCTCACCAGTGCCAAGTGGAGCAGAATAATTACCTCCTATGTCTTACATATGATACTTATGTTAATACATCCAAGAATTAGATTAGCCTTTTTTTTTGCAACATCACATTGTTGGCTCATATTTAGTTTGTGATCCACTATAACTCCAAATCCTTTTCTTCAGTACTGCTGCCTAGCCAGTAATTCCTCATTCTGTATTTGTGCATTTAATTTCTCCTTCAAAGAAAAGTACTTTACACATGCCCTTATTGAAGTTTATCTTGTTTCTGAACATTTCTTCAATTTATTAAGATAATTTAGAATTTCAGTCCTGTCTTCCAAAATGCTTACAGCTCATCCCAGCTTGATGCCATCCACAACATTTTTAAGTGTATTATTTCATCATCCAAGTTCTTAAGGAAAGTACTGAATAATATATGGAACCTGTAAGATCATACACGAAACACTCCACTAACTTGACAGTGAACCATTGATAACTACTCTTTGGGTGGAAATGCTTATCCAGCTAAGATGGGGGATGTAATCACCCATCTTATAGTGATTGCTCCTGGACCATATTTCCCTGCTTTGCTTACAAGATTGGCATGTTGGGTTGTCAAAAGCTTTACTACAGTCAAGATCTATTTCATATCTACTACTTCTCTCTTACCCACTAGGCCAGTTATCCTGTCAAAGAAGGAAATTAATTATTAGTTTGATATGACTTATTCTTGACAAAACCATGATGGCTGTTTCTTATCACCTTATTATTCTCTAGGTGCTTATAAATTGTTTAATATTTTGTTTTAGTATCTTTCTGAGGATTGAAATTAAGATGCCTGGATAATCTAAGGTAGAAGTTCTTGCATATGACTGCAAAGACGTGCTGTTTTTTTCCCCGTTTTCTATTTCCTCATCTCAGATTTTCCTGTTAGCTTTTCTTTTTCATCTTTATGCTTCCTCTTCTCTCTCTCAAAATTCAGCTTCCATCCTGGGTCCTCCTTTTTACTCTTTCTAATAGGTAGCTGTGTTTGTCCTTCTTCACTTAACAGAAACAGATGAGTTCCCAGTGAATACCCATTTGTTTATGCTAACACACACCCACAGCCACACATGCACACTTTTTACAAATGCCTTAGAATTGTCAAATCATGCACATATCTAATCCACATAATTTGTGAGATATTAGTGTTATGCACTCATCCTGAATCTTCCTTCCCTCCTATATGCTACATTAGAGGCATGCACAGTGGACAGTTGAATCTTGCTCCAAGACAGGATATTTTTCTGTGTGTTTTATAGTTCCCACCTTGCAAAAGCCATAATCTTGAGTGGGGCTTTCAGGTCATACTGTAACATAAATAATAAGACCATGAGGGTCCTGAATCTCAAAAGTATGTGCATTGTGAGATGGTGCTGGGGAACCAGATGCTTCTCAAGCAATGCCCCCCTCTCCCACCCCACCCCCCCAAAAAATAAGTGCTATCTGTGAACATTTTGCTGCTAAAAATGTGACACCCTTTTCCTGTTGTGATCAACTTTAATTTTCCCTATGTTAGGTCATCTTATTTAGCCTCTTAGCTCTACATTTCCAACTGCCCTTTATTCCATCTTCATGCTTCCTCTTCTCTCTCTCCAAATTCAACTTCCTACAAGTCCTCAACTTTCTTTCTCTCTCTTTGTTGACTGACTTCTCATTCATGTCTTTCTCTTTCTCTATTCTAGCATATATCCCATTTCCTTTTCTCCGTCCTAGCCTCTTACCTCAGTCCCAATTCAGAAAAGCATCTTTACTTTACATATGGATAGCATTTACATGACATGCTTAACTTTAAGAATATGTTTAAATGCTATCTTGAATTGGTCTCTGGATCTCCTCCATCCACCTCTTCTCCCTGTTCCTTCTATTGTACTCTCCCTACCCACCTCACCATGAGTCTCCCACTCTTGATCAGAGTCCGTAGTACCAGAGAAGTCTGAAGGCACAAAAGTACCCGGTTCAGTACTCTGTTGTTACAAGAAGAGAAATTGACAAGAAAGATCTAAGGGAGTAAGCCACAATGCAGAGCACTGCTTCACCCAAAGGAAAAGTCCTTAGATATCATTCCTGCATTATTATGGTCTTGGATTATTGCATAAGGTTAGTTTAGTGTTCTCCCTGTATTAGTGTATTTCCCCTTGTCTTTCTGTGAGTCCTGCAACACAACACAGGACATAAAAGAAGAAATTGTAATCATAACATTGCAAAATTTACAGGAGAACACAAGAATAGAAATGGTTCTTAGAATCACTTCTAACTCATTTTGGTAAACTGACTAGAATTCATGATGTTGCTGACCACAGAAAAACACTCATTTTTGTGTAGATAATTTAGTAATCTTCATGAGACCATCAAAAACCTCAAAAATGATTTCAGAGTGTATCTTCTTTGTTCCTGATCTCACCCATTGATTTGACATATTTGTAACTGCTGTAGGATAAATATGAAGAGTATCAAATTATCTACACAAAAATCTCTGTGCTTCAGAGGGCCAATATTGTTGCAATTTTTTTTCTATTATGGCATAAATCAGTATAATGGGAGACATATACAGAATCATTCTTAGGTTTATTTGTATCCAGTAAACTGCTATGAAACCCATCTGCCCAACAGCAAAGTATATAAGCAAATTCTGTTTTTAAAATGAGGCAATCCATTTTATCCAAAACTTATGAATAGGCTCTTCAGGAGGTAAGTGTAAGTTTAAACGAAAGAATAGTTGGTGACTTTTGTTCATAGTGCGGTCTACTGTTCTACCTGGCTAGAGTAACTAATATAAAGGTTAAGCAATTAACATTATGGCAAATTTAGTGACACTTGGGTGCAGAAGAAGTTACTTCAAATCCAAATTTGACTGAAATGCTTATGGTTTGTGTCACTTGCATCTCTTCACTGAACTTCTACCTCTTGTAAAGTTCTAAAACAAATTTCATACTTGACCCAGAACTCATTACAGTCCATGGCTTTGTGGTTTCAAAATGCATTTCTTCAACACCACACAGGTAAACACATAGACTACCTAAAATATACAGATAGTACAGAATTTAGCTGCTTATTGGTTAGCCATCACTTAAAAACTACAATATTTCATTAATTTTGAAGGTGTATTGCCTTCCTCCAACTTCAATTTCAAGAATTAATGTTAATCTCTGAAGACCTGCATACCATAGTCCTTGCTACCTCTCCCCACATTGAAATACCATCATGAATGTGGTACACAAGCTGTCACAGCCAACTGGTAGGGGGAGGTCTGGGGGGGAGCACGTGCCCCTCTTAAGATTAGCCCTCAACTCGGCACTGCTCAGGATGGGGCAGGTTTTTTTGTGGGCCAGTGGCAGTGTGTGGAAGGCCAGGCGCTAACCTATGGCACAGAAGTACAGGAGTGGATATGGGGCTTTTGGCCTGCCACTGGGCCTGCCCACAAACTGTGCCCCTCCCAGACTCAGGGGGCACCAGTCACCCCCACAAGCTGTAACTCCCTAGATCTAAAAGCCTGGAGTTGGTGGCCAGCATTCTCCAGTGAACCCACATAATAAAAAAGTGCTTTATCTAGTGGTCTGAGAGAGTCAAAATATGCTGAAGAATTATAGGAATGTGTTCATAAGGAAGCCCCGGGATGAAGAAAACCTGCAAGTTTTGGAAAATAGCCTTTTTCCCTTTTGGTTTCTTCAAGGAGAGTTAAATATTATTAGATTTAAATTAAATTGTGCAGGTGAATCTCAAAACATGCCAGTAAAGCAAACAAAGTTTTAAAAAACTCATCAAGATTTGAACAGTCATTTTGAAATATTATAATCCTTTATTCTATTGGTGGGCCTTTACTCACCTAAGCAGACTGACTACAGTTAAACTGACTGCTCAGGCCCAGAGTCAAAGACCTTAAATAATGTTGGCGAGCCCTCGCTCACATGAATAGCCTTCAGTGGCTGTCCTCATGTGAGTAAGGCTGCATCAACATGATCAAAGTAACATATTCCAGACCTAATTTTTTCTGATTAATATTCTTCAAGAGAAAAATCTCACTTCCAGACTCTAAAAAAAAAAAAAAAAAAAATCTTGTAGCACAAGACCTCAGATTTATTTACATGAGTAAACCAGCATTCCTGAAGGGATTATGCCTGCATGTTGCTTCAAGGCTAAAATATGTTTGGGGAAGAAAGAAATGGTGGAGTTCAAAATAAAGTTCCTTTAAATCCATTCTAATTTTTTCCCTTGCATTAAATAGACATGACATTGATTTTATCCTGCACTCAGAACCTGTTAGGTATTCTGTCCAATTGAAGTACAAACACTGTTTCAATTACTAAGGAAGGCAGGTAGAGATTAAAAGAGGTATTACTAAACTTTCTTAAGGTTATAAGTCAGATGGAGATCCACATCTTTACAAAGAATCTCTATTACTGTACTTAAAATTCAAACAATAGTGAATTTCAGGAATATAATTCTACCTATTAGTGATATAGCAGCTCACATCAGGAAGAACTATTGCACTTTATAGAATTCATCAGAGAAATGATTCTTCTCTAGAACTGAGTAGTAGCAATATTTCAGTTTTTTTACGCTGTGGTTTTTACAATCTAAACACAGAAATTAAATGCCTGTAGTCATAACTTGTATCCGCCAATTGCTTTAAAATGGACATTCAGCTCCTCAAAGGGCTTGACAGTGTCTTTTTAAATTATAACTGCTGATTTATATCACTGTAATATGACAAAATAGACTTAAAGTACTCAAATCTTTAGTTAGAATGAATATAGCAAACAGTGGCAGGCGGAATTTTTTAGAAATAAAATACGCCTGCCCTCTGCTGACCATCTAAGAAACTATCTTCACGACATTTGTTTTGCACCAGTAAAAACTGTATCGGATTTAAGGCTTTGCATGTTTTCCTGTTTAAGCTGTCATACAACTTCATTTCACATAGTGAGATTTTGATCTACCATTTAACTGTTGAATATAAAAAACATCACATATGCTTCTAATCACTTCTTGATACACTGGACCCTTGAGAAAGTCAGGGAAAGAGTCAGGGAGTGTTCCAGAATTCAAAACCTGACTGTCTCCCCAGAAATGTTAATGGGGAAAATTGTTACAACTCAAAAAACAATATTTTTGACATTTTTATCTTCCTGAGAACTTACAAAGATAGAAGAATACTGCCAAAGCTCATCAGAAAGCAAGATCTCTAGAATCCTTAGGATGGAGCTAAACTGTTTTCAGTGGTGGCAGATGACAGAACAAGGAGCAATAGTCTCAAGTTGCAGCAAGGGAAGTGTAGGAATACTCTCTCAGTAGGAAGGTAGCAAAGCACTAGAAAAGGTTACCCAGAGAGGTGGTGGAATCTCCATCCTTGGAGATTTTTAAGATCCGGCTTGGCAAAGCTTTGACTGGAATGATCTAGTTGGGTCTGGTCTTGCTATGAGTAGGGGGTTGGACTAGATGATCTCCTGATATCCCTTCCAAACCTAATTTTCTATGATTCTATTAATATTTTTCAACCAATTCAAAACAGTGCATGCTATGATAGTAGAGTGATTTATTGTGAAGAAAACACATAGCGGACATGACATTCTAGTACTTCCAACTAGAGTGTTTGGCTTTCATGGCCACATCCAGATGAGCAAGACTGTGCAGTATGTGGCACCACAGACATGTCTGCAGCGCCACATACTGCATGTTTAGCTGTTCTCCATGATACAAGGGAACAGAGCAGGAGGTGGGGAATGGGGGGAGGGTTGGCCTCTGGGTATCCAGGGGTCAACCCCTCCCTCCACAAAAAATCCAACAGAGCAGCTCACACAGAAGCAGCATGTGCAGCTCAAAACCAGAGCCTGCCCAACCAGAACTAAGTGGCAGACCCCCAGGACCCCAGGTAAGGCTGCTGAGGCCAGCCCAGTGCTGGACCCAGCCTCCCCTACTTCACCCGGGGTAATCTACCACGTGCCACAGCACATATAGCACAGGCACTCCCTGGGGACAACTAGCAGCAGCACAAGGTGCACCGCTGTAACTGTCCCCAAGGAACCAAACATCCATGCTCGTCTGGATGCAGCTCATATACCTGGGCAGTTTGGGAGGAAGGGCAAAAGGAGCATCTCCCACCACTATGTCTAATAGTTAAATACAATAGCTGTCCATGCATTTTGAAAAGACAAAATAAGCAAGTCCAAAGACAAAAAGGTGTTCTTAACATTGAAGCAGGAACAGAAGCACTGCCATATCTGCAAGATATATAATAAATGGCATGGTTAGCCAGGCAGGTTGTAATGAATAAGCTCCACTATTTAAAATGAAAAAATATTAAACTACTGAATTCAATGGGAGTTTTTTAAGCAGGTTCAAGAGAGACAGAAATTTACCTTGGAATCTGAGAAAGGACTGGCTTCTCCAAGTCCTAATACCTTTCAGTGTTTCTTCTTGGTCACTGAGGCTCTGTACTATTTGCTATTTGCAAAAAGCATTCAGGACTTATAAGAATATTGAACTTTATTTGGATTGAGACAGATCATGAATTTTAAATGTAATAGCTATCCCCAATTAACTTCTCACAAAGACATGCTAGAGTAAAGGAGTGTTCACACAATCAGTTAATTAGGAATAGCTACACCAGAATAGCTCTGGCTTACATAGAGAAGTCTTCAATATTTACCTTACTGCTCTCACTGACACTCATTTTACTGAAGTAGTGACTTGGCTTTTCCAAATCATCATGGTCTCCACTGACTTTATTGGAAGTGAATACATGCTTGTGTATTCAGGATCTTGCTTTTCAAAATGAAGGTTGCAGTGCTTTAACTAACGCTTGTTTGATGAGCTTTAGTTAAAGCTCCCTCCCACCGCCATTTTGAAATGCAGGGGCACTACATACACATGATGCTGAGGCTATTGGAATGTTCTTATTAGAATGTTCCATAATCGAGTCTGTTCCAATGCATTCTAATTAGAACACATCAGATCAGGCACTGGACATGTATATAGGTGCCATAACTGCTCGGGAAACTTCCATTCTCAATGCGTAATCTGGCCCTGGCTATAATCAAATACCCCAGACTGCTCATTACATTTAGGAGGATATAGGTAAGAATAATGGTCCCTCTTTAATTTGGTTTCTGGACCTACTGTGAATTTTAATTTAATCTACATCAAAATAATAATTATAATGTAAAAAGAAGGATTGGAGTCTTCAGAACATGAGTAGTGAAATGAATACTATTTAGGCAGATTTAGCTCTGTATGAAAACTGGAAATAAATTCTCATAGTGAAACAATTTAGGTAATTTTTGGTAAATTACTGTACACCTGAAACTTATATCAGTGGTTTTCAGCCTATGGTCCACAGACCCCACAGACTATGTCTAAGGAGTCTATGAAAGATGACTATGATCAATCTAAAGTACGTGAATACTCACACTTAACAATTCAAAGGGGTTAACACCTCCATTAGAAATTTCCAAAGGGGTATGCACCTCCATTTGCAATTTTTTTTAGGGGTCTGCAAATTAAAACAAGTTGAAAACCGTTGACTTAGGTAGACCACACAATGTTCCAATGCTATAAATAATCTAAGAAGAAAAGCAATGGCAACCATTTTGCTAAGCCATGTGAAATAGGCTCCCCTTATCTACATGCTGCATTGTATTTTTTTTCTAATAGTTTTAAATAGCAACATTCCAAGAGACACACAGTGATGATGCTTTTACTACTATTGCTAGAAAGCTGCCATGTCCCTGTGCTGTGCTGAGAACCAACAATGGTTACCAAACTAAAGCATCTTATAATTTAATTAAAAAGAATGCTCACCTTCCATAAATAATGTCAAGAACTACATATTTTCTTAACAGAACCACCTACTTATGAGTCCAGTTGAATGAATAACACATTAACAAGTTATCCACTTAGTCTAAGCATTTTTAATGAATCCATCAGTATAATATCTAATCTCCTTCTCTTGGAAGATACTACCCCTGGGGAACATCTACACATTGCCATATGGTGCGCTATGGCAATGTAGCCATCACGCAAGTATATATGTGATTACCAGCTATATGGTTGTAGTAGCACACTCCCTGGTTATAGCTCATGACTACAGTGATGTAGCAGTGAAATCTAACTGTGCACCACATGCATGGCATAGTAACCGCCCATACAGCGCTGCCCTTTAGGACTTACAAAAGGAAGTACTAAAGCACGGCACCGTAGCATTGTCACCATATGGTAATGTGTAGACATGCCCTTAGAATACCAAATCCCTAATACAGCCATGCTATGATGCAGGAGATTCATACCAAAGTCATTCAGGTATTTGGCAAAGAAATGTCCTAGAAATGGAGAGGAAATACTGAGCATTATACAGGTGTAAGTATTTACAGATGAACTTTGTATCATCATATTTGACTACCATGAAAGTATTTTTAGAAAGCATTAATATTTGGTCTCAGTTTCTCATTTTCAGGTACAGCATTCCTAAATAGCTGGAAATAAAATTTATTCTGGCCAATTACTGACAGTAGATGGAGTCCATGTGATCTTTTTGCCCTTACATCTCAAGAAACAGCACACATCCATATATTTTCAAGGTATTCCACAATAGCAAATTCATTCTATATAGCAGATATGGCAAAGGTTCACTCATCCCGGAAGAGATTGGCTACCTTGCCTTCCCTATGATCTGTTTTAAGGAATAAGTGAAGCAACTGCTTTAATTCCCTCTCATCAGGAAGATAATTGGAGCTCATCTAATAACCCCTGTCAGTGGTTCTCTCAACTATTTTAGACTCATAGCACCCTCCAGAAAATGCCAGAAATAGAAACAAACCACCCAGAGGAGGGGTTGTGACACTTGTCTTTTCCAAACATCACAGTCTACAATACAAAGTGTTACCTTGGTGCAATCAATATAGGTGATGTATCCTCTTAAGAAATGTTGTATGGTATTAGTTGTCTCAAGCAGGAACTTGTAAGGTATAATTAAGCTCTCACCGCTCATTTAAATAAGGACATACTGCTGCTGCACCGTAGAATGAGCTCTTTGCAATTTTTAAGGCAGGGTTTTTTCTTCACTGGTAATAAAAGGAATCATGACCTTTTAATACTGCCCTGTCTCTCTCAGGATGAGAAGCCAAGGAATACTACCACAGCTGACTAGAAAAGGGTAGACACATTACCAAACCCTTGCCAAATCTAAGCGGAAAGGGACATATACCTCTCTTCCAGCAGATCATGCCTTTTTTCATCACATAAGAAAGACTGAGATTCCTTATATCTGGCACAGTGAGGGCACCACCACCACTGCACCCTCCCTCCTGAATTTCCCTTAACCATTAGAGGGAGGGTATCTGGGGCGGGGATGAATTTGCAGACTGGATGGCAACCTTCAAACAAATGGGAACACTTAAGAAGAGAACAACAACCCACAATGTATGATTTATTACTAGATTGTGCCCAGATGAGTTAAAAGTTGCAACCTAATTAAAATGCATCCCTTTGTCTCCTGTCTTTCTTTCTGCATGACTAGGACAAAGGCTAACTGCTGTAACCAAAGAGTTAAAAATCTATCATGATGTCTTCAATTTAATGTTATATATTTTACTTCTGCAGTGTTAAAAGCTCCTCTTTTGGATTTGTTTTCCTCTTTGTTTCAACTTCCTGAAATCATCTGCTTTAAGAGTAATTCTTTAAAAACTTGTAAAAAGCGAGATGCTCATATAAAAATACGAGTTGTATTTTCTAGAAGTAGGCAAAGATCTTCATGTAAATAAAATGTATGCTCACCTGAAACAATATTTACATGCATGTTTTAATTGACTGTGAATGCAAATTAAGTAATTTACACTTCAGGATGGGCAATAAGGTGTCTAAGAACTCGCTTGCATAGTTACAAAAACTGCACTAAGCCATGTGTACATGCACATTTTTATGTTATTAAATATATTTCCCTTCTGAAAATGTGTTCCCTTATCTGGACAGAAAGTCACTGATTTTTAAAAAAGCTATTAAATCCTCTTCAAACAATGTGTAGAATTTTTTTGCATTTACTCACCCAGTTACCATTTCTCAGTTAAAATCAGAACACAGAATCCTTGTGAAAATTGGGCTGATCTGGGATTTAAACAATGCCTCTTAACTAAGTAAAAATAAAAGTGATGTAACAAACAATGTGTGTTCTGACTTGCTTTCCATGCTGCTATTTGCAAAGAGATACCTGTGATATCTATCAGTGAACTACCAGAAGATACCAGAAATAGTCCAGCTACAGCAACACAGAGCTGTACTTGGGCTAATTTACACTGCTGAGAAGCTTTCCACATGAACTGGCTTTCATATAATTGTGCAAAGGGTCACCATCTCCCTTACACATACTCATGATTTAAGTTGTATAATGTTCCTGCTTTGTTGTGTCGTTTTTGGTTTGCTTACAAATTGATCGTGACAGTTGGCAATGTTTTACTAATTAAGTCAGCAGTTAATCTCTGTTCAACCTGTAGTTTTATGGACATTTTTGGGATAATCTTGTGGTTAAAATACAAAAGATGTCAGGAGGCTTAGATTCTAAAGGTTATGTCTACACAGGACAATGCAGTATTGTGTATTAAGTATGCCAAGCTAGCTGTGACCATGCAAGCTTGCAATACTGGAATCTATGCAAAATACTCTGCAGAGATACCCAAACCAGCTCAATGTGCTAGCTTCCAAACAAGAAGCAATATAGAACTGCTCCTGGGTTACTTATCTCTGCTACAAAGCACAGTTTATTAGATCAGGCACAATACACATGGGCCTGGTACCGACATTACACTTTCACTAGTATAAGTGATCGGAAACTGGTCTAAACCCATAAAAGTTTGGCACACAGATTGTTTTAAAACCGGCAGAACCTAGTTTAAACATGCAGCCTGCATGCCCTCCCCTTCCCTACCCACCACACTACCAAAAGGAAAAATGTGTATTCTGTTCATTACTGATCTAAACTATACTGCTCAGAAAAAACTAGATAACTTAAATTTATTCTGTCTTTTTGAATGATTTCACCTAGCCATAAAGACACTATACTGCTTCCAGTTCAGAAGCTAGTATATGAAGAATTAACTCAGCTCTGCACAAAACACTGAGTGGCACTGTATAGACATACTTTCTTAGCTCTGCTACAAACTTCTGTGCAACATGCAAAAAATTGAGGTCTCATCTATGCAATAAATAATTGTCAGAGGTTGGCCCTTGATATGGTTAAACATAATTCTAGCATATAATGTTAATAATACGGCCTTTAAAATGTTGGTTTATACTTGTACTTCAGTTTTCTTATCTGTAAATTAGGGGTAATTATGTTCACAGACCCAAACATCTGGGCCCCAATCCGCAGATCAACATTTCTGCTTACTGCAGTACATGAAGTGTTAAAAAATTGTGTTGGGGGGTTACTGCAGCATTTAATCTCATTTTTTCAATCTCTTGTATTATCTTAATTACTATTCAGCCTTAAAAATACTGCTAGAGAATGGTTTATAGACTCTGGATTTCAGTATAAGATGAAGAAAACGGTCAATCACTAAATAAAGAGCCTAAATATGCTATTGTTTCTTCCAGGAGATACATGCAGGAGTGGAATGATGTTTCATTTAGGAAAGCAGCTAATAATACTCACAAAAAGAAGTAAGATTGGCAAGGCTTGGCATCGTGTGCAAGGATAAATTCAGATATTCGTATTTTACGGGCTTTTTTTGTACTTAAGTATATGCCTAACTTTAAGCCCAAGCGGTCAGATTGTATTAAAGACTTCAATGACACTAATCACAAGATTAAAAATCCAACTAAAATATGCCATGCAGCAGGAGTTGTGGTTCTGGGTTTGCAACTTTAAAGGAATTTGTAACTGCATAAAGTTAAATCCAAGGAACAAAAAAGACAAGAGAGGTAAGCCATTAGTAAATATTGGCAGGGCACAGCATCATGCACTTTAGCAAGGAAAATGAGCAGATATGCATATGTTATGGGCCTTTTTGATCTGAATGGATTTGCCTTCCACATAGTCTTCACTGACCACTGAATTCTGCCAGCTAAATTTAAAACACTGGCGGGCAATTAGGGAGCAGAAGTTATATTCTCTATTGATAACTCATGCTTCATTTATATTCATGTTATAATTTATGGGATGGTTTCCCAGAGTGCTGGAAAGGTGCCTATAGTTGCATTTTGAAAATCTGAATAAATAAATTATATAACCCTAACATCTTACCAGTCAAATATCCAAATTGAAAATTGGATATTTCATACGTATGAAAACATTTCATAAAACTATCAAGTGATAGTTGTAATCAGATAACTATAGATCTAAAAAGACACCTTAGGCCAGGGGTTTTCAATCTTTTTGGATCAGTGTACCCTTGATGGCTGGACGCGGAACAGTGTACCCTCAGTAGGGTGGCTGGGAGAGGGCAGCCAGACACGGAGCGGCAGAAAGAGCCATATGGAAGCTTCCCCTGCCCCCCACCAGCCGGTCAGGCAGGTGACACCACCGCGGCAGCATGGGGTGGTGTGTGGTGGTACTCCATCCCCACCCACCCACGCATACCCCCTAGGGCCTTCTCAAGCACCTCCAGGGTTATGCATACCCCCATTTGACAACCCTTGTCTTAAGCACTTAAAAGTGGAAATTAAGAAATTTTAGGTGTTCTAGTCCAAAGAAAAAAGCAATCCAGAAAACCCTAACTCCAGTGGATATCAAGCCCTTTGGGCACCTCACAGTTTATTTGGTAACTACAGTTTAATCCCAGAAATTCCCTACGTGTCTAGATTTACTTTCACATGTGTGGAAGCCTATCTCAGTCTGAGTTTTATCATGATCACACACACAAAAAAAAAAAAAAAAATGGAGCAGAAATTTGGCCTCCAGAGTCAGCAAGCATGCTCAGAACATGCCAAACAGCAAAAGCAATGAATCCAACAGAATTCATAGCTGCCACAATCACTTTAGTTAAAAATGACAGTGGTGGCCATGACACTATCTATACTAAGTATAACTATCTAGTGATCAAAGCAGTCACTCAGGAAGCAGGACACCAAAGTTATAGGCCCTCTTCAACCTGAAAGGATTCAAACCCATATATTCTGTTTTTCACAAGAGATTGTCCTAGCCACCAAGCTAAGAAATAAGAACAGTAGAAACATCCTCCACCCCTCATGTAGAAGAACCATAGCACTGTGCAGCTAAGACTGCAGGAGTCATGGGGACAGAAGAAGAGCAAGCAAAAGGGAGTCTGACTCTAGAGGAGTTTAAAATTAATTTTTTTTTTTAATTTAAAATTTAGGATATTCCACTGGGTTCTGGTCCCTATTTCCTGACTATGTACTGACATCAGACAGTCACTGGATAAAAAAAACAAAAAAACAAAAACCAGAAATAATCCAAGAGACTGGTATGACTACCACTGGCCACATGCATGAGTGAATATGGGATGCTGCACTTCACAGAGAACTCAAAGCAGCATACTGTGGGTCAGACATGTGCCTCCTCTTTAGGTACTTCTGGATCCCAAGACAATAGAGAGGCCTGTTAAGGAGCCCTGACTCAGACCCCTAAACTGAGAGGGAGAGCAAGGTTTAATATTTTAATATGTGTTTAATATTTCTCTGGCCACAGACAGAAGTTACATTTGTCACATGAATGACCCTCTAAAAACACTCTACAGATATGCTGTGACATACATGCATGCCTTCAGAGTACTTTTAAAGTGGCTGATTGTTTGACTGGTTAACCCTCATCAAATGAGGTATCAAATGAAGAGGCTTCACCTCAAAGCACCTTAGGGAACTTGTTTTCCCATAGAGTTAATTTACCATGGCAAACCCCCGATGGCAGCTTGCTCTCTCTCCCCTCTCCCTTCCTGCTGATAGCCCCAGAGCTAGAAGCAAGGGCGGAGGACTGAGGGGAAGGGCAGCTCCTCAACTTCAGGTCAAGCTCCTCAGAGTCCTCAGATAGGCTTGATTGCTCCCTGCCCCCCCAAAGCAACAGGTGAATGTCTGTTAGGTTGGGAGGGGAGGGGCAGTGTAATTCACGGCACTTCATGTAAAGCACTATGAGTTACAGCAGGGCCCTGCATGTCTGTCAGTGCCCTCTGTAGATGCTTCCCTGTTCAGCAGCTAGGTGTTCTGCATTACCCCTGGTTTCCCCATTCACTGTATGGAGATCTTGAGCGCATACGTCACTGATGTAAGTCATTCTCCTTGGCAAGCTTCTGAAATTTTAGGCATTGTAATGCTTAATTAGTGATACCTACAAGATAAGTCACAATATGGCCAAAAGTTCTTAAAAGTGAAGAGAAGTATTTCTGGTTACCCTCAAATGTTTACAAGTTCAATAACAAGGAAAAGCAGCCTTCTTCAGACTAAGAGCTCACCATAAAAGAAGCAAATTGTATATGCCATTGGATTAAAAAAGACAAAAATCAGAGGGGGAGGAGAAATGTTAATAAATCTGCTCTCTGACGACAATATTCTATTATAAAATCATTTGTAAGTGTATTAACTTGTAAAAACAAATTGCTGAAGGGTTCATAGGTTGGATGAGATTGTTATGATGAGCTATTAAATACAAAAAAGAGAATACCAATAACCAGTTCAGGGTTGAAAATATAAGCTCAAAATTGAAACTATTTTTTTTTTAATTAAAACTGCCCCATTAGTGTTGCTACATAGAAATTCAACCATGAGAATATTTGCAGCATGTTCACTATTTTAGAAATAATTAACTCTCACTACCATACTCTCTTATCTTCTTTTCATTGTACAAAAAGAAATCTAATAGGATTTGTTTTCTTATGTTTTATGTATGCATTTTAAAAACATAGAGATTCAGGTTGTATAGATACAAAACCACTATATTTCAACATAAGCATTATTCCTGAGATAATAGTGAAAAATGTTCTTGGCAAAGAATCACATCACTGGCTTTCAATGTGTTCTTTGCAACTTCCTTGTTACTTGTTCTAAGGGTTGGGGGGAATCCTTGCCAGGACTACAATCCAATCAACAGATATGGTGACCACAGGTCAAAAAGAACAAATAACATTGTAATGTGTAATATGTTTCAGCTTTCTTGGTATAAAGCATACTTCTTTATGAAACTGAAGAAGCCAATGAACTTAAAAAAAAAAAAAGCAATCAGTAATACAGAGAGCTAGTTTATTAAAACCAGGTGGTCAATGAAATGTTGATGACAGCAACAACATAATAGTAAGTCTTTTATCAAGCATTACATGATTTTTTCCCAAAATTTGCATGGGTGGTTATTCAGAGCAGGCAGCAGCATCCTCAAACCAGGAAGATCTTCCTCTGCTAGCATTAAAGAGAGATGGAAGAATGCCAGTCCCATGTTGCAAACCTGACTCTAGTGTATTTACTTAGAAATAAGCAAATGGATACCAGACATTAGAAGACAGGTCATTTTTTGCTATAAGCGGTATTTCTCATATACTAGGAGTTTCTTTGTTAACAATTCTTTTTTTTTTCATTTTTGAAAAACAAATGGTCCAAATAAATATTTAAGAAATAATATCAGACGGGAGCCCTCTTGGACATATTTCACCATTTCAAAATATACACTTCTTTACACATATGAAAATGTATCAAAGCCACAAATGCTTTGGTCAAGAAGCTTCACCCTTCTTGAATTGACTGATGATATCATATGTTCTAGGAATATTTTTATCATCTGGCATGCTGCTTGGCACCATATGGCACAGCACACTGACAAGTGGGAAATAAAGGACTAGTTTTAAATATTATATATAGATAGATAGATAAAAATAAATGTTATACTTCTATAGAAGCAAAGAGACAAACAGGCATATATTCTGGAACTCTTTCACAGTAAGAGGTGATAACTGGGAAAGGTAAAGACTACTGTTGCCATTCAAACATATAAACTACATAAGAAAAGCATAAGGGCAGCATAAAAATGAGATGTAGTCTCTTAGGAGCTACTTGAATGGAACACAGCACTTTCTCACTATTTAATTCTTCTTTCTTCAAGCCTTACAGTTAGTATGTTCACGACAACTTAACCCCTTCTCATGGAAATCATTCAAATAGTCCTATTTTATGGTTGCTTAAAATTTGAAGATCACAATACCTGGTTCTTTTGGGATTGGAAGGGATAAAATCTGCTGTATCCTTCAAGGAAAGGTATAGATTTAAAAGAAGCATGAAGTTATTTGGCCTTAAGGCACATGCATAATAGTTTTTTGAGCTCTCCTTGCTTGGAGTTAAATCACATTATGAACAGTATGAAAGAGCTTAATAAGTATTTAAAAAGAAATGACGGGTTCTAGTTGTTGGCAGAGTGATTATTACTTTCATTTTGAAAGTAAACTGTTTTCAGTTTTTTAGTTAACGCATAAATCTGTGCTTTCCATCTTCCCAGCTAGGCACTGGGGGTTGGGACAGAGGAAAAAGGTGATTTAACTAACCTTTCCAAAATGCTCATTTCCCTTTATCAAATCTTCTTTGCACTTTCTAGTTCAAGGTGACTTAGACCTTGACTTTACAAATGCAACAAAGCCTTAGTGCAATCCCTGAATTCCACCAAATGGCATCTGTGCACTGTATTTGAAGCATTCTGAATATATATTTAGGAATCGTAAATAATGATTATTAAAATAAAACAACAGCAGCTGTAGAACATCTTTCTTAGAATTGCCCCCTTTAATGTTCATTTTATGCAAATAATACTTCAGTGTACATCAATTTTTTTGAAACCTTTACTGATTCCAACTTTTCTGCCTGGACCTTGAAAACTTACATCCTTATCACACAATTCCTCTGGCTTAAGAGACAGTAACTCCACATTCTTTGTCATCTCATGTTTCCTTTTCCCCCGAAAGATTCTAACCCCTATATGACCTCCTTAATTCTGAATTTATTTCCCACATATTCCACGCCTGATAAGCTATCACTACCTCTACAACCTGTTCATTCACATATGCTAATATTTCGACTTCTCTGCTACTCCTATCTTCATTCATGCCTTCATCCCTGTAAGCCATCCAAGGATTTGTACCAGCTCATCTCACACATGCTGTTGCTTTCTTCCACCACTACCACTCCCTGTTTTTGCCTGCTATTGGCATCCTCCTCAATCTTTTTGAATACAAGAAGCATTTCCTCTGCAATTCCAAGTGTCTGAAACAGTCTCTCTTTCTCTCTCTCCCTCTCTCTCTCTGTGTTCCCCCAACCCCCACCGCCGTTCACTGCATATCCACCCCTTTTACAAACCTTAAATAAAAAGATTTTGCCTCTTCTCAACATATCATTCTTAATAAATAACCTCAGAGTTTTATAGAAATATTTTAAGACTATCTGTGTTATTTATCTGTTAAGGTAGAAGGTTCAAGCAACAAAAAACAATGGAATTTGATACAAATAATTAAGTTGCAACATATGATGTGTTATTTTTCTATTTATATTAGGTTAGTTATTTTAAAATGCATTACCTTATCTGTATAATTTGCAGATGTCCTTACTCCACTAATGTAAGGCTGCAGAATTGTACAAGTTTTAGGTACATAAGGATTGTCATGCCTATGCTGGCTCCGAAATGGTGTAACTTGTGGCTCCTAATTGCTCCTTGTCCTGAACTGCATAAGGGTTACTAACCCTTGGTGCTGTCTTCTCTTTCCTATTTTTATTCATAAACTGGCAGTGTAGACAGGGGTTTCTGGCTACAGGAAACTTGTTACTGTTACTCCCCAGAGCCCCTTTTGCCAGGTAGATATACAGATCACTGAACCAGATCCACCCTAGTCAAAACTCCAAGTCTTTGTGCAAAAGTAGTTAGGGACATTATTCTCTAAAGTTGGAGCCTGGGTCTTGTTAAGGTTTTAGGATAAGTTAAAAGTTAAATAACTTTCTGAGTGAAAAAAAGAAAGGGTGCGGTTATAGAGGCTTTCAGTTTGGGCTCCATGTAACCAGCCATAGATCATTATTAGCTATTTTTTAAAAAGTTTTACAGGTAATCATTTTCTAACACAATTAGTATCAAGTCCAACATAAGATAACTGTTTTGGGGGCTTTATTATGACTGATAAAATGTATTGATCAGTGGGTTGGAAGTTGGTTTTTAAAAAGGTGGGAGGGATTATGACCTGATTACATTACTGGTAATGTGGGACAGTCATTACCAGTAACAGGATGCTTTAAAAAAAGATAATTTCCCAAAGCTGAGGAAAATTATTGAGTGAAATTGTTTGAAAAAGAAAATCTAAATATTAAAATGGGAACAGGAATTGGAATTTCTTCAAAGGAAGAATTATAAATATAATTTATTACATGGCTAAAAGTTCAATGTTGGATAAAAACCCATCCTGGTTATACGAAAACGAGGACAGCAAATATAAATGTTAATATTAATAATAAATTTAATTAAAAAGAGATAAATTGATAACAATCAATATATGTTACAAGTTACAAAAATTCACTAAGGGGCACCAAAGAAATCAGGGAAAAACTCCATGGCTGGCAGATCTAAAGACTGGAAGAAGGATTAAGTATATTAGGAAGAAAAGAAATCCAACCAAGAAATAAGATGATATACACCTATCTTATTAGGCTGCTTAACAATTTTCCAGTTCTAACTTAACAAAGGAGATAGTAGATGGAATTTCCTAGGGACAAACGTTTTTAAAATCAACAAGACTCAATAATTTGTGCCTAAGGCTTTGAAAATTGCTAACTAGCTCTAGTGTATTCACACCAGTTTTTAATAAAATGCTGTAGTAGTGAGGAAATTCCAGAAGGTTGGAAGAGTCCTAATGTTCTGCAAGCATTTAAAAGGTCAAGTAGGATTACCTGAATAATGCAATCTAAGAAATCTACATCAATCTGAGAAAAAAAAATATGGAAAAAGTGATACAGAACTCGAGGTAAAAATTAAAGAATAGAAATATAATTAATGCCAGTCAACATGGTTTTAAGGATATAAAAGCAGCATTAAACAAACCTGACTGATTTTTTATTAAATTATATGTTGCCTGATAAAACAGAAACATGTAGACATAATAAAAATACTTTTGGAAGATATTAGACATAGTACTGTATAACATGTTGATTATAAATTGGCACTATATAATGAAGCACACGTTAATTGAATTAATAACTGGTTAGCTGACAGATCTCAGACATAGTTGTCAATGGGGAATCACTGCTGAATAAGGGCATTTCAGAGGGATCATTTTTAGGTTTTAAACTTTCCAGTATATAATATACTGAAATACTATAAATAAATATGTACAAGATAAAGAATACTATAATTATATAATAAAATAATATAACACTTATAATAAGTATAAATATATATTGTGTGTATGTGTGCATGTGTATAAAGTGCCATGGAAAGAAGTATTGTTAAAATATTTTTTTTTAAAGACTGGTATTTTTCTGACAAATACTTGCTGATTCACATCCACTCAAGATAGAGCAAAATGTACTGACATGCTGTTTCAAAGCAATATTTTAAGTGATACAGGGAAGACAGTGGGTAAATGCACCTCAGAATGAAACTTAAGAAGAGGGTCATTAAAATGACTCAGAAACTCTACTTTTCATTTAAAGTCCAACATTGAAATGGCTAAAATAGCATACACATTCAATATAATTGAATGCCAATAGCACTAAAAAGACACCTTAGATGAAATCGTGGCTTACTTTGAGATCCTGAGTTCCATTAACCCTTGCTGGCCATTTTGTGAGGTGTTTGTGTTTAGCACTTTGTAACATCCCTTTACTAAAGCTCAGATCTGATTGTGCTCTTCCAAATTCAAGGGCAGTTCTGTTCCCATTACAGCCAATCACAAGACTAGATGTTTATACAGTTAGACATCTAATGTTTCTGATAAATATAGTATATTTACAACAGCATTTTTTGAGGTTGAGAGGCAACCTAATCATTCAGTGAAGAGAATGTTGCAGTCATTAAAATAATGCCATTAAAGTAATGGGTAATACTCCATGTAGTACTCGGAACATTTAAAGGTATAAATTAGTGCTGTCATAAATACTCCCCTCCAGTTTCTGACAAAATTGAAAACATGGCAATAAAAGGATGTTAGTTAAACACACACTCCTGCTTATTTGAATGCTAATGAATTTTTATTGTTACATTTCCTCAAAATACCGGTACTAAAATCAAAATGACAAAAACATTTTTTCTAGACAAGCCACATTTGTTCAGGTTTGAAAACGGTGCTAGAATCTAGAGCACCACCTACATAACAGTACAGCAAAGCTGAGATTTCTTAACAGAGCACAGGGTGGTCGAACTGTGGTTTGAAGTTGTACACAACTTGAGCACGGTTTAAATGCGGCTCCTGAAGAAAGTAGTAATTAAATAAAACATTCTACTTTTCTCTTTGCTGGTATCTTCTGCCTTCTACTTTCTTCAGTTCCTGCTTATTACTTATTTTAATAATATAATAATAATACACTAATGATAAATTCTTACTGGACCTGGGGTACTGTACACAAATCATTGACTCTGGAGCATACATACAAGGGTTGTGCAAAGCTTCGGTCCCTGATTCAATCCAGCAGAGATCTGGCCTGATTTGGTGGCTGAATCTCTGAATCCAAATCAAATTAGGAGACCCTTTAATCTCTCCAAATTGAAACAGAACACTTTGAATCAATTTGGAGAGATTTGGAAAGATTAGGTGATTTGGACATAGACACAACTTTAAATGTTTTTTCTACATACCTCAAGGTACCAGGTGCTTCATCAACACTGTGATGTTGGGGCAGATGGAGCATCCCAGAGGAGTATGGGGGGCTTCCCAGCACACTCGGCAGCAGACCTCGAACTGTATGAGAAGCACTTCTGGTCTACTTCTGGGTCCACTAGGGAGCACGCTGGGGGCCCTCCCTTGCACCCCCGACTCAGTGACTGGTACCTCCTGGGTCTGGTGACTGGTTCCCACCATGGCTAATCACCGAGCCAGGAGGAGATGCAGGGGGCGCCGCGTGCACTCCCCGGCAAACTCAGAAGTGGACTGAAGTACATCCAGTCCAGTTCTGCATTTGCCACCGAGCATGCGGGAGGCTCCCCCACACTCCTGTGGCATGCTCCATCTGCTCCAGCATCACAGCGTTTATAATCTGTGCCTGGTACCTCAAGGTATGTAGAAAAAACCATTTAAAGCTGTAGCTATGGCTGAATCACTGATTCTCGGAATCAGCATTGAACCTTCAGATTCGGATTTGGCCAAACTGAATCAGGGACAGTGATCCAAATCAAAAAACTTGAATCACTGTCCCCGATTTGGGCTGAATCTGAAACCAAATCGAATACAATCCATTTTGCGCACCCCTAAGGCACATCCAAAAAGTATGTCCTACAGTTCCAGCCTTGACTAGATTTTGGGTTTGACCAAGGGGCGTTAGGAAGTTTAGCCACCCTCATGTGGAACAAGAAGAGTAGTATTTCTGTATTGGAAAGAAGTAGCTGTCTTATTTTTATTTTATGTATGGTACACCATGTCACTCTTGAATTACTTTGTTCCATATTTCTACTGATTTCAATATTTTTTGTGTGCTGGTAATAGTTATTCACCATCAATTTGTAAAAATATCTTTGAAATAAAATTGATGCACTGTAACCTCTTACTATGATATACTAGATTAACTGTGCCAGAAATTTGCCCTTCCTCAGCTCTTGGGGGGCTCTGACAAAGACCTAACGATCCTATCACTTCAAACAACCAACTCTGTGTTCATGCGGTAACATCTTTCTTACCTAGAAAGACTGGATGGAACACTTAAATAGGAGGGGGAAATCACTGCAAAGCAATACAAAGTATTTCCTATAGCACAGGAAATGAACAGATTCTAGTTAAGAGCATAAGTCAGGTGTACCTCCAAGGAAGTCAGTGAAGAAAGCAAAATCAAACAAACTCCTAATCTCCAAAGCACTTCTGGCACTAGCAAAAGGAAAAAGCATTAGGTAAGTTTTCTAATGAGAGCTGTGTACAAAGTACTTTTGCAAGAATTCTAGCAAATCATGTGGGCTGTCCAGGTATCAGAACAGAACTGATCTCTCTCTATCCCGATAAACAGGGATCCAGATTTTTTCTGATAAAAAAATCATGAATTCTCTGATAACCACCCCCCAAATCCATGATTAAAGTGGAACACCACTATATATAAAGGTATCAATTGAACACAATGTTTTCTTGAACCATTTACAATTTTAAAGCAATTTGGAAACTACCAGTGCCTCAATAGCTATAATAAAATACATTCTAAATACCTATACATTTTGATATTTGATTTTGGGTTTTTTATCATGGAAAATCAGAGCTCTACCTGCCCCTTTAGCCCACCAGGAGGCAGGTCTAGGCTCCTCATTCCCAAGCCACATCCCCATAGCCCTGCTGGTGCCCCTCACCCCCCACCCACAGCGCCCTGCCAGCCCTACCTGAAGGGGCCCCCAACTGGCAGGGCTACAGGGCCAGGGACCTGGGTCTGCAGCCCCATGCCCCCCACACCAGCACCTGAGCCCCAGCTGCTGCCCACAAGAAGTGGCAGCTACTGTGGCTCAAGTGGGCAGCAGAGCGCAGAGCCAGTTCCTCCTCCCCCGGGGGAGGGCCTGGATGTGGGCTACCTGTTGTGTGCTACCTGTTGTGGGCTTGGGTGGCGGGGGCAGGTGGCAAGGGATACCTTACTATGGCAGTGTAGCTGCCAGCAGCAGCAAAGAACTTTCCTGCCTGGCCCCACTCTGACCTGCTGTGCTGGGTCTGACCCACTAGGCTGCAGAGGCCCTGGGGGAGGGCAGAAGGCTGGGGAGCCTGAACCCACAGTGGGCGGCTGACACCTACACCCACCCACACCCTACACACACATCTGGGAGGTATGCGCACCCCCCATGCTCTCCTGAGAGTGCACACAATGGTGGGCAGCCAGTTCCCTATTCCCTGGATGAGCTGGCCTCATCTTGTTCTCCACCAAGGTCCTATTGGCTGTGTATTCTGGCCCAAAGCCCCAAACCCCATGCACCACCTTGCTGGACAGCAGCCCCAGTCCTGCCTAGCTCCATCCTCTCCCTCCTTATGGGGGTCTCAATCCCCCTTCCCCTGAGCCCCCTGCCAGACTTACCTGTGGGAGCCACTCTCCAGGTTGCCTGCATATACATGCACATGGCGCCCTCTGCCTGACCACCCTTCTCCTGCTCCCTGAAGCTTCTAGCAGGCTGCAATTCTGCCAGACTGCAGAGAGCTCTTTGCAAAAGTGCAAAATCCATGTGTTTCTCTGTTAAAATGAAAAATATGCACTTTTCTCAGGTAAAAGAGGAAATTCGTGTTTTTTTCCATGAAAAACAGAAAACCCAGATCTCAGCTGATAAATTATCTTAGAATGCAAAAAAAGATTGATGTAGCTTACATAGCAATAGTACATACTAAAATTAAAGAACTGAATCTTCCGAGCATTTCAGCTGTAAAAATGTTATACTTTATAATTAGTGAGGTTGAACATCAGGTTTTTAGACACTAAAGGTATATCCAGACAAGCATGGACATGTGGTATGTGGCACTGCAGACCCATCTGCAGCACCACATGCTACACATACCACACGTGCAGGCATTCCCCATGCTGTTACTTTGTAGCACAAGGGGATTTTTTGACCACAGGGGATCCTGGGATCAAAAACACCCATACCTTAAAAAAGCAGGATGGTGCACGTGGTGGTAGCATGTGCAACCCAAAACTGGAGCCTGGCCTGCCAGGGCCACTCTCTGGTTGCTGGCCAGGCTCCCTGCTGCAGGAGAACCTTGGCTACAGCTCCCAGAGGACCACAGGACCCCAGGTAAGGCTACCGGTGCCAGCCTCCTCTATGTCACCTAGAGGCATCATGCTGTGTGCCAGAGTGTGTGTGGCACAGGCATTCCCTGGGGACAAGTAGCAGCAGCACAAGGTTTGCACTGCTACTTGTCCCCAGGAAAATACACATTGCCACTCGTAGGGACCTGCCCAAGTGTAGCTATGAAACTACAAGCATCTGGTGCAGACAAATGATGGATATGAAATGCGACAGGCTCCAGCATGGCTCACTCTAATTGGACACCATCAGTGCAGCCTACTTGCAAGATGTTTGCGTAGCTACAAATATTTTTTTTAGAAAAAGTCATAGATAGCATGGGTCTGGATTCTGAAACAGTTTATAAACAATATTAAAATAAGTTTTCATAGCTAAATGTAAACATGGAAAAACATTATTCCAATAGATTTAAATTAATCTTATGACCTTTGAAAGAGCACATTGCTGTTTGCTGTTTCTGCTAAAGCATGTTAAATGTCTAAGCTCCAGACAAATATCACTGATGCTAGATAAGAGACAACAATAATCACACAAACAAATCCAGAACAAGTGCTGGCTCAACAGCAGTTTGGAAATTGATGATACTCTGTTCTCTAAATATTTTTTTATTTAAAATTCAAGAGCAAACATTTTTTATTGGGAAACAAAATAAGCTATTTTTTTTTCAAGAACTCTTAATTGCCTTAATTTGGAGTTTCCAGCAGTTCATAATGTTAGAATGACATTCATCATGTTAGTTTTAATTTGCAACTAGTCTTTAAAACAACATGGGTAATTAGATGGAAAGAAATCCATTATGACAAATTTAAAACAGTAAATTGAGAAAACAGTGTTTAAAACAAACAAACAAAGAAACCAGAATCATATACTATATCTAAATATATATATATATTTATAAACTTCTTTGGTGGACCAGTCACAATAATTCCATATGCTACCACTCAAAACAAAGTTCAAAACTATGAGTGACACATGTAGTTTTATCTTCTGGCCCTCTCCTTTCTATCTCATATTTTGCAGATTCAGGTTCCATATGTTATTTAATAAGGTCCCAATGTAACTTTCTAAGGTAAACCTCAATATCTAAAAATAATGCAATAACTTAAATGATCTCCAGCTTGACTGCAAGTCTCATAATTTACTTGGGCAGTTCTTTTACCTTGAGGTTTACATCAGAAAGCTGAAATAGAAGCACACTCTGGCTGCCAATTTAGTTTCAAACATCAGTTATTTAGAAAGGAGTTGTATGCCAGGGGATAGGAACAGAGTGGAAGTTACTTCTATTTTTCAGGACACTGGCTGAATATCAGAAGTACTTGGTGCTGCAGCAACAGCTTCAAATGCCCTTTTTGTTTGAAAAAATATAAATTTGGCTCCCCATGACAGTTTTCAAAGAACAGGAAGAGGGTTTGGTAAGTCTAGGAAATCTTGTAACATTTAAATACTTTCGTTAAAGAAGGTCTGCATTCTAAAAAAGGCTGCTGTTGCTCTTTCCCCCTCAAAATATTTTCTTATTCTTCTTTTTCATATTGGAAGTACATTTTGGTCAATGCACCAATATTAAGAACTTTTTAATATTCAATTAAAAAAAATCGAATTATAAAAAAGTGTACACCTTGTATGCATGAGAAGGCCCTGGAGAACTCTCTCAGGTAGTATCTTTGTAAGGAATTTTGGATCAAGAGAAACAGGATTTTTTTGAGCTAACATGGCCAAAAGCTAACTTCTGTTTCTAGAAAATTTCTAGGAAAGTAGAGAACACTATGTTGATGTCATATAAATTCCCCTGAAATAGTCACTGAGCCATTTTAGATCTTTAGTTTTTTTACTGTGGTTTTAGAGAAAATGTTTATCCTGTACTCACAGCAAATTGTTAGTCATGAGACCCTCATCTTGATTTCTGTCTTACAAATCCAGCTGGACTGGAAAGTCCAGTGGTTGGTGTTTTCTGACAGCAGCATGGGAAGTGGAGACAAATCTCACTCAGTCTTATGAAAAAAAAATAGTCACCATTTAGTCACAGAAGTCACAACCACAATATACTTGTGGTTCTAGTTATTGTAAAGTGTTATGTATTTATTGCTCCAGAAGACATAATATACAGGAATGTAACATGAGGGCACACCTTTCAACTGGGCAGAAATTATATTTGAATAAACTTATTTTTTAGCACATTCATAGGGATATTATGTGAAACTCTCCTAGTAGGGGACAATAGGAAAATACTACAAACACTTATTTTATAAGATTTTCTATGGCTCAATATAAACATTGTAAAAAAAGAACTGAGGTGCAAAAATTACAGTGTTCCCGATTGCCGCTTCTTCACACCAGTAAAAATTAGCAGTAACTGTACGCAGATAAACTGTTAAGTAATTAAATAGAGCACCTTTTCATCTACCTGATCAGACAAAATGCTAATTTATCCCATAGTAGTAAAAGACTCAACAAAATATAAAATATTAAATGCAAACATTTTAGAAACTCAGAGAGGTAACTAACCATATTAGTGTAAAGTCAGAAACTCAATTAAAAGTCACTGTATCTAAAAGGATTTTTCTGGAAAGTACAGCATAAGACTACCATATTTACTCAAATAGAAGATGACCCTGATTATAAGATGAATCCCAGTAATTAGATTCTATATATGGAAAGTTTATAAATTTGTAATAATTTTCCAGTTATAGAATGTAATTATTGGTGGTTTGTCTTGAATTTCTCCCCCTCCCACTACTACAGCAGGAAAAATAAATCTGGGGGATCAGGTAGCCCCTTTGCTCCCTGTTTCACCCTAAGTTTTTCCCCTGGTAGCCCTTTCCTACTCTCCTTACTGTCAGACCCTGCTCTTCCTGAGCACATGGAAATGAGGAGCAAATTCGAAAACAATAACCTTGAAATTAAACACGGCAGTAGCAATTTGCATATAACATACCCAATACACTTAGTTGATGCAGAACTAATGCATGTTACCTTCAAGAAAGGGGAGAAGGAACTCGTGAAAAACTGGAAACCAGTTACACTCCTTAATATGGAGTGCAAGTTAATGTTCAAGATGCTAACTTTGAGGATGAGGAAAAACCTCCAGAAGATAATACAGGAAGACCAAGTATGCATAGTACCAGGTAGAAGGACCTGTGAAGCAAATCAGCATGATCAGAGATACACTGTCCCTCATCCAAGACAGGAAAGCTTATACAGGTATAGCAAACCTAGTTTTAAAAAAAAGTGACAGAGTGGATCATGACAGAGTGGATCATGATTACATAGTCAAAGTGCTAGGAAAAAAAGAGGTTCCTGGAAAAATGTATATGTTGGATAAGGTTATTGTATAGAGAAGCGGAAAGTCAAATCCAAATTAATGGGCATCTAAGCAGAGCCTTTAAAATCCATACAGGGGTGAGACAAGGGTGTTCCCTTTTACATATGTAATATGCTGAATATGTGTGTTCGGCATGGAACTGTTAGCACAAAGAATAATAAAAGACAAGGTTACAAGTAAGCTGTCAATTAATCACTGTTAATGTGCTGATTAAGGCAAGAACCAATTCATGCATTTTTTTTTTTAACATGTTCATCATGCACATAGTTTTGAAAGCCACGCTAGGGCTCCCCTCTGCTTCTGTCACCACTGCCTCTGGATTGTCTAGTGGGGCATATGTGGCAGTGCAGAGGAGCCTCAAGGAAGCCCAGGCATGGGCTCCCAGCTGCTGCAACAGGAAGGGGGGACACCCCCCCACACACACATACACACACTAGTGGGGCACCAATATATTGATGCCATATTGGGTTGCCACATGCAGATGCACAGCTGCAGCACTCTGCATGGCAGCATGTAGAGCAGCATTCAGACCGGCGGCATGTAGAGCAGCACCCAGCGTACAAGTCTGTGGAGGCAGAGGGGAAGAGAGAAGAGGGAAGGGGTGGGGAGTCACAGATCAAGGCCCCCACAATGCATGAGAGAATGGGGAGGGGTACGACTGGGGTGAATGGGACCCTGGGGCTGGGGAGCCTTGTCCATGGGTGCAGGGGGTGGCTTCCCACCACTGTACACACCCCTGGGGGAGGTATGGGGGGCATGTGCCCCCCTGGATTTGTACGCGGGGCAGAAAAAGGCTTGGGCTCTGTGCCCTGCTTCCTTTGTCCTGGAAGCCGCATGTTGTGCCTCCCACCACTGCGCAGGCAGGGGGCACAGCACAGCCAGTACATGGCTCCCAGGGCAAAGGCAGAGGGCACAAAGCCCCAGCCCATAGCAGGCAGCCTGCCTCTGCCCCATACACAAATCCAGGGGGCACATGCCCCCTATGCCTCCTCCAGGGGTATGCGCAGTGGCAGAAAGCTGCCCCCCCATGTCCCTATACAAGCCTCCTACATCTCCATCCCACTTCCTGCCCCAGCCCTGGGCTCCCATTCACCTCGTGCCTGTGCCTGCGCCTGCCCATGCCCCACTCTCTCCTTCACTATGAGGGCCTTGATCTCCCCACCCCCTACCACCCCTTCTGCTCCACAGACTTACCTACTGGGTGTTGCTCTACATGTCGCCAGGCTGAATTCCTGTAGGGTCACCATATTTCCAGATTCAAAAAAGAGGACACATGTGGGGGAGGGCAGTAATATATTTAGGGATATGCCCATGCCCTTCCCCTGCCCCTCACTCCCAAGCCACAGCCCTCCTAGCTCTGCTGCTTCCCCTAACTCCTGACCCACAAAACCCTCATCCTACCAGGTTGTGCAGGGGTCCCCCCCTTCCCAGGCTCCAGGACCCCTGCAGGGACCCATCCTACCTGGGCCCCAAACTCCCCCCACACACACCCACAATCCCTCATACCTTCACAAATCCCGCCCCTAACAAACATCCCATACTCAGCCCCAACCATACAAAGTACCTGCATAATTTCACATAATTTTGAGTTTTTCTGTGCATAATTTTGAGTTTTTAGTTATGCAATTGAAATCATGATTAACTGCAACTATTTTTTATTTTTGTAATTGCACAACTAATCTTCATTCATTTTTTTAATCATTTGATAGCCCTATAAGCAAAATAAAGATACCAAGGGGAGGAGAGGTAAGATGCATATTATATATGAATGATATAAATGTAGTAGTATATTTTCAATGGAAAGGGTGCTAAAGCAAACACCAGAGTATAGGGAAGCAATGGGGGTTAAACTAAATAAATAAAAAAGCACCATAATGGGAGTGAGGAACTGAAGGGACTTAGAGAAGTTGGGCCTTCAAATAAGAGAGAGAGAAATCAGAGTGCTAAGGGAACACTGAGGGGAAAGGTAATACAAAATGGAAAAAGGTGATGGCAAGGATATGGCAAAACCTTTGGTTATAATCCGGAACAAGACTGTCCTGTGCCAGAAAAAAGTGGTGGCTGTGCTACTGTACACAGGAATTGAATTCCCACCAATGTGACAGCAAATAGCAAAAGTACATAAGGAAATATGTGTCTTCAGGAATGCCCAAAGAGAAAGGTTGGCTAACACTGAACTGTACAAAGCAAGAAAGATGGGGGAATAGGGGCTGCCAGATGTGGGACTAGTTATTTCTGCACATTATGTAAGCATAGTATACAAGGCAGTAATGAAGGAAAAGGAGAAAGCAGTGTGTATCATCCAATTTCACATAACTACAATTTTGAGGAAATGGGGGGAGTATATCAGACCTCTTTCAAGAGTGCATGGGTGTGGCAACTGCCGATTCATTATATCAGGATAGAAGGTTTTGAGCAGGAATAGGGGAGGTAGGGCTGGAGGTCCTGAAGAATCATAAGAAAATGATGAAAGCAGTAAAGGAGAGAGACAGGATGGCACCAGTGAGAAAGGTGCAACACAACTGGGGATTGATGAACACATCAACATGTCCAAGGGAGAGGTGTGGGGAAGAAGAAACAGTGAGACGTGTTTTGGGAGGGAGTGCAAGGAGATGTAGGACAGAGTCTGCCACTTCCTGAGTGTCACCAAAATAAATCTGTTGTTAGCACAAGAGATGATACTATACTATATGGACTCATACCAAAGGGACCAGAGGAAACATTACTAAGGATTTTATTAGCATGTTTTAAAACTAGTTCATGGAAAGTAAGAAACCTCAGGTTTTTAAAGGGTTGCCTTTTACTGAAAGAGAGTGGCTAAAGCTTGGGCGGAATGAATGAGGAAGAGATCAGAAGAAGCAGAGAAAAAGTGGAGGAAAAGGGACAGTACACACTTTTTTCACTGAATCAGAAGAGAGGACTGAGGAGAGGTGCGGAAAAGAAAAAGAATTCTATGGAGGGGGGCAGATGATGTATGTTGTTTAAGGGTTTAATATATGAACTTGTATGTTTTTGATATGTAGTTGTTTTGGTGATATGGTGTTTTGGTAAAATAAGGATGCCTAATATCGGATGCTTTGTAAGAGTAGAGTGATAAGTGTACTTTTAATAAAATGTTGTAAAAAAAGAAGCATGTTTGCCTAGTGTGGACTATGTGCTTTATAGTCGCACTCAATCTTGGCTGCATTCAATCATCTTCATAGTTAGTTTCCATTGCTGAACACATGCTGCTTTTGGCAGCAGTTCAATGATAGGCAATGTATTTAGTGAGATTTCCTTATCTGCAACTATAAGACAAGGGGGTTCTTCCCCCATGCCAACTGGAGGGGAAAACCTTGTCTTGCATTCAAGTAAATAAGATAATGCTGGATTTTTTTTTCAAGAACAAGTAACTGCTAGACACACAGCAAGATGGTGACATATTAGATAATTTTCTTCATCTTATAATCAAATCAGAAGTTCCCATATGCCTTGCAAGAAGGTCCTCATTATAGGAAACAACCTAAGCATCTGCTCAACTCTAAGCAGGACAAACCCCTCTGAATTTAGATGGCCTACTGAGGGGTTAAGATAAGCACTTGTTCAAGTGATTTGCTGGATCAGACCTTTAAACAATTTTTCAAGTGTTTTCTAACCGGGCCTTGTAAAACCTCCAGAAATATCATTATTCCTACATGCAGATGGTAAAAATGAGTTTCAGAGAAAGTAAATAACTTGCACTGTACAGGCTACATCAACGCAAGCCACAGACCCTTACTACTGCACTTCACACAGTGTATGGGCTCCCCTGCCTCTGCCACAGCACCACATGCCCTTGCATCCTCACACTCACTCTTGGCTCCCCACATTGTGCACTGCATTGCCCTGCCCCCTTAGTAGTGGGGGGAGCAGAAAGCAGCAGGTAGAGGAGGTGAAAGGAATTTGGAGATTCCAGCTACTGTTGCAGAATGAACAATGCGAGAGTGATGTAAAGGAGCCCACAGATGCAAGTTAATCTCTCACAGGACACATATAGCCCATTGGCTGCCAGCTGGACAGCCCTGCTCCAAGGCACATGGTTTCTTTTATTTTAAAGACCTGACCTTCCCCTGCCTCCCCTCTCTAAAACAACTATCACTTTCACAATTCACAAAAAAGTTTAATTGACAGATTTTTGAAGTACTATTCAGATATGAAAATATCATTTAGCTCCATTATTAATTGAGGTCTCTGTGGATGTTATAAGACATGAATAAAGCTCTACAGTAAATTGCTGGCTTCAGCAAAGTCAGTGGGAAAACTCCCAGACTTCAATAAGGCCAAGATGTCACCCCTAAAAACCTATCTATGATGCTTTAGTGACAGATGAGACATTATTAAGACATATTAATAAATCCAATAACAAGCTATAAAAATAAATTAAGAGAACAAGAAGGCTTAAGTTTAGGGCATGCTAACTACAAGAACCTCACATTTTACAGCAGTCATGCCAAATATGGTTTCAGGTAAAAAGTAAATGGAGATAAATAAAGAAAATTCATGACAAAGAAACTTCCAAACGGATTAAGGAAGATTTATACATGTTCAGTTGTTACTGTCTAAAACAATTTAAAATTTGTCTAATCAGTTGACCAGTCAGTAAGATTAAGCAAATGTTGTATAAAGGGCCAAAGTTACATAAGTGGATAGAATGGAAACTGCTCAGATCCTTTGGATGGAAGAAAAGGCAATGTATGGAAGTTAGCTATTCTAAAACAGTGAGGGATCCCAAAGTTAGCTTTGATCAATGGCAAAAGTGACCACGAGGTAGCTCAAGTCATAATGAAAACCAACTAAGGAAAACAACAAAAAACTACCATGCCTGTATCCCACTGGGGTGGGGCTCGGGGGAGAGGCTACAGAGACATAGCCTCTCTCCCTGGATCAGCTCCAAATCAGAGCTCAATCCCCCACCCTCCCAACCCAACAGCTAACATCTGTTCATTTGAGAGGACTGGTCTAACTCATGATGTTTTCTGTGAAGTACCATGAGTTAGACCAGGGAGCTGCACTTCTGTCTGTGCCTTTAGATCGACTTAACTGATCTGCACATTCAGGGAGGTTATACCTGGCCAAAAATAGCCAGCCCAATTTTAGATCACCTGAGGAGGTGAACAAAGTTAGATCAAGAATGGGTTAGCCCACTCCAATGAACATCTGCACATGTTCAGAGTGCAGGCCCAGGGCAAGAAAAACCCAGTCGCTTGCCCAGCTCTGAGGCTGCAATCCTCCTACCCCTCCCGCCCGACTGAGATATCCTTATGCCCTCACTAGACAGAAAACCCTTCCCCTGCAGACCCACTAACCTCTCACACACTCACCAGCTGCTTTCTATCGCACAAAACCCTCCTTAGACCTGCCAAGCTCTCCCTCACCCCGACAGACTTACTAGTGCCCCCAGCAATCCTGCCTGCCCCTCTTCCCACCCTGATTTACTTAAATCAGCTTCTTGGAGTGGATCCCAATACCATGTAAGCCATGTGATTGTAGATCAGGTCCCATGAAAGTGTGTACATACCCTTTGGGGTTAACTTGGCCACCAGGAGTAAAGAAAGGATTCCAATACTTTGATACCTTCTAAGCAAATAGTTTGTGGCTTGTGACAAAAGGATAACAAATCATTCAACTGTAATGTATGTCATATCTAAAAACAGGGCTGGAAGTAAGTGTGCCAGGGTTATAGGAAAGGAATCTGGATTCTTTGTCACTGCCTTGTTCTTTCCCTGAAGAAAGAGTGGCTGGCAGATTTCAACCAGAACTATATTACACATTTCTAGGAACAGTGAAGTGCCATTCTGTTATGGGGCTACTATAGTCAATGTTTGAATGGGATAACCACATACAGCAATACTACCACCACTATGTATTAACCATTAGAATTTCCATCTTCATACAATTTATAATTTTGTAGCTCTTCACTTAAACCAGAGCTAGGTGCAGAATCTTTATTCACACCGTCTCCATAACAGAACAGTAATCCTCTCTGGAGAGCATTACTAAAACTGCCACTAGTTTAGCATTAGAAGAACCTAGTTAGATCCATTGGCACTACTGTATTTTCATAGTCTGGTGATAGAAACAAACTGGTATTTGAAATCAACTCATTACCTCCTTGCTGTTAACATTTGCAACTGAGAGAAGTCTTCCTGCTGTTTTCAGTTTGATTAAAAACATCTAACATCCTTAGTTATAATATTAGTCATTTTGCAACTCAGATTCCTACTGTAAATAGTCCATTCAAGTCTCTGTAACTGTTCAGACACAATTTATCAATATATCACACATGTTCTTGTCTCTTAAGAAGGCTCAAAAGTATTTAAAATACTTCAGACACATTCCATATAGTGTATAAAACAAAAAATATTTCTAAAAGCTTGTTCTGAACAAAAATGTGATAGCGGTTCATTTGGCCTATGCTTATACCATCTTAAGTGTGTCTATTTACGGCCTCTGTTAAAAAATGGCAAATGCCAAAAACCAAACAAGTAATACTGAAAACAGAGCTCTGCCCTTCTCAGAGTAAGCCAGATGGAGGCATATTTATCCACATCTCTGGCCCCTGGCACATGCTACGTTTAAGGTACAATGAATGTTTTAATTGCACCACAAATAGTAAAAGTGCTGCCTGCACAGCAAACCAGCCACAACGATTTCATAGATTTCATAGACATTAGGGCTGAAAGGGACCTCAGAAGATCATCGAGTCCAGCCTCCTGCCCAAAGGGCAGGAAGTCAGCTGGAGTCATAGGATCCCAGCAAGATAAAGCATACAGTTTGCTCTTGAAGGTGTTCAATGTAGGCGCTTGAACCACCTCTGGTGGCAGGCTGTTCCAGACCTTGGGGGCTCAGACAGTAAAGAAATTCTTCCT
>JAGPOW010000261.1:59425900-59454165 GCA_030014935.1 Caiman crocodilus | reverse complement strand
AAGGACAAGTACAGAGTGCTGCACCTAGGGTGCAAAAATATTCAGCACACCTACTGGCTGGGAAGTGACCCTCTCAGCAGCACAGAAGCAGAAAGGGATTTCGGAGTCATAGAGGACTCCAAGATGAACATGAGTTGTCAGTGTGACGAAACCATCAGCAAAACTAATCACACTTTACCATGCATCAGCAAATGCATGACAAATAAATCCAAGGAGGTGATAATTCCCCACTGTGCGGCATTGGTCAGACCACAGTTGGAGTACTGCATCCAGTTTTGGGTGCTGTACTTCAAGAAGGATGTTGATAGACTTGAAAGTGTCCAGAGGAGGGCCACGTATATGGTTAGGGGCTTACAGGACAAGCCCTATGAGGAGACACTGAGGGACCTGGACCTCTTCAGCCTCCACAAGAGAAGGATGAGAGGTGATTTTGTTGCCACCTACAAATTCATTAGGGGGATGCAGCAAGTGATCAGAGATGCTCTCGCCTCTTGGGGTAATAAGGAACAATGGTCACAAACTGACAGAGAACAGATTTAGGCTAGATATCAGGAAATACTTCTTCATGGTAAGGGTGGCCAAAATTTGAATGGGCTTCCATGGGAGGTGGTGCTCTCTCCTACTCTGGGGGTCTTTAAGAAGAGGCTGGATAGGCATCTGGCTGGGGTCATCTGACCCCAGCACTCTTTCCTACTTAGGCAGGTGGTCAAACTCGATGATCTGTTGAGGTCACTTCTGACCTTAGCATCTATGAATCTATGAAGTACCATTCGTCTCAAGCCAAAGCAAAGAAATAAAGCCGTCTCAAAAATCCGGGTCTTCCTTAAGACATTACCCAAGGTAGTTATGACTGGCACCTCTAACTAGCCATTGGCCCTCTTATGTATACAGAGGGTAAATCAATTTCAATGGCTTCTAAATTTTGGTCGGGGAGAGAGGGAGGAGCTTTAATTTTAAACAGAAACAGATGTGATCAAACAAATAGCTTTTAATTTTTTTCTTCGTTTATAATGTTGAACTAAATGGAATGATTTGTAACAATTCTAAATTTCTCACTATTTCAAACCATTAACAAAATATACATTATTTCTGCTCATAAAAAGTGGAGATATACAAAATTGTGATCAGCATTTGCAGATTTTATCAAGAAATATATTGAAAAAGTAATAAAATTGAAACAACATTGCAATTGTCAAAGGCAATTTTAAGTTTGTATAAAAATTAATTTGCCAAAATGAAGCTAAATGTATCATAAAAATGTTTTAGGTCAAATTTTAGGTTACAACTTGCTACCTAACTTAAGAAATATGTAAAGTTGGAGTTGTATGAGCTATTTTAAATTACTCTTGTTTTCCTAAAAAAAGACCTCTATCAAAATTACGCACTCTTTTTTAAATGACTTCAGCTTTTTTGCTCTATTCTACACTAACACCCTATGCAGCAGGCAACTGCCTGCAGGTCTCACTTACCAAATGTTTGATGACAACTCCTTGAAGGAGGAGAAATCTGTTGAGGAGGAGGAGGCAGGAAAAGTAGCTTTCAAACTATATGTTGGGGAGCCACAGGAAATGAGGCTTAGAAATGCAGTTGCTCCATGGTGCTGCCTAGATCTTTCCTCTTCTTTTGGAAGTCAGACCACTGCTGTCTAGGTCATTAAAGGAGAGTGCAGATTTTTCATGGAAGTCTGTACTTCAAGGAGAACAATTAGCTTCTGACAAATATTTTCTTGAACGTCTCACAAGCCCCCAAAGGAGCATGTGTAGAGCATCTGCTCCCTGGTCCAGCTACTCCCAAGAGTCCTGTCCCTGCGAAGTTGTAGTCAGTGTCTTCTTTGTATTTGCAGCAAGACTCATACCAGCAAACACTTAGTCCTACAGCTGCCAGCAGAGGGCTGGACTTGTCCCTTTTATCAGGACCTGGCCCAATATTCACTGAAGTCAGTGGAGTCAGTCTAATTATATTCAGTGGGCAATGGATCAGGCTGGGGGTAGAGGGGAGAGAAAACAAAAGCTGAAAGTGCAAAAGTTTGTCCCCTTCCTAGGGCCTGAGCCAGAAACACGTGTCAGTAAAAAAAATAGTCACGCCACCGGAAATTACAACTGCCTCCTCCAATGCCCTTCATGGGATTACACATTTAGCTGCTTGTCTTCTTCAGGACATTAGAATATTGCTCAGAACACTGTAACAATCTGTAGTATTGGAAGCACAACCAATTTTCTCCCTGATTTGAATTATGAAAAGAGAGAAAGTACAAGCAGTTAAGAAGAAACAAGATCTGTTCTATAAAGGAGCCAAGATTTTATTTTTTTCCCCTCTGACATATGCCAAACAAAGCAGAAGAAACAGAAGAATTTGGCACCATTAAAAAAACAGTTTGTAGAGAAAAGAGCTGAATACATGTGGCCAAGCTCCATGTGGTTTTAAAGAGAAAACTTTTGTTGTGAAACTTTCAATTGGCCAAACTTGTTTCAGAAGTAATGCAAATGGATATTAGCTGAAGAAGTATGTGCATTCAGTAATGCTATCAAGGAATGACAAATGGAAAGTAGCTGTGAAGATTTAAATTGGACTTCAAAATCTACCTTATGCTCAAAAAAAATTTCTATGGATACACCTAGAACTTTGAGCAGTTTTGTGATCTTTAAAGAAAAGAAAAAACCCTGCTCATCTTCTTAATGCAACCACATGCGTGATGAAAACAAACTGGATTTAAGTAAGAGGGAAGATTGTAACACCCATAGGGTGCATCTACACAAGACGTTACAGCGGCATAGCAATGTTCTACAGCGCTATAGCGTCAGCAGCCACAAACCATGATGCCGCAGCTATGTCACCACAGCAACGCATTACCTCAGTATAGGGCATTGCTGCAGCAATATAGCAGCCAAAAATAACCATGCATTGCCAGCACAGTGCAGTATGGGCTGTTACCGCGCTGTCTTTTAGTACTTCCAAAAGGAAGTACTAAATGACATTGCAGTAAACAGCGCCATGGGGGCATGTGTAGGGGCACATGCCTACAAGTGCACAAACACTGGAGGAAAAGGTATAGTGCAACATTACATAGCCTACATAACACACATCCTTTACATCAGATAACTCAACTCAATTTGTTTCTATAATTGGTAAAAGGTGAGCTTTTTGGCAAAACACACTTATTAACTCTTTGAACCACAATATAGAGGATATGGGGCATGAGCAGGTCAGGGAATCTGCTGGTACACAAAACAGCTTGTCCTCCCATTCCAAAAGGAGGATCCACATAAGGGATTGTTGCAGCCATATGGAAGCATTTTTCTTCTCATAGCACCCATGGCATTCAGCTACATTAGTCACCAGATCATTAAGTAGGGAAGCACTCTTATCTCCCTTTTAACATAGGGAACTGAGGCAGAAAGAGACTGAGGAACTTTTTGCAAGAAAACACAAACTACTGGTGACACAACCAGCTACAGAATCCATTTCCTCTGCATCCCAGTCTAGTGTTTTGACAAATCACAAGATCATTCATCTTTGATCATCATGGGTGGATAACAGGAAAAGGTAAGCCCTGACACTTCACAGTCTAAATACCCCAGTTACATTACCATGGCTTAAAACAGGGGAAGTGACCATTTTCCCATCATTATGCTTGCAGAAGTGAAGGTGAATTTCCCTTCATATCTCTCAAGGGGCACCAGACTTAAGATGCACCACCTTAGCCACATCCACACAAATGTGGACATTTGGTTCCCCAGGGACAACTAGCAGCGGTGCACCTCATGCTGCTGCAAGTTATCCCTAAGGAACCCCTGTACCATGCACGCTCTGGTGCATGGCAAGTTACCCTGGGTGGAGCTGGGGAGGCTGGGCCAACACTGGGCTGGCCACAACAGCCTTACCTGGGGTCCTGTGGGCCTCCTCAGGCTACAACAGTGGTGATCCTGTTGCTTGGAGCCTGGCTGGCAGCTGGAGCGTGGCTCTGGGCAGCCCAGCTCCACTTCTGAGTGGCGCATGCTGCCCCCAGGTGCACCACTCTGCCTGTTATTTCTGCAGGGTCTTTTGACCCCTGGAAAACAACTGAATGTGAAGTATGTGATGCCAGTGTCTGCGGCACCACATACTGCACAGCCGCACTCATCTGGACGCGGCTTTTGTCTCTTTTTCTGTGTCACCTTAGACTTCACATAACTTCCTAATTAAAAGTTTTCTAGTATCTTTACTTCAAAAATATTGACTGAAGCTAATTTATTCTGTGAATACAATGCATAGGATCTATTTTTTCTGGCTCATAGCTGGACATTACCAACACTTTGAGTAAGGTACAGTTAGTTTTTAATACATTCTGTACATTTTATCAGCCTGTATATATTCACAAGTTACTGCACCCTAGTTAAAAGTAAATTCATTCACTATTCAAATAATAAATTAAAATAAATTACTGTCAATTAGTTAAATTGTTTTATTTCCAGAAAGTAATTGTTAAAAGAAGAAAGAGAAGCCAAGTTCCAGTAGCATTACTTAAAGAGAAAGATGCAAGGGTTTTTCTGCAGCAATATTGGAAAAACGGAGAAGGAAATCCTATAGAATAAAGTTTCTCAAGTGAAATAAATAAATAGAACTTTCTTGTTGCTTATTTTTGCTGAAAATAGCTTTGGGATTTTTTTCCTGGCATTTTTTGTACATTTACTGGGTTAGCACATATCAAAGACTTCTGGGCATTCACAAAGAACAGAGCAAATTCAAAGTAATGGAGATCATCGCCTACAAAGTAGGTCAATTGAAGTGGGAGGGAAAACAAACTGTTGCTAGGTGGCAGTGTACCTTAAGCAAAGAATATTATATAGATCAGAGTCTTGAGACATTTGTTACTTGCTAGCATATATACATAGTTGCTCTTATAATGTAACCCTGAGGGCCAGAAGGTTAGAGTTACATGATTTCAACTTTTCATTTCATCTGGCTAAGGAATGGCATTACAAAACCCTTTCAGGTCAACAATTACTCAACACCAACAACAGAATGGTTGCTGAGCCTTTTTTTTTTCCTCTAGAAGTTTGGGATCCAGAAACCCAGTAAACTGAGTACTGTACCTCTTGAAAAGATGAGAGATTTGCATACTTGATTTCATTCAACCCCTGCTCAGCACTAACAGAAAAAATGCAAAGAAATAAATGTTAACAGCAACATATCATATTAAAGAATCCAACTTGTTATGAAATGTAAGTGCAATATTTAAAAACACAAGTAACAAAGTCCTTCTGGGCTATTTTACAAATTAAAAAGTGTTACTTCTTCCACACTTATAAAAGAGTGTTAGCCACCTTAGTTCTATTAAATTGCAGGGTAAAGACAAGTCAGACAATAAAAGTAGAAGATGAAAGTAAACAACCACAGGGTATTAAAACACCTGCGTTTGTGCTTCTTCAATAGCATAGAACAAAACAAATTGACAGGACAAAGAAGCAGGTAAAAAAGCAAGAGGTTACATTCTCCAATATCCCTCTAATCTGTCCTTCCTGATGTTCCCTTAAACAGAAGCCTACCTTAACATATTGCCTAAATTAGCAGAAGTGGTAAAAAAGACAAGCTGATGACATCTCGTGAACTACAATTCACTTGGTAAGAGAGCTGTTAGCAGGCTCACAGCTTGTCACAAAGAAAGATAAGAAGTTCTGGAGGCAAAAAAAAAAAGTCTTATTTTTCAGAAATAATTTTTCTGGGTTCAAAAGAGTGATCTATTGGAGGAGACTTTTAGATAAAATTCAGTGGGATTTTTCTGTTTGTTTTTGTTTGGAGGGAACCTAAAAGAATGAAAGGATAGAAAACGGAACACAAACGTAAGTCAGGCTGTAGCCAAACTGTAACTGGGCAAATAAGGAAAAAACGTCCTTTATGGTAAATTTATTCCATAATTGCCTCCTTTGGGATTTTTGCCCCTTTCTCTGATGCATTTGATACTGATCACTGTCCATTTCATACTGATCACCTTCCAAGATAGGATAGTAAATTGGATGGATCCTGGGTCTGACTTGGTATTTCAATTCCTATATTGTTAGTGTTAAATTCATATGAGTGAGATGTAGCATTGCCCCATTCATTTTACAGAATTTTAAATGTGAAACCTAAGAATGAGAATTAAAAGAACTGGGTATGTCTCCACATACATGCGAGTAAATGCTCTGGGGCAGGTGTTTGTGTGTTGCAAGGAAGTGGGACCAGATTTGCTGCTAATAGCAGCAAACTACTCCTGCTCCCCAGGGTCCTGCAATAGGCTCCTGCCACCACCAAGCTGTCTACTGGCCATGGCCAGGGCTGGGACATTGCTCCTTGCCCCCAGAAGACTGCCTGCTGCCAGGCTGGGGACAATGTTGCCCTGACCTGGCAGCTAGTAGCTCCGGACCTGGCTCCCCAATCGGGACAGGGGACTTAGAAAAAGCTGCAGGGGAGAGTCAGGTCCCAGCCCTCTGCCCCAATCCACCGGTGGGTCAGTTAGGCTGGTCAGGGAATCCCCTCCCAGCTGGGGACTTGCTGTTACTTGCCCTACCAGTGGATAGGGCAGGTGACTAGGAGCCACCCCACCCCTGCAGCTCTTTCCAAGTATTATGTCTCAAGTGCCTGATCAAAGTGCAGGGCTAGGACCTACCCCTGACTTGGACAGTTCCCAACCCCCACTCTGTGGGATGAGGAACTTCCAGCACTAGCCCTGTGAAGTCAGATCTGGCAATAGGAGATAAGGATCTCTCCGCCTCCCGTCCCCCCACCTCCCCAGTGGCAATGGTGAAGCAGGGGCTAGGAGATAAGGATCTCCCAGCCCCCATTCCCCAATCATGATCTTGGAGCAGGGAGCTGAGCTCCCTGCTGCTGGGGCAGAGAGACACAGAGCTACTGGGGGCAGGGAGCAATCTTCCACCCCTGCTAGCCAGTTGACAGGTAACAGATTTTCTCCTGGCCAGGCATCTACACAAATGCTATTGCATAGTAAATAATCACAAGTAAATTTACTACTTGCATTTGCAGGTAGCAAACTTATGATTAGAGAAGTTTACTATGCAGTAAGCATGTGCACATGTAGATGTGAATGCTTACTGCACAGTAAAATATACTACTGTGAAGTACAGCATCTCATATAGATGCACTCACTGATATCCTTAATCTAAGTTTTCAGGAAAATCATGCAACTAGTGTTCTTATTCATAATTTTTTCAAGAAGATTTGGTAGCAAGAACAATACTCAGTACTAGATATCCTCAAGTCAGGCCCTAATATAAGAAAGGTTACTTATCTGAAAGATTAAGGTTTATACTGAAGGTCAAATATGGTTGATCTCATAGATATTACTGAAATTTCAGTAACACAACTGCTATGAGTAAAAAAAACTTGTGGCTTTGCATGCTACTAACCCAGGGTGGGCAAAATGTGACCTGGGGGCCAGATGCGGCCTGCCAGGCCATACTATTTGGCCCACAGGGCCCCCCCAAAATTAAGAAAATTAATATTTATCTGCCCCTGGCTGCCTGTCACGCGGCCCTCAATGGCTTGCCAAAACTCAGTACGCGGCCCTCCGCCCCAAGTAATTGCCCGCCCCTGTACTAACCTCTTAGCTTAGACAAACAGTCTGCAGTCAAGAAAAACTGTTTGAAAAAAAATTAGAAATAACAACACAAATTCAATAATGGAAAAATGGAATTATCTTAAATATATACACTAAAGAAATATATACTAGCAAGTGCTACCAGGTTTTGTTGTTATTAGAAATACTTTTGAGGAATGGAGCTCTTTCTTATGCAGTCACCAAATAATATATTTTAAAAATTTAATAATGGAGCTGCATTTACTTAATCCTGAAATCTTGTTATGGCTGACTCACACCAGTAGTAGTACAGAAATGAGCCAGCAGCAAAATAATTAAACTCAGTAACATTTCAGTCTTACACACTACTGTTTTGAAACAGGCCCCTCCAAATACTAAGCCATCCTGGTTCAGGAAGCCATCCTGTATCAGCAAAACATAGAAACTCACCTGTAGGCCCCACTGATGATGGTGGGACTTAATTTAGGTCTACCCTTAAGCATCTCATTAAAACACAGCCATTGTTCCCTCCCAAGATTTTTTTCCACAGCCCATTTTGAACAGTACAGCAGCTTCAAATAAAGGTGCAATACCTACTCACAAGAACTGTAGTTATTAGAGAAAGTTCTGACATCGTTCAAACATATACATTCCAGTCCACGCTCTGTACTGCAGAGATTATGCCAATTAGAGACTTCACAGAATATTCAACTCATTGGCTCCATTTCTTCAGCAATTCAGTAAGACTTTACTGGCACGATAACCTTATCAAAGGACTGGCTTACACTTCAATGGTTTACCAGCATGCGTTCTTTAGGCAGGCAATATTTTTTTGCCGACAAGTGCAAATACAGATAAGGTGCCATGTATCAGCGTAACCCATTGCAATTCCTGAAGCAGGATAAAGCAGACTAGACAAAAAACACTTACAGACTATTACAACTGAGTCCATATTAGAGGGGATTCTCTATTTCTATACCACCAATATAATTAAAGCAGCAACATATTCTAATGTAGACAAGCTGTAAAAAATATGGACTTATTCAGATATTTGTCAAAGACAAATATGAGCCTCCACAGATGGGGGTTTTGTACGGTTTGTTCTTTGTGCCAGCAGTGTCAAGTCCTGATTCAGTGCTAAATAGCCGACCATCTCTGCCTCACATCTCTCCTTTTTCACAGGTTCAAGCACAATTTTCTCACATAACTCTTTGATAAAAAGTCAAACTTAAAAACTTACTTTGATGCAGCAAGATATTACACATGTATGGACGCACTATTGAGGGAGCTGCAGTAATTTAGCAAGATTTTTTTTTTTTTATTTGCTCCTTCTAGTGACTCTTATATTGGTGCTCTAGATGCTGGTCTAAATATTGATGAGTTCAATTCACAGTGATTCTGTTAACTTGAGAGCAGTTTTGTCTGCTGAGGAAGGTAGTGAGTCCTACTTCCAGGACCTCGTAGGGTAGGTCCAAATACATTATTAGGAAGCAGGTTTTAAAAAAAATTGAAGGGAGTTAGTTCTTTCATACACATGGAATATATTGCTATAAGACATTGTACAGGCTGACACGATTTAAGCAGTTTCAAAAGAGAACAGGCCAGACGGGTTTATCAGTTGCTATTAAACCTGTTAATGATTCTGTAACCTCTAAATGATGTATAAAGAGCACTTCCTAGGCCTCTAAATGCTGGACACTGCAAGGGAAGAGGTGCTAGGGACAGACTGGTTTAGTTAAACCCTGTATATATACTCTCCCCATTATTGTCTTCCTGTCAATTAGTGTTCCCAGGTACAGTGGACCTCTATAAGCCTCCCTCAATTAGGGGCCAATAGAAGCATAACAGGAAGAAGGAGAAAACTGGGATGGAATTGCGATCCCAAACAGAGCACACCAGCCAGTGCACACTGCCTCTCAAATGAGTCCGAGGAGCCTGAGGATGCTGCCCAGTGGAACTGTGCCCAGAGAGGTGTGTGCAGGAGGGCTTACTCAGTTAAGACCACTTAACCAGACTGGAGTAATCTCAGTCCCTTTATTAACAGAAGAAACAGGTCCTCTAAACCAGGGGTGTACCATCTCCAGCCCGCAGGCCAAATGTGACCCGTGCTTGGAATTTGGCCTGTGGCTATCCCCACAGGTTGCAAAATTTGGCAGGGAGCAGCAGTGGCAGTAATACCACCTCTCCCCACTGCCAAAATTCCAGGTCCTATAGGACAGGTCAAAGCCAGGCCACAGTCTTCCCCCTGTACAGCCAAGTTGGAGCCAGGCCATGACACGTTCCCTCTACCCAGCCAGGCTGGGGCTGGGCCATGCCATGACCCCTCCCTCCTCGCCAGGTTGGGACTAGTCCAAGCTCCCTTTCACCATGTGGCTGGACTGGCACCAGGCTGCCCCCTCCCCACTCTGCATGGCCAGATGGGGCCCTGCTAGATCTAGCCCATGAATGGATTGGGCACTGTCCATCTATCACACCAGCCAAAAAGACTGAACACCACTGCTCTAAACCAATGGTTCTCAAACTTTTTGGGGTCAAGCACTCCCTTTAAGTTTGTTGCAATACCATGCACCTTGCTACATTTATTTACTAGAAGACAATTTCCAGCATTACTATTTGGAAGCTGCTACCATTTGCTAACAGTTTCCAAAAATGAATATAAGAGGTCAGGTCATTCGTATATTTACATTTGTTTTATATATTAATATAAAAGCAAAACTCAACAGAAATACTGAGGATATTATTTTGTTTCTTTATTTCCTCTCAAAAGAATCCCTTCCCCCCCATAACACATGTCCCACTCACACATGTGCAGGTACCTGTAAAAATCAAGAATAACTTCAAGAGTAAAGGGGGAAAGAAGAAATGTGAGACAAATGCTATTTCATTGGTCATGTTATTATTGTCTTCATAGGTTCAAAAACACGATAATGTATTTACAGTTCTACAGGACAAACTGAAAAGGCCATAGGAACTCTTATTCTCTCTGATTATACATTGCACACCAGGGTAAAGAACAGGGAAGCGTCAATATTACAACTCAGCTAGGTAGGTGTAACTCACAGAGCTCCTGCTCAAGGTGCCAACTAAAGGTAACTACATTTTTGAAATCTTTATTTGCTGCTGTCTCTGGCATGTAGATGAATGCGTTTTCTCTAGCGAAGTATGATAAGAAGCATCCCATTCATGTTTCCAAACACGCATGCAAAGCACCTGACTTGCGTTTCTTAGATGCCCTTCTCTTTGATGAGGGCTGGGGATTTGCAAGACATGCAAAGATTCATGGAGCTGACGTTGGATGAGCCTTTTTCAAATGCTTGGGCACGTGCCACATTCTTCCGGCGTGCAGATACAGGCATGGTATTTGACAGCTTGTCGGAGCCTATCCCAGCCACGCTGGATCCAAACCCTTGCCTCTTGCAGAGGCCATGCTTTCGTGGTTAGACGGCTCTTCCCCAGGGGCCCAGACCATCCAGAAGTGCATCCCACCCCCCCCAGTGAGGGATTGATCTGCAACAGGAGCTAGTGTGGCAGGTCTCTCACTTGGGGCCGGTGGGGTGACACCAGGCCATGTGCCCTGATGGCATGTGCTGTGGTCAGGACAGGGACTTGGGGTGTGCCACGCAGTGGTGTAAGCAACACGGGGCTCTGCATCCTCCATAAAAAAAGGGCGACGGGGGGGGCACGGGATCCGCAGAAGGGACCAGGGCTTGCACTGCAAAACCTCATCTTAAAAAGGCAGATGGCTTTAGACCGACACGGCTACCACCTCTGAAAGGGGAAAGTGGCAGGAGCTGCTTCGCGATCGGCTCCTGTCTTGCAGCAACAGTTTCCAAAAGTATCTCCGAGGGGAAGGAGAAGGAGAAAAGGAAGCGGGGGTGTTCCCAGCCCCAGCCACTCACCCGGATCGCGCGGGGAAGCAATCGCCCCCCGCCGCCGGGACAGCGGAGCCCCGGGCTGAGCACGCGCCTTCTTCCCCGTCCCCCTTTACCTTCTCCTGCCGATGGCGGCCCAGAGCAGCAGCGCCGTGGCGATGGCTAGGCCGGAGGTGTACAGAAGGGACAAGTCGCAGGAGGCCATGGCAGGGCACGGCCACGCACCGAACCGCCCGCGCTGGGGAAAGTTTGTGTGCGCTCCGTGTCCTCGCCCCGTGCCGCCTCCGCCGGGGGGCCGGGCTTGGCGCCGCGGCTCGGGCTGCGGCTGCGGCTGCGGCTGGCGCCCGCGTAGGAAGCCAGTCGCTCCCCGAGACGACAAGGGGGCTGTGTTGTAAGAGATCACTAGAAAGCCCCGAGGAGAAGTCCCCGCTAGGAGTCAGCCACCCACAGTGCTAGCCTTTTGACCTCCTCCCGGGTTTGTACGGCGAAGTGAGGCCAGCTGTGTTGGCGGACACGCCGTCTACACGGGACGCTTACTGCGCATGAGCCTCATCACAGCCAGAGACGGAGGGAGAAGCTATTATAGGGTGCGCTGAGCGAACGAGTCAGCACGAGAACCACAAGTCTCTTCGTGCGCTGCACAGGGTGGCGCAGGCGTGGTTAGCCTCGTCCTTCTCAGCCGCGCAGAGCTGAGCGCACGTAGGGCGCTGGCCTGGCTGCATGCCGAGCGGCACCAAGGTGGTGCTGTTGCGGTGGCCGGTGACAAAATTAGTACCCCTCCAAGCCCTGGACTGTCATTATCTATGGTGAGACTGTGGCTGGAGTACGGACTGGACTTTTGCCTTGGTGAGGCGGCAGCTGGAGTACTGCATCCAATTCTGGGCTCCATAATTTAAAAAGGATGTGGAGAAGCTTGAGAGAGTCCAGAGGAGAGCCACGCACAGGACCAGAGGGCAAGAGAACAGGCCTTATGAAGAGAGGGTGCGACCCATGGGACTCTTCATCCTGGAAGTGCGCAGGCTCAGGGGTGGCTTAGTGGCAGACTATAAGAACATAAAGGGTGTGCATCAGGATCTGGGGAAACACATGTTCACCAGAGCACCCCAGGGGGTGACACAGTCCAATGGTCACAAACTCCTGCAAGACCGTTTTAAGCTGGACACAAGGAAAAACTTTACTGTCTGAGCCCCCAAGGCCTGGAACAGACTACTGCCAGAGGTGGTGCAAGCACCTACTCTGGACACCTTCAAGAAACATTTGGATGCTTATCTTGCTGGGATCCTTTGACTTCCTGCCCCTGGGGTAGGGAGCTGGACCCAATGATCTTATAAAGCCTCTTCCAGTCCTAATGTCTATGAAATCTATGGCACAGCACAAACCCTGCTAATAACTTACTGTGCAGTTTTATTAGACTAATGACTGTAAATGTCACTAAATAACAATGAGCTGGCACTACTGTGCAATAACTCTAGGTACTGTGCATTTAGTTATTTTTTTTAAGTGAGTACTAAACTAGATACTAAGGCACACTAATGAATGTATAGACACACCCTGTAAATACAGTTTGACTTCAGAGTAATAGATGCACAGAAACTATTCCAAGATAAAAACACCAAAATGGGAATCCTAAGGCCCTGCCTACACAATGTTGGTTCATTACAACTAGACTGTGCAGTTAAAGGACTATAATCCATCAGCAGTGTAAAGACTACAGCCTATTGCAAAAAAACAGGCCATGCCACAGGATCTATCCTATGTACATGGTCCATATTACCATAGTGTAAGTGCCTCACAGTCCTTAAGGGATAAAGTTTGTAGTCGTGTTGAGCTAAAATTACAAGCAGTCAGCAGAGGCAATATCTTTTATTAGACCAACTGAACAAAAAAATTTGTAACTGTCCAGTTGGTCTAATAAAAGATATTGCCTCTAGCACACTGATTCAACAGCTCTTAAGGAAGACATGATTCTTTGGGTAAATGTGATATCTTTTATTAGACCAACTAAATAGTTGGAAAAACTGTTCTTTGCAAGCTTTTGGGCACAAACACCCTTCTTCAGGCATAGGGAGAGGCTGCTGGAATGTGTCCATTCTCCTGGGGGGAATGGAAGTCAATATGCCAAATGCAGGTCTGTGAAAATGCAAATGTGTAGAAGGAAAGATCAGAGGGGATAGGAGACAATAGGTCTGAGACAGGTAGATGGGGAGGGGGAAAGCAGGAAATGTTGACCTAGAGATAGACTGTAGCTGGTAAAATGTAGAGGTCTCCTGGGGATATCGGATGTCAGGCAGGTTATAATGTGCAGCAAATCACAGTTCTTAAAGCATTTATCCTCAGAATAAGGCTTTGCATCAATAAATGGAGCCTCAGTTGGGCATCATCACCTTTTTTTTTTAAATCACATCCCTAAGAAAAATGGTCACAAGACAGGACAAGATCTCTGTGTAAACATGGGCCAGGATACCAGTCTCCAGTGTCTTTCTCCAGGAACCATAATCTGTATATGCATTTACAAAACTAAACCATTTTTAATAATGCCGCCAGTGGCAGCCTTTTGATCCAATCCCATGTTTTAGGGTGAGGTGAAACTTGTTCATACTACTAGAGTACGGTTTTACTTTGTAACAAATGTACAGAAACTATTTTGAAACTACACGAAAACAAACCAAGCTTTTTAGTTATGCTGAAAGCTAAAAATGTCAGGATCAAGTCCAAAGGAAAAGAACAGAGTTCACCTCAGTTTACCTCGGAGTAAAACTGAAGTGCCAAGTCTTCATTGTGTTCTTACCTTGTGATAGCATATACATTACCCCAAAGTAAAAAGAATAATATTTTAGCAGAGAAGAAAAACCCTCCCAAACTGCTATAACTCCCAGATTGGGCCAGCTAGATCCAGGATAACAGGAAAGCCACACTTTTGCATTCATTCTCCATATGTCTCCAAGAGCTGGTTCTGGAGACAAAAATTTTCAGGAAATGTCAGGAACTTGTTCTCAACCAATGCAAAAATCAATCACATTTCTTGGTACAAATATAGATTGATCCACTCCATTGTTATGCTTGTTAGTGCAAACTCATGTCCTTGTTACACCTTACACCAGGGGTTTTCAACCTTTTTTAAGGAGTGTGCCCCTGCTGGTGGCAGCAGCTGGACATGGAATGGAGGGTGGGTGAGGGGTGGTGGCAGCCAAATGCGGAGTGGGGCAGGACTTGTGTGGGGTGGTGGATATGACAGTGGTGGCTGCTGCATGGGAGCTTCCCCCCACAGCGTCCACCCCATCTGCCCCCTGGAGGGCATCCAGCCCTCTCTCTGCCTGCAGAGGGGAGCCACTACCCTGGCCCTCCCGCACCGGCCCTGATCCTGGGAGACAGCAGTGCAGGGTGGTAGATGGCAGCGCTCCATTCCCACCCGCCTGTGCATATCCCCTACCAGCTTTCCAGGTAGCCCCTCCCTTACACTGCATGCTGCTCATACGTTGATCAGTGTTAGCAGTAGCTCGAGTTTGGAGTAGTCACACTTCAGACCAGCAGGGGCCTGGAGACCTGAAAGGTAAGAATCCACCTCTGCCCCCCATTCTGGGCTTCCCCTTTGCCCCCCCAGGCCTCTCCCAGTTACCCCCAATCCCTCACACTAGGACAATCAACATTTGTGGGGCTCGAAGTACAACATGTAATAAGGCCCTAATATAAACTGGGTAACACAGATCAGCAATAATTCTGCCCTTGAATGGTATAACTTAGAGCTGCATAAGGATTGCTTAAAACTAGTTTCACATGTTAATCAGTGGAGAATCGAAGTGCTAAGAGCTTCAAGAGCCACCCACAATTACTATGTAACAGCCTCAACAGAGGAACAAAGACTCTCTGGTTTTGGTTAGTCATACCAAGCACTATTAAAAGCCAGGTGCTCTTTACTAACATTATACTGTATCTAACTCTCAGATTTTTTTTCATGAGTTTCACTATATTTTTGGCTTTTTATTCAAGTTCTTAAAAATGAGAATTTTCAGTGGAACCATAGCTTTCAAAAAACTTTTAAGTGGAACCCTTTGGTGGGAAAATAAAGCTTGCAAAAAATATGAGCTCAATGTGCCCTGAACGTGTATAATTTGGCAGAAAAGTAAAAAGAACCTAACATTATTTCACACAAGCATGTCCTGGTTCTTAAAACAATCACGTGATTTCAGGTGGCATAACTCATATCGTTAGAAATTTTAGAGTTAGAAATACTGTCTACCTCTCTCCTCAAATTGTCTGATTTATTTCATTGAACAGCTCAAGAAAGTAGTAGGGTGATTTTCATTTTATGTAAGAGTCTTATAATCTGGCCCATATTACTAAAAACCATAAGCATTCCCACTGAAGTCAAAGAACAAAGTAGTACTGTGGAATGTAGGGATCTGTTCTGACTTAAAGAAAGAAAACTTATTTTTCTGGTAACTTGAGAATCAGAGTTTAAATTGCCTGTCTTGGATTTTTTGCAGGGCAGATGAATGGATTTTAAATCCCCAGTTTGGGATTCCCAAGGGACATTCAGTTCATCATTGAGCTAATCCAGTCAATTCTTGTAAATGTGGCAATTTAGAATGAAATAGCACTGCTTTGTAAGATATTATTACAGCCAGGTTACAAGCTTTCAAATATGTTCTGTTTGGTAACTGAACTCTGCTCTGAAATCCAGGATTCTGCCAACTTTCTCTTGTGAGAATAAGTAATTTGCATACATTTTTTCAAATCCATTAAAACAAAAATAAGCCATTATTCTGAACTGAAAAATCAAAACATGGGACAGAATATTGTAGTCATGGAGGATGAGAGATGCAGGGAATACAAAAGTGTTTTGTAATTATTAACACTGTTAGCATTGTTGAGACTTACTGGAAGTTACTGTTTCAGTACTGATAAAGTCTAACCACAGTAAATTATGAGCAAAGTCACATTTTTTAAATACCAAGTACCTGATTCTTTCAGACCCTACCCAATAGTGCAGGGGTGCTCAGAAATTTTGGGGACCAGATCATAGTAATACTACAGAAAACAGTCTTTCAACTGCTTTTTACATAAATAACAACCAGAACTTGTTATTGTTTAACTCTATGCAAAATTAACTCTCAGTCCAGTTCCTGTTGGCTGGAGGGCCTGTTTAAGCACGCTATTACAATTATCCTTCATGTTATACCACAGACGCACAGATTGGGGTCTTCGTTGACAGAATGCTGAGATTAGGAAAGATTGAGAAACCTTCTGACCTCTAAAATAAATTCCTCCAGAATAGGACTGTGAGTTGAGATAGCAGCAACTGACTGAAGCAGCAGCTGTAGGGAGGCAGTACTATATCTCAGTACTTTAAGCTTGGGGGTTTAACTATGTGTTTTTCTTCTCCAGCTTTTTCAGTATCCCTGCCCTTCTCCCTTACAGAGCTCGAGTACTTGAATTTCTCTGTGAAAGAAATATGTTTTACTTTCAACAAAAACATTTTCAAATGACTATGTTTTTTTCCATAATCAGATTTGATGCACGGTATTTGGCCTCAAACTGAAGAATTATCCTTTCAGGACTCACACGTGTTTTTTAGGTGCAAGGTACCATAAGACTCTTTCTCCAGTATGGCCATGAATACGTAAAAAGCTCATGTGCACTTTTTGATGAAGATTTACAATACAATCCCAGCTGGATACAGTAGCTGTCTATTTCATCTCCTAAACAGCTGTGCAGTGTTACAATATACTGTTCAATGACAGTAGAACTGGGTCTAAAGTGACTAGCAAAACTCCATTGAATCTGGTGTAGATTCCCAAGAAAGGTGCTGAAGATGCAGCAGTACAGTGATAAGGAAAGATACATGTGTGTAATATGTGTATGTGTTTATGTGTGTAATATAATATGACCATGTATAAACACATACACATGAATCCAAATATTTTTTATAAAGTATGTGTGTGTAGATACATGTTATGGTAGTATAAAAGTGATGTTGTAGCCGTGATGGTTCAGCAATGATGTGAAAGGCAAGGATTTCTCAGGGTGATATCTTTTATTGGACCAATTACATAGTTGGGATAGAGTTAGACATGCTTTCAAATGCAAGATATTCTTCATCAGGTGACCTGATACACACACATACATGCATACACACACATAGTCTTTATAAAAATGATTTGAGATGCTTCAGATTCTAAAAGGCCTTTATAAATATAAAATGTTATGAATGAGTTCCTATACCATGTTAATGGATATGGTAAAATAATAAAGTTCAGTTAAATTTCTTCTGTTTAAATTGTGAAAATTCTGTACATATGCTACAATTCAAAATGCATGCTGTGTATATAACTCATACTGCCAATATTGTAAGATGATATAGATCATATTTTTGCCTTATGAAAATGTAGTGAGATATGAAATAAGCTTCATGTAGGATGTGCTTTAGTCCCTACTTTTTTCATATCTCAGTGGAATTTTATTATAACCTGTTCCAGGATATATTTTTTGTGTGCCAGAAGTTAAGCTGTGAGGCATATACAAGATCAGATGCCATATCATTGAGATACTACTAAGTTCTGTCTCATAAGCAGGGCTGCCCATGACATTCCATTATAAGACCATGATTTCCATTGAATGCAATGTTTGGGCAAATTTCGTTGAAATGCCATGTTATAAATGTTTGAAAAATTGCAGTTTCTATGTGCTCTTTAGAGACCTGCTGAATTTCAGAGCTACACCTATGGAAGAGCCTATTTGTATCGCTGTGTTCTAACTCAGGGCTAGAACTGGAATTCAAACATGCTTCAAACTAAGCTGGGTTCATCACAGGATTTGGAGAACAAAACTGATGACAAAACTTTTTTCTGGGATCTGAGGAACTGCTTCCCTTCATGTCCCCACCCTCACCAGTCTCTGTCAAAAGGAACCTTCATCTTATTTTAATGAAGAAGGAACAAGAACCAGCAATGGAGGTAGTGGATGAAAGAAGTGGATTGAGGCAAGGAGATAGAGTTGGAATCTGTCAATGAGTAAGAGAGACTAGTTGAGACCAGGAGCTGAGTGAGGAAGATGCAGGAGACTAGGAACCGTTGAGTTAAACAGGTGAGGGGATTCAGGTTGACTGAGAAGCCAGTGGTAGAAACTGGGACAGATTAGATAAGAAGCTAGGATTTGTGAATCAAAATCACTGGGGGATCTAGTAAGGAAATGGAAGACCAAGCCATTGAGAGATAGGGCATGTGTGAAACAAACTGGGACTGGCTGAGCAAGGAGATTGTGGAAAGAAGTTAAGATAGGACTCAGAAATTGAATGAGAAGGCAGGGAGAGAGATGAAACTAGGAACCAGTGAGATTACTGAATGTAACTGAGGGACTACAGAGAAAAGAAAGCAAATCAGACCCATAAGGTGGAATAGATATTGTTGGACAAACTGACTAGGATTCAGGGTTGGAGGGAGATGGGGACTAGAACTGGAACAGAGGATGCAGTATGGCTGACCAGAAAGCCAGGGACACTGTAATTAGGATGAAAAGCTTTAGGGGTGTGGATTAGGGCAAAGAGATAGCACAGGGACAGTTTCGAGGAGATTCAGCAGAAGTAGTTAATTTGGAAGAACAGGAAGCTGAGTTTGTGCCTGTTAAAGAACTCCCTCCTCCACTGCCTGAGATCTCCTGAGTCTCATCATTCCTTCCTCTGCTGTCAGCAAGTATCTGTGAAACTCACTGGCAAAGCATCCCATTCTCTTTAATTCATAAAGAAGATAACAACCAACTACTGTTATAATTTATTCAATGATTTCAAGTATGTGATGACTCTAAAAGTTTAAAACCTGCAAATGACATGCACAGTGTCAGTATGTTAACATAACCAATTATTTTTATTTGCTTTTTAAAATATAAAATGCTAACTGTCCCCATGGAGCTCAGCCCGGTGGCGAGAGGTGGGCAGAGCTGGGGCTATGCTCTCCCCCCCACTACTGGGCTGAGCTCCGAGCAGCTCCGCAGCCACATGGAGCTCAGCCTGGTGGTGGGAGGCAGAGTGCAGCACCAGCTCTGCCCGCCTCCTGCCTCTGGGCTGCACGCCAAGCAGCTCTGCAGCCCTAGGAGGGCAGAACCAGGGCTGCATTCCACCTCCCACCACCGGGCTGAGCTCCATGCAGCTTGAAATGATTGAAACAACTTTGAAATGAAACACTTGGTGAAATTTCGCACAGACCCAGTCTATAGCCCGTAGGTAACACAGTGGTGAGACCCCTAGGAACACGTATGACAAAATATTAATGATGTACTCAGATAAGAGTTATAGTACATGCCACATACTGAAAGAAAAAATAAAATACTGCATATCTTTTCATAACATGAGTGCTACCCATCTTGTTCACAGACTGTGGGAGGATTCTGTCTAAGAAGTCTCATTTGATCTTGTAATATAAACATATTATAACATACATATACAGAAAAGCCAATTCAAGGTGGTATAGAAAATCTTCACTCTTATATTTCCTAACTTTTTTGTGCTTGTCTCTACAGTCTTGATAATGGTCTTCTAATTTTTTTGGTATAATTGTGTATTTCACTTGCCTTGGGAATAGTACTGTTAGTCAATTCTTTGGTAACAGAAAATATTTTGGATAACTAAAAATCTGCTTGTACTACTATACAAACTAATAGTATTGTATTAACCTCACCAAGTGGCAGGTGTACACCTATAAACAACATCTGCGTGATTTTTGTTCTCTGGAGTCCTGAACACCGATTAAACAAGAATGACAGGATAGGTGACTCAGAGAAACAGAAAGGAAAAGAAAAGACAGAGTGTGCATTTAAAAGTTGATTCTCCTAACATAATTATAGTGAAGAGTGCAGGGATTTTTTTCACTGTAAAACAGCTTTGATGGTAGGACATCAGTCAACAATAACAAAAATTCAACAGTCTGATTTCCAGACAAAAATCTTATTAGAGAGAACTTTAAAATGAATTAGCATTTAAGGGAAGAGAACAATTACTACAGAATTGTAACAAAAAGCAAAAATGTAAGCATATAGATTAGTGATAATCATGGGACAAAATATTTTTATGGGACAAATTGTTAGGGAATAAAAGAAAAAGAATGCAAGCCTCTTTCTGTGTGTTCATAATGGATGAAATCCTGACCCCATTATAATCAATGGCAGAAAACGATTGTCTTCAGTGGAGTTAGGATTTAATCTATAAACCTTTTGGTGTTTGACATATGGAAATAAATACTTGATTGTCACAAGAGAATAAGAATTGAGCTCCAGAAAAAATCAGGTAAATAAAGTTTGCAGTGCTAACTGTTTTAGGACACAACAAGTAGACAAGGCAACCAGTTTAAAAAGAAAGAGGAAGTACAGACTCCCACACCAGGGGGAAGAACTAGATTTGGAACTCCTGAGGCAGCTGTTAGAGACCATAAAGGCTAGGGAAGTTGTAGGAATGGAGGACCTAAACTACCCTGACATCTGCTGGGAGATGTAGACAGCAAATTCCCACCATTCATGCAGGTTCCTATCCTGTGTACAGGACCTCCACCTGACGCAGGAGGTACATGGTCCCACTAGGGGGAATGCCTTACTGGACCTGGTATTGGCAACAGAGGATGACATGGTAGGGGACCTACAGATCAGTGGTCACCTGGGGACAGTGACCACCAAATAATAGAATTCATCATAAGGCATAGGGTGGGTAAGTTAACTAGTAGGGTAGAAGTGCTAGACTTTAGGAAGGCTGACTTCAGCAAACTCAGGTATTTAGTCAATGATGCAGTGCAGAGTAAGAGATTTGGAGTGATAGGAGCCCAGAAAGGGTGGCTGGGACTTATAGAAATGATCCTTCGGGCACAGAGGGAGATGATTCTAATATGGGGGAAAGGGGGCAAAGGGGCCAAGAGGCTTCCGTAGCTGACCAGAGAAATCCAGAGCAACCTAAGGGCAAAAAGCGGGGCTTATAAGCAGTGGAAACAGGGAGAGATTACTAAAGAGGAGTATGCCTCCTCAGCTCGCAGTTATAGGGAGGCAGTTAGAAAGGCCAAAGCTACCATGGAGCTGAGGATGGCACCCCAAGTAAAGGATAACAAAAAATTGTTTTTCAGATATATAGGGAGTAAAAGAAAGGCCCAGGGTAGAATAGGACCACTACTGAATGGACAAAACCAATTGGTGACAGACAGGGGGGAACTCCTCAATGAGTTCTTTGCCTCAGTGTTCCTAAATGAGGGGCAAGAAAAATCTCACAATGGAATTGTAGAGAGACAACAGCAGGGCACCAGACTACCAAGTATTGACCCTGAGATGTTGTAGCATCACTTGGAAGAACTGGATGCATTTAAGTCAGCAGGCCTGGATGAGCTCCATCCTAGGATACTGAAGGCACTGGCTGATGTCATTGCACAGCCACTGGCAAAAATATTTGAACACTCATGGACATGGGCCAAGTCCTGGACGACTGGAAAAGGGCCAGTGTGGTCCCTATTTTCAAGAAGGGGAGGAAGGAGGATCCAGGCAACTACATGGCCAGTCAGCCTCACCTCCATCCTTGGTAAAGTCTTTGAAAAGATTATTAAGGCTCATAATCATACCTGACTAATCTAGTCTCTTTTTATGACCAGGTTACAAAACTCCCGGACGCATGAGTAGGGGTTGACATTGTCTACTTAGACTTCAGGAAGGCCTTTGATATGGTATCCCACCCCATACTAGTGAACAAGTTAAGAGACTGTGACTTGGATGATGACACAGTCCGGTGGGTGGCAAATTGGCTAGACGGTCATACCCAGAGACTGGTGGTAAATGGGTCGGTATCGACCTGGAAGGATGTGGGCAGTGGGGTCTCGCAGAGCTCGGTCCTTGGACCGATACTCTTCAATATCTTCATCAGTGACTTAGATGTGGGTGTGAAGTGTACTCTGTCCAAGTTTGCAGATGATACTAAATTGTGGGCTGAAGTGCACACTCTGGAGGGTAGGGAATGATTTCAGGTAGACCTGGACAGGTTAGAAAAGTGGGCAGTACACAATGGGATGCAGTACAACAAGGACAAGTGCAGAGTGCTGCACCTAGGGTGCAAAAATATCCAGCACATCTACTGACTGGGAAGTGACTGTCTCAGCAGCACAGAAGCAGAAAGAGATTTTGGAGTCATAGTGGACTCCAAGATGAACACGAGTCATCAGTGTGATGAAGTCATCAGAAAGCTAACTGCACTTTATCATACATTAGCAGATGCATGACAAACAGCCAAGGAGGTGATACTTCCCCTCTATCGGGCACTGGTCAGACTGCAGTTGGAATACTGCATCCAATTTTAGGTGCCACACTTCAAGAGGGATATGGATAACCTGGAGAGGGTCCAGAGAAGGGCCATTTGTATGGTTAAGGGCTTTCAGGCCAAGCCCTGTAAGGAGAGACTGGGGCACCTGGACCTCTTCAGCCTTCGCAGGAGAAGGTTGAGAGGTGACTTTGTGGTTGCCTATAAATTCATTATGGGAGCACAGAGGGGAATTGGTGAGGCTCTACTCATCAAGATGCCCCTGGGGGTCACAAGAAATAATGGCCATAAGCTAGCAGAGAGCAGATTTAGACTGGACATGAGGAGGAACTTCTTCACAGTTAGAGTGGCCAAGGTCTGGAACGGGATCCCAAGGGAGGTGGTGCTCTCCCCTACCCTGGTGGTCTTCAAGAGGAGGTTAGATGGGCATCTGGCTGGGGTCATCTGAACCCAGCACTCTTTCCTGCCTATTCAGGGGATCGGACTCAATGATCTATTGAGGTCCCCTCCGACCCTAACATCTATGAATCTATGAATCTATAAAAGATAGAAAAACTTGAGAATAAGTTCATAAAATGGAATAAGATGAAGAATGTAATGTATTGAGCAATTTGGGAAATACCATGGCAAGAATGTGTTGTGAGTAATGAATGGAAAATTTAGATACAAGATTGATCAATGTGCAAAGAAATGTTAAGAAACACATAGTTAGCAGGGATTTCAACACAGAAAAGATTAGAAGCAAAACCCAAGGTGACTCCACTGAACAATTCAAAATCATGAGAACAGGAATTACAGGAAAAACGGTCATGACAGAAAATGAAACTAAACACAATCCTTAATTTTTTGTATGATATTTCATTTAATCAGAAATAATCAGTGCCATGAAAAGGGGAATTCATTTAACTTGTGAATGTATATAAACCTGTGGGTGCTATTAAACTAGTTACAGACTTGTTATTACCTGCATTCCACAGTAGGTAAGAAATCAAAAAGGTGCTTTAAAAACACATATAAATTCCTCTCTCCCTAGGGCACTTCAGGGCTGTTCACTTCTTCTGGAAAACTATATAATATGGTGTTCATTTACTAATAATCTAGCCATTGTGTTACCGAATGGAAATGCTTTAAACATTTCTTTAAAGTGTTTATGTGAGTATGATAATATCTATTTAACGTTTCTTTGTGAAACTGTTGAAATTCCTGTGGATCTGATCATTCTTTTTAGCAGAATCTCCCTCATCAAGTTCAGTTTCTTTTAAACTTATTTAAAATGCTGTTTGAAATATTAGTTTTGCTGTGTTCTAATAATTTGAGTAAAATGCAACTGTGAAATAAAGAAGGGAAGCATTGAAACTGTAAATTTTGATGCTGCAGTATAAGGTCTAGAAACTGATCGAAAGTTCTATTAGCTGGAGTTAATGTACAAGTCATGATATAAGTAATACTAGAAGTTGCTCGGCATGTTATGTTATCAAGCCCTTAAAAAAAAACCCTCAAAAACAACTTAAAGGTAGGTAGGTGTTGCTTCTTTGCCTGCTGCACTTTTAATAGTTATTTTTTTTACTAAATCTGTCTGTCTACCTGTCTAGCTGTAATGCTTTATTCACACTCTGATTGGATGACAAACAGCCAATCAGCGTGTGAAGAAGTCTTCTGACAGAAGGCAGAGGAGGAGTTCGCCCTCCTGCTAGCTATCATAAATCCAGACATATTAGGGTTCACAGAAACCTGGTGGGATTCTACCCAAAATTGGGCAGTAGATACTAAGGGCTGTACAGGTGGGATAGAGCAGGGAGAAAAGGAGGGGGTGTAGTGTTCTATGTCAAGGAGCAATTCATGTCATCAATGCACAAGATGGCGTCAGAAGAGGGGCTGACTGAGGTGCTCTGGGTAAGAATACAAGGGGGTCATGGGGAAAGGCACTTAATTGTAGGTGTCTATTACAGACTACCCAACCAGGGGGAAGAGCTGGACCAGGAATTTTTAGGACAGCTCGCGGAGGCTGTCAAGTCAAGAGATGTGGTTGTTATGGGTAACCTGAACTATCCAGACATCTGTTGGGAAGAGCAGTCAGCTAGTTCTGACTGCTCATGTAGATTCCTAGCCAAGATACAGAACCTCCACCTAACTTAGGAGGTGCACTGTCCCACCAGGGAAAATGCCTTGTTGGGCCTGGTCCTTGCCACAGGCGATGACCTGTTGAAGGAATTGCAGATTCTCGGCCACCCAGGCAATAGCGATCATCGCCTGCTGGAATTCATTACACAGCGCAGGGTATCAAGGGCTAACAGTAAGGCGGAAGTCCTTGACTTTAGGAGGGCCAACTTCAAGGAGTTAAGAAGACCAGTATGAGAGGCACTAGGATCCTGAAGTTTCAGGAAGATGGGAGTCCAAGACGAGTGGTCATTCCTCAAGAAGATGATCCTCCAAGCCCAAAGGGAGTCAGTCCCAATGATACCAAGGTTGGTAAGAGTGCTAGAAAGCCCCCATGGCTCAGCAAGGGCATTCAGGAATGCCTGAGGGCTAAAAAGGAAGTGCACATCCGATGGAAGCAAGGGGTTATTACCAAAGAGGATCACACCTCCTTTGTTCAAGGCTGTAGGGCAGCTGTTAGGAAGGTCAAGGCTGAGATGAAACTGGGCATAGCAACCAGGATTATGGATAACAAAAGGCCCTTTTTCAAATACATAGGGAGCAAGAAGAAGGCGCTGGGTAACTTAGGGCCCTTCCAGGATGCACTTGGCAATCTGGTGATTGCTGCAGGTGAAAAAGTGGATGTCTTTAACAAATTCTTGCCTCCATTTTTCTGAGTGGGGACCGGGAATACAGAAGCACTCAGGGAGGACCTGCCAGGTCTAAGGTTATAGATGACATAGGAAACTTCTGGAAGGGCTGGTTGTGTTCAAATCAGGAGGCCCAGATGTTCTTCATCCAAGGGTGCTGAAGGAATTGGCGGGAGTCATTGCAGGATGCCTGGCACAGCTGTACAAGTGTTCATGCAGCTCTGGTCAGGTGCTGGATGACTGGAAAAAGACCAATGTGGTCCTCATTTACAAGAAAGAAAGAAAGGAGGATCCAGGTAACTATAGGCCTGCCAGTCTTACCTCAATCATGGGGAAGATCTTTGAGAAAATTAAGGAACACATCTGCAAGGGACCAGCAGGGGAGATCATGCTCAGGGGGAACCAACATGGGTTCATTAATGGGTTCTGTTAGACTAACCTTATTTCATTTTATGATCGGGTCACAAAGTCCTTGGACAAAGGTGTGGGAGTGGATGTCGTCTTCCTGGACTTTAAGAAGGCCTTTGACACTATCTCTCACCCCATTTTCATACAAAAAAACCTGGGTGGCTGCAGCATTGATGCCTACACAGTCAGATGGGTGGCTAATGGCTGGACGGTCATGCACAGAGAGTGGTAGTGGACTGGTCATTTTCAACCTGGATTGATGTGGGCAGTGGGGTTCCCTGGGGAACTGTTCAGTGTATTTATCAATGACTTGGATGAGAGGGTGAAAAGCATGTTGTCCAAGTTCACTGATGACATCAAGATGTGGGGCGAGGTGAGCATGCCAGAAGGGAGGGAAAGAATCCAGCTAGATCTATACAGGTTACAGAGATGGGCAGATGAGAATAGGATGGAATTCAACATGGACAAGTGCAAGGTGCTGCATCTAGGGAGAAGGAACCAGCAGCATACCTATAGGCTGGGGAACACCCTTCTCATCAGCACAGAAGCGGAAAGGGATCTTGGAGTTGTTGTTGACTCCAGGTTGAACATGAGCTGCCAATATGAGGAAGTGGTCAGTAAAGCTAACCGCACCTTGTCATGCGTCCACAGATACATTACAAGCAGGTTCAGGGAGGTGATCCTCCACCTTTATGCAGCATTGGTCAGGCTGCAGTTAGAATACTGCATCCAGTTTTGGGCGCTGTACTTCAAGAGAGATGTAAGTAGCGTTGCGAGGGTCCAGAGGAGAGCCACTCGCATGATAGGGGCAGCAGAGCAGGCCATATGAGGAGAGGCTAGAGGGCCTGAACCTACTCAGCCTTCACAAGAGAAGGCTGAGGGGGGATCTGGTGGCCATCTACAAATTCACCAGGGGGGATCAGCAGGGAATAGGAGATGTCCTGTTCCCCCTGGTACTACCTGGGGTAACTAGTAATAATGGTCTCAAGTTTCATAGTTTCATAGTTTGTAGGGTCAGAAGGGACCTGAGTAAATCATCAAGTCTGACCCTCTGCCATGGCAAGAAAGAGTACTGGGGTCAAATGACACTGGCAAGGTGTTTATCTAGCCTCCTCTTAAAGACCCCCAGGGTAGGAGCCAGCACCACTTCTCTTGGAAGCTGGTTCTAGATCCTAGCCACCCTGACAGTGAAGTAGCGCCTCCTGATGTCTAATCTGAATCTACCCTCTGCCAGCTTGTGACCGTTATTTCTAATCACTGCTGGCAGTGCTTGGGGGAAACAGGGAATCTCCCAATGCCTGCTGGTCCCCTCTGACTAGTTGTAAGAGGCCAGTAGATCCCTCTCAGCCTTCTCTTGTGGAGGCTGAACAGGTTCAGGTCCCATAGCCACCGCTCATAGGGCCTGCCTTGCTGCCCCCTGATCATGCAAGTGGTCCTTCTTTGGACCCTCTCAGTGCTGTCCACACCCCTCCTGAAGTGCGGCACCCAGAACTGGACACAGTACTTCAACTGCAGCCTGACCAGTGTCACATAGAGGGGGAGGATCGCCTCCTTGGACCTGCATGAGATGCATCTGTGGATGCATGACAAGGTGTGGTTGGGCTTCCTGACTGCATCCCCACACTGTCACCCATGTTCATTTTGGCATCAATAATGACCCCAAGATCCTTTTCTGCCTCTGCCCTGGTTGATAAGTTGATAGAGAACAGGTTCAGCTAGACTTCAGGAGGCATAACTTTACAGTTAGGGCAGCTAGGACCTGGAACCAACTTCCAAGGGAAGTGGTGCTTCTTCCTACTTTGGGGGGGGGTCTTTAAGAGGAGGCTAAATAGAGACCTGACTGGGTCATATGACCCCAGCATCCATTCCTGCCCAATGTAGGGGGTCAGACTTGATGATCTGTTTAGGTTCCGTCTGACCCTAGGTACTATGATACTATGAAGGCAGCCTGCTGCCATGATGGTGGGGACACAGGATGGAGCAGAGAAGTGAGGCCAGCACAAATGACTTCGTCCCATCCCCCCTCTGCCCTGCTCCCTGCAGGTAACATGTGGGGGGGGTGGAAATGGAGCAGGGGCCTGGAGCCAGGGACCGGGCCCAACGTGGGTGGGGAGCAGGCCTGAGCAGGGGAACATCTGGCCTGCCTGGGGAGAGGAGGGGGAATGATATGGCCATGGCCATGGCCACGGCAGTGGATGGAGAAGAGAAGGAGTGGGCCTCCTCCCCCACTTTTGCCCTGAGCTTGCTCCTCCTATCCCTGAGTGGACCCAACGCAGGAAGCATTGGTCAGGCCACAGATGGAGTACTGTGTCCAGTTCTGGGCGCCGCACTTCAAGAGGGACATGGACGGCCTCGAGAGGGTCCAGAGGAGGGCCACT
>JAGPOW010000261.1:59398809-59416816 GCA_030014935.1 Caiman crocodilus | reverse complement strand
TGTACTTGTCCTTGTTGTACTGCATCCCATTGTGCCCACTCTTCTAACCTGTCCAGGTCCACCTGCAATCGTTCCCTACCCTCCAGAGTGTGCACTTCAACCCACAATTTAATATCATCTGCAAACTTGGACAGAGTACACTTCACACCCACATCCAAGTCACTGATGAAGATATTGAAGAGTACAGGTCTAAGGACCGAACCATGTGGGACCCCACTACCCACACCCTTCCAGGTTGATACTGACCCATCTACTACCACTCTCTGGATGTGACCACTAAGCCAATTTGCCACCCACCAGATCATGTAAACATCTATGTCACAACCTCTTGATTTATTTATGAGAATAGGATAAGATACTGTATCAAAGGCCTTGCTAAAGTCCACGAAAATGACATCCACCTCTGTTCCTTCACCTAAGCATTTTGTGACCCTATCATAAAATGAAACCAGATTGATCAGGCATGATATACCTGCTATGAATCCATGCTGGTTTTTCCCTGCTGCATTATTTTTCCTGCTGGATTCCCACAAATATGATCCTTCATAAACTTTTCAAAGACCTTTCTAAGGATGGAGGTGAGACTGACTGGCCTATAATTACTTGGATCCTCCTTCCTCCCCTTCTTGAAAATAGGAACCACATTGGCCCTTTTCCAGTCCTCTGTGACCTGATAAAAGTTGGTCTAATAAAAGATATCACATTACTCAAAGAACCTTGCCTGCCTTTGTACTTAGACCAACACGGCTACAACCAAAACCTCACCTGAGTATCACTCTGAAATGTTCTAAAAAGCGATTTGTGTTTTGGGACATGAATTCCTTTTTTAGAAACTTTTTAAATGACTGCTAGAGATGGTCTGAAGCCAGTTGCGTCTGAAATTAAACCAAAAGCCTCTAGAGCAGATGGCCTAGCATGTTCAGCAAAAGTGTTACCTGGAAATGTGATGTATTCTTCCCTAATGAAGAACCTCAAGGACTATCCTCTCTGTTTATCATCAACCTTTGAATGTGTACTGATCCCTTAGTCTCACAAGCACTGCTGTTAATGAGCAATAACAAACAGGAATAGCACTAGGAGTTGCATGTCACACAATATTTACATTTGTGACCCATGTTAATCATTAGATTTTTTCTAACATACAGCAGTATAAATGCCATTAATGCTCAATTTGTCCACATATACAAAATATGAATTAAAAATATCAATAGCACCTATGCACAAAATTTATCCCTGACTTCTATTACTTCTGTTAAAATAATTATTTAAGTTCAGGTTAAGTCCCACCTGAAATAATGCCTCTTTCCTCTCTAACCAAGATAGTAGCATAGAAAAAGTGCTAAATTGTCCAAATTATCTCTGTCTATCAATACAGATATAGATGAAAAATTAGAACTAAAAGATTCCACTTTTAGCTTCTTTGGTTTATATAACCTTGACTGATTTTCTTCCTACTTGATTGACCAGTCCATCATTGCTTCTTCTGGCTATTCTTCCATATCTCTTTTTGACAATTTTCTTTGGGGTTCCAGCCTTTGTCTCTCCTCTTCTCCATCTACCATATTTCTCCAAGTTATCTCATGCTCACATGACCCTGCTTAGTTGAAAGTTGCCCTATACTCATTATTTTCAAACCTATCTCCTCACCTGTCCTTCCAATGTCATCTATAGTTTGTTTTTTAGGGTTCCGTCCTGGATAACACACAACTAGTTCAGGACAGTTAAAATCCCCTTCATAAATATTCTTCTTTTCCCCCCCATCTTTTTTTTGTTGGCTACACCAATTGTCCCCTTTGCCACCCCTCCTTTCTATCACTTCTGTTAAACCAATTGTTCACATCTGGGTTTAACTCCCACCTGAAATAATGCTGCTTTCCCCTCTCCACTAGTTAGTTGCATAGGAAAAGACTCAAGTAAATTATCCTTCCACCCTATTTTCATAGTTAATGTATACATCTATTTCCCATTTATTCTACTTACCATTGTATTGCATTGTACCAATTAAAAGAATAGTAACTTAGTTAAGATTCACTCATATTAAGCCACCTAAAATTCACAGGTGCTTCCTACATATGTTGTGATTTTACTGAATTCTAATATCTAAATAAGATTTTTTTCTTCAAACGAGTTTATGACCATATCATGGAAAGATGACCGATCAGAATTAAGAAGCCTAAAAGCATAGACAAAAACAATGTTACACAAATTACAGAAATGGTTTCTCACCAGTTTAGTGCTCAAATATACCAAAACATATACACTAAAATATTGCCTCATGTATCTCAAAAATCAAAGATGATATGGCTTTGGGTACCTTTGGTATATTGAGAAACCCTTTCCATAATTAATGTAACAGTTTTTGCCTGTGCTTTTGGCTTCTGAAGTCTCACCTCTCATCTTCCCATAACACTGTCATAAACACCTTTAAAGAAAAATTCTTAGGTAGATGTGCCCAACATACACACAGTCTAGCAGAAGGCAGTACCCTGAAAACGAATGAGTTCAGAGAAGGATAAGCTTTCATAGGTGACAGATTACCTCATCAAATACTATGGCAAAGTAGGCTGTTGCTTATGACAGCCTATGCCTTTCTGAACAAGTTAGTTTCTAAGGGTGCCTATACACAAGCACGGAGACTAACCCAATGCACTGGAATTCCAGTGTGTTGAAGCAGACTTGATTAATTGAGTCTGCTAGAGTGAGGCAATTGCCATGCTCCAGCAGCCTCCTGTATCTTGTATTTCAGCATCCCTGCACTTAAAAATGCCGGTGGGGATGCTTAAACTGGATGGGCCAGTGGGGATGCTTAAACTGGATGGATCGGTGGTGTTAGCGGCAAGGTGGGGAGGTAGCGAGCAGCACTGCCAGCAGTGTCAGTGACATATTTCTGCAGGGAGTGCACCACCATGCTCAGGGGGTGCACCCACGTGCACCCTCTATGCTTCACCAATGCACAGAGGTGCTTTAATCAGAGTGGCTCCAAGAGCCATTCTAATTAAAGCACTGCTCTCCTCACTCCTGGAGCATGTGTAAAAGATACCATCTTGCCCTGACTTCCTTCTAACTTTAGACAAAGACAGCTAACTATTTCTCTATATACAGTCTAACACTAAAAAGATTTCCAAGTAGAGAAAGACGTATCATATGTTTTAATGTCTTTCTCACTAGTGGCTAATGGCTAGTCTTTCTGGCCCAGCCACCCAAGACTGGTGAGACTTTGGAGTAAATCTGTTTACTTGAATGGAGGTATTCTGTTACAGAAAGGTTGTGTCTACATGTGCAGCTGTTTGGGAACAGATTTGTTTCTCAGGGCACTAGCCTGCTCCAGGCCTCCTTTCGCCCTGTTCTGTCCCCCTGCAGCAGCCACAGCTACCTGGGGCCAGCAGCACTCTGTAAAAGCCAGCCCTATGTGGTGCTCCCCAGCCATCTGCATTACTGGCCCAGAGCTGTCTGCAACATGCTGGTACAACTCTCTATGACTCTGTCACCAGAGCCTGTGCCCACCACGTGATGGGGCTGCTGAACCCCTAGGACCCAGGAGTGATGACTCACACCCTGGGCTCCTGCTTGCCACTCTCCTAGCTGTGCTTTGCCACTACAGAGACCACCACCTGGCCCAGGTCAGTCTTGACCGTGCATGCTCCCCCATGATGTGCATATGTGCAACTGTGTGGTCAGGCTCACTGCTGTGTCTGAGGCCCCTGCCCCCATGCTGATGTCACACCAACCCCAGCAGGGATGCTGATGTCATGCATGTGGATGCCCTGCCAGCCCTGATGGAGAGCAGGCACCTCATACTCAGGGACCTCCAGCTGGGCGAGGCAGTAGTCCCACCCCTTGTCACTGGAGACCCCATCTACCCACTCTTCCCCAGACTCATGTGTCCCTACACCGGCCAGCTGGATCCCCACCAGGCATGTTTAACAAGTACCTGGGCCGGACCTGCGCACTGATGGAGTGTGCCTTCACCTGCCTCTCTCACTGCTTGCCCCAAGGTCACAGACACCAACATCCCCTGGGTAACTGTTACTGCCTAGGTGATGCATAATATCTCTGAGGCTCAGGGAGAGCTCTTTCACAAGGCATGGGTGAAGGATGCGCAGCAGGCAGAGGACACATGGCACCAGGAGCGCCAGCTGTGGCAGCAACAACAGCAATGCCTACTCCCCCAACAGGGCCTCAGGTGAGTCTCACATCTGGCAGTAAGAGCCAGGGCACCAGAAATGAGAGGTGCTGGCAGACCATCTCCTCCTGCACTCCACCCCTATAGGCCACCAGGCTGGCCGGCCACAGACCCCAGCCCCACTATGCACCCCCAGCCCTATGCTCACTGTGGGCAGTTTTCCACAAAGCACTTTATTTCACTCCAGAAACACAGACCCTATCCCACTTTCTCCCCTGAACAACAGACCTCATCCCACCCACCCTTCCAAACAACAGAGCCCCACCACCAACCACCCCAATCACCAATAATAAAGCACCCTCTTTCCTGTGCTCACTATGTACAGTGTGTACTGTGTGTCCTCCTAGGGTGGGAGACAGGGGTGGAGTTGCCTATGGGATGGAGCCCCACCCAGGGACAGGTGCCGAGCACCCTAGCCTTGACTGCACCACCACAGGTGCACGCACTGCAGCAAGACTGGAGAGCGGGGGGACCACCTGGGGGTGAGGGCAGTTGCTGCTCTGCCTGCCTGACTGGCTCCCCCTCCTGCAGCCTGGGGTCAGGGCCAGGGCCAGCAGGGGTTGCAAGCTGTGCTGGCCACACTGCAGGCAGCTCCTAGTCATGGGCTGCATCAAGCTGAGGTCAGTGGAAGAGGTAGCCCAAGCCAGGGAGCCAGCTGATGGGCGACCCAGAACATGTGCTGAGGCAGGAGGACCTGGGTGCAGAGATGCTGCTGTACCTCAGCCTAAGTGCACTGGGAAGCTTGCAGCTGGGCAGCAAGTGGCTGTCAGAGGGCAGGCGGGGATAAGGCCAGGGGCTGGGCAGCAGGTGGGATGAAGGAGACCAGGCCCAGAATGGTTTCTAGTACCTGGCAGTCTTCCTTCATGGCCTCCACTGCCTTGGCCACCACAGTGGCCTGCCACTCTGAGGCCTCCAACATCCTCTTGAAGAAGGTAATGTGCCTCTCCTCAAGAGCCAGGAGCCTGTCTCTGAATGCACAGTCCATCCAGGCCCTCTCCAGCTTGCATGGAGCCCTCTCCCACTCACACATGAGGTCTTCTGCATGCCAGGCCCACAAGTCTACCAGCTGCTCCTCCACCATGGTGACCAGCTGGTCTAGCAGCAGGGTCCAGTTCTGGCAGGATCCACTGCCAGAGCTGGCATATATGGAGGGCCCCAGCTGAAACTGGAGATGACCCTGATGGTATATCCCTGCTGGAAGCTGGTGCCTCTCCTCCACGTACAGCTGAAGGACCTAAAGAGGCTTTTTGTGAGAGTTTACAACATGCCTGAGGTAACCTTGCATGATACCAGGGGGCTGTAGCTGCCTGGCCTCAGAACGGGGCTAGTGCATACACAGGTGCCCATGGATCACGGTAAGTCAGCCAGACAGGCCCTGGCACAGGTAGCCTCTGGCCATGCCCCGATCCCTGCTCACACTGCAGGGGCAGGTGAGCCACTTGGTACTTGCCGTGGGCAGCCTGCCTTCCCCACCCCCTTCCCAGGCCAAGATAGGCCTGGCTCCTGGTAGCACCTGCTGCAGATCCTCCAGGCTGACTCCCTACTTCTTATTCTTCACACCAAGCAGTCTCCTCTCCCTCCTGCCACCAGGCCCACAGCACAAAGGCTCAGGATGCAAAGGGGCTCCCGGCTGACTGAGGTGGCACTCCTGCCCCTCCCCACCCTGAAGGCCTGGAGAAAGTCCAAGCCCTGTGTCTCTGGGGCTAGCTTGAGGGTGGCTCTCTGATGGTGGGGCCGATCAGGAGCAAATTTGCACTACATGTGCGCTACTGTAACTATGTAACTGTAACTGTAACATGTGTGCTACTGTAACTATGGCACAGTTAATTTGCTACCTGCATTTGCAGGCAGTAAATTAACTGCACAGTAGACTTATTGACTGTGAAGTAACTGCATGCACGTGTAGATGGTGCTGCTTTGCCATGCAATCCATTCATCTACTGCTCCATAAAGCAGACGCACCCAAGTATAACCAAGATCAGAATCTGTCTCTAAGTCCATATGGTTGGTAAAGCAGACATATTGACCTGAAGCTTATGTAAATAAATAAATAGTATCACAAAGACTCCTCTCTCAGTGAAACAGACAAAAACACCTGACATCAAACAGACTTTAAAAAATACATATATAGAGATTTCTCTTATGAAATCTCATGAGAGCAGTAGTTCTTACAGTCTTCCAGGGCATAATAAGCAAAACAAGGTAAGTTATCTTGACACAAATACCTCAAGCAGCAGATCTTTTGGGGAATGAACAAAGTGCTCTGTGGAGCTAGGTTAGCTCATCATGAGTCAGTATACTGTATATCCTTGAAAAGTACAGACGGGGTTAGAGAAGTTTTTAAAAATATATTTTCTTTCTTTTTGCTCTACCTAAAAAAAAAGTAATTAGTATGATTTTAGGACACAGGATAAATAAGTTTAGTTACATCTTCCCAAGGGTTTCTAGCCTAACCCATTAATTTACACAAAGTTTATTATTTGCTATAGCTTTGTTCTTGTGGTGGTAAAACAAATGGGAGGAAAAATTCCACATCCGTCTAAAACCTCACTTTAATGACAAACTCTAATTAATAATTTTGTTTATAAAATTAAAATACATGCAGGATTAAGATACACTTGTATTCCAGTAATATATATGTATTAAAGATATAGGAATATCAAAACATTTTTTTCTTTCTTTTTGAGTATCTCGGGTCATCTTCTGACACCCCTGGAGTCACATGACTAAACCAGAACAATACCCAATTGGCCAGTCTGCCAAAATAAGTCTGTATTGCAAATGGGAAACAAGACTTCTTTATTTTTGGAGTTCTGATTTCTCATTAAATAATAAGTTACTTTTGACAGATGTGCTGTAGTTGTATTCATTTTTAATCTCTGCCATATGGAGGCATAGTGTAATGATATTTCAGACATTCTACCAATCCAGTATTATTAAATGAGAGGAATCATTAGAGAGCACTAAACTATAGTGAAAGAGAGTTTTGTTTAAAAAAAGATTCTTTCATAGAGGAGAAAAACAAAAAAGCTTCAGACACGCTGTGCACACCTATAATATCTTGTGAGTGTAAGGGAGTGCTGGAGTAAGACATGGCATGCTAACTCTATCCTATGCCCTGAAATTATATAACTTAACTTCCTTTCGTGCGGTACTGGGTGTTTGACATCTCAACACATTTTTTTTTTATGAAGCTCCAGCTCCTAAAATCAGATGATTTAGTGTGAATCCGTTTAGTTTTTAAAGTGCAGGGGGCGGGGGCGGAAGAGGGGGAAGATTAGCCCTAAAAGCTCAATGACCAGGAAGTAAATTAAAAGACACCCTAAACATCATGATTTTATAACAATCTCATGATCTGGGGAGACCTGGCTCCCAGTTTTCAAATATTTGCAACTGGCAACATGAGAGTTACCTAGTTTTCCAAAAAGAAATCTGGAATAATGAGAAGGATGCATGTAATGTAGTATAGGATATTGGCAGACAGGCCAACTGTGCTAGTGTTCACATGTCAGAATACTTGGAAGAGTGCTAACAGTACTAAATCCAAAATTTCTTCTGTTCGCTTGCTATATTCAAAGGGCCAGTTTTCTGTTGTTTTTTAAACAAAACAGCTATCTACCAAACATCTGTTTCCAAAAAATTAGCAGATTGCGCAACGACAGATCTGCAAAATTTGTTTCAATTTAAAAAAGAGATAGTGGCCTAGATTCATTTAAGAGATAAATGGAAAACTTTTTTTAAAAAATCTCTTTTAAAAATGTAACCCTCCAAATGATCTATTTATGAATTTTAACAACTTTTAATCAGGGCAGATCCAGAGGGGGTACAGTGACAAAGCTGTAGCCCTCTTTTTGGATTGAACTGCACTGTAGTAGCCTCCAGGGATTTTTTTAAGTCCCCAAAGCAGATAAGAATCCTACCTTCCTCTCCATGCTCAGAGGCATGTTCCCTTCCTTTGCCACCCCTTCCAACCTGCGCTATTGCTTCTTTCCCTGTTGTCCTGAGATGGGAGAAGTTTCAGAGCCACGCTTGCCTGCTCCATCCAAACTGTGCAGAACCCGGGCTTAGCTGGGGGCAACAGCAGTCATGGGAGCAACAGGAGGGTGAGTTTTCCCATCCTGATGGGATCCCTCCAGAGCAGGCATAGTGAAGAGGAATCTCTGCACCCACTGCTGCTGTCCTGAGCTGAGCCCAGCTCCTGTACAGATGGATAGAGTGGACAGAAATGGCTCTGGAGCTTTCCTAGTCTATGGATATTAGGGAAAGCAGCAGTAGCAGGCATGACTTGGCAAGGGAGGAGATTTAATAGATATTCATAGACATTTGGGCTGGAAGGAATCCCAAAAGATCATCAAGTCCAGCCCCCTGCCCCAGGGACAGGAAGTCAGCAGGGATCATAGGATCCTAGCAATATAGACATCTGAATGTGTCTTGAAGGTGTACAAAGTAGGTGCTTGAACCACCTCCGGCGGCAGTCTATTCCAAACCTTGGGGGCTTGGACAGTAAAGAAGTTCTTCCATATGTGCAACCTGAATCAGTCGCGGCGGAGTTTGTGACTGTTCTATCTTATTATCCCTTGGGGCACTCTGGTGAACAGATGTTCCTTCAGATCCTGGTAAACACCCCTGATAAACTTACAGATGGCCACCAAATCACCCCTGAGCCTGCGCTTTTCCAGGCCGTCCCAGGGCTCTCAGCCTCTCATCATAAGGTCTGTTTTCCTGACCTCTGATCATGCACATGGCTCTCCTCTGCACTCTGTCAAGCTTCTCCACCTCCTTTTTGAATTGTGGAGCCCAAAACTGGACGCAGTACTCCAGCTACGGCCTTACTAAGACCGAGTACAACGGGAGGATGATGTTCCAGGATTTGCTTGAGAAGCATCTATGGATGCAAGCCAGCGTTCTGCTTGCTTTACTAGTCACAACATGACACTGAAGGCTCATATTAAATTTGTGGTCAATCATGACACCCAAGTCCTTTTCCTCTGTAATGCTAACCAGCGTAGCACTGCTGAGCCTATAAGCATGCTGCAGGTTTTTCCTCCCAAGGTGGAGAACCTTGCATTTTTCAGTGTTGAACACCATCAGTTTCTCACCTGCCCATTTCATGAACCTGTCAAGATCTGCCCGGATCACCCTCCTGTCCTCAGGGGCGGATGCTTCACCCCAGAGTTTGGTGTCGTTGACAAACTTGGCCAGCCTGCTTCTGACATCAATGTCTACATCACTGATGAAGATATTAAAAGGTATAGGCTGTAGGACAGACCCTTGAGCACCAAAGCACCAGGAGTTCTCAAAGATCTGTGCCAGGGGCTGGGCTATGATGCTAGCCAGCTCCTTGAGTACCCAGGGTGTAAACCATTAGGGCCAGCTGACTTGAAGGTATCCAGCCTGTCAAGGTGTTCCTTCATGAGGTCAGCTTCAATGGAGGGAAAGGAGTCTCTCTAACCTAAGCATCCCTGGCCCACAGTAGGCAGGGGTGTCCCTTGTGACTGGTGAAAAACTGACACCAAGTATCCATTAAGCGAGTTTGCTTTTTCATGGGCATCAGTTGTCAGGTGTCCCATGTGGTTTAGCAGGGATCCAGTGTTGCCCTTGCCTTTCCTCCGGCTCCCCACATAGCTAAAAAAAGACTTTCTACTGTCATTGATATTTGTAGATAGCTGGAGTTCCATCGCAGCCTTGGCTTTCCTGGGTTGCTCTCTGCAGGTTCAGACCGGAGCAGAGTATTCCTCTTTGGTGCTGGTTCCAGTTATCCACCCTTTATAGGTCTTCCTTTTAAGATGCAGGAGGTCTGCCAGTTTTCTGGAGAGCCAAGGGGGCTGCTGTGCTCTTCTGCTGCCTTTCGTCTGAGATGGTATGGACTTTGCTTGCACATCCAGGATTGCTCCCTTGAGAAGCAACCACTTGTCCAGAACTCCCCTCCCCTTTGGGCTGTGGCCCTTTAGGGCCTCACTGACAAGCCTCCTAAGCTTGTTAAAGTCAGCTTTCCTGAAGTTGGGGACTTCTGTATTACTGACTGATTTGCCAGCCTTACGGGGATAGTGAAGGTGATCAGGTTGTGATCACTGTCACCCAGCTTCCCTTCGATCATTAGGTCACTGATTAGGTCATCCCCAGTTGCCAGACCCAGGTCAAGCAGCACTTTACCTCTTGTTGGCCCATAGACGTCCTGTGTCAGATAGAGGTCATCCACGTATGACAGAAAGCTTTGCGACCACTCAGATTTGGCTGAGCGCTCCTCCCATGAGATGCCTGGGTAGTTAGTCTCCCATGACAACCATACACGAGGAGCATGTGGCCTCAGCCATTCCCCTGGCAAACTCCTGGTCAAGGTCTTGACTCTGGATAGGGGGTCTGCAGTAGACTCCCACTGTAGTATCCACTGTGCTGTGTTCCCTATGGATTTTACCCCAGAGGGTCTCAAGTCATCCACCGTGGGTGCCAATGTCGACTTGCAGAGATGCGTAGTTTTCCTTGACATAGAGACCTACACCCTGCCCCTTTTGTCCTTTTGATCTTTCCTGTACAGGGTATAGCCATCTATACCTGTCATCCAGTCATGGGTGGAGTCCTACCAGGTCTCCATTATCCCTATGACATCATAGTTATTTGTATTAAGCAGGAGGACAAGTTCCTCCTGTTTCTTCCCCAAGCTCCTGGCATTTGTGTAAAGGCAGGCAAGTGTCCCCTTGGGGGCCATAGCCTTTTCTACAGTTCATTCCAGGGCTGGGGCAGGGGTGGGTTCCCTTAAGTGCCTTGACCTGCTGGCTTTGCAAGGGTTGCTCAGTGGGCCAGCAGTGGCAGAAGTTCCCCCATCTCCCGGAGGGCTTAATTTAAAGCCCGGTGGAGCAGGTCAGCCAATCTGGCTGAGAAGAGCCTCCTCCCCAGTGGGGAGAGGTGGAGGCCATCCTTTCCCAGCAGCTCACTGCCTCTCTCACCAAAAAACAGACTGTGGTCATGGAAGCCAAAGCCTTCCTTATGACACCAGTGCTGCAGTCTTTGTTTCACTACCTGGATCCTCATCTCCCTCCTCCACCTGTAGCCTGAGACTGGAAGGATCGAAAAAAACACCACCTGCACCCCCAGACCCTTTAGCCCTGCTCCCAGATCCCTGTAGTGCTTCATGACCCATCTGGGAGCGCTCCAAGCTGTGTCATTTGTGCTCACATGGATAAGGAGCATGGGGTAGTGGTCAGTGGGCTGGAGGAGCTTGGGGATCTTTTCTGCAATGTCTCAGATTTGAGCTCCTGGGAAGCAGCAGACTTTCTGGGCTAAGGGGTTGGGGAAGCAGATTACCTCGTCAGTCCCCCTCAGGATGGAGTCTCCCACGACAAACATTTTGCATTTTGTCTTGGGTAGAGCGAGGGTGGTAGCTACAATAGAGCTACAGTAGACCCTGTGTTGCCTGCAGGAGCTGGTAACTCAGCAGGCTCTGCTGGGGCTGCAAGAGGTTCGTACCTGTTGCAAAGCTCCAGCAGGGCAGGGGCCTTGGTGCAGCGGGCCTTGAGGCCCTTGACCACCTTGGTTCAGCCACTGGGCTGGACAGTAAGGGAGGTTCCCGAGTCTTCCCTTGTCCTGGAGGGAGACCGTGGTCTACCCTCAGCCTCCCAGGAGAGAAGGGCCTGGCAGTAGGAGTCAATCTCCTGCTCACAGTCCCTGGTGGCACGCAGTCTCTGGACTGCAGCCTGGAGCTCCTCCAACTGGCACACCAGAGACCTCAAAAGGGAGCAGACCTCACAAAGGGAGGTGGCCATGCTCCCAGACCCCAGAGCCTGAAAAAGAGACAGGCAGCCCCCACAGCCTAGAGCCAGGGGCTCTGTCTGCGTGGACCCTGTGAGAGGAGGGAATGTGACTCTGAGCATGAAGGGGAAGTAGAGAGATGTTTACCTGCTTTGGAAATGTAAAGAAGGCCCTGGTGGCTCCTGCAGCATGTTCTGCCCACCCCAGTGAGAGGGAAAGAAAGCTGGGATTGGGCATGCAGCCACCCCTGCAGGGTCAATTGCTGTTCCTGCACCCCACTTTGTGAAATCCTGGATCCACCCCTGCCTTTAGTGGTTTGTGTGTAGTATGAACTAATGGGTTAAACCCAATCACAGTGTCAGATTCCTGAGTCCTAACATGGGACTTGCTTCCAACTGTGTGGCTTTCAGCACATCACTATGGCTGTTTATAGTTTAAATTTCAGGTGATATTTCCTTCTTCACAGACATATTGTACTATAAAAATTAATATTGGTAAACTGCCTTGAAGAGCACTATAGTTTTGATCAAAAGCCCAGTGAAGTCGCTGGAAAGACTCCTACTGACTTTGATGGTCATTGGATCAAGACCAGTATTTTCAAAAATATCTATGCAGTGATTTCAGGTGCTTCAATTTATGGTTGGCTACCTATAAAGCCCTGGATATTTTCCCCCTGAAAATCATCATGTAAGCAGCAACAGTTCAAGTGGAAGTCAAAATGGGTCTGAGAGATTTCAATTGTGACAAGAGAAGCAGAGAGTCCAAAAACAAACAGACAGGCTGTTATCAGAGATCAGTAACCTTCATGGGGCTTGGTCCTATGCTCCTTCCTCAGCTAATTCCTTCTTCCCCTCCCCCCTGATTTGAGATGTAAGAAATGGTACCAAAAGTGGATTGGTAAAATATGAGTAACTGCTCATTCCCAGCTGCTGTAGGTTAATTTTGCGGTTATACAACTTCCTGTCTCCTGCCATGGGGAATAACATAGCAGACTAACAGGAGAAACACATTTTATTATTCTGGAAATTAAACTTATTTTCCTTTTACATGGGAAATTCACCCCAAACTCATTACCTCTCAAGGGAAATTCCAGGCACATCAAATGAAAATTCTTGTAAAGAACATCTGGTACTTTTATAAAATGTGTGACAACATCTTAATAGTAATACAAAAGTAGAGACTATACTTTTGTCTTTTTCTAACCATTAATTATAGAATATATAGGCTGCCTCATTTTACTGTGCTTTAAACATCTGGTGCTAGTAGAAAAAATAAGTGGGGAGGGGAGCATGTTTATTTGTCTGACTTGTTAATTCAAAAATACTCATCAGTTCTTATAATCACCTGTGAAAACCAGAAAATCAGCCTTGAATGTGCATTTTTCACTTTCCCAGATTAAACCAGGCTTTAATTTAAACCATACACATTTAATCAGATACACAGAATTTCACTATTCCACAGATACATTCACAGTTACAATACCTAAGCTGGGTTTACTCCTTTACTGTGATCCAGGTTAAATGCACCTTAATAACTAACTTGTTGACACATGATTTAAAATCAGATGCTGCTGGAATTACCCAGTAATCTACCTAGAGTCCTGTACTCTACACTAAAGAGAGTTAAATTCAAATTCTTCATTCAGCCCCTAGTTTGTCATACTCTAAATAGATGAGTCAGAACAGTCAGGAGTAAGAGAAAGCATTGGTGGGGAATGTAGTAGTGGATGGCAATTAGGGCAGCAGTGACCACAAGATGATTGAGTTCAGGAACCTGAGAAAAGGAAGGAAGGAAAGCAGCAGAGTAAGGACCCTGGACTTCAGAAAAGCAGACTTCACCTCGCTCGGGGAAACTCGTGGGCAGGATCCCCTGGGAAGCCATATTGAGGGAGAAAGGAGTCCAGGAGTGCTGGCTGTACTTCAAAGAAGCCTTTCTGAGAGTGCAGGAACAAACCACCCTGATGCACAGAAAGCATGTAGGAATGAAGTCAGAAAGACCAAAGCACAACTGAAGTTGCAGCTAGAAAGGGATGTGAAGGGTAATAAGGGTTTCTACAAGTATGCTGGTAAGAAGTGGAGTATCAGGGAAAGTGTGGGTCCCTTAATGAATAGGGAGGCAACCTTGTGACAGAGGATGCAGAAAAGGCTGAGGTCCTGAATGCCTTTTTTGCCTCAGTCTTCACAGACATGGTCAGCTTCAAGACTACTGCACAGGGCAGCACAGTTTGGGGAGGAGGAGAGCAGTCCTCTGTGATGAAAGTACAGGTTAAGGATTACTTAGAAAAGCTGGACGTGTACAAGTCCATGGTGCCAGATGGGATGCATCTGAGGATGCTGAGGGAGTTGACTGATGTGATTGCAGAGCCATTGGCCATCACCTTCGAAAACTCCTGACAATCAGGAGAGGTCCCATATGACTGGAAAGGGGCAAACATAATGCACATATTTAAGAAAGGGAAAAAGGAGGACCCAGGAAACTACAGATCAGTCAGCCTCACTTCAGTCCCTGGAAAAATCATGGAGCAGATGCTCAAGAAATCCATTTCTAAGCACTTGGAGGCGAAGACAGTGATTAGGAACAGTCAGCATGGATTCACCAGAGGAAAGTCATTCCTGACCAACCGGATTGCCTTCTATGATGAGATGACTGGCTCTTTGGATGAGGGGAAACCAGTGGGTGTGATGTGCCTTGATTTTAGCAAGGCTTATGATCTGGTCTCCCACAACATTCTCCCAGGCAAGCTAAGGAAGTATGGGCTAGAAGAATGGACTGTAAGGTGGATAGAAAACTGGCTTAAACATCAAGTTCAGCGAGTGGTAACCATGGCCCTATGCCAAGTTGGCACCTGGTATCAAGTGGAGTGCCCCAGGAGTTGGTCCTGGAGCTGGTTTTGTTCAATCTCTTCATTAACTACCTGAAAGATGGCATAGAGTGCACCCTCAGCAAGTTTGCAAGACTGATCTTCCTCCAAGCTGGGAGGATCAGTAGATATGCTAGAGGGTGTGCTATAGAGATATGCTATTCAGAGTGACGTAGACAAATTGGAGGACTGGGCCAAAAGGAATCTTATGAGGTTCAACAAGGACAAGTTCAAAGTCCTGCACTTAGGATGGAACAACCCCATGCGCCAGTACATGCTGGGGACTGACTGGCTGGACAGCAGCTTTGCAGAAAAGGACCTGGGAGTTTCAGTGGACAATAAGCTGAATATGAACCAGCAGTGTGCTATTGTTGACAAAAAGGCTAATGGCATTGGTAGGAGTATTGCCAGCAGAACAAGGGAAGTGATTATTCCACTATATTCAGCACTGGTGAGGCCACATCTGGAGTACTGTGTCCAGTTTGAGGCCTCCCACTACAGAAAGGGTGGACAAATTGGAGAAAGTCCAGTGGAGGGCAACAAAAATGGTTCAGGGGCTGGGAGACATGACCTATTAGGAAAGACTGAGGGAACTGGGCTTATTTATTCTAGAGAAGAGGAGACTTAGATAGGATTTAATAGCAGCCATCAACTACCTGAAGAGGGATTCAAAAGAGATTAGAGCTATTCTCAGTGGTGGCAGATGACAGAACAAGGAGCAAGTCTCAAGTTGCAGAAAGAGAAGTTTAGGTTAGATATTAGGAATATTTTTTTTCGCTAGGAGGGCAGTAAAACACTGGAGCAGGTTACCCAGAGAGATAGTGGAAGCTCTATCCTTGGAGGTTTTCAACACCTGGGTAGGCAAAGCTTTGGCTGGGATGATCTAGTTGGGGATGGTCCTTCTTTGAACTAGATGACCTCCTGCAGTCCCTTCCAACCCTAACCTTCTCTGTTTCTATGCATACTTGTACCTTGTTAAGACACAGCATTAATAGGTTGTTATGATGACACTGACAGCTTTGTCCAGAACTCTTTGTCTAGGTATACCAATACACACCTTTCCTGCCTTCAGGAAAAAAATATAAGAAGAGCCACAAGTTTCTAATTTAATGCTGCTTCTGTATTTGAAATGAAACTGTCTCCAACTCTCAGCATCTGTTTTTTATGCTTTAAAATTACCCCAAGTAGTTTCTGCATTTTGCAAACTGTGCTACCTTAAAACGCCTCCTATTACACTATCACATTTTACTGTGCATTAAACATCTGGTATCAATAGCCTAAACAACAAAAAAGGCATGATTATGCTGTCAGACTTAATAATTCAGAAATATCAACCAGCTCTCACACAATCAGGATTTGTTCATGTGTAATTGGCCCTTGATGTGTATTTTGTACTTATGAGACTCTCTGCATACCGGCATAAGATAACAGTGTTCAATCTTTCATGTAAGTAACTGAGTTAATTTGGCTAAATGAAATCAGTTCATCAGCAATAACCTTGCCTTGCAAAAAAAATCATATTTTGTTAAAATCTACCAAAGTGCTACTTAGAAAATAAGGGCAGGGAGAACTTTTTTCTGTGCAATAATAGATTGGGAAAGCTATTTAGCCTTAAGCAAACTTGAAAGCTATGGAGGCTGAGCCATGTGTAAGAAGACCATAAAGTTCTTTGCCTGTTCAGTAACCAAATGACTGCTGCTTGGTTAGCTGTAAGCTTCCGTTTGAGACCTTTTGCTCCCATATTTAATTAAAACATCATTGTCATCTTCTGTGAGTATTGAGGTGTAATACTGCAGGCCTATTCAAGATCTGTTTCTTAATTGATCTTAAATAGGTTAATTGCAATTCAAAGAAAAAGCCATCTCTAGCTGGAAGCCAGTGTCTGATGCAATGGTACAGAGCACTAGCTATTGGACCAAGTGCTTCATGCAAATCTATTTTTGGAAACATTTATTACAAATGTTTTAAGTGGACGGGGATCCTTTGGAAGACCTATACATGACCACAGGCAGTTAATTAATTATTAATTTAATTAACTGTTGTCTTACAAGCCTTGTTGTTCAAAAAGCATGAAGCCCATTCTAAGTCTTTCAGAGCATTCCTAAGAGATGCTGTTCTTAGAACACTTGTATGAAAGGGGCACCTGCAAACCACTGATGGGGTATAGCACAGGTACTATTCCATTGGCTACTGTGAAAAAAGACAGTGTCATCCCCCTACCTTACTTCTTCCCCAGCCAGAAATGGAGTAAAGAGAGAGAATTTGATGGAGTCCTGGAATTCTATGCAGATATTACCTGATTCCTGCAAAGGTGGCAAAAAAGAAAAGACAGGCTTCTCATCCCTCTCCATGCTACTTTTACATAGGGTCAATTCCACCTTATAATTGCTAATAGTAAAATGCTGACCCTATTAAAGGCACTGGGAGTTTTGCTATTATATCTAATTTTTTTTATTGCATTATTATGCAAGTATTCTCAGGCATTTAGAGAACCATCAGACCATAACATCATTGTAATGACTGTCATTGTAGGATGTTTAACTAGCTATTATACAAACAGATGCTTTTAAGGTATAAAACAACTATATAATGGTTTTCAATAGTTTTTCATATATCTTCCTTAACATGTTATATCTATGAAAGCACACACAATCTTACAAAAGTCAAATTATTAGAACAGTCAACAAGGTAGACAGAGATTTCACATTAATGTTTTAAGCAGAGATGCATTTCTAATCTAATGGTATACAGCCTCGACATAAATAGTAATATCCACTAGAAAATGAAGCTTTACCTCTTCAGGTTACTGGTTTACCCAAGGAATCTGAAGCTTTTCTATGCTTCTGCCTATCACTGCAGTGTCTGAGCACTTTCCATGTAAAATCGGGACCATCATAGTTATAGTATCATAGTATCTAGGGTCAGAAGGGGCCTAGAGCAGGCCATCTAGTCTAACCCCCGCCAGTGGCAGGAATGAGTGCCAGGGTCACAGGACCCCAGCCAAGTACCTATCCAGTCTACTCTTAAAGATGCCTAAGGAAGGAACAAGAACAACTTCCCTAGGAAGCCGGTTCCACATCCTAGCCACCCTAACAGTGAAGTAGTATTTCCTAATGTCTAACCTAAACCTGCTCTCCAGTAACTTGTGACCATTGGTCCTAGTTACCCCTGGTGGTGCCTGGGATAAAAGCGCCTGCCCTATTTCCTGCTGATCACCC
>JAGPOW010000261.1:59370150-59393018 GCA_030014935.1 Caiman crocodilus | reverse complement strand
AAGAGTAGATTGGATAGGTACTTGGCTGGGGTCCTGTGACCCTGGCACTCATTCCTGCCATTGGCGGGGGGTCAGACTAGATGGCCTGCTCTAGGCCCCATCTGACCCTAGGCACTATGAAACTCTGAAACTATAACCACCAGAAGTAAAATAGTGGCTACCTTGCTTTAAGCCTAACCATTTAGTGGATAGGGGAAGAAGTTTGAGACCTCAGAGAGGTCTATGTATTCCACTTCCTAGTAAAGTGCTCTAACAACCAGATCATGGGGCAGTCATTGCCCAGAGCACTCTCTAACTTTCCTCTTGAAGATGGCTCACTGGGCAGCCAGTGGGAAAGATATATGGCATCAGGAATGGCTCAGTAGTGCTCAGAGAAGAGAACTACTCCCAAAGCACTTAAGACCTGAGTTATCCTCTGAAAGACCTTTCTGTATCTCATGTTTAATATTAAATGGATAAATGATAGGATAGTTTTAGGCACTTAAGTACCATTACGTGCATATCCAAGCAATCCTTTTCCACCCTGGAGCCTATGCAGTCATAGTGTGCCCTGCCACACAAACATTGTCATGACTTTGTCTGTAAGTTCTAAGTAAAAATGTTACAATGAACCTTTATGCATGAACACAACCAGTTGCAATAACTAACTGGCCATGCATGTTCAAAACATGTAACATTTGAGGGCATATTCACAGTCTGCATGCGTCCATGAGGTGTGTATGCATCCCTCTAACTGCTTTGTTTTAAAACTCTCCCCACTTAAGTAGAATATTGAATACCAGTCCACTGATGAAACACATAACAAAAGCATTATGTCATTAGAGCAGACACTTTGGCCAAATCAGTAATCTTAAGAGTAAGTCACTATTAACTGAACAACTTATATGATTTTTTTTTATTATCTGCAATTTGCGAACAGTTATGTTTTACATACTATCAGGGTTTTACAAATGGCGTATAGCCTTTTCCAGATCTTGTTATAATATGTTCAGGGAAGTAAAAAAAACAAAACAAAACAGATTTTTCTTTTAGAATTTAGGATATAGCAAACTCAGAATCTAACAATCAAACCTAGAGTTCACATATATCACTGAACAGCTGTCAGGTTGTAGCCACTTCCAGTCATTAGTGACTAGGTCTGAATTCAAGTCAACAAGCTAGAGCTAAAAAAACATTCTCTCATTCTATGTGTTCTCTTTCAAAGGTTTTTTGTTTAGATAGACTTTGTTTAAACAGACCCCCAGACAACAGCAAGAGACCTGATTCTGATCTCTCCTTAAGTCTGTGTAAATGAGGTCAGAATCAGGTTCAATTTTTAAAATACTTTTCTGCCAAGAGAAACAGTCAAAAACAATTACTATAAAACTGTAATAAATTCTTGATGGGCCTAATATGCCTTTTAAACCAGTTTTATCAGACTCTATGAGTATATTAATTACTTACTGTCTTTGTGCTGTTGCAATTTAATTTACTTTGTTGCTATTATTAAACTCCTGCTTAAGACGGTGAAACCAGAGGCAGGAGAGAGGCAGCAGGACACCACTCCAGCAGCTGGTAGACGCGAAAGTGAAACGAAGACGAAGATCAAAAGGATAACCTTGGGGACCGGAAGCAGCATCCCCAACTGCCCCAGAGAGGCCAGACAGCACAGAGGATCCTGAGAAAGAGGAATTGTGGTGGTGCCCCAGAAGGGGGAGCACAGAGGGCAAGTTGGGCCAGCAAGGGCCCAAGGAGCCGCTTACAAGGCTGGTGTGGAAGGAGGCCAGCAACAGCAGCAACTGAGACACTGGTGGAGCCAATGGAGCCAGAACCTGGACACGGATGCCAAATGACAAGTGTCAAATCCAGGGAGGGAACAATGTGACAATGGGGCCCAAGGCCCAGGTGGAGTCAGGCACTGCATGAGCCATGAAGTACAGAAGGACAGTGGCTGATGCTCAGTACAAGTACCACCTGTAGCCCACGGCCGCAGCCTCTAAGAAGCCCAGCATCAATGAGGGGCAGAACATCGGCCCTGACAAACAACATCATGGTTGGTGTTAAGTGGGGCATAGAGGAGGTGGAGCCCCAAGAAGCAATAGCCACAAAGAGGACCAAGGGAGAGTACCAGGGAGATGGGACCAGACACCATCCTCCGACACAAGGCCATTCCCAGTAGCCTGGCCATGCAGCCCAGGAGGCAACAGCGAGGTTTGAAAGAAACCTAGACATGCAACTCTCTTGGGGGGAGAGTCATGACAGGTTACAAGGACAAAGTCAACACTTAAGCTACATACAGTGTTTATCTACACATGACACTATGTTGCCGTAGAGAAGCACTATGGCAACATAGCTCATCATTATAGCAATGTGGTATCCACAGTCACAAACTGTGATGCCGATGCTATGTTACCGAAGTGATGAACTACCTCACTATATTGTGTCGCTACAGTGACATAGCTGCTAAAAATAACTGTGCACCACCAAGACAGCACAATAATGGCTGTTACTGCGCTGTCATTTAGTATTTCCTAAAGCAAGTACTAAATGATGGCGCAGTAACAACTGTACCATGGGGGCACGTGTAGACATGCCCACTGATATTTAGTTTCTACTGAGAAAATTGCTTGTAGAAACCAGAAGTATACAGACATTCATGTTTTTTCTCCCAAAACAAAAATGGTTGCTCTGAGAGAAAGATTACCCTGGAACAACCAGGGTTAAGTCAGTCCCAGTAGAGTTACTCCATGGCCTGATTGTAAAGTACACTTTTTCCCTGGGGACTAGGAGGAGTGGAGTCAGGGTAAAGGCTCTCCCACCTTCCCAAAACCAAGATCAGCCTGGTCTTGAGAGGGCATGGTTGGGGGACAGACACTCCCACCCCTCCCAACAGCCAGTCTTGGGGAGGCACAGAGAGCATGGGATGCTGCAGACTGAACATCTGTACTGTTCCTTCTTCTGAAAGGATTTCTACCAGGGGAAATTTTCCCCAGTAGAAATGAAATCTAAACACAGCTTTAATCTTGAGTCTAAAGATACAACTTGCACAATACTTTGAGCTTCTGCAAGCTAACAAAGCAAGACTATGATTAGGATTTGCAGCAGTTTCAATTAAGAAGAGTATTTAGCTTATTTTAAGCCAACAAACTCTTCTATTATTTTGGTGTTTGCAGTATATTAAATATTTATATATCTGATTTAAGCAACAGAACAAATAAAACATCTCTCACAGGGGACTAAGGCTACCTTAGCTCATTAGCAGTCCTGAACTGACAGAGATGTATCACCTGTTAGTCCAGGTGCAGGAAAATGCAAGGCATCTTTATAGTCTCTTTTGCCTTCTTTCCAAATTTCGAATTGTGCCAGAAGACAGCAGCATTTGTGGTGAAGTTGTCTATTAATGCTCCTTGTCTTTGTGTCTTAGCTGTAAGCTGGCTCAGTTGCAGCTGTTGTAATTTCACAAAATTATTTTCTCCCTGCTCATACTAATCCTCTGAAAATCATTTTTATAAAACTGAATTAAAAGAAGTTCCTTTTCTACAACAACCCAGTCTACCTCAAGATGCACTAGTGCACAGGTTTTCAAAAAGTCTCGAATTCCTTTGACAGAAACTCAGAATGTTTTAAAAAAATTTTCCCCATTGCTAGTATGCCAATTTTACTACTACCTCTTAAAAGATAGTAAGATTTGGCAGTAAAACCATCTGACTGTAAATAGGGAATCTAGTGATTTACAGTTTACAGTATTATGCACGAAGTATAATATTACATTGCATTATATTACATTACATTAATACATAAGAAGTCTTAATAAAAAGATTACAGTGATGCTTAATGTGATTATCGCTGGGGGACTCTTTTAGGGGGTGAAGGATAAGATATCTTAGAAAATAGAATAATTTGCTGTAGAAGCACACATTCAATTCTGTAGAGTAGTAAGTCCCATTCTAAGTTGTGTAGTTCTGCATTCTGTGGAAAGGGCCATAACGATCTCTCTTCGTGGCCCTTCTTAATGAGAGACATTCTTCATTTCAGATAGACATTTTACTCACTTTTTTTTTGTAGTGACATTGTAAGGCTTATCTCTCATGCTTATTACTATAAAACTGGAACATGGAGGGAAACATAGAAAACACAGCATTTAAAGAAAATAAACTAACATTCTTATGAAGCATTTTGCAGCAATCTTTTTTTGTGTGCCATATTTGGGGTCTTTGTGCTATATTATATACCACATCTGGGTCTTGGCAGGTGGAGAGGTACACTTAACTTCCTTCAGCTCTCTGCCATTATATTGCATTTGTTTTCATTGTTTGCACAGATGTAACTGTAAAAACTTTACTCTAATGAGAGCTGTGAGAGCTTGGGAAAACCCACCTGGAAAACCAGCTTGTTTTTTATTTATTTTGTTTAGGAAAACTCACCAAACTTGCAGGCTTTGGGAGAGCTTAAATACAGTCAATGGAGAATTTTAAAGTGAGGGTGAGGAAATACCGCAGCAAGAAATCATAATATAAATACTAGTTGAGCTGACAAACAGATACAGGAGAGCCAAAACTGAATGATGCCAGTCATCATTAATTCCATAGATAAGAAGTAAAAACAGAAGAGAATAGCATGTAGGAAATGCAAAAAGTTTCTATTGAGAGGAACAAGGACCCTTCTCATTTATCCATCTTAAAAATATCCACTCTTCTTATTTTGAGTTGGGGATGCTTGGTATCATACAAACAGTACAGATCGCCTCTGAAAAATGGCTGCAAAATAGCAGCATGAAAGTTCATTATTTCTCACTGATTCAATATTAACATTTGCTTATATTTGCAATTCAAGAAAAAGGAAACGTTCTTTCTAGCTAGCCCTGTAGACTACTTCAAGTCATGAGTTCAAGACGAGTTTTTTCTTCACATTTAGCACCTCTAGCAATACAGATCTCATGGATGACCCAGAGGCTGCAGACATACACGTGCAACTCCAATGAAGGTTAAAGCAGCTGGAGAGGTGACTAAGAATATTATCTAAAAACAATGGTTGAGAAGAGGGAATCCTCATCATGTTGAGGATGCATGAAAAGGAAAGAATCCAAACTGATTTTCAGAGCTTGAGTTAAGTATGCACAACTAACAGTGAGGAAAAGGAACATCCAGAGTTAACTATTGTACTTAGCAACTCAATATGATGCCCTCAACATTACCTAATGCTATATTTACAAAGTTACAGGTGTGTAGGTTGTAGCCATGTTGGTCTAAGGACATAGGCAGGCAAGGTTCTTCGGGTGAATTTGATATCTTTTATTAGACCAACTTAAATAGTTGGAAAACAATTCAACTATTTAATGACTTTTCATTCCATCCAGGAAGAGCACATACCAACTGTAGAAACGTCCTTAGCGACGAAGGGTTTTTGAACCCAAAAGCTAGCTTAATACTTGTTTTCCAACTATTTAAGTTGGTCTAATAAAAGATATCAGATTCATCCAAAGAACCTTGTCTGCATATTTACAAAGTCACTTTCGAGAGTGCAACAGCAATATAAGTAGAAGAGGACAGTATTTGGAAATATAGATCATGCCTCCTCTGGACCACAGATAGCAATGTGAGCTCTGATTAGAATCCTTGTATTCTCCCTTTTGATTTGGAACATTGACGTTTCCAAATGCACTGTTGATCTGCATAGGCTTCTCACTTACCTATTCTTAAGTCAAACAAGTAGTACCCAGCAATACTGAACTGAGTTGCTTAATGGCCAACTCATGGCTTGAGGGCTTTTGCATCACTTTTTTATGTGATTGTGCTTCTATAACTTGAAGATGTAAATGATGCAATTCTCACTTTGTTAGGAAAATACAGAGTATTTTACTTAAGGCTAATCAAACAAGCTGTAGTAGAATTGGAACATTGTTATAGTCATGGTAATTCAAGAAATATTTGAAAAGCAAAGGGTTTTTCTTTGGTAATATCTTTTGTTGGACCAATTGTTGTAGTTTGGAAGAGATGTTAGATAAACTTTTCATCTCTTAATTTGAATGGACTCCTTGTTTGCCTGTGCTTACACTTCTTGAATGAAACAATAACTACTCTGAGGAAAGGCACTTTGTGCACCTATACACATGCAGGGAGGTTGCTTCGATGAGCTGTAATTACAGCACATTGGAGCAGACTGGATAATCGAGTCTGCCGGAGCATGGCAATTGCCATATTCCAGTGTAATACCATATTCATTTGTTGAGCTTTAGTTGAAGTGCTCTTGCTGCCATTTTTCAGCATGAGGATGCTAATACACATGACACGGGGCACTTTAATTAAAACAACTCTTGGAGTTTCTCTAATTAAAGTGCCCCCCCGCCCAAACTCTCAGAGCATGTGTATAAACATGACTTCGTGCCCAAAAGCTTCTCTAAAAAATATAAGCTTGTCTCCCATCTATACAGCTAGTCCAATAAAAGAGAGAAAAAAACACCATAGACAAAAATAAGTGTATGTGTTGATAAATGTCTAGGAGCTGCTAGTTTCAAAGGTTTTTTTCTGGTTTGGATAATACATAAGGTATCCGTAGCTGTCCCTTGACAAGACCATGATTAGTCAGTCAGCTAATTTTTTGTAGGCATCCAGGGAGAAGTAGATTGTGAAGAATGATTTGAATAAATGTAATTCCAAGAATGAAACTCAGGATGTAACATTGCAGTGTGTTGTGCAAAGTCAAAAGAATGATGTAGTAATTATAGCTCAGAATCTCAGCAAGTAAAAAATGCTACAGCCCTGCTGACTTTAGTTCTCCTATGCTGATTCATAACAACTGAGGAACTGGTTCTCAATAAAGCAGGTACCTCACCATGTACATAAAGACTAAGCTAACTCTGTAGCTCTTCAATATATTAAGCCACCATTTTGAGAGACTGGGCAGTTTTATCTTTTTTTTTTATCTAGGGGTTTTACATGTGTTTCTACAAAGGTCTTTACATTAAATACTTCTATCTAATGTTCTCCAGAGAAACATCACCCCAAATCAATGTCTTCTTTGGGCATCTCTGTGACAGTGAAGCACTTCATTTCTGTGGGGATTTAGGATGTAGTAGATTAGTTACTTAGCATGTAGTAGATTCAGAATTATTATTATTGTGGCCATCTGGAACCATATACTTCCAGTAAATAATATTCCCATGGCCTGGAGATTGTGTTTTTTATATTTTTGGTGTTTTTAGTTATTGTTCATGAAAAACAGTCACAAAGGACAACACTGAATTTGGAGCAGCAGGTGCAATCCCCTTGGAAGTTTGCATGTCAAATTCTGTGGTTAGCATAAACTCATATACATCAGTCAGGAAAGGCTATTAGTTAAAAACAAGTGTAGTTTGCATCATTTTGTCATTCACAAGTGTGAAACTTAAGTTTAACTTACACTCATGGCTGAAAGGTGTAACAGAAGGAAAAATGAACAAGGGAGTTTAAGATAACATAGACCTGATTCTAACATCATTTAAATTACAGTAACTTTGCTGAAGTTAAAAAAGGTACTTCCATGCAAAATCTGCTTACGTGATATTAGAAAGTAGCCCGCTGACTTCAATAATGTGAATCCAGGTACACACTTGTTTAAGTCAGTAGAATCGTGCAAAATATGTAATTACACTGCTCTTTAGCTTATACCAAATTTAGCTCAAACACTGTATTTGAAGTAACTTGTTTAGTCATTAAGAATATATTTTCCAGAAAAAAATATTTTATGATGGTAATAAATCAGTTATAAAATAGCGCTCTGTATTCCATCACTAAGTGTGTTATGAAGTTATTAAGAACTACCCTCCTCCTACAATCAATAAGGACATTACAGTCTCTGGTATTTTATATACAGAATGAGTCACATACCAACACCATTTCCTTTATTCTAATTTATCTGTTGCTGTCAAAGATTTTTTTTTTCAATTTTATGTTTAGATGCCCACTAAATGATTAAAACCAGATGAGGGAAAGAAGACAGTTGGTAGTACAGTATAAATCATAATCAAAAACATCCTGGTAATATAATGCCACCAGACATTTAAAATGTTTGTGAGGCTCCATAGAGTTCTATGGTAGCACAGCTTTTTAACATACTGTTCTCTAGTTAAAGGGTATTCAACCTGATCTGTCTTTGATGATAGTTAATATTATTTGACATTTTAACAAGGTTCTATATTTGCAAAAGCATCTTATGACAGCACATTCAACATCAGAGTCTATCACAAAAAACATTTTAACTGTTTTGCAAACAAACTTTCTTCCAGTTAATAATTAAACAGAGGAACAGCTTGTGGTATATGCTTGGAACTAATTTTACTATATATAGTTGGAAATGACAAGAGCACATGAAGATGTGACTGAAGCCTGGTAACATTTAAATACTCAGTACTTCCTCTGTTACCTTGACTAGTGTAAAGTTGGTTCCCAAGGTAAAAACTAAGTGGTCTGCTGGCATATGGTATAACCTCCATTTGAGCGCTAAAAGCTGGATACTGTTTTTGTGAAACAGATGTTGTTGAGTGCAGCAATGCACAACTGACTCTATCTAACAGCTGGGAATCCTTCGTGACCCATATAGCTAGAAATAAACATGGTCCTATGCTTGGCAAAAGTGTAAGAAAGCAAATTTTCATTTGTTAAGGGCTTATCAAAATGAAGAATAAATGTTTTTATCCATAAACTGATTTTATTCACAAGAGTAATCTTTCCAACAGCTTATGCGATGGCCTCATAATATTACAGGCACCCTTTGCCAGATGAAGGCTGCAGTTGCACTGACATATAGTGCAGATGGAAAATAAACATCTGCCTCAATCAAGAGAGAAGACCAAAGACAAGGTTGACGAATATTATCTGGCATGACTATCTTTGCAGGAAATCATATAAATGCTACAGGACCAAAACCACTGGCATCGTCTGGTGTTGTCCTTATGTGGTTACTGACCATGAAGAGAGATGATTAGTATGCACTCTCCAAGGAGGAGTGGTGCAGATGCTCAGAATGATATGATTCCAACTCAGTAGTATGTGTTTTGCTATAGCCATGCTAGGCTAGTAACACAGCAGCTTGATATTTTTCTGTGGTTCAACAATATAAAGCATCCAAAAAGTTCCCTTTTTTTCTTGAAGGGAGGGTATTATTGAACCAAATTAAAAAGGGGGTATATCTGCTACTAGGAAAATCATTTTGGTTTTTTTTAATACCTTGAGAAAAATATCTTTGTACTACTCTCCAGATAAAGTGAGCTCGTTTAGAAAGAGCAAAATGTTAAAATCATTCAATGAACAGTGAACAATTAGGAAGATTCCAGTTTTATGTTTGGCACAGACTAAGTAGCATATGTTAAAAGTAACTACATGTAGGCACACATGCACACACCCACACAGTCACCCACACTCATACCAAGCTGATATGGAGTTCCTTTGAATCTCCCCAAAAAATTATAGAATGCAGGATGGATGTCGTTTCAAAGGTTTTGGTCTACCAGTAGGATTTATTTGACTGATGAAATAACGTCTTCTAATTTTCTAGTAATTTTGATAGTATCTTGTGCTTCGTTTTCAGATGTTCAAGATACATCTCTTAGTGTCCCCATACCCCTCAACTCATTTTCTTCTAAGGTATATTTACTGTTGCTTGCCTTATTTTCTCTCTAGGCTTTTGATTTGGTCAGAACTAAATATATATTGTTAAAATGCTTCTGTAAACTAGGTTATTATGCTGTGATTATCCAAAGCCTAATCCTGTAAGTAGTAGGGGAGCAGCTGCTCCCTCCCTTCCCCACCCCGCAAAAAATACAAGTTCAGTAGTAGGTGTAAATTCTTTGAAAATGCATGCTTGCATCTCTAGCATGCCCAGCACAATGAAAAAAATTGTTCTGGCACTGAAGGCAGATGCCTCAACTTGTAGACTACTAAAAATGATCTGTTTTCATCTGATGGATCTGTTTTTTCATGTGTGCACATACAAATCACATCCACACCAAATTTGGCCATTCCTATTTGCACCTATTTGTAATCAGATGCAAACTTATTCTTGTGTTTTCCACTTTCCCAGGAGCAAACATTAGCTGTCAGAGGAGGGGGGAAACACATTGGAAATACACTTGGAGAAAGAGTGAGGAGGTAGAACTGTGATTACAAAAGCAGTTTGTGTTGTTGAAGCAACAGAATTGTCTTCTAGACAAATATTTCCATTGGAAAAGCTTTGTGTTCACTAGTGTTCCAGGAAGGAATACTGTTCTGTACCATACTACTTACCTGATAACAACAAATGAATCACGCTACAAACTCCTGCTTTTGAGGCTTCACCAGTTTGAGACTGTAAAAACTCTTTGTGGACCGGGGGAGCAGTTGTGCCTTCTGTAGAATTCTTTCCTTAAGATTTTTTTTGTTCACAAATTCTTAAAAGGAATTTAGACAAACAAGCTACAAATTCTTCACAACCTACTTCACTGTAAGAACTAGAGTATTTACTGGGCACTCTAGATAGGAGTACTGCTCTGCATCTCTTTCATGCACATAGCTCTGGGTGGTAATAAAGGGACTCCATTTGGATTGCATAAACTTGGATCTTTATTAGCCATGTGGTACAGTGGGCGCAGAGCTACTGATCCAAGCACATTATGTTCCTGGTGGCACCCTTCAAATCACCCCTAATACAACATGTGTTCTAACCTCCCAAAACTCGCAGGTTGTAATAAACAAAAAAACAAAAACCCTCAAAAACAATCCCTCCCCTCAAAAAAGTAGAAACCCAAAAGTAAAAAAAAAAAACAGAGAAGAAAAAAAACTCTGGATATGAGTGTGAGTCTGTTTCTTGGGGCCAGAGATGGCTTGCATACAGCTTAACTTTACCACCAGTCCAACCAATAGCTTCCCAGGCATGGTAGTCATTCAGGTGTATTGATTGTCTAACCATTCTCCCACTCCTTGTTTGACATACTATTCCAGAGGCAGGATATCATTCTTTCCTATTGTAGTCTTCTTGCTGATGATTGTAATCCCAATGGCCACCCATATAACTTGCTGCACCTGACTCTCTGGTCTCTTGCCAACTGATGGTCAAGGCCTGATCAGAGTTGCTTGGGCACTGGGCACTTCTGCCTCTACATACGAGTTCCTGGATATTGCTGCTCTGCAATTGTCTACAGTTCTTCTCAGCCACTGACCCTCAGTGGTAACCACTTCATAGGCCCCACAGCAGCTTGGATGGTGGCCTTTTGCCATTGTTTTGTGCAGCTGAACCCAGATGCTGTCCCTTATGCGGGGACCTGCAGGTTGGAACAGTGTCCAACCACATGTACAAGGATATATTAGCAGCCCTACTGGCTGAGCTTTGCTATCTTTTATAGTTTTACCAAAAATATCCTGATATTTAGTGTTTTTCTTAAATTCTCAGATGCTAGATGCTAGGGGTTATGTGAGATGCACTCTAAAAAAAAGTAAATTGCATGGTTTCAAAAAGAAGCTTGAAGAACAGGAATCAGAAAAAAAATTGGAAACTAAGCACATAAAAATACCTGAGAATTTTTAACATAATTTCATGATTTTGAGGGCCTAATTCAGACTTTCTCTCAATATCTGATGTATGTCTACACACAGCCAGCCTGGATGCCTTCAAGCACACCCTGTTCCAACAGTCCTCTTCCTGCTCACACATGTTGAACCTTGACATGTACTCATGAGCCCTCCTTGCAGTGTCATTTGTCTCAGATGGCTAGAGCCAACTTGAGGAGGATCGCTGATTTAATCAGTCGTCAAGCAGGCTGGTGGATGGAGAGGCTGGACACAGTGTATTGGTTGTAAAAATTAACTTTTACTTTAAATTTACTTATGCTGCCAGTGGCCACGACGCAGGTGATAAGGTTGCTTACGTAGTTACAAGTAAAGAGTTGCTTGCATATTTACAGGATAAGACGACAAGTTTGTGAATGAAACAAGCTGGCAAGATGAGGGGTACGTCAGGAATGGTCGGTGACGGAGAGTTGTTGGTGAGTGATCAGTCAGCCAACTTTACTGTGCCATGTGTTTAGAGCTCTCCGACTTGGGCGGAAGCTGCACGGACCTTTATACTTTTAAAGTAGCCAATGACAGACTGCCAGGGGGGAATAGGTAATGAGGCAGAACGTACCAAATTTAAAAGTGACTGCAGTTGCTTAGGGCAGTTGTATTGTGACAGGGGCACTCAACTGATTTGGTTATGACATCATTTAGCAGCCACTCAAGCATGTCAGATATCAAGGTCTTAAGAAAAGATGCCCAAGGTCTTAAGAAAAGTTGCCCCCGAGTATCTTCACTTCCAAGTCTGGACTGAGTGAGTAGATGCAAGTGGGACATGCTCTGGTGCATCCCAGCCAGAGATGCTACCACTTCAGGACAGACATATCCTTCATGTTGGTAGTACTGCCTTACTATATCTTTCACCCCGGTAATGAAGCTCCTTTCCTTTCAGAAAGTATTTCACCAATAACTCTATCAAACCTACTAGCAAAGTTTGGGGTATGACTGTCTATGCACAGACAACATGTAGCCCTAGAAGCATTAGAAGTTTTAATTTTTCAGCAATACTTTTGAAAAGGCAATGATGTACTCTATGAAATGCATAGGGAAGACAAAGCCTGAGTATGAATCTGAACTCTTAAAAGAGACCTGAACATCTTTTAAAAATCTTAAAAAACACTGATGACTCCATCTTGTTGGCTCCCACTAACTTGTTCAAATCCAAGTGTGTTTTCTTTCAACAATCTCTTTACTCTCATGCTGATTTTTATTTCCTGGCCTAGACTTCAGGCCTGTCTTTCCTACACTAGTCCCAGTAGGCATATTTTCTAATGCTCCTCTCTTAAAAAATTAATTTGAAATAATAGACTAAAATAAGCTTGTCAAGGATGGAGCCAGTTCAGGCAGTAACTTTTAAAGTGCACTGAGGCTTACAGAAATCCTTATTTTAAAATTATTTTTTAACAAGTGTGGCAAAACGACAGTGGAATATTGTTTTTCTCTGAACATATTCTACATAAGATATCTACCTTCAGAGTCTAATAAAGCCCCAAATGAGAGGCAAAATAGTAAAGTACAGTAATTAGAATAATTAAAGAGTGCAGAGATGTTTAATAATTGTAGGATAAATTTCTTCAGCTTAACAACATTGTCTAAAGCCTATGTTTTCATCCATTTCTGATGCAAACAATTTCCAGCAATAAAAGAACATGACTACAACTGTGAGAGAGGGAGAGGAAAATTTGCATCTGAAAAGAGAAAATTGAAATATATGGGTTATATTCTGTATATATACTGTATATTCTGTATATATATTGCATATTTAGTAACACCTATGGTCAAAATACAGTAAGCCAATAACTCTTTAAGAGTAATAATAGAATAAGACTAGAGTTTGGTTCTTATAACTCTATCCAAAATGCCCTAAGCATCAACAGAGAATACAATGATGTATAAACACAAAAGGTTTCTTCATTCCCTTTTATCCTGATTGGTTTGTCTTTTGGCACTTTCTCACTGCAATTAACATATAAACTAAGGAAATTGTCTTTTAGCTTTTTCCCAGACTTTTCAGAGCCATTTTAGGTTGGCTCTATTTATCATTTCAATCCCAGCTCATAGTCTGGCTTTCATGTCCATTCTTAGGCCAACCATGTGGCAAACAAACTATAATGTATGTCACAGCAAAAATTCTATAGCAAAAAGTGAAATACATTTCAAAATATCTGACCAAGTCTATAGTTGTTTGGAAAAATGGGGAAAATTTCACTGCAAGTGGCAAGAATTTCTTTGGGTGATATTATTTATTAGACAAACTGCATAGCTGGGATAGAGTTAGACAAGCTTTAGAAAGCAAGACATTCTTTTTCAGGTCCAAGGAGAAAAGTAACCACAGCAATCAAAAGGAAGGATGGTCATTATGTCCTTTCATGTGTGGGAAGAATTCAGAAATTAGGGAGGTTATACTGTGCTATAAAACCAATATCAGTGTTAAGGTCAAGGTTTTCAGTATCCATCCATTTTCAGAATTTTTGGTCCCAAGTTCTCATTTTAAAGGTGCTAAGTAGATTTCCCTTTAGCACAAGGATAGTGAGGTCATAAAGGGAGTGATTTTTTTGGTGAAAAATTTGCTCCTAATGGTGTATGAGCATCTCAACCCTTTATATTTTCTCTGTGCGAGTTCATTTTGGTGTGTTGCATATAGTTGCCATGAAGGCATTTGATGCACTGGATTAAATAGATCACATTTTGGGAAAGGCATGTAAAGGATCCTAGGATTTTTGTGCATTTGTTGTGGAGCTGTTGATTATAGTAGCAGTAGAAATGTGTTGATAAATTAAATATGTCATGCTAAGGCAAGACTGTGTCCCACTCAATGTCAAGCAGTGGGAAGTTTGCTTCTAACGATTAAAAGGGGTTGTTTTAAAGCCAGGAGCAGAGGAACTGGGAATATTTTTCTCAAGGGCTGATATTTGTCAAATATAGGCTGTAGCTGTTTGATGGTTGTTCTGTTCCAGTTTGGTCAGAACAACAGAAACAGTGGGGTTTCTTTTTGTATTGTAGCAGTTTACTATTGGGCATTTGAATATCTCTTTCAAAAGTAAGTCTGTTTCTTTACTGGAGTGTCCTTGCCGTATAAAGAAAGATTTTAGGCTGGCCAGGTGGGCATCACAAATGTTCTCCTCAAAGCAGATGTGATACTATCTGAGGGCCTGACTCTAGTTAATAGATTTTTGTGTGCTTGGGATGCTTGCTGGCTGTCTGATTACTGAACATAAGTACTGTGGTCCATGGGTTTTTTTAATATGATACTTTGTAGGATCCCATCCTGGATGTGTATTCTAGTAGTTAGAAAGTTGATGTTAGTGTAAGAATATTCCAGAGACATTTTAATCAGGGGTGACAGTTGCTAAACATGTGGTGGAAGTCAATAAGTGAATCTAGGTGTTCAGTCCAGATAGTGAAATACTATCATCCATGTAACACAGGGATGTAACATAGTGCACATTTGATGATGCAGTTTTCTAGAAATTCCTCCTTCAGTGACATATGAAGAGACTGGCATATTGAGGAGTCAAAAAAGGACCACCACAGCTATAATATTGCTCTTACAATAACTACTATAACATAGAAAATGTCATTAAAATGTTACTGGAATTTTCCTATTTTCTAAGTTCATCAATGTTTTAAAAGACAAAATGGTACAACCTACCAAGTTATCTGTATCCCTTTATTGGTTAGTTTTTAATTAGCTTGTTGCCTGTGTAGTATTTAAATACCACAGATTCACAGATATTTTCTTACCCCTACCTGTTAGTAATATAAGATAGTTGAGTTTTAGCATTTCTGCAGAGAATACCAGTCTGTTGACATAAATTCTTTCTTCAGCCTGTCCTATCACTTCATGCTCTTATTCATACCTCTTGTAGTAAAAGATCATCACAATAATTTTCTACCGTGTCACATACCAAGAAATTCTCCATTAATATGTATGTTAATTTACTGAACTGCTTCTTTCTTTATGTAGGTAAAAGTTAGTTTATGTATACTTAAAATGGCAAAATATTTGGCATTCTTACCTCCTTCACACATATTACATTGTCTAAATAGCACTTAGTGTTTTATCTACACCCTTAAGGCACTATCAAGATAAACTGTAGTGGAACTACCTGTGGAAGCAGAAAAAATGGGTCCTTCAAATCCTCCATAACAAATAATATGGGAAAAAACCCTTCAATCCATTTTTATTATTCTTTACTTTTAAGTGATGCAGAAGCATTTTCTCATTACACTATGTCTCTAGACATATGCATACACATGTACAATACTTTGGAGAAGAAGCTGTAAAAGGGGACTGTTTAAGTAACCTTGTTGCCATGCACAGTTTTACTTTGCTTTGCCTAAAAACATGACAGAAATAGAATTATCTCTGCCTTACAATTATTAAATTTTTATGTTTTGGTAAAGCAATGATGTCCAAATCAAAATCTGTGCATTAGTGTGCTATGTACTATACAAACCTTAGGAAATAGACACAGTCACTGCCCTAAAAAGCTTGCTTTGGGGCTACAATTGTCTTATATTTCTTCACAAACCTGTGCTTGAAACAAGGAGGAATTGTAAGCTTTGGTACCTGAAAGTTACAGACAATTCAGAGGAATCCCAGCTATATACACACACACACACACACACACACACACACACACACACACACACGCAGTAGATATGTTTATATCCATATTTCTTTTCCTTGTGATAAGTTCATGTAAATAAATTTATATATAGTCACGTCCCCCGACTGTCCGGGCCTGGTTCTATAGGGATGGAGGGAAACTGAGTGGTTTGCAGTCCCCCCACAGCACACCTGCCAGCTAACAACTCCCTTCAATTTGAGAAGGGGAGTATATACCTGAGTTACCTGGACTACATCTAAATCATAAAGAAGAAGGAGAAAGCCCAGTAGTAACACATGGAAACTTAATCTTTTATTTTTAGAAGAATGGTAATATTTCTCCACAAGTAACACCTAATTAAGCAAACTTATTGAATAAGGTCCATTATGTCTGCTTGAAAAAGCTATAAGTTGGACATTTTTAACATAATCAGATTGTAAAAGTGCACTAAATTCTCACCATTAAGCCACTGAACCGTCATTGAATCCTAAATTCTCATTTTAACTAATCATATTCCATGCAAAGTAAAAATAATTCAGATACCTGAAATGGGGTATATTCTACTCTCAATACACGTAATTTCTATTAATAGTAGTGAGAGCCATAGACTGACAGAAAACTATATTCCAAGGTATTAAAATTGCATATGCAGCAGGTAGTTTGTTGCCCCAAAAAAGATTAGGAAGGACACCCAATGTTTTCAGAACATTCACTCTGCCCTTGTAAGTATTCAATCAATGCTCCTTCAGCTCCAAAGGGTAGCTCAACTATTTTTAACATCCACTATCCTATATGTGGCTAAAATGTCATGCAAAACAACAGATGTAAGGCAAATACACATTTCTAGATGTCTGATTTCAAAGTAAAAATTCAAGTCTTATTCACTTTAGAAGGCTGATAGAAAAAAAAGAATTCTTATTATTTGGAGAAGCTATAATATTAGCTATAACTAAGAACTAAATAAATAAATCAGGATTTTCTCACTGTAAACATGAGTGGGGTTACCTAGTTTGAAGAACTTATTTGATTATTTTATCTCTTTATTTATGTGTTGAAGACTAATTCACAAATGGATTATTATGAATAAGTTATTTTAATGTATTACTATGAAATGGCTTACAGAACAATAGCTTAGTGCAGAGGCTTTCTGAATTAGACATTTCAGCTGTCTTCCTGACTATTTGCTATTCATGTTTTGCAATGCATAATTAGCTGTTTAAATTCATTGTTTCAGCTTCATGGCTGGATGACTTAAGCTTTAGGAATGGGGTGCAAATGTTTTACTAACTATAATAAATATGATGATAATACCTCACTCTTAAATAGTGCTTTTCATCAGATCTCAAAGTACTTTATAAAGATTTGGCCCTGGATTTGGGCCTGTTCACTGTCACTACAAATGGCTTCCAGCACTGACAGTCATGGAGATGTCTTGACTCTTTAGCCAAGTCCAGAGAGCCCATACCTCCTGCTGTTCAGACCAAACACTGAAGGGCCCAGAAGACCTCTTAAAGTTTTATGGTCTTAGGCTAGAACTGGACATTAAAATGAACTAGATGTTAAAAATGAAGTGGTTCAGCTGTGCCAGAATATGTCTTGGCACAAGTGATCCACTTCATTGGGTCAAATAGAGGTGACCTATTGTCCATCCTGTTGATGCTGCAGGAAAATGAGTGATGTTACATGTATAAGTGATAAGAAAATATCCTTCAAGAAATAACCAGCATCTTTTACACTTTCTTTTCATAAATTACGTACTTGTGTATCCATGCAGGGATGTGGCTTCTTTTGTGGAGCTATATAAATTGTTTGACTTAAACTGAAAAAGTTCTGTATTCAGACTAAGACTTTATTCAAGTAAGTTTCATTCACTTACAATGAATTGTACAATTACATTCATGTTTCCAAACTGCAAGTCTCAAAGAATATTTTTGCTCTGTCTACATCAATGATATATTAGCAAGTGGCCCCCAAATTAGCTCATTATTAAACTATATCCAAACAGTTTCTGTTGTAAAGAAAGGTGAGGGATGGGGAACCTGGTTAGATTCTTTCTCACTGAAACATTTTATCATATCCACAACCAAGGAGGGCAGTGGATGTGACACTGGACATATTCTTTAAAACAAATATGGAAAAATATTTTGTTCCTAAAAAACACAAAACAATAATGTAGCATAGTGTTCAATTTGTTGTTTAAAATAGTAGGTTAAGTCAATATCTTGTAGTAATTCTGGGATAGTCTAACCTGAGGTGTTTTTTTTTTAATACTTAGTACTTTGAGTCTCGTATATTATACACATTTGTCTTCCAGGATTTTTTTTATGAGCTCCAAAAAAATTTAGACATCACTGACAGCAATGAATGTAGTAAAATTCAGAAATACAGTAAATCCAGCAAAGGAAAGGAAAACAGCCTAATTTTCCCCCTGATCAATTCCCAAACATCCTCTGTGGGTAGTTACTAAACTGAAAGCCAGCAAAATGAGTCATAGTGAATCATTGTGGTTGGAGAAGCACAAACCTAAATGTAGTTTTTGTTCATTATAAGTCACATTGTGCAAATCACATGTGACTTACCTCTGTTGCCAATGACCAGTTTTGTCTTGAGAGTAGGATGGAAATCCCAGTTTGGGAGATTATTTTTCTCCAACAGAGAGGTGTGGGATGAGTGTAGAGTTCATAGGAGCTATACTGCATTTGATTACTGTGAGACATGTGGAAAAATCAGGATACTTTTCCCCTCACTAATTTCCATATCTCTCTGGTTGTGGCAAGTATAGCTAGGTTAGTAGCTCCCACAATTCCTCTTAGTATTGAGAACTGCCTCATCATTAGTTTGGATTATGGCTGAGACAATAATTAAGTCCTAGCTATAAAAACATACATTTGTTCCAATGAAATAATGTTCTCTGAACAAAAATAACTACAGTTCTTCCCCATGCAGCCTTCTAGCCCCTGACTGTTGTTCACACCATGTAAGCCCAAATCTTGACTGCAGTACTATCAACTGCAGCCCACTGTATGCACTGTATATTTACAGGGACATGGGATTGCCACAAGGTGAGAATGCAAAACTGCTAAAGGAGTTGCTGTTAGGCTCTAGTTACTGACATTCACCCTAGTGGGAAGGCTTTGTCAATGGTGGACAAGCTGAAATCCGGACATGGTTGGTTTGATCTTCCCAACCCACATCCTTGCCTCTGCAATCCCACCCACACTGGCAAAGGAAAGAGAATAAGGTACATCTTTGAAAGGGTATCCTTTGGTGCTACAGTATTTGTTATATATTGTTGCTGACAAGAATCCAGCATATTTTTAAATGAACCCAGAACCTAGCATTTCAGAAAATGTTGGAGAATTGGGTAAACTGGCAGTGTTGGAATGCATGCCAGTGTTTTAAGAGCACTGAAACATACCTCATTCTCACTTCCAGTACTTCAGGACAAACCCCTAAAATCTAAATCAGATTTGACCATGGAAAACCCAGGTTAGTGCTAACATGTATTGCTTCATATCACAAGGGCTGAAACAAGGTATCTCACACAAACATATGCAAACTTCAAATGTACTTTATAAATGCTGATTCGGGGTTTGCATTTTTTTGCTCCAAAACTTGACTTTCTAACATAAAGGGATAGTTAGAAAAAGGTAGCATTTTTTAAAGTGTCTTGGAAAAGAGCCACTTGTCTTATCTTTATTTTCTTGACTGTAGTAAACAAAATTAGGAACAAAGAGTTGCAACTTCACCCTCTACTTGTCATTTAGGTTTTTAGACTATTGTCTAGCTCCTAACTTAAAAAAGAAATTATTTTGATAGGGTCAGACCTGCAAAATATGAATGCCTCAGGGGGTCTTACTTAAAACTATTTAGGGCAAAATAACAACTATTGAAGGTTTTTTGAATCCATGAGCTTATCTTAGAGAAATTTCAAATCATACCCTGTTTAATGTTTATCAAATCAGCTATTGTAGTCATTGAATACATGGTGGGGTGGGGCAGGGAGGGGAATCTACATGTGTGCTTTAATGTGTCATTGACTAATTAGCTTCACAGTAGAGTATCACTGTCTACGTATGCAGCACTCTTAGGCTGGAGTGAACTACTTATCTCTGACGTAGGATAAGTAGGATAGTATTGGCCGACACAAGTCCTGTCCAATGGTGAAGTTATTTACTCTGTCACAACACACATGTACATGGCGACCAGGGCTATCTGGGGTTCAGAGGTGCTACAGTACAGGAGCTGCCCACCAGCTAGCCCTGTAATGTAGTACCTCAGCCAGCCTTCTGCAGCATGGTGAGCCAGGGTGGAACAGCCCAGACTGGTAAGCTAATCCGCTGAGTCCTCTACCAGCCAGGGCTGCAGCACCCTGGCTCAACCTACTGTGGTCCTGGGCACATGTAAACATTGCACACAGGAGCAATAAACTGTGGTGTGAACTATGCCAGAGTTTATTGCATCACATTAATAGAACATGTAGATGCACCCAGAGATTGATAAATTGTTTATCCTCATATGTTCTGTGCAATTAATATCAAAGCTGAAGCTAAACTGAAATACTTTTCTCAACTTGAAATCCATTAGTATTAGTCCAACTACAGTAGCATTACTACAGAGAAATTAAATAGAATAAAAGAAAAATATTTCTCCCTTAAATCAATAGTTTCCATATCTCTGTTTCCAAGCCATCATCCCAGTCCAGACTCAAACTCAAAGGACACTTATTGCTATACTTATCAGTGGTCTTTTTGTTAAATCTTGTCTAAAGGCTTTCAATTAAATAAAAAGCAATATGAAAAATATCACTCTAGCAACATAAACTACATTTTCACATTTTTTATTAATAAAGCAATTATCTCTAAGGGACTAATTTTCATTGTTTTATGAGACTAAAATATTAGACCTGGAACAAAGAAAGACCTTGTACTGTTGTTGAAGAGGCTGATGGGGAGCACAGAGCTGCAGGGAGCATTGGCATGACTCAGAGATATCCTATTTCTCTACAGAGAACTAATCTCCCAGCTGCTCCAAATGTACCTGGGTATTAGGGAGACAAGGAAGAGAATTTACGGCAGATGAGACCATATCAAATGGTCAGTGAAATGAACACATTTTATCAATGCAATAACTATCTCTATTTCACATCAATATTTTAAGACTGTATCATAGTCTGTTAAAAATTATCTTTAAGTAGTTGTTATTAATACAATGCATGTCTTATATTAGTGTAATGTATTTTATACCCACTAGAAGCATAAAACTAAGTCAATATGAGCACATCAATAATTTACATTAGTTATGTTAGTTAATTTTCTGCATGTAATATCACTGACAGCAGCTACATAGTGAATGCAACTAGTGTTTGTATAGCTACATCTGCAGCTTCAGGTAATTTATTTTTATTCTCTGGATGACATTTGATGCTTCTTCTTACCCTGAAGAGATTACCACTTTACAAAGTAATACAGATAATTTCTACAATGTTTTAGGAATCAAAACTGAAATTATTTATCTCATTGTCTATTATTCCCATCAGATCTCTAGATGCACTAATACTGTTTAAACTAGTGTAACTCAGGACTAATTCCATTGAACTAAACACACTTAAAAGATTACACATGAGGAAAGAATCTAGTCATGGACTTTTGATCCCTATAGAACAAGGATATTCAAACCACAGCCCAGGGGCCAAATCCAGTTGTGGAGTTGTGTCATTGGCTTCCAGAGCTGCAGCAATCAGACATGCCATCACTCCCGCACCCCGAAATTTCCAAACCTGTGGGGAGCCCTGCAGGCCAGATGATATGACCCTATGGGCAGAATTGTGGTGGCACTTGTGGTCACTCAATGTCCAGATCTGTTGCACAGGGCCAGATCCCACAGGTAGGATCAGGCTGATACATGGATCCAGCACATGGAGTGGGGCCAGAACCAATCCGTCAATTTGCAACCAGGGTCTGAGCCCACATATTGACTCCAGAATGGATCTGACCCATAGATTGGCCCTATTACAAGATCCAATTCAGTAGCAGCTGTGACAGGGTTGAAACTTCTAGGTTGGCAGCTGCAGTCAGGGGGTTCATAATGCTGATAATGGGAACCCACCGCTCCTGCATATAGCCAGCATTTAGCTGTGGTGAGTCTAGCATTCAGTCATGGCGAGCCCCTGCTGTGGCAGGTAAGTTTCTATAAAAACCTTCTTTTCTTCCTTCTGCCTTCCCAAAACAAGGTATGTGTCTTATTGCTGGAGGTGGGGGGGAGGAGTTGATATGTGAGAAAAATATGGTAATTTTAACTAATAGATACATGAGACACCAAAGTGTCTCATATAACAACCAAGGATGCCTGTAGATAATGCCCTTTCTTATATTTTTACCTATGCTGTGAATGCACAATGGATTGATATGATAGCTATTACAGGGATTCTGCTTGGGGATTCTTCTTTACTGGGAGAATTTTAATTGGCTTTATGGCTGCCTAGAGCCCATTAAAGCAGTACAACCTGTTCAAAGTGGAGCAAGGATCTTATCCACTGTCATTTTTGCATCTGCTTGCTTAAGGATTCATTTTCCACAGTTATAAAGGTTAAATCTGTGTTCATAGCAGTCTACACTTGTGACTTCGGCCAGTCCCCTGGTCGTAGGTAACTCCTGCAGGTTGCCCCTTAACCCTTCGTCTCGCCCGCCACGACTTTGATGATTCCAGATATTTA
>JAGPOW010000261.1:59294794-59370050 GCA_030014935.1 Caiman crocodilus | reverse complement strand
CTGGTGCGGTTCGTCGTCCCCCTGCTCACCCGTCTCAGGTGAGTTTCCTGCACCTCCTTTCGACCCCAGGGGTCCCTCTCGTGCCCCTAGTGACGGCCCAACGCCGTCACAACACTTAATGTCCGTGTTACATTCTTTTCATTCTAAATGGTCTTCAGACTCACAGCCATAAAACATGACATGGATATTCCACAGCTACCAGTTGGAGCTTATACACCACTGCGCCTAGAGAACATAAACACTGGCTGAACCTGTTACCTCTGTTTTTTGCCGTTGGGATGTGCTGCTTCCCAGAAGTCAGTTCCTGGGGTTTTTTGTGTGATCTGAATTTCACACTAGCTGTGTTAGCTTCATGTACTTGCTACAATTCCCCAAATTGATAAGGATGACATCAACAATAAGAGCTTCCACCAGTGCCACGAATGGTGAATACCACCATCATATTCATCAAGAGCAATGCACATGTGTATTTCCATACAAAGGTAGACACATGTAGTACAGTAAAGCAGTGTTAACAAACACCTTTTTGATACATCAAAATACAGCCTTATGCAGGTCCAAGATAATTGTGCGGACTACTGTTCTTTTCTTCTACTAAAGTCAATTATCACTCATTTAGAGACCTTCAGATATAGATGCACATAAATTAAAATGAATTATCAGTCTTGATATTAGGTTGACAAAATATAACAGCCCCAACACCTACCCCCAAAAGAATGTTACAAACCTTTGGACACAATTTAAATTATTGTATTTCACAGTGTTTAAGTTGACACAGTGTATAGATTGGCCCCCAGCTTTCCTTTTTGATGGGTAAGGATTTTCATAGGCACAGTGGCCGGGTCAGGGCCAGGATCAGTGCTCTGAACTGCTGGTGCTACTTGCATGGGATAGGGCAGCACCAGCTGAGCACAAAGCCTGTTCCCATCCCCATTCCTGTCCTTATCCCCTGCAAGTGGCACATCTCCAGCCGAGTGTCAAGCCTGTCCCCATCCCCTGTGAGTGGCACCAAGCATGATACTGTTCGCAGGGGATGGGGAAAGGGCTGGGCTCAGTGCTCAACTGGTGCGGCCCCATCCCATGTGAATGGTGCTGCCTGAGCCACACCAGCTCCGCTCACAGGGGATGGGGCCACAACAGCCGAGCACTGAATCCAGCCCCATCCCTGCACCCTACAAGTAGTGCTGGGCTTGCAGAGGATGGGGCCACACTACCTGAGCACTGAGCCTGGACCTGTCTGCTGTAAGTGATGCTGCTGAGCCCCGCACTGCTCATAAAGGACTGGAACAGGAATGGGAACAGGGGCAGGGCTGGGCTCAGCACTGAACTGGTGATGCCCTATCCCCTGCGAGTGGTGCTGGTGTGGCCCAGGCAGTGCCACTCTCAGGGAATGGGGCCATGCCAGCCAAGTGCCAAGCCCAGCCGAGCCCAGTCCCATGACCAATTTGTTTATGTGACACAGTTTGATTTTTAAGACCCAAAAATTGGGCTTCAAAACCTGACTTTTACACAGTGAAATATGGTATGTCTGTTACTGATTGTTCTCCTACACATATGGTTCCTGACCAAGCGTGTTCTTGGGGGAGGAAAGAATGGTATTGATAACTGATTCAAATCAAGAAAGAGTTTGGCTACAACTTCTTATATAATAATACAGCTTATAGGAATTGAGATCAACAGCCTAAGCTGGTCACCATCCCAAAGAGCCTGCAGAAGTGGACGAATGAAATAACATGACCTAAAGATCAGGAAAGGGCAACTTAGATTTGGCTCCAGAGCAAGGGAACAGCAGCACTCTACTGACTCTGCAAGGACTTTGTTCAATAATCTTAATTAATAGTAACTTACCAGAATTGTTTAATTATTGAACCAATATTTGGCACACTATGAAGAAAACTAAGGGTTTAATTGAAAAGTCCATGCTGAATCTTGCCTCTTACTTGTCTGAAATATCTACAATGCCAGAATTTTATCTTTATCAGAGGTGTAACAATGCAACTGGGCAACTGGAATAGTTGCAAACCATGGGGGCAGTGGTGACTTCTGGCTGTTGCTGGGCTGCTGGTATGATTGTGAAGCTGCAGTAGCATATTTTTTTATGCCCCCCCACCATTTCCTCCAGGTCAGCACACAGGGTGGTTGCCTGGGTCACTCCACTGTAGTCACACTATTAATCTTAGTGAGCAGTTATTGAAACTATTTGCATCTGATCAGAGCTATACATCTAAGTGGATTGCACAGTCAATCAAAAATATAATTAAGTAGTAGTCAGCTGTAATTGAAAATTATTCTTAAGACAGGGTAATGCCAATGGACACTCATAATACACATTAATGCATAGAGAATTTAATTAAATGAGTATATTTAAGCAAAATACACAATTGATGCTAATTAAAGAGCATTCACTTTTTTCCCTTCTTCAGAGAGTCTTCACTTTAGCATCCATTGACATAAACCACATTAGAATTCCCTTCTCTTGATTACTTCTCTTTAAAATAAATGATGTTCTTTGTTTTCAGTGTTTTCATGACTGATATAATTAGAACCAGGGTGAAGGAATATTTTACTGCCTTTCCCTTAGGGTTGTTTTGCAATAGTTTGACTTGCAAACAGCATTTTAAGCTCTAATATTTGTAATGCTTAAACAGTCTGATGTGGATAAGAAAAATATTTAAATTTTTTTTTTTGGACTAACTGAAACAATGGGTAGAACACCCAAAAATGAAGTTGTGCCAACTGGCTAAAGCATGGGGCTTAGATGGGAGCTAGTGTGCCTGAGTTCTCTTGCTGCATGTTCTTTAATTTGCAATGCTACTTTATTTTTAAACCCCGCCCCCCACTCCAGAAGACAGTGATTATAAATACCGTTATGAAGCATAAGGATTAAGGTTTGTCAAGTATTCCCAGTCTTTGGAAATACTGTGTTATAGATTATCAATAACAAATTCCAGAAGTCAACATTCATATTCACATTCAGCTAAAATATTATTCAAAATGCTTAAGCCTTAGGGCTTAATCTGTGTTAGATTTTTTCAGCAGTTTAGCTGAGCTAGTGTTAGTGAGGATGGTTTTTGTAAGTTTTCCCTATCAAAGGCAACATTGGGAAGAATCTGACACAGATCTTTCAGGTGCATAAAGCAAGAGTTGTTCAAGAAACTCATGGTGCTCTGGAGAGGTCCCTGAGGACTGGAAGAGGGCCAATGTTGTGCCCATCTTCAAGAAAGGGAGGAGGGAGGACCCGGGTAACTATAGGGCAATCATCCTAACTTCTAGCCCAGGGAAAATCCTGGAAAAAGTCATCAAGGAGTCTATATGTAATGGGTTTGCAGAAGGTAGGATTCTGAATGACAGCCAGCATGGCTTCAGCATGGGCAGGTCTTGTCTTACCAACATCATCTCCTTTTACAATCAGGTAACTCACCACCTGGACAAGGGAGAGGAGATTGACATTGTATACTTTGAGTTCCAAAAGGCCTTTGATCTAGTATCCCACTATGTTCTCGTGAGAAAATTCGAGGTCTGTGGGCTTAACCATGAGACAGTTCGGGGGTAGGGACATGGTTGTGGGGTAGGACCCAGAGAGTTCTAATGAATGGATCTATGTCATCTTGGTGTGAAGTAGCCAGTGGTGTCCCTCAGGGGTCAGTGCTTGGTCCAGTGCTTTTCAACATCTTTATCAATGATTTGGATGTGGAGGGAAAGAGCTCACTGGCCAAGTTCACAGATGACACCAAGCTATGGGGAAGTGTGGTCACGCTTGAAGATAGGCTGCAGATACAGGTGGACCTAGACAGGCTAGCAAGTTGGGCAGATGGGAATCAGATGAAGTTCAACATCAAGAAATGTAAAGTGCTCCACCTGGGGGCAAAAAAATCCCTACATACCTACAGGCTTGGCATTGCCAAACTGACCAGCACCACAAATGAAAGGGACCTGGGGGTAATAATAGACACAGTATGAATATGATCCAGCAGTGCAACAGTATAGCCAACAGGTCAAATAATACCCTGGCATGCATCAATCAACGCATCTCCAGCAAAACTAGGGAAGTGATTCATGCACTCTACTTGGCATTGGTGAAACCACAGCTGGAGTACAGTACTGGCACTGCACTTCAATAAGGATGTGGTAAGCTTGAGAGAGTCCAGAGGCGGGCTACCTGTATGATCAGAGGCTTGCATGGCAAGCCGTACAAGGAAAGCCTGAAGGACCTGGTACTCATCAGCTGAAAAAGAGAAGGCTGAGAGGGGATTTGATAAGGGCTTACTGCTACATCAGGGTTGTACATCAAGGGCTCAGTGAACAACTGTTCACCAGGGCACCCTTGGAAAAACCAGGAGTAATGGCCATAAATTCCTGGAAGACCATTTCAGGCTCAACATTAGGAAAAATTTCTTCACAGCTAGGGTGTCCAGACTGTGGAATAAGCTCTCTCCAGAGGTGGTACAATCACCTACCCTGGAAATCTTTAAGAGGAGACTGGATGGTCCCCTTGCTGGGGCACCTGACTCCCAGTTGTCTTTCCTGCCTGGTGCAGGGGGCTGGACCCAATGATCTCATGAGGTCCCTTCCAGCCTCACAATCTATGAATCTATGAAAGAAGAACTAAACTGTTAACCACTACCAAACACTTATCACTTCCATATCTGCAGAACATTAATGGAGATGATTCATAGAAGAACTTGGGTCAGAATGAAGAAACAAAGTAAGCATCACCAATTAAGGTGCTGCAATGACTAACTTTTAGACTCCTAATCCCCAGTGGCATCAAAAAGCCAGAATTAGGCATGTAGACTACTGATATGAAGGATGGAGAGCTAGGCTTCTCAGAAAAGCATTCAACAGAAAAAGCATAACAGGGTACTGTGTCTGAAGTCCTGTCCCTCTCCAAGTCCTAAGTGCGTTCTGTCCACTTAAGATCTTATACCCAGAACATCCTTGAAGGGTAGCTGCTGACAATTATACTTTTAGAGAACTGAAGGAGCCCTACTCTTAAAAGACTGTGGGGAAAATGCCTGTCTTTTATGTTTTCCCCTGAAGTCTCTTAGGAAATAGGTGACTAGGGTTCAGTAGCCACCTCAGCACAAAGGTATAAAGTCTGCAAGCCCACTTCCTAGAAAAGTGTAAGCACCTGGGTAGAAACCAAGTGGGAACACTTCCTTCCCTCTTGGGCTCTAGTCCTTGCTCCAGGGACTCTTCATACATTTTAGAATAAGCAGGCATTAGACAAAATACAGAAAGAGTTTTGGGAGCTGAGACCAGCCACCTGGGTGAGTGCCCTAACCACTAGGCTATAGAGTCATGTTCCCCCTTTTGCTCTCTCTCCTTCTGGCCCTGCTAACTTGGTAATCCTTCCTGCATAGGCTCTGGCAGGATAGGTAGAAGGTGCTCTCATACAATCTAGTTAGTTTCCTAAATGGTAGCTTAGTAGTAAGGACACTTTTTGGGGAGGTGGAAAATGTCAGTATTAAATGTGGGTAATTACCACCACATGTGGCTATAGTGGTATGTACCTCACCTAATTTTTTTCAAAGAACTGAAAAATATTTATATTTGTAAAAGCATATCTCTCTTGTGAGGCAAATGGCCATTTCTGTGAGTTTGTTCTCTCTCTGATTCTCTCTGATATTGTAGAAGGTAGGGTGGATATGTATATATGCATATATGCATAGAGAGAAACAGACAGACAGATTTCTACTTACCTATTTACTTTAGTTAGTCTAGAAGGGGCAAATATATCCTGCCATCTACTTTACTTTAAATTTACATGGCCAATTATGTCTCTGTGATATTGTAGGTCAGAGCTGTCCAATTTCTGAGTGGCCAAGGGCTGCACAATCCCCAGCCCACACATTGCTCAGGATGCACACCGTACCACACGATCACGCCCACTGCTACACTAAATGGCAGGTGTCTCACCTGCACTCTGCCAGTGCCGCCGCACCCTGCACATGCTCTACATGTCCTTCCCCAACTCTGCTGCACTGTGCTGTTGCTCCCATGCCAAACAAGGTCTCTGGGTCCCCCAAGTTCCCTGGCTGTAGGCTCCCTCAGTCACATGAGCCATGCCACCCCTACTCCCAGGGTTGGGCACAGGCAGCAGAACCTGGAGGAAGGAGGAGATGCACAAAGACTTCAGTGTTGGCTGCAACATCAATCAAAGCAATGAGGGAAGTGCTGCCCTAAAGAGGAGCCTGGGGCTGTGGCTCTGTTAATCCCTTGGAGGTCATGTTAGACCACCAGTTAGACCATTCTGTTGTAGGCCATGACACCAAGACATTGGGATTACAGCCTGAAGCCACTGACCCTTTTGCCTTATATACCAAGAGTCCCTAAGTCATGCTTAGGCAATGTCTGGAAAGCAAAGAAGTTACATAAGCAAGGCAAAGCTAATCACAGGAAAGGGCAGTGCCAGGAGATTGTTTTAAGACAGATAAAGGCAGTTTCCATGGGCAAAAGCTATACTGAATCTTAAATGCCCTGCACTTGAGACTTGGTAACATAAGATCTTTTCCTCCCAGCAGATGACCCCATTGCAAAAATGCTGTAAGTCTGAAGTACATTCGAAAACCAGACACAAACATGAAAGAATTGACTGATGTTGTTTAATTTATTGGTTTTAGATGCCATTAACTCTATTGGTGACAGATTCAGTGTCTAATCTAAAAATGAAATTAAACATTAGTGGGCTTCTATCTTTTTCATATCACCTCTGCCACTTCAAGGATTCCAGAAAACTGAAACTACTGAGGAAGCTTGCTTCCTCCTCCAACTTTACACTAAAAATTAACAGAAATCTACACTTCCCTTTGCTCTTATGAAAAACCATTTTGTTTATACAAGTGTTGTAGGTTTGGATAGAAGTTATTTTAACAAGAGCAAAATACATTTCTAAGGGCTGTCCTATACCCTGTGAAGGTCACATGATTCCTGACTTGTCCCACTTTCTTAATGCTCACAAGTAATACCCCTTAGTTGTATCAGTTCAGTCAGCTCCAAGAGGCACTTCTGGGTTATTAACATTAACAGCAATTTACAAACAAAAATGTTATTAAAAATGAATGAAAGCTGGAAGTGCATTTGAGCAGGGTGCAGCTAACAGCCAAGAAACAGTATCCCCCTTTCACTGTAGTGCTAAGGCCCTATTCATTGTTGTTCCCCCTCAATACTGCAAAGTCATTTGCTAGAGCACAAAATGGCTGGAAAATCCTACTGTGATTTGATTTAGCACATTATTTTCCACTCTCTTTGAACTGAAAGAAAATGTCTACACAAGATAAAAGACAACAATGTTCTGAGGTCTTTAATGTGGCTGAATTACAGATATGGTAAAAATGAGACTGAACTCAGAGGTAGGTTTGAGACAAGTCAGTTCATGGCAAGAACTTTTGCAAAAGTATTTCAGAAATTATCTTAGCTCTAAAACATTGACAAGTGTAAATGGAATTCTGTGATTGGAGAGTGATATTTTAGTACTCCTTGGACATCATTTAAATCCCTTTTCTTATATATTTTACTGGGATGAGTCATTTACAAGATCATGAAGGTCTTTTGGTTTAAGTGGAGACTTCAGTGGAAATGTATTTACTTGTCTTTTATGTAATATAACAGATCTGTTATGTATCATTGCACAGTGATGTAGCTACCACTGATTGTACTCTCATTTCTTAGTATTATTTGTTTTCTTTTAACAACAGCATGGTATGAATTTACCAGCACATTTTGGTTATGACCAAACCCCAAGTCAATGATAAAATCTGTGAGCCAAATCCGTAGCCAGTATAAACTGACGTTGCTCTACTGAAATGATTGTAGACATGCTGATTTATACAAGGTAAGAATTGGCCCTATATGAATTATCCTAAGAAAAGGGTCTGCACAGACTTTAACAGGCAGTGAGCCCCCTTGAATTCAATGGGAATCTGTATAGGCACTAGCCTGTGCCAATCTGCTAGCTGTGTTGGTTGTCCATAGTGTTTTTCCTACAACTACAGATTTAGATAGCCATCTTGGAACCGCTGCTTGGAGACATCTAGTTCAAGGTTTTCCTCAGCTTTCTCTGTAAAACAGCTTAGTTAGTTTCTGTTATTATTTACTCTGTGGTATCTTCAGTGATGTACCTCAGGCTACTGGCATGAAGAAGCATCACTTAAAAAGTAATTTAGCAAATAAGTATACTTCCCCTAGGGTGCAAATAAAAGGAAAAGTTGTAGTAAATAGCTAATGTAAGCAAAAGGTGCCTTGGGGGAACCCTAAGAGTCACTTCTTTCAAACCAGCAATAACTTCTGGTGCTATTGGTCCTGAGGCAGCAGCAGTCAACATTGTTTAAAAAAGCTCCCTTATGGTGTACTCATTAATTAACTGCACTGTTTGTTGATTCTAGATTGATTCAGTTTGTTCTCTGGAGAGTGTTTTTGGAAACTCGGTAATGCCTTGATGCAGAATTTCATCTTCAGGCCCTAAATTCCCAGGATGCTGCTTTTCTGGGACATATAGAAGATGAAGTAAAAAGGAGAATTTGTTAGATAAAAATGATAATCAAAATATTTTAAATTCAGATGTAATTTTTGAAGATTTTCCCCACAGAGCTAAAAAATTACCTGAAGCAATGTTTGATTGACAGACAGGCTTTAACAAACAGAGAACAAGACAAATGGCATGCAAAACAGATAGGAAAGTATTTGCTCCTAATTACTCGAGAAAGCATTTTAATTAAGTTGTTTGCCAATTAATGCCTCATTTTTAACATTCTATAAATATTTAAACATATTTCATAAACTTTTCTTCTCAGGGAAACACTTGCAAATGTTGTTATGGAGGTTCTTGGGGAAATCTCTCAACATAATAAACTGTACAATTTGGAGAGTTTTATTTGCCATTTTCATGAATAAATAAGTAAATAAATCTGTCCTATTATTTCTGTAGCAAAAGTTAGAATTGAAGGCATCCCAGTGCATTGACTTTTTTCCTTTCTTATTAATGAGGAGAAAATAAGTTATTCTGAACTTAAACTGAAAACAAAGACTAGTTAGCTACATCATTTGGTGCTTCTGTATCACTTCTTTCTTTTTAGTCACTAATTCATTCATGCAGATCAGTCATTATACTTATAAATAAACAGTATTTGCTACCAACAAGAATTTCAGCCTAAAAAGATGAACTAAAATTAGCAACTTCACAGGGAACAGGTGAAACAAAAGGGCAAATACAAACAATCTGATTAGCACCAGGGCCTGAATTGACTATTTTTTAGCTAAACAGTTAAATTAAGACATGGGGGAAAACCAATTGAAATGCACTAGAATTGAAACTTGCTGTACTTTTCTGATAGTGTCTGCGACTGAAAATTGATCTGCTGGGGCTGAAACTTCACCCTCCACATTTCTGAGGGCCTGTGGTTTTGAAATACAGAAGACAAATGGGATTCTGGTCCATAGATTAGATAATTTGTTTATTGAATTACTCACTTTGCCCAGTAAATAAATAGAAAGCCAAGCCTATAGCTGTGGGAATTAGAATCTGGTAAATGAACATACAAATATTTTGTTGTGTGCAACTTCTATTATTTTAAATTTTTTTGATTAAACTGTTGATGAACACAACTTTCCAAATATCAAGATCTCATTCGGTGTCTCATCCAAAATATGGAAAACATATGGTCATTATTGTATTCCTAGTAATTGGTTTGCTAATAAATTGTTGGCAATTCACTGGACAGGACACAAGTAGCAAGAGCTCCACAAAAATAAAAGAGGGAAGAGGAAAAGATAGGAATGGGCATGGCAGGAAAAAATAGAATCACATTTACACAGTAAAGCATGTGCACAGGTTCCCCCCCCCTTCATCCAGTGTATTTTTCAAAAAAACCTGCTTATTAAACAACTTGTATTTCTTCTTACAGGACCTCAGACTTTCCTTGAATAGTCATAGACTCATAGAGAAGTAGGGCTGGAAGAGACCTCTGTAAATCATCTAGTCCAACCCCTGCCTGAGGCTGGATTATGTCTATCCAAACCATCCTATACAAAACAATTGTCTTACCTCTTAGCAAATCTACATTGTCAGCCCTGACACAACATGACATAACATGCTAATGTTATGTCACAGATAAAGTAGGGGGACCATAGCAGCTAATATCCTGCTGCTGTAAATATTGTTAGTATATACTTTAGAAATCCCAGGAAGAGGGCCATGTCCCTTGCTACAGAGGAAAGCAAAAAAAAAAAAAAAACAAACTGTCTGTACCAATCTGACCATGGGATAAAACTCCTTCCTGACCCCAAATATGGCAATCAGTCTGACCCTGTAGCCAGGAACCTCCAGGTTTAAATCCCAGTAGGAGCACTGGCACACCTTAGTCAGCCTTGGCTGCAACTAATACTCAGTGCCTTTGAGAAAGGTTTAAACAAACCCTGACATCTGTAGCATTGATTATCTGTAGCTGCTAACCAGGCCTTACTGCTTAATATATAAAATCCAACCAATGACTAAAACAACACACTATGGTGACAAGCAAAGTGGCATGCATGCCAAGGCAGAGCCATAACTGCCATGGCTTATGCCCTGGGCCATCCTTTGCCAACAGAATCCTGCTTTTAGGGACAGGCACACTGCTGCAGGGGGAGGTGTTGGCATGGTCAGCACCCAAGGGATTAACATAGTAGCTCCTGGGTGTAGAGACCCTATTGCATCCCACTACAGCAGCCACTCCCACTTGTTACCGTATGCCATGGATTCTTGTCACCAACAGCAATCAGAAATGATAAATTCAGCAGTGAGGAAAGAGCCAGGGAGAGGCAGAGCAAGAGGGTACTGTTAACCCATTAGATGCTTGTTACCTGTCATCTTTGTGTTCCTGAGGGAACCCTGGCACCCAGCTTGCTTGACTTACAGAGAACTTTTTCTATTCCCTTATGGATATGGGTGACATTTGAACAATGGATAGGGGTTCATCACAACGTTCAGCCCCTTGCAGCCCTGACCACAAATGCTATCACACTTTTCCCACGATGACTGGTAGAAGCTCTCCCCACAAAATTTATGAACACTCCAAGTAATCCCCTTAAGTATGTTAAAAAACTACAGTAAGAACTGAAAATCATGCTAAGCTGAGGCTTATTCACAACTCGTGAAGTACAAAACACTGATGCTAACTTCACAGCGCAAGCATAGATAAACTGTCCGAGAAGAAACAATGTAACATCCTTTCTAGTATATCTTCTATATGCATAATCATTTCAATCTGGCTCCTAGCTGTCTGGTTACTCATTACAACTTTATGTTTTTCCTGGTTGTTAATCAGTTTCTTGAGATGTTTCAAACCAGATAACCCCTTGTCACTGAAAAAGGTAATTCATTTCAATTGAAACTGTTTATATAACAGGATTTTCCCTGTCAGTTACAGCTCAGGACCCTCTTGATTTACACAATCAAAACAATGCTTTGAAGTGGCTGGACTAAGGGTATAAGAAAGCTGTGCTTTAAGAGGGTGAAATCTCTCTGATACTATCCATTATTGTTCTCGAGAAGCTGGGATAAACAGATTGTCTCTTTTGGTCGTACCTTTAACGATTGTGCTAGGAACTTTGCCTGTCAACAAAAGTCTGGAGTGCCTTGGAACAGTGAAATCCCAGTTTGTGCTCTTTCTTTCTCTGTCTAGGCATAGCTTTCTGAACCTGAATTTTATTAGTTAAGCTTGAGCTAGTTTTCCCCAAATATTCAACTGAACCAGGGTATTATTGTAATTGTTTTTGTTCATTTTTCTTTGCATTGCTATTACTACTAGTACCATCATGCATTTCATATACTTAGCAATTAATAACTTTTATAGTCAAACTGGTGGCAACCAGTATTTTACCTTCTCTACTTCCCGTTCCACACTTGCTATGCAACAACGCTTCTTTTACCTAAGCCAAAAATCCTTGTGAAGCTAAAAAATACTGTGAGGTCCACTTATCAAGAGGCTACCACTAGTAGTGCAGTTAAGGCAAAAGACTGAGGCGTGCTGAGTTTGAGACACATAAGGGGACCAGCTTATATAGGCTGATTGACCCAGTTTGGCTCAGACATGCCATAATGAGCTGAATGCTGGCCCATGAGGGTGTCAGCTGGACACCCAGCTGGATTCAGAGTTATTCTGTTCACCTGTGCGCTTGTGTCTGACTGCATTTTATTGTTACCTTAATGAACTGATTCCTGGCATGTGAAGGTGTTAGCCTGTACATGCTAATCAACCCAGCCAGGTCAGGCGTGTCACGTTGATCTCTGTGTGTATGTATGTACATGACTGATTTGGTAGCTGGAGGAACCCAGCCCCATTGAAACTGGGCCCTGCAAGATAGCCCCATTGGGGGTGAGGACTTGCAGAAGGGAGAGATACAGCTCCATATAAAAACACAAGTAACACAAGCAGCACATTGATAGAATTACAGAGACCCCAGTCATGTACCCCTAATAAATGAGCACACCCAAAAGTGATGGGCAAATCCGGTAATGTGCTGGCCACATTAACCCCTCCCCCCACACCAGAGTCTACTCCCTCCCCACACAGGGCGCTATTGGCAAGTTCCAGAGCTTGAGCCCCACAACACAGAGAAAAGTGCAGACTCCCCTGTAGCCTCCATTCTGTCTCCCCTCTATGTCTGCACCCATAGTGCCCCATTTGGCCAAAGATATAAGTTCCAATACCATCAGCCTTAGCTGGGCTACAGATTGGGACCAGCAATTCATTTGATATGCCAAGATATGGAGGTGTAACTGGGTAGTTCTATGCCTTGGACAGTAGCAGTGCACAGAACAGCAGCCACAGCTTAGCTGCTGGTAGCAGCAGCAGTAGCTGGGCCAGCAGTGTTACAGTTGCTATTAATGTGCCCACCTTAAGTCAACGCCCAGTGCCAGTGCCCCAGTCACTGTTGCCTTAGTTATGTTACTGCCGGAAGACATCTGACTCTGGCAGCCACTTTCCCTAGGATGCAGTTCTAAGACCTATTCCTAAAGGCTTGTCTATCCTTACCGCTCTGGTCAAGTGACACCAGAACTGTCCACTGACTCTAGTGTCTAGTGACTGTATTTATCTTGGTTTGAAGTCTTAGACTTCAACTATCCAAATACTTTTGTGAAATTTCTATTCAGGCCTCCCCAGCCAACTCCAACAGACTTACAGGTAGACTTATAGACCAGATCCTCACTTGGTATAATTTATCCTAGCTGTGGCATACAGGCAATGACTAGCTCTGGTGCACTGGCAGGGTTAGGTCCAGCCACTGTATGATTTTTAACTAAGTTAATAGGGCCAGGAGACAACAGTTTAACAACAATAACCTGATATGTTTGATTCCAACACTGTTGAGAACATGGCAGCATTGTCCTTTGCATCCTACAAGAATTCCTTTTTCTTCACTTAAAAACTGAAATTTTGAGCAACCAATTTCCCTTCATAAACCATTTTTCCTCCCAGAATTTCTCAACATGGGAAAAATACAATAATACTGTATCAGAGACTTTCTTTAAACCAGTTGCAGATATACAGTGTAGATAAGCTTACCGAATCAGTACTTTTTTCCCCTATAATTTTTTTAATCATGATGCAGAATAAAATTGATCTAAAAAGGAAAAGCAGAGAAAACCCAAAGAAGCCTGAATGAAGCCAAAAAGTAGAACCACTCAAACATATAAGAAGGATATAAGGCAATATTTTGTACATCTACTCATACAATGACCCCCAGTGCTGTTTAGGACTTCTGGCTAAAGAATTGTAATATGTATCTTCCCCTCACTAGGTATTTACATGTTTCTGCTCTCAGCCTCTAATTCTGTATCTGGCTTAGGCTCTATAACACAAATAAACAATAATACAATATTAGGGATGCTTCTACACTACTGTTTCTTGGATAGACATATTACAGCTGACAGTACAATATAGTGTACAGAAAATGGTGAACCTATAGTCTTCTTTTACTAGTTTGAATTTTCAACTAGAATAAATCAAAAAGTCTTAAAAGACTAGCTACCGTAGTCAGTCAGCATTTTCCCCCATGTCTAGCAGATTTTTATTAGTGGGCAGACAAGTCAGTCTTTGATATTAAATAATCTTTGTCTGAAGTTCAGACTGCCTCAGGTGGTCCAATTTTAACCCCCCAGTAGTTGTACAACAAGTATAACATTGCAAGGAGAGCTCTGCTGGTGGTTGCGGTCATTGTGGTTGTTTTGTGGCTGTGTCTGTGGCTGTGGTTGCTTCCCTAATTTATTTGATGGCTATCAGACAGGCCATGTTTTAGAGAGTTTATTCTGCATGGTCATCTGATCAGAATGAAGAAGAGACTCACAATATATGGCTGATACTTTTTGATCAAGAATGTGTTCAGGAACATTTACCATTTCTGTCTTTTATATTTTCCATGAACTGTTGTAATGGATGTTACTTACTTTACTGGATTTGAGTAAAAGTCACAAACTTCAAGGAATTAAAGAGGATATAAATCTAATTTGTCATACTTAACTGTTCTCACCTGTTAATAATTATAGTGGGCAAATTAATAGATTTGAGTGAACCTCCGATCTTCGGCTGTTTTAGCTATTTGCTACCATTGTCTGCAAAGAAGACGACAAGTATGAGAACCTGGAAGTGTTCCAAACATTTGCCAGCTGGTTTTGAATGTTCTTAGCTGTGTCTGCTGTTGGATAGTCTTAGACTTATTTTGTGCTGCATACTGCTGCCAGATAGTGTTACTGTTTAATAATGGTGTTAGAAGTGATTACAGTAGGCCCAGATCCTGAGCTAGAAGCACACCCACATAATTCCGTCTGGAGGCTCAACTAGTCTGAAAAACAGAACATATTGATTTAGCTATTTGTCCATGTACTTCTTGGGAAATAAGTAACCTTTAACCCTGCTCTTCTATGAATGTGACTGGCTTGATACATGAGGCCAAGATTATTTTTTTTACACAGAAACATCCAAGTACACAATAAGAAGTCCTTATTGTTTATCGCATCTGGTTGTTGGTGTAAACATTTCTCCAACTCAGCAGCAAGTTGTAGTTTTCAGAAGCCACAGCTTTCCCCTGGCATTCTTATAGAAACTTCAGAGGCAAGTAAATAATGCAATCCTAATTCTAGAACATTTCCCTAGCATGTACAATCTCAGCCCTTTTTGCGTTAGAGACTAGCACAAGTCATACCACACAAAGATGCACATTATGAAAATAAAGAGAGGAAAACATAAGATCAACAAAACTTCCCTTCTGATCCTCTGCACAACAGCCAGCTGCTTTGAAAAAGATGAGGGTTCAAATAAGGACACTGGAAATCTACAGGAATTTTTATATATATATATATATAATGATTTTTCCCCTCAGAATCTGTGCTATTTAGCAAAAATACATTAGAAAGTATGTTTTACACAGCATTTAAAACAGCTCTGAAAATACTGCTAAATTTATTTGTATTTATTTTTTTCTTTAAAAAATATCTTCCTCTATCTCTGTCTTTCTGAGGTCTTCATTCCTCTTTCAAATTTTTCTGGTCCCTGAGATTTTCTGATCCTCATCTGTAATATCTTCTACTGCCCTAGTCTTCTATTTTAAGTATGAACATGAGCCAAATAGTCAATCCAGCATTAGATGATTCACATTTTTAAAGTATGAATTTTATCCCCGTGGCATACATTTCAATAATAATCTAAAGGCAGGGTAAAACATGTTACCTGAATATTTCTTCAAAACAATCTAACAGAAATCTACTACAATACAAAAAGAAAACTGCCTCTAACCCTGCATCCCTGGTTGTTATATACCATCCTGCTGGAACCTGTTGAGAAGATCATTAAGCAATTAAGTCTCTGTTCAAAGAAACATCAAAAGGAAAGTTTCCCAGTATCCTGTCTGGCTTTCAGATAACTTTTCAACCCCTTTCCCCCTTCCAAGCCTTACCAAACTCACTATCAGAAACAATTCTGACCAATAAAAAAAAAACAAATGAAATCAGACTATGCTAAAACACCAAACATGCAAAATCTATCAGAATCTCTCCACTATTTTTAACACAGATCTCAAAAAAACCATCAGAATCCCTGGATCCTACACATGATTGTTATAGTATGTGATCTATGCTATCTAATGCACAAATGTCCTCACAGAACTTATATGGTGAAGCCAGACTACCCCCATGCCTCAGAGCGAACTAACACAGAAAAATAAAGAAATGTCATATTACCAGTGAAAGGAAACTTTTCAAAACACAACCAGTCCAAGTATTTTCAAAGCATTTGTTCACAAAGTAAGACTATGTGACACCTTCAGAAAGCAGGCCCCCAAAAAGAAATCCATAACTTTGCTGGACACCAAAACCAGGAGCTTAACAGAGATATCAGTTTTAAGATTTGTTACAGTGTACCTCTCACTTCCCTTTCTAACTTCTCTCTTCTCTTCACGTGATAACTGCTAATTTCCTTTGAAGTGCCCAAATTCATTACCAAAATACATCACTTCAGCTTGTACTTAGCTCAGAGTATAACTGATCTTTTCTCAGGTCTGCTGAAGAGTTTTAATATCCAAAAAATATGTCTGACATCTTTCCCTGCTACAGATGTTGGTCCAAGAAAAGGTATTACCTGACCTCACAAATTTTGCCTCTTACATACCCCTAAACTATTACAGTCTCATCAACAATGCTAGTTTGGTAGAGATACATTTATTTCAAAATTTAAATTGGAATTATTGGGAGTTCAGAGTTTAAAGTCCCTTGAGCTAGAGATACTGCAAAATTCTGGTCCTGAAGCCTTGATAAAGAAGAAAATCTTGTAAAGTTGGAACATATGGTAAAGCTCACTGGGAATTTTTCTGATAATTTTTCATTTGAAAATAGATCAAACTAAAACTTAATGAGGAAAGGCTTAGTTTCAACAAATTTCTCAACTTTTTGAAAAGTTTCAAAATGTCAAAACATTTCAGCCTGATGCTTTAAAAACAAAAAAAATTCCAATTCAAAATTATTTTTGTATAGAATTACGCGCTAATTATAGGGGGAAAGCAGTTGAGATGAAAACAAAATATTTTGATTAATCCAAGCCTATTTTCAGATTTTTAATTTATGAAAATGTAAGAGTTTGATTTTGTCCCAGCTGAGGACATAGAAGTTTTCAAAATCTTGGCAGGTTTCATAAGGCCTAAAAGCTGTTTCTAAATCCTAGCTCTTGGCAGGACTAGATGGGCCTGATCTAAAGTGCATTGAATCAAATGGAGTCTATTAGCTTCAGTGAGGTAAAGAACAAGCCCTTTGTTGCTGGAGTTTTAGAGAACCTAGGATTCTGGGGGTTCGAATATCAAGTGTAGTCCATCTGTTTTCTGTACTGTAAAGGAAGTAGAGAGGGAACCCTACCTATACAGACTCATCAACATTATCTCTACACATTGCTCCTCTGTGGCCTTTTGTAGCATGAGTGAATTTCATCATGAAAGATCACAGCACACCTTAACAGGAACATTTTCTTTGAAACCAGGACTAGACCCCTGGGGCCATATGCTGTCTTTTGTTATGTGGAATGGAGACTTACAAAATGCAGATCTGCTGCCCCTAAGGGGGACAGAGAAGCAGCTTTACTGTATACTCTTGCTTGCTCCCCCCCACCAGCCCATTTTTTAAGCACCATGAAAGCCTCCTCTGTGTGTCTGGTGCTCCGTAGCTCTGGAGATATGCAGCTGGTGCAGGGAGTAGGAAGAGCAGGGAACAGCTGCTCTCTGAGGTATGTTCCCCTTGGGATTAAGCATATCTCCAGTCAGAAATATGTTGAAAAGCTACTGCTGATTGAACCAGAAGTTTATTCCCATCTGCATCAGCCAGTGGGGACTGAATGTCAGTGCAGCTCCTGAGAAATATGTTATGGAGGAGGGGCAATCCAAAGGAGCAAACTGACTGCCCTAAGCCTCTGTCTAAATGGAACTTTGTGCATATGTACCAAGGACCGTTCAGATCTGAGGACACCCACAGATATACAGGGGAGACACTCAGCATATGCATAACATATTTATCACGGGTGGGGAACCCTTTGCTCCTGCACAGCATCTTCTGTCATAAAGAAACATTTTCATGGATTTCATAGCTTTTCATAGACATTCGGGTTGGAAGGGACCCCGAAGGATCATCAAGTCCAGCCCCCTGCCCCAGGGGCAGGAAGTCAGCAGGGATCATAGGATCCCAGCAAGATAAACATCCAAATGTGTCTTTAAGGTGTTCAAGGTGGGTGCTTGAACCACCTCTGGTGGCAGTCTATTCCAAACCCTGGGGGGCTCAGAGACATGTTTCTTTTTCTTTTTTCCTTAGTGTTGTAAATTAAGTTTTTATTTTCTTAGAAAATGCTTGAATTCACAATGAAATGCTGAGTCCATGCCAAGACCTAAACCCACCAGTTCCTTGCATGGAATCAAAACACCCAGAACCAAGGCAGTGATCCTCAAAATCCCTGTCTAACTGCTTAGGGCATGTCTACCTACCTTCATGCTGCACCCAGGATGGCTACTGTGAAAAAAGCCCCTTTCACCCTTCGTCTATGTATGCCAGATTTCACAAATGAGGCAATGTAACCATAACGGAGCAGCCTTCTGAGAATTTAGGGGTGGTGAGGGGCCATGTTCTCAACACTACCCTAAGGTGGCTACATTTTCTCATTTATATGAGTTTACAGACATAGAAGGAGAGCAAAGGGGTGCTTTACAACAGCACTCTGGGCGTGGTCCACAGGCAGTGTACACATGCCTTTAAAGTTTTAAATTTTTACGTATAAAATGTATCCAAAACATTAGAGTCCTGCTTCACTGTATACCCTTACATTCTTATAATTCACAGGTCTAAGCAGCTCACCATTTCTCATGTGTAGATGCCCAGAGCTTGCTAGTGGGGAAATGTTGAAGACAAGAGGAACCCTAAATCACCCCTTGAAGTACTGAGTGGGGCCCATTCTTTTCTTTTAAAATGTGCCTAGTAGCCACACATGTGACAGTGATGGGTGGTGTTCCTTTTTATGTTATGGTCTACTAGTTAAAGTATTCACCCAAGATGTTGAAGACCTGAGTTCATTTCCTTCCTCAGCCTGAGAAGGGTCAAAGACACATCTCCCAGAACAGTGACCTAACCACTAAGCTACAGACTGAGGAAGTCTAGTACCCAAGTTTTTTGCATATTATGTAACTACTGTAATTGCTAAGTTATTTGATAAAAATGTGGCACTGCTGTCACTTCCTTCTCAAAAAAAACCCAGACGTGACCCCTACAGGTCGCCAATATATAGCACAATGAGAATGCAGATGCTGAATTATTCCACATCCTTGCACTCAAACATGTGAATGAGTTCAGCTTTGGTGTTAGCTCTATCTAATGCTATCACATCACTTAGGTGTTTAGGATCATACTGAAAAAAAAAAAGAAAATGACTTAGGTGCTTAAAACGGATCTTCTACCACTGCTCCCTTCCCTGCCTAGGGGGAGGGAAGGTTTGTAATAGCCCAGGTGTCAATCCAAACTGAAGAAGTAGTCATTCAAACTGAAGAAGAAGGTCCTAATCAGGCTGCAGGCCCTGCAGAGCCATCAGACCTCCATGGGTACCCAGGCATTGCTTGTCAGTGGAAATGAAGAGCCTTCCTACTACTTCCATCTTATGGTTCTTTTGAATTGAATGTTATGCTTACTGGGGGAGGGAGAGGCATTATACATTTTAGGGACAGCCACAGACATGTGTGACAGCACATTGGGGGACGTGTGTGAAGCAGGGGAATGAGAGGGCATAGTGGGGAAGTGAAAAGAGGTTTTGCATACCTAGATCTCAGTGGAGGTTGGGAAGGCTAGGAAGCCTGGTTGGGACTAGCTAGAGTGCTTACCTCATGTGGCGGGCTAGTAGGGGGCACTCCTGCATTGAGCCACCCACCTCACTGCGCTCAACCACCTTCCAGGCTCCAAGTGCCTTCCCTGGGGTGCCTCACGTCCGGCTGACCCCTTCCCTGGAGCACACCCGCTAGCCTGGGGTTCCCGCTGCCCCCCTCCAAGGCTCTGGACCCATTTCTGGCTCTGCGCACCTTGGAAAATGCAGGCCTGATCGTCCAATGGGTACTAGACCCAATATAGGCACTTGGGGCACTTCCCCAAATCAGGGACTTATTAGAGAAGCCTCCCTTAGTCCACAAACCTAAGGGGCCTCCTAGACATAATTTAAACCTACCCCTCAATAAGTCTCCCACACCGGTCACAAAGGAGAACTTTATTGATTACAGGGGGTAGGGTGAAAACAGGGTAAAAGGTAAAGCAATATCATGGAAATATCAGAGGAACCTCAGAGGAATCTCAGAGGAATCAGAGCAAATCTGTATGGCTGATGGTAGCCTTTTGATCATGCATCTGACCTACTGTAAGCTAAATATTTAGTCTGATTTCAAGTAGCTTACTCTCACACACATCATTTAGAGATGGTTGGAGCTTTCCCCTGGAGGCAGGTCACTCTTTGAGCATGCGGTTATGAAGAGAGAGCCAGTTTCAGATTCACCTGGATGACCGCATGGCTAATGGCTGACTTCTTCCTGGCCCGGGCCTTTAAAAATAACCTCTCTGACCTCAGCAGCCCGGTCCAATCGAAACTGCCAGTGCTGGCCACAAGCCAACCAATCTAAAAAAACATCACAGACTACCTGGGCCGGTGAGCGGGGCTTTTCCCTTGCCCTCCCCAGGTGACCAGAGCACCCATCTTGGCGGCACCAGGCTTTTGTCATGTAGACAAGGGGGGAAGATCCCCCGCCCTGAGGAATTCAACACCAGCCTCTCATACTGGCAAAGACAGATCTCTGGAAAGGGACACAGAGGGTGGCATTTCTGCCGCACCTCATACAAGGGATAGGGATATGTGAGAAGCAGAAGTGCAGGGTGGATAGAGTTTTCAAGTTTTGTGGTGGTTTCTTACCCATTGGTTGTTTGTCATGTATTGTAAGTCTCTCTGAGCACATCTACACATGCACTTTGATGTGCAGAAGCCTATTTTACTGTACATTAAAGTATCACATAAAAAATCCACACAATTACGGTAATGCACAATAAAATAGGCTACTGAGCATTAAGCATTATTTAAAAATATGCATTTTCAGTATTGTGCATTAGGGAAACCTTGCTAGGTTAGAATCTCCTGCCCACTCTAACCCCCACACTTTGCATTCCTTCCCTTCCCCTTTGGTAACATTGGAGGGTGTCTGCACATGAGTGTGGAGGCTGCTCCACTGCATTGTAATTACAGCATGTTGGACTTGATTAATCGAGTCTGCTGAAGCATGGTAATTACCACACTCCAGAAGCCTCTTGTGTCTCGTGTATCAGCAGCCCTATGCTTCAAAAGGGCAGCGAGAGTGATTGAATGAGCTTCAGTTCAAGTGCCCCCACCACCATTTTGAAGTACTGGAACACTGATACATAAGACTCTGCAGCACTTTAATTAGAGCGGCTCTTAGAGCCACTCTAATTAAAATGTCACCCTCCACATCCCCAGAGCATGTGTAAAAGTGCTTGGACGTATTACATTTAATGTGCATTAGCAAACGTGCATAAATGCACATATAGATGCGCCCCCTGGGTCTTACAATGTGAAGACACACCTAAATAAACTCTGCCTCAGATCAACTCCTCTTCTATGAGTGAATCTACATAAGTGCTTTAATGCACAGTAGCCTATTCTACTGCTCATTAAAGGGTCATGCCAAAAACAGTGCTAATAAATTGATGTGCAGTAGAATTAATCTACTGCTCATTAAGCGTCACTAAAAAGGCATTCACTTTTGCAGAAACCACCACTGCACACTAGGGCAGCCTAACACATCTTTATGTAGTACCTCATATTAGAGATACTAAACTTAATGAGCAGTAGCAAAAGTTCATTAATGAATGTATAGACATGCCCTATGACCGCTAGATTTCAGAACCAAGCTCACACACTCTCTCCGCAGCCAGATGAATCTTGAATTCATATCTGTATGATAGCTTTGCTTTAGCAGGAAGAATGGAATGTGCCCCACAAAGAAAAGCCTATGTCTGGAATTTGGGCCATGCATGGGAGAGATCAGTTTGGATCCCCTCAGGTAGAGAAGTCAGTGTTCTAACTAGTAGATTATATGGGTGGATCCATTAATGTGAAAAGGGAGTTGTAGAGGCAATAGCTGATGCTGCAGCAGAGGGGGCTATACCCTCCCCCCACTCTCAGCCTCCTCCACGTCACTGAGGTGAGCAGACCACACCAGAGAAGCAGCAGCCAGAGACTTTATTTAAGTCCATGAATCAGGTAAGAATCTCTTGTCCACTCTAACCCCCATTCTTTGCATCCCTTCCCTTCCCCTCTGTTATCAGCAGCATGTCCCCTCCCCACCCTGTTCACCCCACTACTTATGCATCTGGGCACAATAAGGGAAGAACCACCAGCTGCTACCATTGTTCTGTCTCCTCCTGCCCAGTTCCATCCATGAGGAGCCACATTCAGCTGGGGACAATGGTGGCAGGTTCTCCCTCCCTACTTCTGCTCCTAGGTTGGCAGGGAACACCTAGGGGGACTGGACAAGGAGAGGGAACTTGTCTGACACAGCTGGTCCCCACAACCCTGGGTGGAGCAAAGCAGGAGTGGCTCTAAAGCTGGCCTTACCCCAGATCATCCAAGGACAGTGGCTATGCCAGGAGGGTCTCCCTTTCTTGTATAATTAGAGAGGGTGGAGGAGGCAAGAATGGTTAGGCAGGGGAGGTGGCACTAAGCATAGAGCAGAGGGGAAGGGATGCAGGGTAGGGATTCTTACTTTTTAGGGGACTTTAAAAAAACCCACAACCACTTCTTCTATAGTGTGATCCAGACTCCACAGGGGACCCAGGCTACAGGCAACTGGAGCTGTCAAGATACATTGTAGAAGGGGCGCGGGGAGAGGGTGCAGTGAGCAACTGCACCACCACAGCCCCTTTGGATCAACCCCTGCTAAATTAATATATTAAGGACTCCTCCCTCTAGCCCATTGGCGATGCATAGGGGGTTCATGTGGTTGCATGTGCACACCCCTGAGATTGGCTGTGTGCCAGGCACAAAACTGGAAGTTCCAGTGGAAGTGCACTTCCAGTTTCACCACTGATGTTTCTGGGCTCAGTGATCAGCCACTGGGGGACCCCCCCACACTCTTATCAGTGATCTGGAGCCCCCCATACTCAGGAGGCATCAGTTGCCTATGCTCCAGCCACATTTAAAAGAAAAGAGTAAGCATCCAAGCAAGAAAGGGATGGTAGATATCAGCCTTCTGAAGATGGTTCTGGCTATGAATCCCAAATGGATGGAGGCACCTCCCTGTAGGCACCTCACCCAAGGTGTCTGAGGAGCAAGATTTAGAATTTGCCCTATCCTCAGCAAGGTAGCTACATGCTGACTTTTGGTGATTCAGGGTGCTGACATTTTAGCTATAGGGCTGTTTATGCCATTGCAGCAGTATGTCCTTGAAAATGACCCTCTCACCTGAGTATGCTGGCACATTCCAGAAGTAGAAGTTGACAAGTGATGCTGCTCTATTATCAATCTTAGAGTCCTTCTCTTGAGTCTCCAACCAACTTGAGATTCCCCTACAGCTCAGCTCCATCCTCCTGAGAACCTGCAGTCAAGCACCATAGGCAAGCCTTAATTCTCCCCATGCACAGTATAGAAAGTGTAGATATTTAATGCAGGGCAGTAAGTAGTATGTAGGGTATACCTCATGTCAAACTGATAAGCCCTGCCCCCTGACAGGTGCCCCACCCCTTAGGACCAGAAGTCCCACCAATCATGTGGTCTCTAACATCATGCATCCCACCACCAGCCACCATGTTAGCCACCATGATGGTCCCAGAATCCCCTGCTACCCTGTCACATGATCTGTGACATCGTAAGTGCCACCTCTGGCTGCCATGTTGACTGCAATGTTGTCAGCCATAATGATCTCAGTAGCCCCTGCTGCCCAATGACATGGTCTGTGACAGCAGGAATCCCACCCCTAGTCACCATGTTGGCCAGCATATTGGCCTCCATGATGGCCCCATATTCCCTTGCCACCCCATCATGTGGTCTGTGACATCAAAAATCCCACCTCCTGGTGACCCGGTTGGCCACCATGTTGGTCACCATCACAGTCCCAGAATCCCCTGCCCCTATCACATGGTTTGTGCCATCAGAAGTCCCACCCCCAGGCTGCCATGTTGTCTACCATGTTTCCACAGAATCCCCTGCTGGCCCATCACATGTCCCATGACATCAGAAGTCCCATCCTCCTGGCAGGTATGTTGGGTGCCATCTTGGTCCCAGAAATCTTTGCTGCCCCATCACATGCCTCTGTGACAACAGAAGGTCTGCTCCTTGACTGGGAAACACCACCTGTCAAGCTACAGAGCCCACTGGGGGCCCCAGAAGTTCAGCCCCCCTACACTGTGAGGCACAGGCTATCAGGTAATGAGGGGTTGTCACCCCTCTAACAACTTGCTCCACCCCCTCAACCAACCTGTAGTGTGAGGGGGTTTCAGGAGCATTGGACCTCCCGTCAAGAACAGCGCTGCACCAATTGGAGCAAGTATAGGGGTGGGAACTAGGCTGGAAGTCTCTGACCTGTCTCTTTTCTGATGGGAAACCCTCCAAACCAGACTGCATGCAAATATGGATTTTTATACAGTGGAAGCCTCAGACACTGTTCGGACACCTCTCAGCAGAATTATGGATGAGATCTTAGTGGTTAAGACAAATTCCCAGACTCCCAAAACAGTTCTGGGGACTACAGCTGACTGCCCCCTACCCCACCCCCAACAGCCCTCATCAGAGCCACTGGCAAAAAGCATAGGAGTGAAGGACAAGCTAAACCCCAAGGTCTCTGCTGAGGTAACTAATCTAGATTCTTTTGGAAGAAGCAGCTTTCTATGGTAACAGGGTGGATCTACATTAACTATAAAATCTCTTTGCAGGGAGCAAATATGGATTCTTACACTACACTGCTAAGGCCTTTTGTTTCTGCCTTACCACCAAGGCCTGCCAGATGCCTGCCAAGAAAGCGCTATTGTAGCCATAGTTCTGAAGAGGGAGATTAAGGAGAGTAGCCCCTTAATCCAAGGGTTTCCTGAGACGCTTGATACCCAGATGCCCAGAGCAGATGCTGAGGATTCTGGAGAAGAGGGGTGCCCCATGCTGGACACTGAGGGAGAAGATGTCCTCAAGGGGGCAGAGGCACTTGTGAGTATCTTGAACCCCTGGGTGTGGGGGTTGATGGTAGGGATTTCTGGGGGACCCTGATGGGACAGGAATTAGCTATGGACTCCTTAAACAGTGACTAACTAGAGTTTTTGCTTTAAAATCCCTCTGCAGCTTGATGAAGCCTCTCTAATGACAACAGAAAGACAGCACATCAACAGATCTGTAACCCCTATATTGGAAAAGAGAAACTGTTTTTGTGACAAACAGAAGTCTGGTTCTTCAAAAGAAGAAGATGCTGTAACTTTAGAAGACAACTAAGGGACTGAACAAATAGGCCCTGTCTCACGGCAGGAACATAAAAGCCTCATGAAATCTCTTACACGTGTTTGTTGTTATGGCATCCTGAAATTGAGCAAAAGACTTTTTGAAGACTGCATGGCCTGTAAATTTTGTACAGATTTTGACGGAAATAAATTTTATTAAAACTGCATTCTCACTGAAGTAATCCTTCAGTCTTTTGGGTAAAGGGTGTGGGGATGCTTTGAATCAAACCTTGGAGGGCATAGATGGATGTGGGGATCTGTTGACTTAAGAAACATAGCAAAAGGTTAGTGGGGGGTTTTGTACAATCACCTCTTGTGCTTAATATATTTTTTATATATTTATACATATAAATGTAAAGGGGGTCCCTCCAAATGACATATTGAAACATGCCTGAGTAAAAATCTGTGGAACAATTTGAGGACATTCACCCTCAAGTAATCAGAAGTACTGACTACAACAGGGTGGTTTCTTTACACCTGTGAACATAATCATAGAATCATAGAAGTAGGGTCGAAAGAGATCTTGTAGATCTTCAGGTCCGACCCCCTGCCTGGGCAGGAAGAAAACTGGGATTAAGTGACCCCAGCCAGGTAGGCATCAAGCCACTGCTTAAAGACCCCCAGGGTAGAAGCCAGCACCACTTGCCTTGGAAGTTGGTTCCAGATTCCTAGCTGCCCTGTGAAGTAGTTCCTACGGATGTCTAATCTAAACCTACTCTCCAACAACTTGTGACCATTATTCCTTGGTATCCCGGGGGGCGCTAGGGGAAACAAGGTCTCCCCCAAACCCTTCTGGTCCTCCGTAGTGAGTTTATAGACAGTCACCAGGCCCCCCCTCAGCCTTTTCTTGAGATGGCTGAACAGGTTCAGGTCCCATAGCCTTTCATTGTAGGGTCTGCCCTGCTGTCCTCAGATCATGCTGGTGGCCCTCCTCTGGACCCTCTCAATGTTGTCTACGTCTCTTTTTAAGTGGGGTGCCCAGAACTGGAAACAGTACTCCAGCTGCGGCCTGACCAGTGTCACGTAGAGGGGGAAGATCACCTCCTTGGACCTACTTGAGATGCACCTGAGGATGCACGATAATGTCCAGTTAGCCCTGCCGACAGTGACCTCGCATTGTTGGTCCATGTTCATCTTGGAGTCAATGATGACTCCAAGAACCCTTTCCGCCTCTGTGCTCTCAAGAAGGCAGTTTCCCATCTTATAAGTGTGCTGCTGGTCACTACTGCCCAAGTGTAGCACCCTGCACTTGTCCCTATTGAAACGCATCCTGGTTTTGTTAGCCCACCTCTGCAACCTATCCAGGTCTCTCTGCAGTCTTTCCATTCCTGCTAACGTGCCCACCTCACCCCAAATTTTGGTATCATCAGCAAATTTGAACAGGTTGCTTTTCACCCCATCGTCCAAATTGCTGATAAAGAAATTGAACAGCGGGCCCAAGGACCAAGCCCTGGGGGACTCCGCTGCCCCCTTCCCCCCAGGTCAAATATGAACCGTCCACCACCACCCCTGTGTAGGCATCGATGCCACAGTCACCTAATTTTTTAATGAGGATGGGGTGGGAGACAGTGTCAAAGGCCTTGCAAAAGTCTAGAAAGACTACATCCATGGTGACGCCTGCATCCAATGCTTTTGTGACCCAATCATAAAAGGCAATCAGGTTGGTCTGACATGACCTGCCCCTAATGAAACCGTGCTGGTTGCCCTTGAGCATCATTCCTGATGCCGGCCCATCACAGATGTGATCTCTGATGATCTTCTCAAAAAGTTTTCCCAGGACTGAGGTAAGACTGACAGGCCTATAGTTGCCCAGGTCTTCCCTCCTCCCTTTTTTAAAGATGGGGACAACATTGGCTATCTTCCAATCATCTGGCAGCTGGCTCAAGCACCACGAGCACTCATAAAGCCATGCCAAGGGCCCTGAAATAACCCCTGCTACCTCCCTCAACACCCTGGGGTGGAGAGCATCTGGACCTGCTGATTTGAACACATCCAGCCTCTCCAGAAGTACTCTAACCTGGTCCTCCTCAACCTTAATAATAACCTTAACAATAAAGAGACCAGGGTGTGATAACCAGGTCTGATGACTACAATAGGATGGTTTGTTTACACCTAAGAATACTACAAAGAACCTAGGAGGATGGTACCACCCCAAAATTGAATGGATTTGATTCCATCGTAATAGGTCTACATGGATGAATCAAAGACCAGAATGCAAAAACCAGGGCCATCTTTGGTGATGTGTCCCATCACAATACCAACCAGAGAAAGAGGCGTCATAAATATACAGATCTGACTCAAAGGTCCAGACCCCTACAGCCAATCAAACTTGACATAAAAAAATGCTCTCAGCAGGGTATAAGCCTAGCCTGGGGGCAGAAAAAAAACCCTTTTTTCTGGATGTGGAATCTGCTTTAGGACAGGACCTAGGTATGTATTTATATATATATATCTATCTTTATACCCTTTTATGCTTTACTTACCTTTGTCTTTTGATCTTCATTACAGAGGATCTATATAGTAGGAAAATCAAAATCTCCAAGCACACCTTTTCTACAACAAAGTAAAAAATCAGCAAGGTTTTACTACAGCAAAGTAAAAAATGGGGGGTTTATCTGTGTGAGTGTTAATATAAAACTTCAGTCATAATACTGTTTGTAAGCATTTGTTCCCAAACAGAAATGCTTCTTCAAAAATGGAAAATTAGAACCAATATAACCCTTCATGTCTTTACCCTGTGGTGAAAGGTACATTTTATGAAATGAAACTTTTGAAACTGTGTGTGTGGTATTCATTTTCTGAAATCAAGCTTGTGAAACTGTGTGTTTTGAGCATGTGCTCTTTCATGATAGTTTCTGGTTGTGGGTTTTAATTTTGCAAAGAGCTTTTTAAAGTGTGGGTGTTTCTTTCAGACTTGTAGCATTTGTATGAAGTTAAGCTTAGGTGTTCATTTTCTGAAATTAAGCTTTTGAAACTCTGTGTGTGTGTCTGTTTTGGAATGGTGGCTTTTAATTTTGTAGAGAGGGTTTTTTTTAAAGGTTGGGGACTCTTCAGAGTTGTGCCATGTATATAATTTTAAGTTTAGGATTCCATTTGTGGAAAATTAATTCTTGATGCTGAGATATAAATTTTATCTTTCCTAAGTGATCTCATACAATACCAACAAAGAAGGAGGTGATATTCCAGAGAATTGGCTCCCAAAAGCACCAGAGGGACAAGAACCAGGCTAAAGGCCTCTAACAGCACTCGCTGCAAACCAGAGAAACACTCACCCTGAGGATCAGAACGCCCAGTGATCAGAATGCCCAAAGGATAGAGCAGAAGGACATGGTAAAAAAAAAGAAAAGACTGCATGACTCCTCAGAGAAAAACACACCGCCAAACCCTGAGAGAGCCATGTGTGAAAACACAAGCATTCACATTTCCAAAGCTGCTGCTTTGAGGTCTGTGAATAAGAAACACAGGACTGATTACTCACACATTCTGCCTTCCCCAAAACAAGGTGTGTGTGTCTTTTTTTCTTTTTTTTTTTTTTTGGGGGGGGGGGATATACAGCATGCAAGACAATACAGTAATAAAGTAAGTAATGTAGCATGCACAGAGAAAAATGTTCACCTTGTTCTCTTCTTGGATCATTATAAAAGTAATAGTTGACATTTTATTTTGGTTAAAATTCTCAAAAGCACTGAAGTGGCTAATTCCCATTTTCAAATTAGTTTACAACCAGGTTAAAAAAATATGTAGCCACCCAATAATGCCTTTCTGTATCTTTATATGCCTAAATTCCTTTGAAAATCTAAAGTCATTCAGGATCTCTTGGGAAAAACAAAACAAAACAACATACATTTTATGCAATTGTATTTCAGATATTTTATCATTGGGTAAAATCTGATCTAGATTCAGACAATGAAGGATATTTAAGTTCCACTGAAAGGATAAATAGACTAATCCATTTTTAAATCCATTGCTCTACTTTGCACTGATAAAGATCAAAACCCTTAATATCCTCATCCTAGTCCTCTTTATACAGAGATTTACACTCAGATTCATTTCAATTCCATCTGATAATGACTTATAAGAGTCTTGATTTCTATAGAAAAATCAACCTTGGCAGCTCTCCATTGACCCTGGTAGTCAAGAGCACCACATCAGTTTAAAAATGACTTACAGGAGAAAAATCCAATCAATTAAATATTAGGAAAATGATTTAGATTAAATATTAAAACTGTTCCTTTTAAGTATATTTGGCACAGTTTAGCTTTGTTATTCTTGCAAAATAACTGGTAAATATATATGGAGCTATTATTCTTTGTTAACATAATATCCCATCTGCTTTTGGAGTCAACGGGTTTTTTTTTTACATTCTTGGAAACCCCTGTTTGAATTGTGCATTGGCCACAGAAGGTGGTAGTGTATTCATGAAATATCAAAAACTTTCATGTAGTACAAGTTATTTAGAAGGAGAGAAAAATCAATATAATGTAGACAATGACAAGAGTAAACATGGAAATTAACTCCTGGCACATCTTTTGTTCTGGGCAGTGATCCTTATATTAAGATTGCCCTTTTTTAATAGCTTTTGAAAGAAATTCTTGCATAATGGCATTTTAGTCATCATATTAATGTCAACAAACAAGGCAGATTAATGCGTATAATCCTGAGCTGTCTCACATTCTGCTTATTAGAATTGTAGGCAGATCTTCATTAGAATGAATGACATCTGATTCTATAAGCTAGTCACAACAGAGGCACCTTCTTGCTATGGTGTCACCCTGCAGATGACAATGTCGGCCATTATGAATGACACTCTGCAATTCGTTACTTCCTGCCTCAAATTGTAGTTAATCTTTCATCCAAACTGTACACATGTGCAGCTTTAAGTGGGCTATCACAGCAAGTACCCAGTAATGCTGCAAGCACATGGAGACTGACAGAAGGTAAATTGCTTGTCAGGAGGTCTGTATTTCAATTCACAGCATATTCCAAACACGTTGTGGTGAAAGCTCTCCACAACAGCTGCTTTCATTGCTAACTATTTTTGATGTAAATGTCAATAAAGCTCCAGGCCCTTTCATATTTTTGGCCAAGACTGTCCATCTTTCCCTATGCAGGCTGGCAGGTGGAGTTCCATTTATCTACTCTTAGGAACATGTCCTATAATAATGATTGTCTCTGGAGACCGTTTAGAGTGATTGAAAGCAGTGATTGGGACAATAGGCTGCTGAATTTCATTGCTGGATTGGGTTGACAGGTGACTGCTTTTATATCCTCTAATCTAGAAGAGAAGGAAATAAAAAACACGTTTATATCTAATCAACAGACAGGCACCTCCAGATTGCAAATCTATACCCTTATTTTACCTCTCTTGTCAAAACAAAGCATTGGTTATTAAAACATGCTCATATTTCCATATTGGACACAGGGATTTAAGAGGAGGAAAGATTGAACTTATTTATGTTGGCTCCCTGGAAATGAGGACGGAGGATGGAACTTGACACAGGGTATATAGATCTACCAGGAGAAATGCCAGCTGCTGCTGTTTGTCAATCCAAACATTTCACAAGTGCTCCTTAATGACAAGCTTTGGAGAAACAGAAGGGAACCTCACCCTCTGTTCTGGACAGAATACTACATGTTGAACATGAATCTGGATGTGCCACTTGTAAGAATTTACATTTAAAAATCAAAATGTCATAAACAGTAATATCCATAACCTGGTATATTTCGCCTTGTATCGAATCATAAATTCTCTAAACTTCCTAAAACTGTAAGACAAAGAAGTGTGACAAGGGTGGCATTCCAATTACCGCACCTCATGGCTAACCAAAGGAGATGCCCAGGTAGAATACTGAAAACGGTATGGCAAACGTATAAAATATTCACTCAGCACCAGCAGCTGGCTCCTTGGCAGACCCCAAAGACAGTTGTGTTGGCACCTTTGAAATTCCCTATGAGTCTGTGTAGTTGCCTATGGTTACGCTGCAGATGGGTTCTGGCTGGGGTTTCTTGTCTTCCTTGTTACCATGTTTCCTCCTCCTCCATTCACCTGTGTTTCTCTAAAACATATACACGTTCATCCATTACTGATATCCATTTCATATGAATATCGTAAATCCATTTGACATATTAAAGAGCTGTAGGAAAGAGGACAGTCTACCCTCACCCATTTCTTTTTCCCCTGACTGAATGCTTTGGCAACAGTTCCATCCACATTCTACACTTGTTTTCATTTATCTGGATTTCTACAATACCCAAAAGCTATGCATAGCTTTAGGCAATCTTGACACGAGTTGTAAAAACAATACAATTAAAAAGCAGCTTTACCACCCACCCTCTGACAGTCACTAGAGCAGAATCCCATACAAAAAAATAATTAACAGAATTCCCTATTCTAACATCTGAGATCTAGGCTCAGACAGAAACCCTTTAAAATTCATGTTACATTACTAGGATGTGTGTACATTTAGCACTTTTTATAATAAAGCCTGTCTTGTGACAGAAAAGCATTGACTTGATGAAAAAATAAAGATCAGCTCATTTTGAAAAGATGATAGGAATTTAGTCTACATTTGCTTTCAGAAAGAAAAGGAAGACAGAACTTTCCAAATCTGATATATGCTGTTGAATACACTTTATGTTCTTTGTTAAGTAAACGATGCTCAAGTACAACTTAGACTATTTCCTTCAGCTCTGAGACTTCAGGGCAGTCACAAATATTTGAGGCTTGGTTAAAATTGTAAAAACAAACACTGATTATGAAACAGGCTCTCAGACTTTTTTTAATGAGAACCTTTTTGTTGCTGTTGTTGACAAAAAAAAATCCTGAGTTCTTTCCATTTGGATCCCCAGGGTTCTGTAAAAAAAAAACCCAACAGTTCACCTACATTTCTCTAATACAAACAAAACACATTTTCTCTCATCACTATCATAATTAGAGGGCTAAGCACCCTGTATTCCATTAATTTGCCCTACTGGCAAACTTGCTTGTTAAAATTAAGAACTGAATTGTTGTGATCAGCATGTTCATTGAGACAGATGCAGCCACACAGGGCTGCAAAAGAATCCACTGCAACTCTCTTATTCTGGGGCTGGTTGCATATCTATCACTGTCTTCAAAGCAGCTCCAAGGCTGCTCTTTTATATATGAGCTGGTTGTGGCCCCTAGGATGCTTTCTACCAGTCAAAAATAGCCAGAGATCAGTAGTGCCATGGCCATGTTCTGCCTCATCTCTGTCACATGCCTTACACTGCGGGGCCTAGAAGCAAGCTAAAACCATGAGAATGCGATTGGAATGGTGGTCAGCTGGGAACAGATTTGTCAGCTTTTTAGGATCTTTGCAAAACAGAAGTACTTTGTTCTCTAACGGCTGGATTGAAAACCACAGAGAGTAATGCTTCTCCTCCAAGTGATAATATAACTGTCATTCAGTGTTTAAGTTTTACTTGTCATAAAGTCCCAGTGTATGTGAAGTTCTATGCAGAGTGGGGGGTGGGGTTTCATGCTTTAAGAAAATAATAATTTCTCATTTTAAAAAAGTAGATAAAATATTGTTTTCTTAAGAAACGTTTCAGAGCACAGCAAATTAATAATTTTCAGAGGAAGTTCCCTTGACCAAAGTTGTTCAAAGCTAAATACAAAAACTCCAGTGTAACTACAGGAGCCTGAGCTATGACCAAATATTGCCCCTCTTTTTCTTTTTCTTTTTTACACATTCATGTTGAACAAGGTAGATCTATTTAATAGGGCTGTGTGAAGCTTTGGTCACTGATTCAATTCAACAGAGATTCGGTCCAATTCGGTGGGCAAATCTCTGAATCTGAATCAAATCAGGAGACCCTTTAATCTCTCTAAATTGAATCAGAACCCTCCGAATCGATTTGGAAAGATTCAACGATTCGGATGTAGACACAGCTTTAAATGTTTCTACATACCTCAAGGTACCAGTCAGCTCGTGAATGCTGAGGTGGTGGAGCAAATGGAACGTCTCACAGGAGGGCGGGGGGGTCCCCAGCACGCTCAGCAGCAGACTCAGAAGTGGACCAGAAGAAGTTCCGGTCCACTTCCAGGTCCACCAGGGAGCATGGGGGGGGAGCCTCCACCCCTCCCCCCCCAGCTCAGCAACTGGTGCCTCCTGGGTCTGGGGAGGGGATCATATCTGGGTTCCTGCCTGGGGAAGGAGGTTGGACCTGATCATCTGTTTAGGTCCCTTCTGACCCTAAGTACTATGATACTATGATATTATCTAATAGCCTATTAGGCTAGTGTGAGTAAGGTCAGTTTCTTAGTCAACAGCACACAAGGAAGTACACAGCCTCCTTCAACTCCCGAGCCTGAATGACTAGGAGCCCATTTACAGCTGGGTCAACTGCCTTTGGCATGAGTCCAGAACAACATTTGAAATTATGCCTTCAGAGCCAGCAGGGAACACTTTAACCACTTGCCACCCCACCCCAATCCCTTTAGCAAAAGCAAAAAAATGCCCAGATACTTCTGAAAGCAAGCTCAACAATGGTAATGGGTTTACTCAAAAGTAGCTGAGGGAAGAATTCCCTCTGCAAAATCTTCATTCAGGGTGATGATATGCAAGGCAGCAAAAACTAAGACTTTCAGATTCCATGTAGGATTGACAGTTAAACAGAAACAGCTCTTTTGGTTTAAACAAAACATTTAAAAGTCATAAAGACACAAAAGCCTTTTCTATTGTTGCTTCTTGGAGCATCAGTCTTAACTTCAGTCTTAATCTGTCTTTACCAAAAGAGTACACATGCATAGCTCGGCAAAGCTAAGTTTAATAGAGAATGCAAGGCATATTTCAGACATTACACTACTAAATAGCCAGAAAGAACCAAAGTTAAGGCTGATTTAAAACATGTGAGATAGCAGCTCCTGTTCTGGGAAGTTACGTGAGAAAAGGAGCAAGCCAGAAAACAGTTACTTCAATTTGAAAATGTTTCCAAACTAATGAAGGATTGTCTTGGCAGCTCAGTGAAGGAGTCTTGGTATCCTGCCCATGAAAACAACAAAGAACAGTTACTACAAGTGACTTGACAATACCTTTCCAAAAGCTGTTACATTAGGGCCCAGTCATGCTTGCACTGATGACAAACCTGTAATTAATTTCAATGTCAGCAAGATCAGGTTAGGCCTGGTTTTCATCATAAAGAGTACCCACACACATATACCTCTCATTGATTTCAATAGAAAGTTAATATGTTCAGCAGCTCTGAAAATAAAATCAAGCATCATCTGTATTTCTTGAGAATCTTTCATGTATTCAGATCCTCACAAGTATGAAGGCACCTATGAGTAGACGCTTGCAAGCTGATGGGTTACAGCCCATATTATGTTTGTTCATGCCTTGTTCACAGACACAATTTATTAAACAGAATCTTAAGCAAGATATCAAAACTGAGTAACTCCTCCATTTAATATAGACTACAGTTCCTAGACATTTCCCCCCTTTAACTCTCTCAGCTCCTCAGTATTCTTGCCTTAACCCATAGACTCAAGAGGGGGCTCTTCCTGCTCCTAGCTGGACATTTGCCTGAGAGCCATCCAATAGCTAGACTTTTGCTCCTTTCCCCCAATTCCAGGAAACTATTTGGCCCCTGTCATGGGTAGACCCAAGGGCATCCTAAAGAAGGGAGAGGCCCACTGCCCCTCAGACCATGAGAAGATGGAGGTGATGCATGGCTGGAGCCACCAGGGGACACTAGGGAGCTGGGCAAAAAACAGGTGCTGGAAGGAGAAACCTGCCTCCACTGCTGCCATCATCCCCAGGCTAACAGGTGCAGAGGAGTTGTAAAGCCACTCCTGGCCAGTTCCAGCTGGGGCCTGTGGAAACTAGCTGCATAGGGAACCAGGTTCAGCTGGGGACAGCAGCAATGGCCCACTATCTCCTCCTTCCAGTTCCTGTTCCTGACTACTGCCCCTCCTCTCCTCTCCCCTGCTTCCTCTGCCCCAGCTTCTCCACTGACCAGGAGCAGGCACTGGAAAGAGGAACCTGCACACTGTCATCACTGTCCCTGGCTCAGCCCAGTACCCAGTGCAGCTGCTCTCTGCAGCCTGTGGCTGGAGAAGGGCTCCCCCTATGCCTATGTCAGCCAAGGACAGTGAAGGTGGTGGCATAGGGACTGGTTTCTCCTTCCAGCACCTTCTCCCAACCAATGGGAAGCACCTAGGCAGGCAGCAGGGATCAATTCAGGATGAAGAAACTTGCCCATGGCTGCTGCTGTCCCCTGATGAGCCCAGTTCCCCGCACAGCCTGGCTACAGCACGGCAGGACCAGCTCTGCATCTCCTTGGGTCAGCCACAGACAGGTGTAGCATAGGGGAGAGTGGATCCTGCCAATGTCTGCTCCCAGCCAGGACGGAGGTAGCAGGGTACAGATGCAGGAAGAGGCAACCTGCCTGCTGCTTTCACTGTCCCCTACCAAGTCTGTTACCTTGTGCAGCCACAGCCTCTGAATGAAGTGGGGCAGAAGAGGCTCTGAGGCTCCCATTGCACCTGGGTGAGCCAGAGGGAGCAACGGCATGGCAGAACAGGTTGTTTGACTGCACCACTGTATCCCCCTAGATTTGCCCCATCCCTTGTAGTTGACCACTAGTTGAATCCCATCCATTGTAGTTGACCACTAGGTGAACCAGTTGTTCATGACAGCCTTTAAAAGCCCAGGTAGACCACTACCTTTAAAAGGCCCATGCGCTCAGGTGAGAGCCAGTTAATCTACAATAGAGTCAGTGGGTTCATCTACACAAGATGCTTTAATGCACAGTAGAGCAAATTACTATGCAGTAAGTGTCACTGTCTCCATGTGCAGACGTTTACTGCATAGTAATCTGCCTAACTCGGCTGTTAATCACCAAGTAGTTACTGTGCAATAAGACAATAAGTAGATGGACAACCAAGGGCGAATTTGCTCCTGGTCAGCCAGGCAGCAGGGGGTGGGAAATTGCTCCCTGCCCCAGGAGCTGCCTGCTGCTGAAGTGGGCTCAAGTAGCAGAGTCCAGACAAGAACAATGTCCCCTTGCCCTGGCATCATGGAGTAGGGGCTGGGAGATTGTTCCCTGCCCTCAGGAACTGCCTGTTGCTAGGGCAAAGGGATATTGTCCTGGCCTGGGCTGCACCACCAGAGCCTGCCCTGGCAACAGGCAGTTCTTGGGGCAGGGAGCAATCTCCCAGCTTGTGCCTGTGGGGCCAAAGCCAGGGCCAGGGCCTGGAGCTCCTTGCTGCCAAGGCAAGGGGACAGTAAAATTAGTTAACTGTGCATTTAGTGTCTCATGTAGATGTGCCCAGTAAAGAGCACCTTATTTATGCCTAACTGGACCAAGTTCCCTGAACTTAGAGGTGGCCCATTAGTGAAAAGCACGATAGCAATAAAACATTATGATCTGAGCGATATCCTAAAATTCTCTCCTACTAAGACTCCAGAAGTCAAGAATTTGCAGCAACACCCATCCACTCCAATCTTTTTTAATCTTATTTTTCATTTCCTATTTTTGTTAACTGAGATCTGTTCCAGTCTTTTCTATTGTTAAAGTGCAGACATGAACGTGTGCCTATGTGCACCTCTATGGTCCACATGAAGGAAATGTTCCCCAGGTTTAAGCAGTCTCAAATGTCTCAAAAGTAGTCCTTTCTTCTGTGTTTAAAAGCCATGATTGACTTGACATTGGTAGAAATTGCCTATAACATTCTCAAATTTCTGCTTAGAAAGAGCATTTTATTAAAGTCTATGTTCTAATCAGAGGTGACCAAGAAAATAATTTTCATGATTTCCCACCCCCCATATTGAGACGAAAAACTATCTATTAGCGGAGAGAAATGTAGTACTAAAATCCTGAGCTATTTTATTCTGGGAAAACCCAAAAATGTGGCATTTATGAAACAAAACAGTCTCTCTAAAATTCCTGGAAAGCTACCCATTGGTCAGCAGAAAAGCCAATGACCTTGCAGCTACAGACAAATGAATGTGATTCTCCTCTTTTTCACTGCTGCCCAGAACTGACCAGTATGGTCAGCTCTACCACTGCTATTCACTGCTTCTCACCACTAACACAGACAAGGATCAAGTCCCTTGTAGTCCAGGGCTGCCAGGGCATCCAGCTCCCCTGGCTCCATCACAGCCCACTAGAAAGCCTGCCAGGCTGGAAGGATTGGAATACTGGCTTCCAAACTCTGAGGCTCTCAACTCAGCCAGGATCTCCTGGCTCTCCCTCAGCCCACCTGGTGGGCTGTGGAGGAGTTAGGAGCTTGGAAGCCAGGGCATTTAGGTCTCCCTAAGTCCCAGCTCAAATGGCTCCATGATTGACAGACTCCCAGGTTAGTTGGTGGCCAAGTCAGCTGGACAACTATATTCCCAGGAGTCAGATAGTCTGGGGGGGTCTGGAAATTCTGGAGTCCTCAGCTCAGACATGGACTATTTGGCTGGCTGCTACAGAGCTGTATACAGTCCACCTTCCCCAGCAATTTGCTAGATAGGCTGTGGAGGTGCTAGGTGAGTCGACTGGCAGAAAACTAGAGAGGCAGCTTTCATTGGAAGTTCATCAGAATCAAAATGTTTCCACAAAATGATTTGATTATGATCGATCATCATATTTAGGTCCTGGTTTAAATCACATGTTTGCATTTGTTTGTGAAAACAATGACATTAAGTGATTTTCATAAAAAAAAATGCAATTTGCAATGAAATGCTATGATATGGCCACTTGCTGAGGAGTTCCCCAGTACATGACCATATTATGGCATTTCACTGCAACAAGGTGGCTGCTGCAGGATGCGGAACAACTAGCCCCTCTCCTACCCAATGCCAGGGCCATCTGCCAAGCTCCCAACCCCGCATGCACCAGTTTTCCTGCCCAGAGAAGCAAAGAGTTCCTCCCCTACCCAGTACTAGGGCTTTCTACCTAAGGCAGACAGAAGTTTCCAAGCCCAGAAAAAAAAGCCTCTTACCTTCACTGGATAGCAGCAGCAGTAGCCTGACAACATGGAGAGGCTGAGTGCAGAAAACCAGCACGCACACGTGGATGTAAGAGCAGCCAGTCTGATAGGCAGGGAATCTCCTGCCTGCCTGCCTGCCAGAAACAATGCAGAGAAGACAACCACAACTGCTTTTTTGTCCTCTACCACTGAGGCTGGGGGAGAGGGGACATTAACTTTTCAGCAGCAATCAGAGGTTTTGGGAGCAAGGCCTCTGCTCCTGCAATTAAACCTAGCCCCAGACCTGCCCCTTCAGTCAATTAGGGGGCATGGGGAGGGGATGCTGAGATCTGGGTGCGAAAATAACAACTCCCGCCATGATCAGGTCATGATTTTAGTGAGCAATTTAAACTAGGCCCTCAACATACTCCATCAAAAAAAAAATCCCCATTGAGTCAGAATTTTAAGCCTCTCTCTTATACCACATAAGAAGCAAGCCTATGGTGAAAACTTGGTAATTGGCTTTGAGGTTGTAATGAAGACAATAGATGATCATTTGGTTTCAGTATTGAGATATTTAAATATCCAAATCGTATTACATTGAATTGGCAAAAAATCTTCCATTGGGTTCCATCGCCAATTGTAAATCCTTCTACCATTCTTTCATATTTATTCATCAGTTTTAGATGTTCATATCATGATTTAACTAATTTGAACTTTCATTTCAACCTTATATTGAGACCAAATATTAAACAGCTTTCTTGTCTCATGTGAATCCTTGATTTCATTTTTGTTTAGGTGTTTAAATAAAATATATTTAATAAATACTGTGGTACATTTGTTTCAGTAAGTAACACAGACACGGCTTGAACATCAAGGCCCAGCTTGACAAAGCCTTGGCTGAAATGATCTAGTTGTGACTGGTCCCGCTTTGGGCAGGGGGTTGCAGTAGATGATCTCCTGAGATCCCTTCAACCCTAGTTTTCTAGCATTCTTTGATGTGTGGAGCAGTGTGGGTATCTTACTTATCCTGACCAGCTACCTTGTGTGTCTTTGCTTCTCCCACCAACCAGAGTTTTGCCACAAAACAAACTGTAGTAAAATAGTGCCACGAGGAGAAAAACAAAGGAGTGACCTTAAGGAAATCAACTTTATGGTGGCAAATGTATGATTATACAATACACAGCTCCTCTTAAGACAAGGATGCTTAACTGCTTACAGATATGTGTCCAATTCCAAGCAATATAAAAGGAGGGAGATTGTGCTTTTCCTCAAAAGCAAAGAGAACCAGAGACTGGGATATGGGAGGTCCTGCAGGGGAAAAAAAGCCCTACAGCCAGACAAGCTTAAAGAAGAATGAATGATGTAAAATAGCTAGCGATTCTGAACAGCTGGTATGCTCTTGGGCATCACTGTTGTTTGCACACTTTTTGGCACCCCGGAGGAAGTGTGCTGTTGAAAGAAACTGAAAAACAGTGGCTAATTTTTTATGACTTAATTGATTTCAATAAATAAATATTGTGGATGTGTTTATATGTAGCATTATAAATGTCAAGGCAGCACATCTCTGATTCTTGTACTTAAACCTATCTTTGTTCAATATAACCCTGTTTTTCGTTGCTTGTAGTAGTATATAGTAGTGTATACTGCCTGCAGAAAGTGTTACTTCAGGTACTGATTCACAAGACATCACTGTTGAACCTGCTAAAGCAAATGAGTCTTCTGCCATTTCAAGGAACATTATTTTTTAAGGTAGTTTTATACATTAAGAAACAGAGCTATTCATGATTGTTTCAGATGATCTATTAAATGTGTAATCAAAATACATGACTTAAATTATTGGATTTGAACTTGAAACAAGAAAGAATGATGTCATACTGCCTAAAATACAAACTATTAATTTCTAGCTCTAGAAATATCTAGACTGATGGTATTTTCCTTAGCTTGATGCTGGCAATTATCATGTTTCCATCCCAACTTTTTCTTTACATCTATTCTTTTCTTCACTGGTAGATGGAAAAGTAGCAACTTTTTTTGACATGATCAAACCCAGTGACGTCCACTACTATGTCCACTGAAGAATTCATTCAGTAAATTTGATTTTTTTTAACACATTACCTTTGGTATAACAGAATGAATTTACTAAGGCTCAGTGTTGCCCACACTCTCACATATTAGAGGTCAGCATGTTAATAGGTATGTAACACATTCTTCTGTTGGAAAAATGAGATCAGTATAAGTTTTTCAGAAGCGTGACAAACAAGTATTGCACCCTGGGCCCTGCTCCTGAGGGGAGGGGTGCCAAGCATTTGAGAGCAGGGGGAGAGGGTAGGGTCAGGAGAGGGAGAAGGAAGGAATTAAAGCCTTACCTTTCCCAGGAACTCAAAGACCTCTGCTGCTGTATCTGTGCACCCAACCCCTATGGTTGGGTGGCACAGGGCTGCCCCTGCCTGGCTCCTATGAACAGGTAGAACAGAGTTTCTTCACCACTGGAAAGACTCCTAGGGTTGAGAGAAGGGGTACTATTCTGGTACATGGCATAAGTCAGCACAAAGTATTGCTGCATTTCTTGTGCCATCCCCACTATACCAGTTATGCTACCGAGTTTTTGAGACAATGTCACCTTCTAATATCTAATATACACAAGATACAAGCTGCAATATTTCTAGAGTTAATAGAGATTCTCATTTAGGGACTTCCAGGTTTGGAGAAGCTGTTTCAGTTGCAACTTGAAGGTAGTTATATGATCCAGTTCATCACTATCCTGCACTCACCACAATACAATGTAAGCACAGAGGTGGTGCATACTGTTAGCACATTTGGTAGTGTTATATAACTACTTTGTAGTGGGGGCAAATGCTTGGTTAAGATGAAAGATAGGCCAAGGGTAGTTTGCAAATATAACAACCAAAATTCTGTGCAAACATGGATACATTGGGCACGTGTAGATGAAACTGGGGCCCTAAATTGAAGCAGTGGGTTTTTTAAAACAGCGCTTCAATTTAGGGCCCTTTAAACTCCTGTGTCATGCACACACCCAAACTTACCTTCCTCTCCAGCAGCATGGAGGGGAGGAAGAGCTCCCAGTGGACAGAGGGGTCTCTGAGTTGGGAGGGGGTTGGTGCTTACCTCCATGGCAATAGCAGTGGCAGCCCACCCCCAGGCAGCACCTGCCTGCAGGCATCCAGCTCAGGCAGTCCTGGAGAGCACCACAGCCGCAGAGGGAAGCACCGGGCCTCTGCGCGGCTCAGGCAGGCAGGCAGGCTTCAGGGAAAAGAGGCAGAGCCTGCCTTTCCAGGCTGCTGCCAGGCTGCTTACATGGGCTTCCTGCAGAGCCCCTGAGCTGCACAGAGCCTGGTGCTTCACTTTGTAGCTATAGGGCAGAAAAGTTTTAGTTTGCTATGCCCCAAGTTATTTAAGGTGCATTATGCTGACAAATTTTCTACAGCGGCTATTACTGCACAATACGCTGCTGATGCATGCAAACAGCAGCACCACTAAAGCGGTGCGAAAGCATTTAACTCACTTTAGTGTGCACACATGACCTTTGTGTGCAAAAGTGTCTGCATACATGCCCCTCATTTCATCAGCACATGGCCATTGTGTCACAGCACTGAGGTGACTGTTTAGATTGCTGTAAGAATACTTGAAAGTTCAAAACAATACAAATTAAAATCATTCTGATATGAATCTAGAATAGGAATATTAATTTCACACACCGCCATCATGGGGCATAGCATATGAACTACAATAGAATTTTTGTTACATTAAAGATACTGTTGCAAAAAGCAATTGATTTTATTTTTAAAATATTAGTAAAATTACAGTGAGGAAGTATATTAACATTACAAAAGTTCTGCAGTCATTAAGTTATATTTTGGTGGAATGATTTACCGTAAACCATTCAATTACCAGTTGACTAAATTACTCCAGAAAAAAAGTCATCTCGACTCTCATACCTCCTATTATTGTACCTTATATTACAATAAAAACATGTAAAATGTAGCAAATAGTACCTCCCAAGCTTTTTCGAATGGCATTTCTTCCCACATCTATCTATATTCCTTTCTTGTATGTTATTCATTTCACTACTTCAAGGCAGGGAACTTTTCTTTTCGCAAATCTCTACAGCATCATACAAACAGTGGTTCTAATGAGTTCAGCAGAACTACTAGGGCTTAAAGTAAAAGTACAGATTTAAACGCTTTGCTGATGAGGCCCAGAGTTCATTAGGTTGAGGAGCAAGCCCTATATAACTTACAAAAATAAAAGTATAAAAAGATTCTTTTTATACTTTTGAGTTTGATGCTGGGTAAGTTTTTTTAATCATGCTTTTTAAATAGAAAAGTATAAAAATATACTTTTATATACATTAAGTATACTTTTCAGTTTTCTTTTTATTGCCCTGTTTCCAATCTCTCCCTCTGGAGGAAAGTCACTGAACTGGTGGCTGTCCAACAGCTGCAGGTATATCTGGATGCCATCAGATTCCTGGGCTCTTGTCAGTTTGGTTTTCATTCTGGGTACAGCATGCAGACTATGCTTGTGGCCTTAGTCAACAGTCTTTGCTTCAAGAGAAACTGTCCCCTGATGATCTTGTTTGATCTTTCAGAGGCCTTTGCTACAGTTGAGCAGACGGTACTGATAAGTAGGGCTGTGAGAAACTGTACCGTTCCATTTCAACTTGCATTTCGACATTTTGACAGAACAGCATTTCATTTCGAATTTCGTTTCAATTCAAAACTGCTGTTCCATTTGATTTTGTTGAAACACTTTTGTTGTTTTTATGCTATTTCAACGTTTTGCCCATAGGCTATAATTGGGAAGCTCAAAACAGCCTATAACTTATGTGTTAAGCCACAGCAGGGTCAAAACTGCAGGCATGCTAGCCCCAGCTGAGGCCACAAAGACTGCCAAGTTTCAGGGAGATAGGTGCAGGGGTTTGGGGGAAACTGCACCTCAAGCTGCTGACAAGCAGAACTCGTGACAACTGCCGACTGCTGCTGCCTTCTTCTCCCAGGGCCTTGGAGGCTCTTCAGAGAGGTGTCTCTGCTCCCTCTGCTCAGTCAGCTCACCCTAGCTCTTCTTAGACCTCCTGCATTGTTCCCCTGAGTCGCTGTCAGCAGCTCCCCATGCCAGTTCAGCTGTTGCTTTTATCCCCTCCGGCAGTCCCTCCCTGGCTTGCAAACTGGCCTACCAGGGCTCATGGTGGCTGGCCCCCAACTCCGGCCATCCCCCTTCCATGCCAATAAGGGGATTAACCCCTTCTTTCAATTGGCTTTCCTTTTCCACAGGGCAGGGCTCCCCCGCCCCACCCTTGGGGTCGCTCAGAGCTCACCAGCACTGTTTCTAGTGCAGGGTAAGTATCTCAAGCCAATCTGGTGAGCCCACATTAGCAGTCTGTTACAAATAAATTACATAGCATTAAAAATACTGCATTGGCTGACCTTAATTAATGTTTCATTTTATTAAAGTACATCAACTACCGTCCCTTATCTTGATTTCAAAACTCTTAAACCCAGAGAGAGTTATAAGAAACATATTTATTTTATGGTGTAAAATGGCTAACCTTTCTTATAGTGAAGTATATTGCAGCATAGTTTAATAGTCTAACCTGGAAAATAACACAAATGCTATTCCAAGCCTTTGATTTGCAAGCCATAGTGTGTCATACAAAATGTCCAGAAGAACAGGATGTCTTCAGAAAGGTATATCAATATCTTGTAATTCCAGCAAGTGTCAAATATGTGTCTCCTGAAATCTAGAATCAGCTCACTGAAAACATGTCTACCACTGTCTTACAACAAATCATTGAGGAGGCAAATTTATGTGATAGTGATTGACTCTTACACAATTATAAGTGATGGAATGAGGTATCCAAGTAACATGGAAAAATTGCCCAATGCTTTCTAATTCATCCCTGAAACATCTTAGAAGAAAGGTGAAACACAATCATCTTCTTGCCAACTATGCCACTGACATAATGATTGCTCTTTTAAACATAACTGATTACTTTTTACTGGCATCCGTAAGTTGTGCTATATGAGGCCAGTATGAGATCTGGTTAAAAAAAAGAGTTGGTATGTAAGTAAACACAGAAAAGAAATGTACTGGGGTAAATAAACTTTTCCAAACAGGAGATTTTACCACCCCTTCAACTCACCTATGAAATGTGAACTTTCATTTCTACTTAGGAGAACTTTTACAATCTTTTCTCCGATGCCTAATAATAAAGGATGTTTGTGCCCAAAAGCTTGCAATTAAATACATTTTTTTTGTAAAAATCTGGTTGGTCTAATAAAGGATATCACTTCTACCATGAATCCTGATTGCTTTTCCTCTAGGCCAGTGGTCTCCAACCTTGTAAAGTAGAGGGTCACCTTTAGCCTTTAAATGCAACTCAGGATCTCCTGTGCATTGCTGCCACCCCTTCCCTCCCCACCCCCTGGTAAGTCTGTGGAGAGGGAAGGGGGGCAGATTGAGGCAGAGGGAGAAAAAAGTATTTGGGGGCGCACCTCCCCAGCAGGCAAGTCCCACCCAGCTGGGGCCCCACTCAATTTACCCCTGCTCCTGCCTCTGCTGCACTGTCCCTCACATCAGGGGCCTCTATCTACACCCCCACCTGACCTGCTGGGCTGGGGCACATGCATGCATGCATGTGGGCACTTAACCCCCTACCCCAGCCTTGGATTGACTGCAACAGGCTCCAAGATCTACCAGTAGATCAAGATCCATTGGTTGGTGGCCACTGCTGTAGACCAATACAGGTACAACCTGGATACCTGGCATTGGGGTACATCATTCCGACCAGTAATTTCATCTGATCAGAGCAGGGATTGGCAGATGGGCCAGAATGACCCAGCTGTCATCACTTTACCCCACTGCTCAGCTGCACCATGGTGGGCTAAAAGCCCCCTTCCACCAGAGGCCAGGTGGCGGACTGGGTGCAGAGTGTAGGAACAGCTTCCCCCACACTGGAATCCCAAGCAACTGGCAGTGGCTCTTCATAAGAGCCCCCTGCCACCCAAAACCACTGAAGTCATGGGTTTGCAGACTGGATCCAAAGACTCTGAGGGCTGGCTGTAGGTTACCAACCCCTGAATTAGAGCTTGCCTTGAGAAAAACATTTTTAGAATGTTCCTAATGATACAATAGCTTGAGCAACTGTGGATCTCTTTCCTGCCCCCCGCCCCAAACACACACACACTCATAAAAACACACTTTTGGTTCTCTTGTAATTGTAATATTTTCTGAAAATCAAGCTTGGGATTATGCTATTGATCACAGAATCCTCAATGTATTATTCAGGCTGTTCAGAAAGTTGTAGTTTGTTAATATTTACAATTTGCAAGCTTAAGATCACTTATATATTGGAGTATGCTATGGCCTGTTCACAGAAAAAAAAAATGAAAAAAGTGATATCATCATTGCCCTGAGAATGAGCACAAGCCTCTTACCACTTATTTTCCATTCAGGCTTTGAAATGCAGTACCCAGAAGTTGGTGACCGTCTGGAGCAAGCTGAATTTCACCCCAATAAAATCAACATATATTTGTTGAATACTTTGTTCTCTGTTCATTCCCACTTATAAAAACTTCACTTATCAATAAGCATACAGATTTTTAATTAGAGAAAATGGTAGGTATTTGCATAAATATACTCCATTCATGTCTCAAGTTCTCAACTACCTTTTAAAGATACTGTAAGACAACACACTTTTAAATGATTGTTGATACCCTGTTGTTGGATTGAATGCTGCCAAAACTTTCAGGTCTCAGGTTGTTTAAGTAATAGCAATGAATGATTTAACCAAATTACATTTAGTAACATTCCTTTCCATTGTATTAATCAGAAAACAGACATAAAATTGAATACCATCCCAATAACTGAGAATGTGTTCTCACTAAACGATGGAAAGTTTGAAGATCTTTGAAGGAACCATGGCAAAGATTATCACCACTTAGTCTACTGAAGTGGATTTGTCAAATGACTATGCAGTAGGTAATTTGTTACTAAATTTCTCCTGTTTCTTAACATAGCTTGGTCTCTGTGCTGTTTACTATTTATTCTGCTTTCTTTGTCTCCATTAAGGTACAAAGTCAGTATTGTTTGGAAGGCCAACAGTAGGCTTGGATGGACAGTCTAGGATATAGTCATTTAAAAGCTATCTAAAGTAGCTCTTGTTCCACATCATTGACACCACTTTGTCAGAACTGAACAGCAGGCTCAGTGAACAATTGAGAACATTGGTGAGAACGTTCACATCTCTCATGGCTCCCTTTGAAGCCTGGATCAGATTCTCCCTTGGACGAGCAGACTCTAACACCTCTTCTGAAATCAGCTCCAACTGATGATGAGCTACATCTGGCCTGTGAAATGAAAATAGCAAAACCTTTGATTGAGTCCAAGATAAGTGGATCTTCATCATCTGCTCAGTCAACTTTTGCCAAGATGAATGATACTATGTCAGTATTCTAATAATTTCTGAGGTGGATTCACCTCTTTTGCAGCATTATCTTCTTATACGCAGTCGATGAAAATATTTATTTCAGTGCAAAAGAATGGTTTGGGGTATTCATTATTATTTGTTAGTGCTTTATTAAGCAAATCAAAAATTAGATTACTAGATTTCGAGATGGAAATCACCTGATTTGTCATAATAAAAGAATGACTACTAATATTAAAATAGTGATCAACCAAAATTAAATTACAGTGATTCATTTTCTTGTATCATTTACATCCTGGGTGGGGGGGATTCTCTAAATTGCTATTGTGTTGTACACCACTTCAGGATTTATTCAGGAAAAAAAAAACTTTGTTGATGGACAATAATTCTTGATGTTCAGAATAAACAAGTGCTCCTTGAATTGTTATTTTTACCAACAGCAAAACAAAAAGTTTTTGTCACAGACACATTTACCATCAGAAATATTTCTTTAAAATAAATGATCAGGGGTCAGATGGATTTGTCATAATTTGTGAACACACAAACTGCAAATATATTGCAAAGAGTAAAAAAAAAACCAAACACCCCAAAAATCTGAAAATTCCTTCCCTGTGGAGCCCTGAATTTTAAAACGCCTAGGATTTGTATTAAATGGGTATAGCTGTCATTTCCTGTATGCTAATTATAATGTACAAAATGTTTAACAAGTGCACAAAGTAGGACTCTATTGTTCGCATCCAAACAATAGCAAAAAAAGACAAATACAGCCATGTGCTTGGTGGTGCTACAGATGCATCTGCAGCTCCACATACTAACTACACATTCAGACATTTCCCACACTGCTACCTTGAAGTGTGGGGTGTTTTTTGACCCCAGGGGATCCTGGGGTCGAAAAAACATACGCAGAAAAAAAGTGGGCTAGCACACGCCACCCAAAACCAGAGCCTGGCCATCTGGAGCCATGCTTTGGATGCTGGCCAGGCTCCCAGCTGCAGGAGTGATGCAGCTGCAGCTTCCTCAGCCACCAGGTCAGGCAGTTGGGGCCAGCACAGTTGCTGGCTCCAGCCTCCCCTACCCCATCCAGGGTAACCTGCTACATGCTAGAGGGTGCATGGTACAGACGTTCCCTGGGGAGAGATAGCAGCAGCTCAAGGTGTCCCGTTGCCAGTTGTCCCCAGGGAGCCAAACATCCACTTGTCTGAACGTAGCCATTGTGTCTTTCCTGGGTTTCCTAGCAATGTCATAGTATGTCAATTCCTCTCTTTTCCCTCTTGGTTTTTCAACTGACTCACATATTTTCCATCACCTTCAAACTGAGACACTCTTGCCCTCTGTCTAGGTAATGAGAAAGTTCCACTCATTCCTCCATCAACATCTGGAACTGACACACATAAATGAACTTTTTACCCTGCTTTTGGGCTCAGGCCTCAGCAGACTCTGCAGAGTACCAAGAGAGCATATGCTTCCACACCACCTGGGCTCAAGCAAGCTTTAGTCAACCATTGGCAGCCAAATAGCAATCATCTCCTGCCAGGTTTACCTTTCCACAGGGAGGCTCTGATCAGGAACAGTTTTCCTTGGCTACTGGCTTTTTTCCAGTCTGCTCTCCTATGTTCAATGATAAAGTTCTGTTTTCTTCCTCCTAGCCAGCCATAACTTTAGCTGGGCATCTCCTTTTAGCTCCTACATCAGGTATCACAGGGCAGGGTTCTTTCAGCCCACTGCAGTTCATTAGCTTTTTCCTGTTTCAGGGAAGGGGCAGCTTACCCCATTACAGCCTTAGGTAAAGAGAAGACTTTATTCTCTTATATAATAGCAAATTGTCTTTGAAAGAAATAACGGTCCTTGTATGAAATAATCAATGATGCATTTCTTTTTCTAAAGTTGATGGGAAGATAAAGTTGGTATCTCAGGTAAGAGAAAGGCATTGGTGTCCTATTCAGTTCTTTTTGCTCTTTGTATCCTACGATCTAGAGGCTATCCTTAACTTCTGTCACTCTCCCACTGCAGAAAATTATCCTAAATCCACATGGATCCTCTGCCCCCTGCAGGGGAAAAAAACAAAAAACTTGTGCTATCCTTAGTCCTTTCTTGTCCTGCAGGGAATGATAAGCTTCTGTATTCCAATCTCCTTGTTTCTTCTCCAGCCTACTCAATGTCCTCTTGATAAAATCATCTTCCTTGCTATGGTTTCAGAGCTCTCCTTCCCCAATTTCAGTTTAGATTTTAGTTTGGTTTCCTCTTAAGTTTTGTTCAGTTTTGAATAAAGGAGTTTCATAATCATCTATGTGACCTTGATATTCTCCAAAATATGAGTGAGAGGAAGAAAATAGAAGATTAATCCCTGGGAAAAAGTTGCCTACTTAGCATCCATCTGAAATACACCTGCACTCAAACAGCAACATGCAATGTCACATGTTTCTCCTGGTCTCATCAGCACTGTCAGTGCCAATATATGTAGGGTTTTAATCAAGGTTATTAGAAAACAAATTATAAATGTAACCCTTCTTCCAGGCACTGGTCAGCAGCAAAAGGGGCCAGGTTCAATATTGGGGTCTAAATGTATTTTACCTTGGCTCAAGCCCCACCCAGACCACCTGGGATGGGAAGGCTTCACCTATGCCCAGGCAGTCTGAGACTTGGGGCTCACCCAAAAGGCAATTCCTGGGGCGTGCACCCTTATACCTGCCCCTCAGCAATAGGCTGGAAGAAGAGGCTTCACTGGAGACTCCTTTGAGCTGCTCCTTGAGTTTGCTGGGCCCCAGGAAGCTGCTAGAAAAGGTAGGACCTTTTGTGTTGCAAGGGGTCTTCAGAGATTAATTGTGGTTCCAGGCAGCATGCTGCATCCCTAAATTCCTAGTCCCAATCCCAGTTCTGCTGGGCAGAAACTGCAAGATGAAAACTTTGAAGGAGCAGTCAGGCTTACCTCACTGGGCCTGAATTGGGCAACAAAAGCTGGCCAAGCCACTGAGGCCTGAAGATATAGCTGGGGTTCAGCCACGCATTTAGACTGAAACACCATAGCTGTAGAAACAGCAGAAAAAAAGGCCCAGACCTATGGCTGTAGCCTGGACATCCCATCTCAACTATACTCCATGCTGAGACAATACAATAGCAAAAAAAGGGGCCCAGGCCCCTAAAGCCAGTAACTGCCAGGACCCATTCCTGGGAAGTTTGCTCAGGGATTAATACCCCTATGGCATGAACCCATTTAGGGAAAAAAAAGAAAGAAAGAGGAAATAGGAGTCTCAAACTCCAAAACAGACATTCTCTCTCTCTACCTGAGGCATAGACAATACGTGGGGAGTGTGGGGGGGGCACAGGTGGGTATGTGCCCCCCCTGAGATTGGCCACTACCAAAACTGCAGCTGGTTTCTGCGGGTGGTCACCACCTCCCCGCCTTGCCTTTGGCACCGATATGGTCACTAGCAGTGCTGCAGACGGTCCTCACTTGCCACCCACTGCTCAGAACCCCCCTCTCCACCATCAAAAACACTGCAGCCACCTCCAGACAGTCCCTGCTTAGCCCATCCTCACCGCCATCACCGTGGCCACCTGCGGTTGGTCCCCACTTGCCACCACCATGCCCCTGCTGTCAACACTGCCACTGCTGCCTGTGGGCAGTTGCCGTGCCCCCCCAGCCTCCATGGGTAAGTGTCACTCATGACCTGAGGTTTTCCCTTCAAACAGTGTTTGCTTGCCTCTCCACTGAAGCGGGGGGAAACCCCCTCATGAGGAACAGGTTTTCTAGCTCCCAGTGTAGCTGTGCAACTCTCAGCAGCCCCAGGAAAAAAAGAGAGAGAACCTTAGTGAGTGCTCCCTATATATCCGGTGTGACATCACCCAAGACTTGTCCAATCAGGGAGGGCCACATTTCAGTATCTCTCTCAGCCAATCTGCCCAAAGAATACACTGCTTCCTCTGGCCAATAAGGCCAGATGGTTTTACATATTTCTCCCAGATACAAGCTCCAGCTTGCCATGTTCTGAACATATGGGCAGAACAACGGGGACCATCTTGCCCATATAAAAATATATGCACAAAAAAACCACAATACACAAGCCAGTGTGTGTAGGGGGGGGGATGTTATATATATTTAATTGTCTTTAGGTTATTGGCCACAATTCAGAAAAACACATAAGCGTGTATTTAAGTGTTTTACTGAATAGAGGCAGTCTTAAGGATGTGCTGAAATGCTTGACTTCAATGTTGATTATGGATATGGTAGGTTAGATGAGTCTCTTTCCCCAGCATCTCTACCAATATCTCTATATTGTTTTGTTTTAAAAACTCATTGCTATCAGCTATGGGAGATTTCTCTTGTTTTGATTGTCTCAGCACCAGATCCTAGCACAGAAGACCGGTTAAGTATTTAATCACCCTGCATGGAAAAAAAAAAATGTCATTCTTCTCCCATACTAACCAGTCAGATGCTAGTGAGCACTAGTTAGCTCTAGAAATGGTGTCTTTCAATTCGTCTAACATGAGAAATTGCCCAGTTGGTCCATGGGGCAGGGAAGGTGCTCACCCTGTGTAGAGAGGTTCTAGAGAGGTACAGTTGCTGTATTTTGGACCCGTACCATAAGCAGCAGGTCTCACCAATTTGCTATCATTGGCTCCCCTTTTCTTTCTTCTAAATTTTCCTTGTCCATTTTCCCTTCATATTATGAGCACGGGAATTGTTTAACCTTCAAAGAAACAAGACATTATTTTCTTTTCCTTTTGTGATGCTAGCCTTCATTTAAGCCTGCATCTGAGAAGAAATGTTGTAGATAAGTACAGTTTAAACATTGCTTTTTTATTTTTTTTATTAAATGGAAAAATTCTGACTCTTTCATCAGTGAGATTATTCTAAGCAGGTTTTAGAGGGAAAGCTGAGTGATTAGTCTCAGTATAATCGTTAGTGGGAGATAGTTCACATTACCAAACCATTTAATGTTTCAGTACAAATGACAAACTGTGTTGAGGAGAAGTCCAAGACTCTGCCAGCATGGCTGGAGACTAAATCACCTTTCCTCTTTATAGTAGATTGGGTTGTCCTTCCAAATCAGGGTTAAGGTCATTGGCAGGGCAGTTTGAGAATGAGAGCATCTGTCTGAAATATACCTGGCCTGTGGATGTATTCAGGAACACAGTTTCTAATGCTGCCAGTCCCTTGACCTTCACAAGCACAAATGTTTACCAAACATATTTTTAAAAGCCCAGATATCTTTATCTCAGTTTAGCTACAGTTTCTTCCTAGTGGGTCACTGATCAAATACAGCCAGTGGATCACACACATTACAGATAAACGACTATGAAAGAATTAAGAAATCTTTGCATTATATTTTTACTTTAATTTTAGTGTTGATTCTTAATTTCTTTTGAAAGATCAAGTTTATAGAGCTGGGAATTAGCATCCATACGACTTCTTCTAGAACTAATTTGATTTCCCCTTAGCCTCCAGTGGTGACTATCAAATATTTTCTGAATGACTTGAGCAAACATGGCTCAGAGTACACATATTAAAATCACCACACTAAAAATACAAACAGAGAAATACTCAATACCATGTTTGATCATTTTCTCTGTCATTTGCTGTTCAGATGGATGCTTTGCATATGTTGATTAAATGTGCAGTTTCAAATGCCTGGGGAGCCAGTGTCCCTCACAGCAGACCAGTGTTATTCTGTCCCAGGAGGCTCCAGCACTCCAGAGGGGCACTTTCACATGGGCTACCTGCTTCAGCTTGTCTAAGCAACAATGATAGCCATATGTGAAGCTGCAGGAAAACAGATGCTGTTTTTCCATTTGTGAAATCAAGTTGTTGGAAAGTAGTCAGGTTTCCAATGTACAAAAGCTCATCTAATCAACCTACAGAGACAGTGTGAGCTTTTGCAGAAATATTTGACAACATTTCCTATTACTGGTAACTGGATATATATATAAATGTAAAGGAAATAACAGTATGGAAATGATCAACTTATAAATGGTTTCAGTAATAATCTCTGTTTTGATGACTGAAAATGGAATCCATGATTTCATAAACAAAGGAAGTATGCAACCCAGTTTTTGACTGCCAAAACAGCTTCAAAGCATAACTCTAGATTTACAGTAGATTTACTGTAACATCTTGATTGTTATATAATAGTCTTAACTACAAACGAGTTATATTTCTCCTCATCCATAGGAACAATTAATAATACTATTTCCTACTGAAAACAAAGAGGGAATCCTGTTGTCAAATCAGAACCAAACTTATGCATGGAAAGGTGGTACACACATTAAAAATCCTTTATCCATTTATAAGAAAAAGGCACAATACCTGTTTTTTATAGCAAAATACATAATTTTACTGCTTTAAAAATATTTCAATTTATCATGCAAAAAGACATGAGGTTCACAGGTTTTCTAAAATGACATACTAAAACAGATTCATGTAATCTAAGGCAAATAAATGTACATAGTGTAATACTTTACAAATGGAAAGACATACTACAGTATTTTAAATAGACTACTATGGATAAGTATAACTGAGACTCAGAAAAGACATCCTTTAATATACTCAGACGACTTAAAGAAACCCTAAGTACTACTGATATTTTTAACTCTATTTGGGATTATAAAGGTTCTCATGTTAGCAACACATAATAACGAATATTTTAAAAAGGAAATAACTGACCAAATTAAATACTTCAGGTTTGCTTCACACATTTAGTATGGTTAATGCTGCTTTTTGCACTGGTAACTATCTAGCTAGATGGCATTCACCAATATACCCCTTGCCCTGGACATTGGAAAGGAAAAATTTTTATTTCTGTGATCTGCTTAAGAAGATTCTGCTTTTGCAGCATGAAGACTGTATCCATATTCCTTTCTACTTTCACTCCCTGATACAGCTCTTTGGCCCATTCGTAATTTTCCCGATCTCTTGAATCCCCACCAACATCAGGATATCACACTGCAAGTGAAATCAGATGATGTAACAGTGTGAAGCAAACTTTCCTTACTGTCTCACATCTTTCCAAATGCAGAATGACTGACTGCCAAGAGCTTGGATGGAGCCCTTGATTCAGATTCTTCACAGCCTACTAAGTATGGGCAAATCTCCTGCCATGTTCCACACCTAAAGACTACTCAAGAGCTAAGAAGCTTTTGGGACTGTCATAGATGAGTTCTTGAAATAGTTAAATGCTCCTGTCACAATAGATTGATCGAGCAACCTACCCCACCCCTGAGAAACTGATGTTGCCACCTAATATGGGCATGCCCTATATAAACTGTCAGGCACCTTAGTTAATGGTCCCCTTTTGTCTGGCCTCTGTGGAAAATTCCATTGGCTTGATACATATGGCACTGTAAAAGTAGGTCACAGCAAGAAACTAGGTCACAAGTGGAAAATTACACTATGCCAAGACCCAATAACCATATGCCACAGTAATGGAAAGTTACAGCTTAGAAAAAGTTCCCACCAACTTTATGCAGATACATGCACCACCATTGAGTGGTTGTAAATTATTCTTACTTAGCAGTTAGCTATTGGCTCGCTAGCCATATAAAAGGTTAGAGCAGTTTCCACCCAAACTGGAGAACTCTGAGGAGAGATCCGTGCATACTTGTTGGTGATCGCTGAGAGTACTTCTGAGATGGTTGGCGGCCTGATCACCCTCCAACATCTCCCTGTCATCGACCTTCCAGACATACCCCATTCCTTGCCAGCTCACTGCATTAACAAACTCATCAACTCGTTTGCTCTGTTACCAGTTTGGTTGCCTGTTACATCGTCTGTTGTGTTGCCTTTCGAGTTACCTGTAACTAAGCAAGTACTTCTCACCTACGCTAGTGTCTTCAGAGGCATAAGTAAAATCTCATTTTGCAACCAATACGCTGTCTCACCCTTTCCATCACTTGCTTGCCTGATGACCTGATCTTGTTTATTGTACCTTCTGGGCCATTTTATCAAGACCCAGGACAGGGACAAATTTCTTCACACCTTACAAAACCCTAGCTTCTGCTCACCCTGCCTTAACCCCTGGCCAACTACATTACACTATTCCACTGTGTGGCTAAGTTAGATATATCCAAGGATGGAGATTGTGGGCAACAGCCTCACTCCTTTGGCAAAATGGGGCTTTCTACAATAAGGGTAAAGCTTATTTGGGGTTTCCTCATTAGTCCAAACCCTTAAGACGAGGTCATGGAGCTGTGATGTGAGCATCTCTCCCCACTGCTTGAAGTTTTTGGTGGGGATTCCATTAGCTCCAGATGCCTTGTTATTCTTCATCTGCTTCCTGACTTCCCTCACTTCATCAAGGGTTGGAGGGATTCTGAGACGATCTCTGACTGTGTGTTGCAGGATGGAGTTGAGAACACTCTCATCAACAACAGAGTCTTGATTGAGAATGTCTTCAAAATGTGTCTTCCTTGATCAGGTCTCCTCCATCCTTAGGTTTCAAGGGAGTTGGTCCTTGAGTGTTTGGATCAAAGATGGCTTTGGTGGTATTGAAAAAACCATTCATGTCATGGATGTCAGTGACATGAGTGACTGGTGCTTCCTGAATTTAGGGGGCACCCGCAGAAGCCACTGACCCTGTCAGGGGTGGCACCAGTCCTACCAACAGCATCAGGGGCAGCTACCAGGGGGGACACTGGCCCCAACAGTGGGGGCACATGCACCCCATGCAGTCCCTACCAGTCACCTATGGTCAGTGAGATGTTAAATCTCCTTTGCCTTGTCTTCCCACCATCTGTTCTTCATATCACAGGTCCTCCTTTCAACCTCTGCCTTGGCTTGTTGGTAATTCATTTTATTTTGCTTGAAGTTGATGTTGCTTTGCCAAGCACAAAAGGCTTTGGGCTTGTGGTCAATCAACTCTTGCTTCTCCCAGTCATTCTCACTAACCAATCTTGAAGTTCTTGGTAGAGAATCCAAGTGTCTCTTCACAGGCATTGATGAAGGTGGACTTGAAGGCACCCCAAATGCTGCTGAAGTGATCTCATTTTTTTTAATAAATTAACCAGTTTCTCATTGAAGCACTGATGGAAAAGGCCTTGCTTGGTTGGAGTCTTTGAGGAGTCCTTGATGTTGATCTTCCATTGGCATTGTTCCCACTGCAGCTGTGGTTTGGGAGCCAGTCTGAGTGACATAATTGAGCAGATGAGTCCGTGAACAGTCCAACAATTGTTAGCTCCTAGCATAGTTAGAAACCAAGATCATGGTTTATCAAGCAGCTGTGATCCCCACCTTACTGTGTGGAAATGAGATGTGAAAAACATTCTGGAAACACCTCAAGTCACTGGAGAGGTACCATAAGTGTTGTTGGCAGAAGATCCTCTGAATCCATCCAGCAAGAAGATAGACATACCAACATTAGTGCTGTCTCACAAGCAAACGCCTCAGCATCAAGACGATGATCATCTGCAATCAACTTCACTAAGCCAACCACATCATCTGGATGTCTGACTCATAGATTTTATAGATCAAATTCCATAGATATTTGGGCTGGAAGGGACCCCAAAGGATTACTGAGTCCAGCCCCCTGCCCCAGGGGCAGGAAGTCAGCAGGAATCGTAGGATCCCAGCAAGATAAGCATCCAAATGTGTCTTGAAGGCGTTCAAAGTGGGTGCTTGAACCACCTCCAGCTGCAGTCTATTCCAAACCTTAGGTCAGACTGCTCAGGCAGTGAAGAAGTTCTTTCTTATATCCAACCTAAATGGGTCGCAGTGGAGTTTGTGACCATTCAATCTTGTCATCCCTTGGGGCGCTCTAGTGAACAGATCTTCCCTCAGATCCTGATGAGCACCCCTGAAAAACTTATAGGTGACCATCAGATCACCCCTGAGCTTTTCCGGGCTGAAGAGTCCCATGGTTCTCAACCTCTCATCATAAGGCCTGTTTTCCTGACCTCTGATCATGCATGTGGCTCCCCTCTGCATCCTCTCAAGCTTCTCCCCATTGTTTTTGAATTGTGGAGCTCAAAACTGGACATAGTACTCCAGCTGGAGCCTCACCAAGGCCAAGTATAATGGGAGAATGACATCCCGGGATTTGCTTGAGAAGCATCTATGGATGCAAGCCAGCATTTTGCTCCCTTTACTAGCCACAGCATCACACTGAAGGCTCATGTTATACTTGTGGTCAATCATGACTCCCAAGTCCCTTTCAACTGTAGTGATAACCAGTGTAGCACTGCCAAGCCTGTAAGGATGCTGCAGGTTTTTCCTTCCAAGGTGGAGAACCTTGCATTTTTCGGTGTTGAACACCATCAGGTTCTTGCCTGCCCATTTCATGAGCCTGTCAAGATCTGCCTGGATCACCCTCCTATCCTCAGGTGTAGATGCTTTACCCCAGAGTTTGGTGTCATCGGCAAACTTGGCCAGTCTGCTTCTGACACCAATGTCCACATCATGGATGAAGATGTTAAATAGTATAGGCCCTAGGACAGAGACTTGAGGGACCCCACTGGTGACTACACACCAAGATGATTGGCTTCTATCAACCACCACCCTCTGGGTCCTACCGTGGAGCTAATTTCCCAGCCAGCAGATCATAGTGAGGTCAAGGCCACAGTTAGCCTGTTTATCCAAGAGGTGATCATGGGATACCAGATCAAAGGCTTTTTTAAAGTCAAGATATACAACATCAATCTCTTCCCCCTTATCCAGGTGATAGGTCACCTGGTCATAAAAGGAAATGAGATTGGTCCAACAAGACCTACTCACAGCAAACCCATGCTGGGTACCCCTCAGGATATTGCCTTCAGCTAGTCTGTTAAGGAAGGTTTTTTTGATAATCTTTTCCAAGACTTTCCCCAGGATAAAGGTCAGGCTGATGGGCCTGTAGTTTGCCGGATCTACTTTCCTTGCTTTCTTGAAGATTGGCATGACATTGGCCTTCTTCCAATCTTTGGGCACTTCACCAGAGCACCAGGAGTTCTCAAAGATCTGTGCCAGGGGCTGAGCTATGATACTAGCCAGCTCCTTGAGTACCCTGGGGTGTAAACCATCAGGGCCGGCTGACTTGAAGGCATCCAGCCTGTCAAGATGTTCCTTCACGAAGTCAACTTCGATGGAGGGCAAGGAATCTCCATCGCCTGGGCCTCCCTGACCCACAGTGGACAGTGCCATCCTGTGGGACTGGTGAAAAACTGACTCCAGACTCTCAAACCAAGTTTTATTCTCCCACCTCAGTCAAGGTGTACACTCAGGAGGAAGGCAGAGAAAAATGCTTCAAGGACATCCTTAAGGCTAAGTAGTGCCCCAAATGAAGCAAGAGTCTGTTGCAAGGATCTCAGTACTTTGAAACCTTATGTATGACAATAACAGAAGACATAAAAAAGTTGTTGTGAATCGAATCAAGAACCTAAAGCCAACCACCCTGCACAGAAACGTGTGTCCGAGTTGCACCAGAGTTTGTTGATCCTGGGTTGGCCTTGTTGGCCATCTTCAGACCCACAAGTAAGCCAATCATGGAAGACAATCATCCTTGACTACAGGGGATTGCCAAAGAATAAAAGAAAGCTTGTCTGATAAGAGAGAGTTTTCTCAGGGACTGACCCTTGGCTATGGAATTGGCATGCTGAGGACCTGAAAGCCATTGTAAACCCTTCCATCCCACATAAGAGGTCTTTCTCAGAGAGAGAGAGAGAGAGAGTTTTATAAACAACCCCCACAAACAAAACCGCTATGTATACTTTTTCCCTCTGGGAAAAGGATGAGAGAACAAGCATGTGGCAGATGTTAGTGACATTGCTTAATGTGCTACTGGAAGACACTCAGATACTGCAGTGAGAAAACAAGTATAACATCCTATCTAGACATAAAAAGCACATAGGGCACAAGACCAGCTGCACAGTTTAAGATCTCCAGAAGAAAATCCATAATACTCAGTGTCATTTTCAGAGGTCAAATCAAAACCAAGCTGTACCAGGATATTCAAAGTTACTCTTTTCACTGAGGTTCTTTCATTCTCAAATTCACCTTTTTACCTACACCTATTTCAGCAACTGACATAGTTAAAAAAATGGTATATGTGTACATGCATACACGGGCTGACCTAGAATTTTAAAATTTGGGGTGCAGATGATGAGGTGCATCACCACATATAAAACTACATAGATTTTTCTCCAGTTTAAAATAAACTAGACACTTTAACAATATGCTGTATTACATATTGATCATACATTCAGACTGAAGCAAAAACAATTATAATGAGCTAAAACTATCTGCAGAGCTGTAAAATAGGAGCTTTCTTACCAGTAGCAGCAGAATTGGTTGACTGATGTAACATCAAAACCACCAAAAAGAAGGGAGGGTCATTAACACCTGTGGAATAAAGACTTTAGAAAGGATCAGGTAGATTATAATAGACCATGAATTAATTTGACTCTGTCAGTGCTGCCTGACTAAAAATGCTGCTGCTACTGCCAGGCAGATAGATATATAGAGATAAGCTTGCTCAAGAATCATCATTGCCTGTACTTTTCCCTTTCAGGCATCAACCAGAGCTTGATCTTGCAAATAAATCTACCCAAGGAAAATAAACTCCAATACTAGCAGATTAAAGCCCAACAGGTGAAAATTTCTGAAATTCTCAGCAACTGAAAATAAGTTTATTCCTACTTAATTGAAGTGGTTCTGCTACTGCTGCCCCCAGTCTAATCAAAGTACCATATTTAATTTAGAACATTTGCAGTGCTCAAAAAATTGACAAGTATGGTTTAAAAGTGCTCTGTATATAGATGAGCTACTAAATAATTGTTTAGAGGTCAAATGAAAAGCGTTTCTTCCTCCAGAGTATCTTCAGCTCTGGCTTAAGACAATCCATCTGTCAGTGAGATGGTGGTTCTGCTCTTTTAAACCTGCTTCCCATTCCGAGATCTTGAAGTATGTTGATTCTGTAGTAGTTCCCCTGAATCTCAATATAAGACCTCAGACCAGAGGTCAGCAACCTATGGCTATGGGCCCCATCTGGTTGACTGTGCAGTAGTGTTAGTAGGGGCAGGCAATTGTGCACCAGACCTGATGTAGAGCAACACTTCCAGGTGTGTTCCCATTCACCATCCTGCTCCAGTTTTTCTGCAGCACCCTCCATTCCTGTCCTGGCCCTCCCCGCTCTCTCTTTCAGCCTCTTTACTGCAGCTGCTGCATTCATTGCTTGCAGCAAGTGGTAGTAATGGGAATCAGCAATGAGGGGTAAGGGGCAGCAGCTATGGCATCTGCAGTAGAGGGACATGAGAGTGAGAGACTGCACAGAGTAGGGAGGGCTGGGACGGCAATAGGCAACTTGGTATGGCAGCCCACCTTCAGACCCATTATATGGGACCCTGATTTTGGCCTGACACTCCTTTGAGTTTGCTAACTTGCCCTAGACTATATGACACAAAGGTTTGTCTTCAATTTGAAATCTAATCTACTTGATACAATCTGAAGGGCAAACCACTGCCCTGTTCCTCATCACTTTTGTAAGAATGAGTCATTACTACTATGTTAGTAATACTACTAGTAGGACCTACATCTGGCAAACAAGAGACCTTATTTTGTATTTCTTACATCCTCTAAACTTCTATTAATGCCAATAGAAATTTTGGTAGGGGCAGGAGAGGGGGACAGATGCAAGGTTTAAAGGGTTCGTTCCAAAGGGGCTCATTAATAAAACTACCAGGCCTGGGAAACCTTTTGCTTTTTGAGAATTAGCATGCTCCTGAAATATATCTTAATTTCAGGATTTATTTCTTCTTCCTTTTGAAGTTTTCATACTCAGTTGTGAGGTGTTTATAAATGCAATTGTGTCCATTCTGAGCATGGGTTAAGAGAGTGTGATACACCACATGAATTCATGTCCTTTCATTAGCCTAGGCTAAGCATGGTACAATGGACACTTTCAGCTGAAACACAGCCATGAAAGCATTGACTGTCAAATTACTCTTTTATAATTTATTCTGGTTTATAAAAATACTCTTGATCCTTACTTCAACACCTAGATTTTGGCTTTTTTTTAACTGTACAATATGCCACCATTATTTTATCTGCTAAGGAAAAAAATCAAAACAGTTTGAGTCATGGGTCCTGTTGCTGGGCCTGAGTTAATTAAAAAACTGATGTATATATACAGCTGATACTCTTCACCCTAATGAAGAACATTAATTCTAGAACATGTGTGGCTGTAGTCACATTGCTACAAATTACTGGACTCTTTCCTTTATCTGTTTCCAAGAAAGTCTCCCCCGGTTAGTTAGGAAAAAAGAAAAATATGACGCCTTAGTTCTAAGCAGCATAAATTACATGCATCAATCAGAGGAGGCTTAAATTAAAATACACATTTGGCAAACAAATATGAATATGTTGATCTCATCTGTGAATCAAAATGATTTAATGCCAGTACTGACCCCCCACTGATCAACATGAAGGTCACTGCAAACTGCTTGATTCTCATTGAGAAATGCTGTCATGTCTGTTAAAGATGCAGTTTCATGCATTCCCTAATGCTCAATCTAACCAGTAATTCCAGTGTTGCTGGACTGATTTATTTTACAAAGAAAATACAGGATTCATTTTTTTTTATTTATGTAATCCAAAACAGATAGCTAAATTAAAATGGAAAAAAGTATGTGGGGTTTATAGGTCTGGGTTGAGGGTTTTCCAATGTGTTTATGATATTTTCCAATCTAGAGGAATACTATTTGTTAAATAGAATGCTACACCTTTCAGATACCACCTGATCATAAACCAGTCTTCCTTTATCATCTCATACATGCTTTCTGGCTACAGGGATAACTAGTTGTTTAATTCAAATTATAAAACCAGACTTTCCCATATATGCATAATCTGCACCCAGTGGTGTATGCATAGTCATACCTTTCAAATATCTCTAGCAACATCTGAGTAAGCCAATGGTGTTACTGAAATGTGAACTAGTCTTTTTTTTTATAATGATTTTGTCAGCAGCCAAAATACTTAATCTGTTTAGCTTTTGCTTGTTCTGGAAAGGCGATCACATTGGACAGTAACAGCATTTTCCAGAAGTGAAAAAGTATATAATAAACATGTCCTTGATTCATAGCACCACTTTACTGTATTTGTAAAATACATTCCTTTTAATTCCCATTACCTGTTGTTGTTGTTAGATATATCAGGATCTCACTCCTACTGTATGAGGTGCTATACAAAAAAATTTACAGTGAGACTGTCCCAAACACATGTTCCTTATATCAACTAGAGACACAGCTGGGCTTTCATATACTGTACAGAATATATACCATAAGATCAGTCTTCATGGGACAGCTACATCCCTTTATGTGAAATAGTTAAACTCTCCTGTTGAGCTGTGTGCCTGTATGGGTACAAAGGCATTTGTGCCTGCCCTATAGAGGATCAGATCCAGTCTGATTTTCTGCTCAGTTAAACTGAATATCAGGGGCTCAAAGAAAAAAAATTCATCTGTAGAAAACAATTCTAATCTCCCATGCCTCATGCTAAAGAATGTATAGTCCCATGCCTCATGCTAAAGAAAGTATAGTCCCCAAACTAGACATGGTAGTAAAGGGGAACAACTGTAGGATGCAAGTTGCTTTCAGTGCTGCAACAAAACAGGAGTTACCTACAGCTAGAAGAAAACCTTCAAGCAGCCAGCCACATTATTTTCTCTCACAAGGATGAATTCACGCCTAGGGCACAGGGATAGATCTTGTTGCATCAGCTTCAGTGAATCAGGTGCAGAAGAAGTTTGTACCAGTGGCATGTGTGTAAACACCTTTTGTCTCTTGTAGGCACACATAATTTTGCACTATCACTTGCTTGAGAATTTTACTCCTGATATAAATTGGTATTTGAACATGAGAAGTCAGATCCTGCAGTAATGAAAGCTAAGTTCCCAGTTCTGCCAAAATGTACAAATTCCTTTTTGATTTCAGTATTAAATGTTGGCTTTCAAAACCCCAGACTAAATATTTTTCATTTTTAGATAACACTGCCAGGCTTCCTTGATAAGGATTTGTTCCACTAAAGTGGATTTTTTGCTATTTATATCTCTCTCTTTTCCTATGCATGCAGCTGTCATGTCATTCATTGCTGTTCTATAATCAGTTATACCTTCTAGGTTTTCTAATACCTCAGTCACTGTCTGAACATCTTTTTAACCATCTTTTGGAGCAGACCAGGAAGAGAAAGCTTAAAAACATAGAATAGTTGGAAAAGATTGTGTGTTCACCAAAGAGAAAAAAATCTCTTTTGAATATATTGGACACACTGAACAAAACTGAATTTATGCATCTTTGGCTTTTGAATGAGGAGGATTCACCATACTCCTATTTGTTAAAATAGCAAAGTCAAAGGCCTATGCTACTATAGCCCTCTAATATGAGTTACAGATGAACACCTGGCATTACGGAGCTTACTTTAAGCTTCATGAAATATTAGGCAAACCCTGAGGTAAAATATTATAGAAAAATGCCATATTAGGGACACACATACTTTTCAATGTCTATTTTCTATTCCTGTTGTGTGTGTGTGTGTGTGTACATACACACACACACAATATAAAGATTCATGATTTCATCTGCTTTCCAGTTCCTCTGCTCTCTTATCAATTCTCTTCTGGGACTTATTCTCACATTGCAAATCTCTGACCAGTTTCAAACAGCTACCACTAATCTTTTTAGTCAACTAGAGAAAGAGGGGTTTTTTGGAATTCCCTCCTCCCACTATCATTAGCACACAAAGAAAGTTATAGCAGTGCAGGCTGGTCGATATTTAGTGATGAATCTGTGATAAGATTAAGATCTGATCTCTTACAACCAGGAGGTCAGTAATGTGTGGTTTTGCCAAAAGTAAGGAGAAATGTTATACCTTTCAGTGGGATCTAGTATTTTTTTCTAGACCTAGGTTGTGGTAAGTTTAATATGAGATATAACACAGATTGGAAAGGAAGGAGAGAGATTGAACATGTTATTCTAATTTGTCATAAGCTGTAAGAAAGGCTTTTCCTATAAGTTAACTCACTTGGAAAATGCCAACTATTATGAGAACTAGGTATAGTTTGGAATTTTTATCAATATCCAGGCTTTTTCAAGTCTTCGGATACATTCTATCAGACCTGGAAATGGGGGTACACAGTGAAATCTCCAAATCTAGTAAATTATTCCAGGTAGTCAAATCTCAAGCTGATGGAGAGGAGCTGCAGAAAGATCTCCCCCAGTTAACTGAATAGGCAAAAATGGCCGATAAACTGTCAACAAGTACTGTGCATAGGGAAAAATAATTTCAAATATAACTACTCAGTACTGGATTCTAAACTAGCTGTTATGACTCAGGAAAGAGATCTTGGAGTCGTTGTCGAAGAGTCTCTAAGTATGTCAGCTCAATGTGCAATGGTGACCAAAAAAAGCCACTGACATATTGGGCCTCATTAAAAATGGCATTAAAAACAAAATGGAGAACACCTTGCCATTATACAAATCCATGGTGCATCTACATCTTGAAGACTGTGTGTAGTAGAATTAGAAAAGGTACAAAGAAGGGCAACCAAAATGATCAAGGGCATGAAGTAGTTGCCATACCGGGAAAGCTAGGAATTTTCAATTTGGAAAGAAGAAGTGCAAGGAGGAAGATAGGATAGAAGTCTATACAATCAATGGTATGGACCAAGTGAACAGAGAACAGTTGTTCAGCAAGTCCCAAAATACTAGAATTCCGGTGCACCCACTGAAATTAGTAGGTGACAGGTTTAAAATCAACAAGATAAAGTACTTTTTATGTAGTTAACTTGTGGAATTCATTGCCACAGGAAGTGGTAGAAACAGATGGCATAGCCAGGTTCAAATAGGAAACAGATGAATTCATGCTTGATGGATATATTAATAGCTATTGAACAGACTGGTTGGAGTTGTTTCCTTTGGCACCTATACCTAATAATCCCTGGTGGATGTCAGGGAGAATAGTGAACAGGACATACCTGGTTCAATGTTCTTCCTCTATAGCATCCACCCCTGCCACTGTCAGAGACACACAACTGTGCTTGATGAACCATTGGTCTGACCCAGTATGGCACTTCTTGTGTTCTTGTAAGTCAAAGGTGACTCATACAGGAAGATACTCATTTTAGGACCTTGACAATAAATATCAGGTACTGCTTATAAGCTGCCCTCAACAATAGATTCTCCAAACCCAAATAAACTCTCTCCCAATATTTGGAGGTCTCATTATTCACTATGAACCACCCACAAACTAATTCAAATGAGACACTGAAGCTTCTGTAAAACTACTCTATATTCTCTATAGCTTTTGCATAGAGAAGAGCAGAATGTCTAGGCTAAGACTGAATTCTGATAACCAGTTCAAGAGCTCCAGGAGGCACCGTATGAAGTTCTATTATTTCAAGAAAGGACTATATTGAGACATTATTTATTGTGTGATCAACTGTTTGAAGTTTGTAACATTCACAAAGCTGAGTATTTTAAGATGCCAATTCTGCATCACATATGGGCATCTGCTGTGTAATGTCCTCCTGCAATTAACGATCACCCACTGCTTCTGTGGGAGAGAGACACCAAGAAGCTCAGCTGCAGGATCACTAAAAAGAGTTTTCTTTCTTATTTTAACAACTTCCTGTTGCATGTACCAAATCTCTTTTCTAGTCATATTGGTTTATCATGAACATTTTGAAATCCAATAAACTATTGTGACTTAAGATGGAATGGGGATAGTTCAGGGATAACCAGAATTTTCTTATACTATGTCAAGGTTGGCATTTCTTAGCAGATGTGAGGTGGAAGAATGTGGGAAGGCACTGACACACATGGAAACAGGTCATTTCAAAGATCTAGTAATAAGATGCATAACAACATTAAGCTTCATATATGTAACACCTGTGCCTGCCTCTGCTCAACTAGGCACTCTCAAGCTGCCTTCACTCGGGTGGCTGTTTCAGCTTGCCCCGAGCCTACGAGAGGGCCCCGGAAGGTACCTCAGGTGGTGTCGGGAGGCCCCCAACCTCTCCTGCCATGACTTCGGATGGAACCTCAGTGGTGGGGGTCTCTGTTAACACCGCCTCCAGGGTTGTCACGCCTTCGGCGGGCACTCACAGGGCGCCAACCTCCCCTACAACCTAGGCAATTACCACCTGCTGCTGTGGGTCTCCCTGTGGCCTTCCTTTGGTGACCCCACCGTGTTTTCGGTCCTGTGCCTCCTGGTGGTCCCCGCTCTGGAGACCCAAGCTTCCCAGGCTGGAATCCTCCTTGAGGGTCTCACACCCCCTGATTCCCGGTTGCCCCTAGCCTATACTGACCTGAGGCCACCGCAACATAAAATGAGAGAGCCTAAAGAAAAGCAAACAACAAAACAGAAAGTCAAGTCCTTCTATCACGCCTAGCCCGGGATCTGACCCGGGTGCCTAAGTCCTGATAGACGGGCTGCCCTGGTTCAAAGTCTGTCGGGTGGCTTAAGCCCAACTCCCCCGGTGTCTGCTCTCCGGGACCGTGGCTCCCGCTCTCTAGGAGTCTCGTATCTGGCGTTCGCTCCCTCACCGGTTCCGCTGGCAGTCACTCCACCGGCCCGTCTGTCAGCTCTCTCGCCGGGTCTGCTGCCAGTTTCCTCACCAGTTACGCCACCCGCTCCCTTACCGGAACCATAGCCGGTTTCTTCTTTAGTCTTGCTGCCAACATTGTCTCCACCTTCTCCGTCAGTTCCTTTAAGAACGCAGCTCTCGCTGCTGTAGCTGCAGCTTTCTTTGCCGGCTCCTTTAACGGCGCAGCTCTCGCTGCTGCGGCTGTGGCTTCCTCCGCTGGTTCCTTTACCGAGGCGGCTCTCACCGATGCTGCCAATGCTGCTGTCACTGCCGCTGCTGTTCTCACCACCGCTGCTGATGCCGCTGACGCTGCTGTTGCCACGACTTCCCCTGTTGGGCTGGGTACTCGGGCCCCAAAGGCGTGGGTCTCGCTCTCGGGGTTCCCTGCGGGCTTTCCCCACTTCCGGCCCTACTCTGCTCCCAGGGCCGCCTTTTATTCCTGCCGGGTGGCATCTCCTGCTGACGTCACCCAGCCCCAGCTGGAGATGAGCGCGACTTACAAATCACACCGGCGGTTTTCCCGTGCGCGTTTCCCTGGTCCCTCCGGCTTCTGTGTGGGGTAAGTAAGTGTTTACTCCCCCCCTGGTTTTGCCCCGGTGTTTCCTTCTAACCCTAGCATCCCAGGGACAGTACCCATACAGGTATGCAGTATTCAGCTGTAGACCAGATAAAGACTAATGTCACTATTCAAATAGTTTTAGCACTTAATGCTAGCTAGTACCAGCCACCTTTGGAATCAAACTGATTTGGGACTTTATTTTATTGCAATGTTAGAAAAAGATGTAACCGTGATAGTTTAGGAATTATGAGAAAGGCAAAGATTTTTTTAGAGTGATATCTTTTATTGAACCAAGTGCATGGCTAGAATAAATTCAGACAAGTTTTTGAATGCAATGCATTCTTCATCAGGTCTAGGGAGGGAAGCAAGCACAGGGAATGAAAAGAGCCGTCTTGCTGTGAGGGCCTTTGCCTCCACTTGAAAAGATTAGCTCCATCTGAACAATTTTGCTGCTTGGATATTGGACCAGAAAACAGTGATCCATTCTACTCTCTTTGACAGCATCCTGCAGAGTGGCACACATAGAGTATCTGGCCACCAGAAGTGAAACAGAGCCATGACCCTTCTGGCTGATGATGAATTATTTAAAGAAAACTTACATGCAGAGGGGGCTGGCCCTGATGATCTGTAAGGTCCCTTCCAGCCCCCAGTGATTATGAAACTATGAAAAGCCATCCTTTATATTAGTAAGATTGCTATCCACATGAATAGTTGTGCTACATGGGGATTTTGTAGCTGATGGAGCCCCAGCTGAAATTTTCAGGTTTCAGACACTGTATTTTAGGTTAAACATACAAAGAAGGAGGCCATCTTTCTTTGAATGAGCTAGTATGGTACCTTGGAAATGCAGGGAGAAAAAATATGCTGTAATTTGTAGTTCACTTACCATACAATGAGAGCATTGGGACTTCATGTTAAAAGACTTTTGGGCGGTAAATCATTTTTCCCCTTCTTTTTTTAATAAGTTTCATTCTAACTCTCCCTCCCTAGATTTTGTAGATTAATGCCAGTCACTGAATAATTCCTCATAGGAGAAGCATTACCACTTGCAATACAAACAAGCATATGTTAACAGAAAAGGGTAGCTTTGCGTATTTAGTACATGTTATTTAGCTCTCTAATTATAAACCTCTTCATCATGCAACTAGAAGTGGGCGAACAGAATTATCTGAACACGTTTTATTGTGTTGACCATCATGTCGATCTTAGGTATTTGGCAAAAACCTTACTAATAGCATTCTTGGCATCACACATCATGTTCATATTCATAGTGTGGAACTGTTTCTAGTCCAATACATATCTTCTGGTGAAATATGAGAACATATGAGTGTAGTCAGTCACACCCAAAATATTGTGGAAACTAGCAGTAGCATATGCACTTCTTTAAATTTCTCCCGCTGGTGCGGAACATTTAGAAATGCATTGAATATCTGGATAGGCTCTACTACAGCATCTAGAAAATGAGACTGATTCCTCTGTGTAGCATTCCCCATTACTATCTGGAACACTATCCACTGTGGAGTGAATCAGCTGGTTCAGCAACCAACCAAACCCAAAAAAGTCTCTCAGCCAATGCTTTATTCCTGTTTTGTTTTTGTTTTTGTTTTTGTTTTTGGGGGGGGGGTTAAGCAACCACAGAACCAACTAACTGATTTACAGAAATTCATTTTAAAAGAATAAAAAGAAGAAAACCTTAATTTCAGGGTACAAACCAACTGTCTACCAACTGGGAGGGACATCTTGCCTTTTCAGAGATGCTCTTCTCTAAGCAATTTGAGTAGTGTTATTTATGAGTTCTCTAAAGGTCTAAATGGGGCTCCAGCCTGGCCTCCACTGCTCTACCCTATATGTGCATTCTCTGGGCATAGAAAGTAATATCTCAACCTGCTGCAAAATTATCCCTCTACCACCCTCCTTTAAAGAAGTATGCCACCAAAAACCTTCCCTTAGGATGAACTGGAGACAATTTGTTTCATCCTAACTACAAAGCAGGTTAAATAATGTGGAAAACTGCAACATCAGATCTGCTGCACTGTTTATCTGTGGTTACTAATTCTAACAAACATAGTAAGAAGAGGCCAATGCTTTCTTCTCCAGAGTCTTACTACTAAAGATAAACTTACCAAAATAAACATGAAGAATAGTTGTCTTCAGCCAATGATATGGATCTAGCTATTCAATACGAATCTAGCTATTTATTGTAATCTCAACAAAAATGTTAGGTAATAGCTTATAGCACTATAGAATTTATAAGTATGATACAATTCTCATAATATAAAATATGGGCGGTATATCTAAGAAGCTTTATATTTATTTCTCTCTTTTTCTATCTTTCTTTGCCTTTTTACAGTGTTTTCTCATCCCTTTCTGTGTAACACTCACCATTTTAATTATCTGTATGTTTTATAAAATCATGTCTAATTAGAAGATTTTAAATTCCTCATTATACCATATTCTCATGCAGAACTTGAAATGGGAGTGATTATGAACTGTTCTAATAAGCACCAGATTTGTGCTCTTTAAAAGACTGGAATTATTGTTTATATCTGTATGCACATTAGTTTACCTCAAGATGTGTTAGATTACATTAATTATCTTTGCATCTGCAACAGAAAATGTTAACCATTTGTGTGATCTTTATTCCTCTTAATGTTTCTGAAACTCTTGCCTTGTTTGGGGATCCTGGGTTCTCAGTGCAAGTAAAATTGAGAAAGGAATGTAAAGTTTCCTGCCTATCCATAATAACATAACTATTTTGCCATATTTAACTAGACCATTTGTTTGTCTCAAGCAGTGCATGTATCTTGGCACTTCAGAGGACAGGAAACCTCATGTAATATACCCAGACATTTTACCAATGCTAAATGCAAGCCTAAAGGAAGAGATTCATTCCTGACTCCTGAGGGGGAAATGACACTGTGAGAATGAAGTTTGACTCTTCTTAGTCAAGACAGCTGTAGCTTTCACTTATCTGCCTATAGGCAAAGCACTGCCTACATAAAATAAACAATAAACAAAAATATGTTTTAAAATCATCTTTGTTTCCCCCTTTTAAAAGTATATTATACTGATTTATAAATTTGACCCTCACATATTAATGTATAAAAAAAGTCTGTATGGGTAGGGGGAGCGGCAAATTTGAAAATGAGGCTTTTCCTAGCTCCTATACCTCCTGGAGAAAGAAAAATGAGGCTCTTCCATTTGTGTTGAGATGCATGCATAGCTGTCACCATTTATAAAAGCTTTAAAAGGGCCTACTAATCTTACAAGTCAGAGGCCTTAGGGGCACTGATGGGCTTTGTGCATGTTTATATGAATGTTAGCACTCACAAGTCGCATCCAGATTAGTGTGGCTGTGCGGTATGTGGCACCACAAACATGTCTGCAGCACCACATACCACACAGCCAGGTGTTCTCCATGCTGCAAGTGCATGCTGTCTGTGCATGTGCTGCTCCATTTTTTTTCCTTGGGTTTTTTTTGAACCCTGGATATTCAGGGTTCAAAAAAATCCACAGAAAAAAAATGGAGCAGCGCACATGTGGGCAGCGTGCCCCACTCAGAAGCAGAGCAGGGTCACCCGGAGCCATGCTATGGCTCCCAGCCAGGATCCACCCACCAGAAGCATTGCTGTTGCAGCCCCAGAAGAGCCCCAGGACCCCAGGTAAGGCTGCTGGGTCCAGTCCAGTGCTAGCTCCAGCCTCCCCTACTGCCCCTACTCTCCTAACTTGTCATGCACCAAAGCGCACATGGTATGGGCATTCCCTGGGGACCAAAATTCTGCACTTGTCTGAATACAGCCATAGAGGTAACCATCAAAATACAATAGCTATCATGTCACATACATGATATAAATGAGCTGGGTTTTTTATAGATCTCAGGTTAGAGCATCACAGGCCCTTATACCTTGAAGGTAGGAGCTCTGCTTCTCAATGTTCTCTTCCCTTATCCCATAGATAGGAGCAGAAAGCATCTCTGTTGGTGAAGGGGTCCTTATACAAGGGAATTCTTTGTTGGCCATTTATAACCATTTTCCTCAGTCTACAAGGTATAAAGTGGCATTAGTAGATCAGAAAATCCAATCCATATATTCCAGTTCAGGATCCAAATAAGTGACATGATATTCCAAAAGAGATAAGAAGCTGGTACTTGTTATCAAAGTCAGTGGAAGCATCTGGGTATTTGGCATGTTTGAAAATCAAGGCATATATGCAAACAGTTAAATAAGACTGCTGCCTACATAGAAACTGGAACCAGTTAAATCAGTCACACCTTTAGTTATTTTGATGCAAAATTTTGAGGCACATTTGATTTGGTATATGTGTGTCCTTTTTGACTTACCCTTGCCAAATCAAAATGGGGTTCACTTACAGCAAAAGGATGTCCACACTATTGACTTGTAGCAAAATACCTTAAGGTGAGAGTTACAACTTGTTTTTTTTCAGTCTGAATGAATGTTCAGAGAAGCTCTTATTAGTCAAACATAAAGCACTCTGTTTTTGTTAGCCAAAATGATTTAACCAAAGATTCACAGCCAACATCCCATTTAAGCATTGAGGATCCCATTCTGTACAGCTGCCCTGACTTGTACCCAAAGGCCAAATTAGCTGGTTCATTTGGCAACCCTAGTGTCGTCAGCAGCAGCAGCAGCAGCAGCCTGGTGACATAAACAGAATTACTGTCCTGAAGGATCTGTTCAAGGACCTTCACAGCCAACCACTGGCATATGAATAAAGTAACCATGAACAGCCTGCACTATTTAAGTAGCATGCCATCTACCCTTATAGCTTGATTTGTATTTTCTAGTACATGAGCTCAAAAAGAAGCTTAAATACCTATTTTTTATTTAAATGGAAACCACAATATGCATTTTTAGGCACACAAATAGGCACACAAATAAGGAAGAACCTGTGATAACAGCTAAAATGCTAGTTCTGGCTACAGCATGTTATTTGTAACGTTTTTCAGAGTAACATAGAAATAACATGGTGTGTATATGGCCAGACCCCAATATCAATACTTACATTAAATTCTGTTTTATACCATAAATGATGAATAATTCCTGCAATAATGTGTTGCAGCTTATTTTAAACATTCAAGATTTGAGACACGAACTGTGATTGCTCTCTTAAATCAGCTGGTGTGTGTGTGTTACCACACTGTTACAGAATGAATCTCTTCATCAAGTGTCTTACGTGAATGGCCACAAAAAAAAGGAATTAAAATTGTTTTACTTGACTATTCTCCAGTATTTACGTAAAATTAGCTGTTTATTCTGGACATTTCTGCCATGATAAACAAACTAATTCAGGACACTATTCATATGAGGCAAACATAAAGGCATAAACATAAATAGATTTGACACAAAAATTGTTTCAAAATTTGAATGTGTGCATTCAAGGGATGATATGCACTCTCTAGAATGATAAATTGTACTTCCTGTATGGTTAGTTTCCTGTAATTTGACAGTAAACAGAAGAAAAAAAGATGACTAACAGGTGTGGCTATTAATGATAAAGTAATGGGATTTTATTCATAATGAATATCAATTAAAGTTTTCTCACAAGTGCTGGAAAACAGATATTATAACTTCACAGTCAGGAGACAAGCACCTGGGGTAAAACCTGATATATTCATAGCTTAAAATGTAGTGACCTAGGAGGTGGTCTTATGTTTTAAGGAAAGGCCTGCTTTATCTCTTATTTAAGATTTCAACCTTTTTTTCTGTGCAGTGCTAGCTTTCTTTTACTGTACTTTCTGCACTATTAGGAAACAGATGCAGGGTTTAGATACTGGCCTGGAAAAGATAGCAGCTTGGAATCAGTTCTAGAGAACTCAGATATTGCTGCAGTTCCAATGACAAACGCATTTCCACAGGAACAGTGTTATCTCATGCAATGTAATGAGCCTCTGCTCCACTGGCAGGCCTAGTAGGGAATATGGCCAGCAGTCAACATGCTTGCTATGAAATATTGTAGCTGTTCATTCTTGAATGTTTACACTGAAAGGGGGTTTGTGCTGTTGCCCTTGAGGAGATCCATGACCCATCAACAAGGGAGGAGGATAACTGAAAAAAATGCAGAGGGTTCTCCTTCACCTGACAGGCACTAAATGGAAGTGGGAGGTTTTAAAAGGAAAACTTCTGAGGTACTGATTTCTTTTACTAAATTTAGTGGACTATATCAACTCTGAAAGAGCAAAGAAGCCTTCATCACTGAGGTTTATAGCTGGAATTCCCTAGGCATCTAGATGGCAGTAAGTAAGGAAAGCTAATTTTCTGCTGCTATTATTATTTGGTGGCCATTATTGATGGACTGAACTGAACAATTGCCCTCCATTTTAAGAACTATAGAGAAGTTTCAGATTTATGTAAGGCAGTGATTCTCAACCAGGGTGCTGCAGCACCACAGGGTGCCTTGTGATCCTTCTAGGGGTGCCGCATGGTGCTGCACAATATCAGTACTGTTAGGTGTGCAACACCCACACAAAATATACAAGTTAAACCCAAAGATTTCATAGAGAACATCATAGAAAATTAGGGTTGGAAGGGACCTCAGGAGGTCATCTAGTCCAAGCCCCTGCTCAAAGCAGGATCATCACCAGCTAGATCATCCTAGCCAGGGCTTTGTCTAGGGAGGTCTTAAAAACCTTTGAGGTAGAGTCCACAACCTTTTGGTAGTGTTTTACTACCCTTCTCATGAGAGAGTTTTTCTGTAACCTAAACTTCTCTTGCTGCCTCTTAAAACCATTGCTTCTTGTTCTGTCATCTGTCACCACTGAGAACAGTCTAGCTCCATCCTCTTTGGAATCCCCCTTGAGGTAGTTGAAAGCTGGTATTAAATCCCCTCAGTCTTCTCTTCTCTACAATAAATAAGCCTTGTTCCCTTAGCCTCTCCTCTTAAGTCATGTGCCTTCTACCTATTTTCACTGCCCTCTGCTGAACTTTCTCCAATCCTGTCTGAAATGGGGAGCCCTAAATGTGGCTTCACCAGTGCTGAACAGGTGGAAATATTCACTTCCCTTGATCTCCCAGCAACCCTCCTACCAATGCAGTCTGATATGCTGGTAGCCTTTTTGGCAACAAGAGCACAGTTGGCTCATATTTAGTTTATTTTCCACTGTAACCCCCCAAGTCCTTTTCTGTAAGGCTGCTGCTGTAAGGACTTCAATAGGAATCCTTGGGGTCCAAAACAATCTGATCTGCTGCTCGACCTGATACTGCTGCTGGGGACAACCTAGTCGGCGACCTAGTGATCAATGGGAAGCTGGGTGACAGCGACCATGAGCTGATCACCTTCACAATCTGCCAAAAAGCTGGCAAGTCAGTCAGCAATAAGGAAGTCCTTGACTTGAGGAAAGCCTACTTTGACAAGCTCAAGAGGCTTGTCAGTGAGGCCCTAAGGGACCATGACCCCAGGGACAGAGGAGCTCAAGAAGAGTGGTTGCTCTTCAAGGGAGCGATCCTCAATGCACAAACTAAGTCTATTCCATCTCGGAGGAAAGGCAGTAAGAGGGCACAGCAGCCCCCCTGGATCTCCAGGGACGTAGCAGACCTCCTGAGGCTAAAAAGAAAGGCCTTCAAAGGATGGAGGATGGAAGTCACCTCCAAGGAGTATTATTTTGCACTGGTTCAGTCCTACAGGGAGCACACCAGGAAAGCCAAGGCTGCAACTGAACTCCAACTAGCTTCAAACATCAAGAAAAATAAAAAGTCCTTTTTCAGATATGTGGGGAGCCAGAGGAAAAGCAGGGGCAACACTGGACCCCTGCTGAACAGATGGGGCAACTGACAACTGACACCCAGGAAAAAGCCAACCTATTAAATGGGTACTTTGCGTCGGTCTTTCATCAGTCATGATGCCCATGCCCACTACAGGACAGCGAAGTCTGGGTGAGGGCGATCCCATGCCCTCCATTAATGCTGACCTTGTGAAGGAACATCTTGAGAAGCTGGACACCTTCAAGTCAGCCAGCCCTGACAATGTTCACCCCAGGGTACTCAAGGAGCTGGTGAGCATCATAGCCCAGCCTCTAGCACGGATCTTTGAAAACTCTTGGCACTCTGGTGTAGTGCCCGAAGACTAGAAGAAGGCCAATGTGGTGCCTATCTTCAAGAAAGGGAGGAAAGTGGATCCGGCCAACTATAGGCCCATCAACCTGACTTCCATCCCAGGGAAAATCTTAGAAAAGTTTATTAAAGAGGCCATCCTTAATGGACTGGCCAACGCCAACATCTTAAGGGATAGCCAGCACAGGTTTGTTGTGGGTAGGTCTTGC
>JAGPOW010000261.1:59263032-59286988 GCA_030014935.1 Caiman crocodilus | reverse complement strand
TGGCTTCAGGCGTTACTACAAGGGGTTTGATTTCACTACGAGGGTTTGGCTTCTTAGGTGGTGTCATGAGTCACCGCCTACAATGCAATCTGCACAGTAACAAGCAGCTGGACATGGAGCCGCCACCCCACCCAGCTTCACACTGCTGCTGCTCCACTTGGCTCTGCAGGGCCCTCCAAAGCGCAGAGCCCAGGGAAGTCACGCCAATTCACCCCTGCCCCCTGGAATGGCCCTAGGCTCTGGTGTCTAAGAGGGCCAAAATAGAGATATCCAACTCCAAGTGAATGGTGATTATCTTTTTTCCTAGTTATTTATATTGCTCCAATTAACACAGTATCAGAATGCCTCACAGATCATAAGCAGACAAGGTTCTTTGGGTAAATGTGATTTCTTTTATTGCACAGACTGATTAGCTAGAAAAATTATTCTTTGCCCAGATCATAATGTGTTTATTCTCACAACAGCTTCTCTTGTATGGTAGAGATGCACTATTCTTCCCATTTTACACCTGGGGACCAGAGGCTAAGAGAAAGACCACTTGACTGTCTCAGAGCCATGCAGGCAGTTGACAGCACAGCAAAATATTGTTTCCCAATTTGCAGGAGGGTCCCCAACTGCTGAACACATATTCTTCTTCCGAGAGGGCAGAATGATGGACCAAACTGAAACCCTAGATCTGAACATCTGGGACGATATGTTTAACATTTTTAGCATTTAAGTGGACACAACAAGGTTTCTTCACTATCACCAGCTTGGAAAAATGGCAGAAATTCAGACTTCTGTTTGAGGATAGTGTCCAGAAGAGCAATGCACTCAGAGACACGGTAAATGTGCACTGTGTGTACATGTTTGTGTACATTTTGCAGCTGCATTTTAGGTAATTATTTTTAGATACAGAAAATAATAGTCCAGTCTATATCCATTTTATGCAGGCAGTTTAACAGGGAATACTCATTTCAGGAAATAGCCTCAGTCATCCATGATGCTATTATCATCAACATTTTTTAGTAGTATCTAAGAAGCCTCAACCAAGAAGAGGGCCATACAGTGCCAGTCAGTGCGCAACAAACTGCAGGAAATTGTCTCTGTTTCCAAACACCTTACAAATGAAACAGAAAGAACAGACAAAGAGTGAAAAATAGCTATTCTCTACAGTAGAGACTATGGGCACGTGTCGACAAAACAGGGACCCTAAATTGAAGTGGGTGCTCATTTCATCACTTTCACCACTTCAGTCTAGGGTGAAGTAAACCCCCATGTCATGCACACACTGCACACTTACCTGCCTCTCCAGAGGCAGGGAAGGGAGGGTGAGCTGCCAGCAGGTGGAGTAGTCCCTGGGCTGTGGAGAGCTCTGGTGCTTCCCCCCCACATGGCACCTGCCTGCAGGCACTGGGATCAGGCAGTCCCAGGAGACACCATAGCCATGGAAGGAAGCACCAGGCCCCTGTGCAGCTCAGGCAGACAGGTTCGGGGGGCAGGGGAAATCAGGCCTACTGCTTTTCTTGGGTGGAGCCTGTCTTCCTGGGCTGCTGCTAGGCTGCCTGCAGGGCTTCCTGCAGAGACATGGGGCTGCACAGGGCCCGGTGCTTTGAGCTCATAGGAGTTTTAGTTTCCTGCACCCCAAGTCATTTAAGGTGTATTACATCACTGAATTTCCTACAGTGGCTGGAATTAATATGCAATACACCACCAAGGCATACAAATACCAACACTATTAAAGCGGTGCAAATGCAGTTAGCGCACCTTAAAGTATTGTGCACACACGCCTCTTGTTTTGTCTACACACAGCCTAAGTAACTTGCCTAAGGTCCAAAGCATATCATGGAATGCCATAGCTAGGAATACAATCCAGGGTTCACTGGCTAGTATAAAAACCCTATCCAATGAAGCATACTGTATAACTGTTCATTTCAATGTAACATTGATATAACAATGACTTAAACCCTCATGATGCCAAAAACAGGGCTTTCAGCCAGAAGGTTAAGAAATGCATTACCCCACTAATGATTCAGTTAAAACTAGTTCTGCACTTTGGGCTTCTATAAGTATAGTTCTATTTGTTCGTGGTATGACATGAAGTGCCCAAATGGCATAGCAGTGTCAGCAGAAATTCTGAGTGTGGACATGGGTTTCCCAGGAAAATAGTGCTTTAAATGGCACACACTTATTTCCCCCATACAGTCATTTTATATATGTTGATATAGCTTCATACACATAGAAGCAAACTGCCAATAACATACACTAATATTCCTGTGCTGTAAAAATGCTACAAGTGTTAGGGTCTGTACAAGTGTTACATTTCAATTGACCAAACCAACATTCTAGTATTCTAAATGCCTCCTGCATCCATGAGGAGATGAAGGGTCAGGCATGATCCGCAGGAACAATCAAAGGGGAGGCAAGATCTGCAGGAAGGATGTGGGGACCAGAGGAACAGGTAGCATCTGAAGGGACTGGGGGGCAGGTGGGATCTACAGGAAGGATGGAGGGGCAGGCAGAATCTGCAGGAGCAATTGGGGGGAATTGGAGGAGAAAGCAGGGTCCTCAGGGGGTTGGTGGGATCTGGGCAGGGTTTGTAGGAGCATGGGGACTTGTTAGGTGTAGAGAGGGTCTTGAAGGTGGTTTGGGAGGATCAGGAACTGATTTTAGCCCCCCAAACCTACCACTAAATCTACCCGCTATCTCTCCCACCCCTCCACCTACTAATACTTATTTCCTCAGCTCCTGGCAGTGGCAAACACTGATAACATTGGCACCTGGAGTAACTTGTAGGATGATGACTTAGGGGGAGTTGGGTGGTCTGCAGGGGTGGGGGCAAGGGGCCACAAGACTAAACATAGGGGGAGGTGCCAAGGGTGCGGGTAGAAAAAGCACAGGCTTGGAGCTGGGGTGGATAGCTGGACTTTCCCAACCCTGGGGCAGTGCATATCACTCATCTAACCTAGATTGCTTAAGACTGAGTATATATCAATCCAGATCTATCTTAGACCAGACTGCCATTTTCAGACCAGTCTACATGCATGGAACTTCTGTATTGTTATGGGTTTAGATTGATTTCCAACCACTAGGCCTCAGTCTAAGTGTAATGTCTGTATCTGGGAACTAAGTTAAATTGGGTGGCCGTTTTTAACATGACCTAACCTCCCCCTAGCACCCCGTCACCCCAGATGTCTGCACTTAGACTTATTATGAGCCAACAGGAATTTTGCCATTGACTTTGCTTCAGCACATCAGGCCTTTTGTTTCTTAGATTCCAATCTTGCATTTCTTACATGTCCAAAGTCTCTGGAAGTATTTGGGTGTGCAAGAATGCTAAATCAAGGGTTGAATTTCTAAAGGCACGGTCAAAAAAAAAACCCTACAAATTTAAGATTTCTCATTTTGAGGATTTCCAGTAGGTAACTATTTTGGAGGAAGCTAATCCTCAAGAGCTCATTCTTACTTCTTAATGGGACCTTGTGCTCAGGGTGTTTTAAAACACACATACTAAAATTCCTAGCCCTGCCCAATTCCTAGGCTTTTCTGTAAGTTTAAGCCACTGACTTTGTATATGAATTTGTGTATGAATTTTAGGGGTTTCCCAGTCTGCAATATGAGAGTGTGTATGTTGTGGGGATGCTCAAGATTTCTTCATATCACACTCTCTTGGTGCTGTTAATTTTGCCCAGACTCTTCTTTATTTTTTTTTTGGCTGGGGCAGGTGGTGATGTGGGGGGGATTCTTTTCCTTAACAATAATATTCTGCCTCCATAAAAGATATGAAGCAGAAGACTGAACAGAAAATCTAGCTATTTTATTGCCCCAAGGCATTATTCATTTTCCCGACACATTATGTTTTTAATTAAAATTGCACGAGTTAATTAAAATGTTCATTCAGCCACTTTTTTCCACCAGTGCCTTGTTACTCTCCTTGCATTTTAGTAAAACAGAGTTACATTTCAACAAACTGCTGGCTTTATCAGCTCAGACTTCAGCTGACAGACTGTCATGTTCTCTATACCTTTTTATCTCGGATGTTCTAATTTTTTTAAATACCTCCCCCAGTGACTTTTTTTTCTGCTACCAGGACCTTCCACCAGTGTTTCATGTTAAGCTTTATTAAGTAGACATTGTCAGGAATAGATAGGAAGGTTTCACAAAGAGAGGCCATGGAAATTCTATCATGCAATGATCTTGCAAGTATTATCAAGATTAGTTCTTATAGAAACTACAGAGACTTACCCATGTTACTATGCAGGCAGGATAAACTGGAAAGCAATACTGTAAAATCAGATAATTCAAGCAAAGTTAATTTCAAAGTCCTGCATATAACTGCCAAAATGTAAATCTTTTAGATTTCTAATTATTGTGCACTTTCCCTTTAGCTCAAAAACAGAGAAACCCAGGTAACATAACATAACTTTATTCCTCATCCAGTCTAAAGTCTGTATTTGAAGAGTACATTTGAATAAAAATTATAAGATCTGAACAATTTTAGAATTTACTTTTTTAGTCCATCAGTGTTGTCGCTGGTAAAATGAAAACAAAGACAATAATTCCTGAGATGTAAACTTGTAGCAGGCTGCTTCAGTCCTTTTCTGGAAGGCTTATTTTGGTTCAGCGATTCTTAGCTAGGGTGCCACAGCACCTTGGGATGCCTTGAAATCCTTTCAAGGGTGCTGCAGAGTGCCATGCAAAGTTAGCACTGTGAGATGTGCATACATGATTCATAGGATATATCCAGAGATTTCAAATAGGAATCCATAGTGTTAAAACTATTCTGCCCTGCTCAAACTTTCTGAGTTCTTTGCAATGGCATAATTGCTGTACTATATTTCTGTAGTTGAAAAATGAGTGAAAACTAAGAGCTGACTTAGTCCAAGGGGTACTATTCTAACAACAGGTGCCTCAAAGTTAAAGATGTTGAGAACTGCTGATCTAGTTCTTTGAATTTCAAGAGGGTAAATGAGATTTTCCCTGCTTCTTTTAAGACAGTAAATTCATAAAGTTGAAATTTACTGGGAGCATCTACGTGAGACACTCTACTGCATGGCAGACTAATTTGCTGCACAGTAGTGTCACTGTTTACATGTGCATGGCAATTAGGGTACAGTAGACTAATTCACTTCACTGTCAGATAGTCCCATTGGATACAAGTGGTATCCAGCAGCACAGTAAATTACTGCACTTAAATGCACATGTAAATGGTGACCCTGAGATTAGTCTACTCCAGGTCAGATTGAGCCAGAGTTTATTCAGTCACATTCATTGCAGATGTAGATGTGCCTACTGTTTCTCACACTGAACTCAAAGGGACAGATATGGTGGGAGAGGGTACAGATTATGTTCTCAATTACCTCTATGAAACTGCAGATTTGAACCAATATACAGGTGACTAGAATTTAATTCAACAGAACTGTAAGTGTCCTGTGATTAGAAGACAGTATGTGTAGGTGTCTATACATGTGATCCAAAGTGGGGGGAAGTGGGGAAGAGGGACCACTTTAATAGAATAGCTCTGAGATCTGCTCTACTTAAAGCACCTGTAGTGTCACATATATTCAGCATCCCACACTTCAAAATAGTGTCAGGGGTACTTGAACTGAAGCTTATTTGATGAGCTTTAGTTAAAGTGCCCCCACTGCCATTTTGAAACACAGGGACACTGAACAGATGTGATGTGGAGGCTGCTGAAGCACATTAATTAACAGGCTCCAGCAGACTCAATTAATCGAGTCTACTCTGATGCCTGCTAATTAGTACACATCAGAGCAGAGGTCCAGCATGTGTATAGGTACCCTAGATGTATATGTTTAACTGTGGTTTCAAATGAAAGGTGTCTGGAACAGTCATTTTAATCTTACTAGAGGATCTTTCCCATTTCCCTTAAAGTCAGGTGAAATTTTTCTGTTCCTTGCAATAGGAACAGGATTTAGCTCACATTTTCACTAAATGATGTATCCTTAAAAATGCCTTCTAAATGTCTAAAAGAAACTGCGTATTAAAATGACTTACAAAACAAATTAGTTGTACCTATTTTGCCAATAAACCATAATAGACCTGAACGTTAACAAAGGGAGATTTTTTTTGTTTGTTTTTCTTTCTAAAACAAATGTATTTTGAATACACACATGTCAGCAATTACAATGGAATGATTGCAGATATGACCATATAATCCAGACCCAAGCAGCTTTAAAGGGGCAAAGGGCTGCATGTTCCTAACTGGCTCCTTGTCTTGGCTGCAACATAAATATGGATATAATGCGCATTTTTTGAGTGTGGATTCGCTATGGTTGTGAAAGAGATTATTTGCTTGGGCAACGATTCTAGTATACACATTTTTTGACAATAACACAAAAGCCAGATTTGAAAATCTGACCTCCAAACTATATATCCTAAAGACTTCAAACAGGGCAGGACGTATGAGCAAGACTCCAAACTAAAACTGAATTAACACTGTAAAGCTATTTGCTTTTTTCACACAGTGTGAGTTAAGGACAGACTGTCAGCCATAACTTCCAGTTTCCTAGATTCTGTCAGTTCATTTCACAACTTTCATATTACTTAAATGGAGCCTTTTACATTTTATTCTCTAACTCCGTCTTGTATCTTAATAAAGTATAATGCAATTTTGTACAAAGTGTTGAAAGGATTAAATGTGGTAACTAAACATTTACTGACGATCTTTAGCCTGAAACATGTAAATGCATTTCTGTCAATGATAACAGTGTTTAATTTTGCAGAAAAATTGCAAAGGTTCCCTTTCAGGTTTTTTTATCCTGAATTTATTCTCTGTAGGAAGAACTTCACTTCAGGAATAGGAAGAAATTATGTATTGTTAAATGTTTGTTAATATGGCATTTTAGATGTCATGCAATGGGAATGAAAGATAAAATTACCAGTCAGGAGTAATATTTTAAAATATTATCATACTGATAACAATCTAAGCCATTCTATTTGCATGATACTATTTGATTCATAATATATCTATGCTTTGAATCAAATAATATCCCTCCTTGGATCTATTAATATTTCCATGGGATAGTTATATATAGAGACTTAAATCCCAATTATACTGAAATCTATGGAAAAAATGTGCTGATTTCAAAGTCTGTAGGGTTCAACTCTGAAACTTTAATACATAGCTGGAATTCAATTTGTAATGCAACTACATTCAACTGACAAGGTATTAAAAGTCTAGCCCAGTAGTCTACATTTCATCCTCTGAATTTTCCTGAACAAAGTGTAGAAAGAAGATTTACCTAGAATATGACTAGAAAGTATACATAGAGTTAAAAAAAAATGAGTGATGCACCCATTACTAGCTGATTTCTTATTGGCACTTATTTGTTATTTGGACCGTCTATTCATGCCAACAGATGAAAAAAATGCATTGGCATTTTTGGATGGATGGATGGATGTCCATGTAGCTGGTATTTCCAAGACAGAATCAAGCTTTTGGCCTCCTGACCCAATCTTTAAGGAAAAGTTATTTTCTTGGCTGCAAAGTATATTTCATTCCTAATTTTCAGAAGTGTCTCTACTTTTAAAAGAAAGAGACATATACTGTATACATAATAAAAGAAATGGAACCCTGACTCCATTCAATGCCCAGGCTCTCATGGACTTCTGTGGGATCCGAATTACACCCAGGGTGAATAAATGTTTTATTTAGATACTTGGCTTGTGTAGACTTTTCTTTCTGTCATTCCACACCATCTCTCTACATGAATTTTCTCTTCTCCAAAATATCCTGAAGCACCTTAACTACTAGCTGATTCCCTTGTGGTTTCACTTCCTTTTCTCTCTTCCTCCATCTCATACCCCTTCCTTATCTTTTTTTTTTTCCTAATGTCATCCTTCTAGTTCCCTTTGAGGTTCCTCACATTTTACTAACAGGGTTAATCAATCAGTCCTCATTCCCTTCTTCGGGTTCTTCTGTGTATTTCTCACTTTCTCAGTAGCTTCTCCTCCCTTGGCCCTCCTTTAGTTTTCATTGTTTTCTCCAGCACCTGCTCAAGCTATCCCTGCATCCCCACTACACTGTAACCCAGGAGTTAACAGGCTTTTGACATACAGGCCATAACCTGGAATCTGGCCACAGCTGCCTGCATGGACCCCTCTGCAGCAAGGATAAGTGCAGACATGGGGGAACAGCAGGCTCCATGGTGGAGGAATACTGTGGAAGAGATGAGCAATATGTAACCATGGGTCGCATATAGGATATACCACCAATCTCCTGTGGTGGCTTACATTGTTAAGGCCCAATTGGAAGACCTCTTTGCAGACTGAATCTGGCACATGGCCATAGGTTGCTGACCCCTACTTTAACATACCTTCTGGTTTCCTTACTTTTCTATAGGTTCCTGGCCCCTTCTCTTTGAACCCAGCCTTTTCTTCCCTGCATCTGTTTTCCAATTGGCTCCAAGACTTACCATGTCACCTCCCCTGACCTTTGTTTTCCTCTGCTATTTAGAGACAAACAGATATTTTCTCATGAAAACTTTTTTTTTACAGAGAGAAAAACAGGTCTAATTACATTGGCATACAGTATTTCACAAATTCTTTGGATTTTGATATATTCTTTGTTTAGGAAAAGAACATTACAAGATTAAAACATTTTGTTTTAACCTTTTCTAATGAAACATTGAATTTTTGATTTTTAAAACAGCTTTTAGTTTCCAGATTTCCTCTGATTTTATTTTTAAAAATATTGAAAACCTTTAAAGAAAACATTATTGTTTCATTTAATCCCAAACCATTTTGTTTTCTGATTTTTCAATTTGAAAAAACCCCCCCTGAAAATATTTATCTTTGTTCTGATGTGAAACGTTTTTCTTTTTGAAATTCTCAAGGAACCAGCAATTGTTATTGTCATGCACCCAAATCTACTTCTATCCAAGTAATTTGTCCTCCTTAAACTTCATAAATAACTTCCTTCCTTTCCTTCTGCAATTCCACTTAAGAAAATCTAATATCCTCCTTACAACATGGAGCCATGTGATGGAATATTAAAATCAATTTAATTTCTCAGCTAAATGTGATCCAGAATACTGAATATCATGTACAGTAGAAATTAGCAACTGGTATCATTTTATGATCTGTATCACCTTCTTTTTCACAGTGTCCAAAGTGTTAAGCGATTTCCATAAAAAAGTGGAGAAAGTAATAAACAATCTAGATTTACATGATCCATGTTACAACCAAGGCTACTGCTTATAAACATTTGTCTTAACACTTACTGAACATTCCTTTAAAAAAGTAACAGTAATTTTTATCATGTCTCAAAAACAGAATCATCAAGTATCTTCAGGTGTAATGTATTTTTTGTAGATCTGAAGGAAACTGTTAGCTGCAGTTGTGAACTCTGATGAAGAAGTCCCTCAAAGCTGATCTGGCATGCTATCTGCCCTGTGGCAGTTTGAGCACTCTAATTAGATGTGCAAAACCTTACACAAAAACACTCCAAAACCAAGCCATAAAACTGATAGGGGGACCACACTGAACCTTTTCACTCAGCAGAGAAATCCATGAATTATGACAACGTATGTTAATACTCCAAGGGATCCCTGGGGTGGAAACCTCTTCTGGGCTGGTCCCTCCCTATTACATATTACCTTTATTTAATTCCTTTCCTCACTGCCTCATAGTCCCATTTGTTGAGTCAGGCAGTTATCTTCTTTTGGCTTTAAAGAAGGTCTATGGCTTCTTTGATGCACATCTTTCTGTCTCCCTTACTCCTTTTATGCACCCTTTAAAAAATGAGTACATGAACGTTCTTCTAAGTTTTGCTGCTTGTTATGATTTCTTGGGTTTTCCAGAAAGCTTATTTCAAATAGTCATACCATTTCCTGCATGATGCAGTACAGGACTTCCTGAAACTGGTGTCATCTAGCATAGCCCACCCCCAAACTTGTGAGATCCTTGGTAGAAACAATTTTTAAGTACACAGAGTGGGGGTTTTCTTACTCATCCAAATCTGTCTTTTAATCACAGGAATCTACAGGCCTTAGCTAATTTTAAAAAGCAGGAAATTAACTTATTTCTCAGTTTTCACCCTGGCAGTCAGAGGTAGGAACTGAAAGTAGAAACTGATTCATGTAGGGAAACCAGAAGCTCTACTTGTCAGGAAGCAAGGAAATCCTTTGAGATGGGAGTGCCTTAGCTCTATTGCAACAGGGCTGGGTCGCACCCAAGAATGGATTTTTTTCGATACATCAAGTAAAGTGTGTGGTTTTGGTTTTGTTGCTTTTCTTACTCTAAACAAGGCATCCAACAGTCAAGAATCTGACCTCAAGGTAGATGACTTGGAACTGAAAGACTTGACTGTGGTGGAATTAGCTGACCTGCTGCTCAGCAACCCCTTGTAACTACTTGAGAACTGAGCAGTGTGAAACAAATCATTATTATACCTCAAGCTCCTAAACCAAAGATGGATTAACCCGCTTCTGACACTGGGACATCTCCCAAAGGTTTAAATCGGAGTGCCCAGGGACCATACTTCACCCTCTTTTTGCAAAATACAGGAAACAACAACATCAGTTCAGAGCCACACAGATGTCATTCTGAAAATCTCATCCCCTTCTACCCAACCTACTTACCTTCCTCAAAACTAACAGCATCTGTATCACTTCAAGAAGAGTATAGAGTCATGGAAAATTAGGACTAGAAAGGATATCCAGAGGTCATCTAGTCCCTTTTCTCAATGAAAGATCATCCCTATCCAAACTATGTTATACAAGTGTTTGCCTAACCTGTTCTTAAACACAAGCAACTACTAGGACCATTACCCAAAAATACCAAAAACCCTCTATCCTGCCACCGGTTAAGTAGGAAGAAGAGGACACTGTCAATATCCTTCTGCAAGGACAGGAAGTGCTTGTTAAAAACACATTTGAGAGATCCAAGGAAGGGGACCATGCCCCCTATTACTGTAAACCTGCAACCTCCCTCATGGTCCATGTGGATCTGATCATGCAGTAAAATTCTTTCCTGATCCCAAATGTAGTGATCCATCTGACCCTGAGAAGAGGACAAGGCACTCTGAACTAAGAACTGCGGTAGCAGGAGTGCTGAGAATCTCCAGGATGCATCCAATACCAAGTACTTCTGAGCAGGGAAAAATCCTTCTCAGTCGCACATGGCAATCAGCAAAGCCTAGAAGCATGGGGACAAAAACCATGCTCCACTCTACTCTGGAATCCAGGGACAGCAAACACAGCTCCCCACATCACATATCCTAAAGGCAGAACTGCCCTTTCTGTCATCCTATCCCCTCCATAAAATTATCCCAGTTCCTTTCATCTTTTTCCATAACTAAGCTGGTTTTGGGGCTCTGCTCCATTCTCCTGCTGCTGAACATGGTCCTCTTTATGGGTTGAGTCAAGCTATCGTTTCCTAGGGTCTCGAGGCAGATATCAATCACATTTATATGGCTCCTAGGCACTAAACTGACTAGTCCCAGACATACAATTAAACAGACAAAAACTCCAGTTTATCTTAATCCTTGCACATCCACCTACCACCATCCCAAATAATCTATTCTGGACCAAAAATACCTATTTTTTCAATTATTATGATTATTATTTATTTTGGATATGCAAGTAACTTAGTAGATGCTCAGGAAATTTAGCTGATTCGACAGGAAGAAAAAAAGTAGCTTTGCTTTCTTGATTTCACCAAGCTCCAATTTAAGATGCTTGCTGTGTTTCATAGGCCTATACATTCTCTCATTCTCTTCTCTAGGTGTAGAGAACAGGTTTACTTATTGACTTACCAATTGTATTTCTACAACAGCTCTAAGTCAATGACATCATTTACTAGAGAGATAAATGAGAGCAATTAAGCTTCATGGCCATAACTGGTGCAACTTTCTAGAATGAGAGTGTTATTAAAATGACAGAGTGCTTAACTGTGTCTGGCTAAGGTATGTTATTTAATCTCTCAGCTCTGGCTGGTGGAGTGACCTCTGGTGGTACACTTCAAAGGTGCATTGTTTCCATAGAGCTATATATAACCTTTATTGTAAAATAGCAGTGAGGCCTGATTGATGGCCATTTTATTTTTAAAGCCATCTTCCTCAATATTATTTAGAGTTAAGCAGGACAGCTGATAAACATTACACTTTAGTTCATGTTTGTTAATCTATTCACTTGAATAACTTGCTCAGATGCTGATAAATGGCACCTTCAAAAAAATAGCAGTTACCTTTTTCACATAATATACTGGTGCTTGAGGGTTTTTATAGTATATCAACTGTGGGACTTCACTCTGTCACTCAGAAAAAGATTGACATTTTATTAACACTGGTTGCTTTTTTAATCCTGGCTAACTCCCCTTTGTCATTATTTTTAAAACCTCAGCAGACACTGGATGGGAACTCAGAAATGGAGGAAAACATCATTATTTTGCCACACAAAAATCACAGTTCAAAACAGATACTATGAGTTTTATGGTTTCTCTGGAAAGGTGGTGAAATAAAAGAGCAGACCCCGGTCAGATGTTCGTCCAGCCTCCTTTTAAGGACCCCCAGGGTAGGAGCCAGCACCACTTCTTTTGGAAGTTAGTTCCAGATCCTAGCCAACCTGACAGTGAAATAGTGCTTCCTAATGTCTAGCCTGAAACTACCCTCCACTAGCTTGTGTCGGTTGTTTCTTGTAACTCCTGGCAGTGCTCGGGGGAACAGAGACTCTCCCAATGCCTCCTGGTCCCCCTTGACTAGTTTGTAGACTGCCACTAGATCCCCTCTCAGCCTTCTCTTCTGGAGGCTAAACAGGTTCAGGTCCCTCAGCCTCTTCTCTTAGGGCCTGCCCTGCTGACCCCAATCATGTGGGTGGCCCTCCTTTGGACACTCTCCATGTTGTCCACATCCCTCCTAAAGTGCAGCACCCAGAACTGGATGCAGTACTCCAGCTGCGGCCTGACCAGTGTTGCATAGAGGAAGAGGATCACCTCCTTGGACCTGCTTGAGATGCATCTGTGGATGCATGACAAGGTATGGTTGGCCTTCTTGACCATGTCTCCACACTATTGGCCCATGTTCATTGTGGCATCAATGATGACTCCAAGATCCTTTTCTGTCTCAACACTAGCGAGAAGGGAGTTCCCCAGCCTGCAGGTGTGCCACTGGTTCTTCCTCCCCAGGTGCAGCACCTTGCACTTGTCAGTGTTGAAACCCATCCTGTTCTCTTTGGCCCACCCCTGTAACCTGTCTAGATCCACTTGCAGCCTGTTCCTTCCTAATAGCGTACCCACTTCAACGCACATCTTAGTGTCATCTGCAAACTTAAATAGGGTGCTTTCTACACCCTCACCCAAGTCACTGATGAAGATGTTGAATAGTGCGGGCCTGAGGTCGTACAAATAGCCACATCCTGACCTTAAATGGGATGATGAAGGGGAAAGCTGTGATGGGGAAAGCCTCTGGAGGCCTATCTTTTATGTTTTATCCTAGAAGGGACAATCTACATTCTTGGGTTTAAATTATTGTATTTACTCAAGTAGAAGACCCAAATTATAAAGCAACTCCCCAATAATTAGATTCTACATATGGAAAATGTATGAATTTGTTATAATTTACCAGGTCTAGAATCTAATTTTTGGACATTTGCTCTGAATTTCTTCCCTCGTACTGCTACAGCAGAGAAAATAAATCTGGAGGATCAGGTAGTTCCTTTGTTGTCGTCCCTTGGCAGCTCCTATCCTCTCTCCTAACTGTCTCTCCCTCTACATGGAAGTGAGGAGCAAATTTGAAAACAATAACCTTGAAATTAAACATAGCTGTAGCAATGTGCATATAATACCTATAGCCTTACTTCATCCAGAATGAACCTATTTTAATTTTTTTTTAAATTGAAGCAGGTTTTAGCACAAGTACTCCATAAATACATGTTTGAGCAGCACTTTGGCACCTACTTACATGTAGCACAAATTACGTACAATATTAGTCCAAAGCCAAAGGCTTGTGATTTATTACATAGTTCATTGGGCTTGGCCCCACCAGAGTCAACAGCATTTCAAGCCCCAATAACACAACAGCTCAGCACTACTCAGTATATTTGTGTACTCCAGACACTATGTACTTATTAGCTCCTCACTCATGACTGGAACTGGGTGTGTTCTTGTCATGAGTCCTGGGGTGCTCCAAAAAGAGGAGGAAGGAACATAGACTGTAAAAATGAAGGGGGAAGGATGTTTCCAGAACAAACTACCCAGTTATACCAAAGGTGTCAGATTGACTGAAAAGAAGAATGGAGCAGAAGTTTTGTTGTTGGGTTAAGAGAATGGTAGTAGCTTTGTCAGGAGCTGCTTTCATGAAATGGAGAGGGCAGATGGTAATGGTTTTTAAATACATTTAAAAACCTCAAAATTAAGAAAAAAAGGGCTGGTAGTTGTAGACAAGTAAAGAGAACTTTTTTGAGAATTGATAGACAAATTGTTGCCTTACTTAAATGATAAAGAGCAATGGAATGAGGATAAACACAAAGCATACCGAAGTAGGGAAGACTATAAGAACAGTTATGCTAGAACAGAGCAATGGTCCATCTAGTTCATCCAGTATCTGATGCTTCAAAGGAATGTTCAAGACTCTGTAATAAATAACCTGCCCACAGGGAATGTTTATTCCCTGTCAAGATTACCACTTATCTATTAGCTCTTCCTTAAAGCATCAGTGTTTACATTCCTTTAACAAATATTTTAAACTTAGTGAATGTAACCAGATATGCTCAGTATCCAATTAAAGGTCTCACATTTTTTTAATCCTGCTGTTCTTTGCCTCAGTAATATCTTGCAAAACAAATTATACAAGTTAATTGTGAACAGTGGAAGAAAAAAAAGACCTTTCACAATGATCAGTGTTAAAATTGTTCGGATTTGGATTCAGCCTGATTTGGGGGACAGTGATTTGATTTGTTGATTTGGATCACTGTCCCTATTTGATTCAGCTGAATCCAAATCTGAACATTTGATTCTGGTTTGGAGAATCAGCAATTCAGCCATAGACACAGTTTTAAAGGGTTTTTTTACATACCTCAACGTACCAGGCATGGCTCATGAACACTGAGATGGTGTGGCAGATGGAGCACCCCACAGGACTATGGAGGACCGCCCCCATGCCTCCCTTGCAATCAACCATGGGGAGACCCTGGGTACACCCCCAGACCCAGAAGGTACCAGTTGTAATCTGCTTCTGATCCACTTTTGGGTCCTCTGCAGAGTGTGCTGGGGACCTCCCCCTGTAGGATGCTCCATCCGCCCCACCATCTCAGCATTCACGAGCCACCTGGTACCTTGAGGTATGTAAAAAAATATATAAAGCTGTGTCTACGTCCAAATCGTTGAATCTCTCTGATTTGATTCAGAGAGTTTAACGGGTCTCCTGATTTGATTCAGATTTGGAAAGTCGGCCACCAAACCTGGCCAAATCTCTGCTGAACCGAATCAGCAACCGAAGCTTCGCACAACCGTAATGACTAATATGAGACAATCACATTTGGAATTTTTGCTTTTTCAACTGCTTGTTTTCTAAAACTATTTAAAGTGAACTCAGGAAGAAACTGAACCATTTTAATTATAACAACAACAAAGATTTGGGGACTGAAAACACAGATATGAATCTATGGGCAATGTTTCCTAATTTATCAGGATCACCTCAAAGTCTCAAACTCAGGGAGACCATGAAATCTGAATGCTGGCACCAAACGCAGACATTCTATTGAGGAAAAGATTTACCTGCTATTGAGAAGGGGAAGATATACTGTGTATATCCTGGGTGTTTCCTGTAGCCACAAACTGTAGAGGTTGTTCGTTTTGCAGAGGCCTGCAATCATAGCACCACCAATTTCTAAGAAGAAGAAAAAAATCTGTGAATGATTTTCCAGAACTAGCTTCTTAATATGAGCCCAGGATGACATGGATTTTCCCCCAGGAAATTATCTGCAGTATGTAGCTAGGGTTATCTCAGAACATTATTTACTCAGCTGATCAATAACAAATGTGTTACAACAATAATACCATCATCTTGTGACATGTCTGTATCTATATATAGATAAAGGTAGCTTGATTATGCCTTTATGTTTGGTGGGGGGAGGTTATTTTTTCAAGAAGTAGTTTAAGATTTTTAAAAACAACCTTTTTATCATTAGAAATAGAGAGAGGAACATGCAACATTTTGTATTTCACCTCTATGTCACCTTTGCTCATTTTGATGTAATGCAGCAGAGTGACTGCTACTATTTAATTAAACAAAAATCTGGATTAACTCCAGCTGTGGGCCATGTAATCAGTGCTCCTGTATGTTCAAAAAGGGGTGTTTTCCCTGGCCCATATTTCATTTCTGCATAGAAATCTGCTATGACTCAAACCCATCCACATGCTGCAGTAAATGATTTTTCTCCCTTCTGAGCCACACTCTCAGCTGCCCTCCCTTAGTACTGTGCCTATGAAAGAAAACAAAAAATCACAAACAGTTTGACTTGTCCATTAACCATACATACTGGTTGATGAGGGGCCTTGCCTTGTTGATCTATAAATTGATCATTTAAGTGAGCTGATACTATAACTGTAAGATCTGTTACAATTTTTTAATGTCTGTCTCTCTAGAGTGGTGTAATTTGATCTTCTGGTGAACATAGCATAGACTTTAAAAAGCAGAACAATGATTAGATTAGGTTGCAATTTTTTTCTCAAGGGTGCACCACTACTTTTACTGTTCAAACCAAGGGATTCAAATAATCTATACAAATATTAGTGCCATGATTAAAAACCATCAAATTATATAAATAATACAATGGAATATTACATACATGAACAAAATGAGAATTTGAGCTTTGATTCAGATTCAGAACTGACCTGAAAAGAATCATCCAATATATACTGGATTCTTCCCATGGTACTCTTGGGTGTATGTCGGTGGCAATGCACAAGTTCTTGAAAGAAAAACGTGTGTATCTAAAACTCCTTTGTTCTTTTTGACTATCTCCTCTATCCCTAGATGTCACCATTGCTCCACACTAGTACTGCTTATCAAGTATCTCTCTGCCAGCAGAAAAAAAGATTGCTCAAGAAGACATTTTGAACTGTTCATTTCCAGAGTCTGAACATCTTCTCACAATAATTTAATATGGCAAGGTTTCCCAAGGTATTAGCTCTAACTATTCAAACTTCAGACAATTGTGCAAACCAAATCAGAATTTCTCCCATGCATGAAAGATTCTGCAACTCTGAATTTCTGAAATTCCATATCCTGCATGCAGGTTACAGATGGGTTAACTCAAAAACATTTGGGTTTAGCATGACTTCAGATTTGTCTTCCAAATCTCACCTGCCAAAACCAACTAGAAATAAAAGGCACTCTGTTTGCAATGGGATACAGCCGCTTTTTCTTATATGCTAGTGATGTTTTATTTTCATCTTTCCTCTAGGCCAATAATGAGATGAGATTGTTTAAAAAAAGTTTTGAAAGTATCTCAAAATATATATGTAGGGCTGGCTTCTCAGCTTCTTTCAGCTCCTGCCATAGTAATGTAAAATCCATCAACCTCAATTTAAGTGCAGTTTTTGACTACTCTTCCTCCATGGAAACACAACAGAGTTATTTAACTTTACATGGCAGGTCACTATTTTGTAGAATTGTCTTGTGTGATTCAGGAAATGTAATTTTAGACCTAATGAGGTTTCTAGGCTACTCCCAGTTAAAAAAGCTGCACCCAACAAATCATTAGTATTTTCCCTTTCTACATTCAAAACGCAGCCTAGTCCAGTTCTTTACAGCAACTGTTTCTGCAGGGATCACTTATCCTACATACTACCTAATATAGCCAGGTATTAACTAAGTGCCTAATCATTGAAGTGCTATCTAAAGGGGTTTAATGCCATCTCCTCAATAGTTGCTACCAAAGAAGTGGAATCATGAAAAAGTATTCGCTTACCTAGGTCAACATGCTAAACGCATAACTTTTAAAGAAAAGGATGATAAATCCCAGAAGCTTAAACTTCATTTTTCTCTTTCAGAAGAAAGTTTTCTCTTATGAAGTGGTACATATCCATGGTAACTACCAGGGATTTTCACAGCCTTAGGCCCTGTAGGTGTCAACAAGACCACTCATGACAGAAAAGTTAAGGATGGTAAAAATAAGAGCATGGGAACCAAGACGGTTCAAGTAAAATACTAGAGTCAAATATCCATTATACTAATTAGTTCTGTCCAGTTGTTCCAGTGTAACCCCCAATCATAGTTTAAATTCAAGTCCTTCCATAGCTGTTAACTGATCTCATTTATCCATAAAGATCATAGTCATAAACAGCTGGACTGTCAGACCTTGGCCTTGGACCTACAGCCTCAACTGGGCCAGCACAGCCATTCATCCAGGCCTGCCATGTCATGGCTGGCCACGTAGATAGGGCAAGTCTATCGTGACGCCTTCAGCAGGGCCAACCCCTCTGCCCACTCCCTGTCACAGGAGTGGCTGATCAGGGTCAGCTGACTCGCCACAGAAACAGGAAGTGTCTGGGTAATAAAGCTCAGCCTAACCCAGAACTGCTTTGCTGTTCCCTCTGACGTGCTTCTCAGCTCTGCTCTCTGCATGACCCCCAGCTCCTTGCCCTGACTTGCTCCTGGACTTTGCTCTCTGTTTGATCTCCTAACTTCTTGACTTGGCTCACACCTAGGCCCCACTCCTGGATTTACTTCCTGGCCCAGCTTGTCCCTGGATTCCACTTGCCCTTCCTGACCCTAGCTGGTATTTCGATATCCTAGTGGTCCCTAAGCTGGCTGCCCACATCCCAGCATGACACAGACATGTTTACCTGATACTAGATCATTACGAATAAAAGCAAATTTACTGAGTAGGCTTCTCTCCAGTTTCTCTCTCTGCATTACAGTTGTATTTATCTTAGTTTTTATATCATGCCCCATACTTTAGTATTTGAATGCTTATGTATTAACCAGAATACCACAACATTCGCCTGTACCACCGCCCCTCCTTGGAAAGGTAGAAAAGTAAAATTCATTTGAGATGAGGGGAAAACCTTAATTTAATTTATACCCTCCACCAAAGTGATTTTAATTTATTGTCTCCACCGAAGTAAATGCACAACAAAACCATCTTTAGTCTGCCTGGAGCCATTGTAGCCATTGTTAACCACCTTGTGGCCATCTCAGATAAATCATGATCTCTCTACCTGGAATGGCTATGCCTCCAATGCTAAAATAGCCATGGTATTCTAATCAATGACACCACCAGTCAGCTAAACATCCTATATGTAACCCATACTCTCCACAATAGACTTCATAGTTAAGAACAATTAGTGAACAATAGTTCTGATTCACAGAACAGATTTCTGCCACCTTCTAGCACCTTTTCTTTCTGCTGTGTGGAAAAGTGACTTTAAAAACAAGGTGCTATCATCGTAGCAAAGGAGTATTAGGACTGTGAAAGGATAAAGTGTCCTTGCACAGAAAGACTGCAGTTAAAATTGTATCAATATTCCTGTTATAAACTGATAAACACAGAGCTCAGTGAGGTCAAGTTGTACATGCTTGAGCTGACATGCCAATCTGCCAGCAGTCATATGGTTCTCATATGGCGACACTCCACAGATGCCAGAAAAATGTGAGAAGTTTCTGGCTCATTTCATTTCACTCTCCTGAATGCCATGTTTGTCTGTACGCATGCGCACGCACACATATAACACACACACTAGACTATTTAAAATAGTGTAATAATAGCCTGTGTACACCCATTTTATTTAGGGGTTTGTAATAACTCACCCCATACAAACCAACTGCTAACTAAGATTTCACGTGCAAATTCTTTCTTGGAAATGAGAGCAGCTTTTTTCTTACAAGGCTTCAAAACACTCCCATAGCCATTTTTAAATTACATCAAAAGACAGAATTAGAAAGACAGACAAAGATAATAACATATCAGATGCAGATGCAGTCTGCACTCCTTTAGTAAACATTTGAGGGAAAGGGAAGCTTAAAAGTATCAGCTGATCCATAATGAGCATTATTAAAAGCATCCAACAACATTAAAACAGCTGATTTATTAACATTTGAAAACTGACAAATACTCATGCCTGGGGTATTGTTTTTCCATGTGCATCTTTATATTGACAGTATAACATCTCTGTCTCACAGACTGACATGATACAATGTTAAAAATTGGCTACATTCATATTTGCTAAATAGACCATAATTATTCGCTGAGTTTAAAATGCACAATTTAAAAATTGTTGAAATATGCATTTCCACAATAGACTAACTCTGCAGCTTTTACAGTTTTTGTGTCAAGTTCAATTCACTTCAAGCAGAATTGTTTTGGGGTTTGTTTTCATTTTTTCTTTCTTTCTAAGTCATCCTAGGGGATAAAACTAAGACAAATACAACTTTAACAGGCAATAAAATAATTTTACAGACATAATTACTTCTACATAATAAACCTAATCCTTAAGTTACCACACTGTGCCAAAGATTGCAAGAATTGGGCAGTGTTTTTCAGATGGATGCAACTCACATCATTAGTACTATTTATATATTTTTTAAGGTTTACTATATACCTACTGATATAAATTCAATAGACAGTGAAAGTACAAGTACACAAGCATGTGCAACTCATAAATCTGGAGATGATACCCATGTGATAAATGGTAGAGCAATACATTAAATGACTTTATCATGCATCTATACATTCCTCACCTTGCCTTTGCTTAATAATCCATTTCCCCCAGAAAAACAGCTAAAGGTTAAAAACTGCAGTGTGCCTTCAAAATATTTAGATCAGTCCAATCAGAAAAATACTTCCTTTTTCTCCAAGGTGTGCAATTACATCCCCAAAATTTTCACTTGCCCAAGGTCCAGGATAGGAAAGAATGACATCTGCACCAGTAGTAATTTTGTTTGTGCATAAATATTTTAGGACTTTGGAATTTCATCTCAGACCAGCAGCATTAGGAATGCGAATTAGGAATAGGTTATTCCCTCTTCTCTCAATGTGGTTCAGCAACCTGAATTTATGAAGATGGAAACATTTAAAAATCATGCCAGTTTGTAAGTTATTTATTTTCATGTATAAACTAGCTACAAATTAGAGAGGAAGGATAACCTAGGAGACCTGAAAACAAATGACAGTGCCATAGGCACACATATGGTCCCCTAATAGACCAATATTTTTATGGCCTACCCATTCGGGCCGGCTCCCCCTTCCCTCCTACTGCTTGGGGTCCAAGCCTGCTTCCCCACTCTGTGCCACAGCAGCAGGGGGAGGGGAGGAGCAGACCTGGGCGTGATGCATGGGAGGACCAGGCCCAAGGGTGGGGAGAAGCCAGGCCACCACAGTGGGGGTGTTGGGGGAGCAGCAGGCCTGGGCTGACCCAGCAGCAGCAGGGGGATGGGAGGAGAGAGCTCTGGGCCAACGTAGGGGAGTGGGGGTGGGGAGTGGGCCCAGGCCTGAGGTGGGGAGGAGGTCTAGTCCTTCTTTCCACCAGCTGCTGCCACATTGGGCCAGGCCCACTGTTCCCCACCCCCCCCACCACCACCACTGCAGCAGGCCAGCTTTCCCCCAATCGAGCCCACTCCCCCCACCCCACCTTGGGCCCAGGCCCACTTCCCACCCACCGCATCGGGCCCAGACCCACTCCTCTCCCCCCTGCATTGGGCCTGGGCCCACTCCTGCCCCCCCTACCATGTATTACCTGCTGCGCTGGCTTCACCTCCCCCCTCTATCCCCTGCGTCCCCACCATCGTGGCGGCAGCCTGTCTTCTGTCAGAACACTCCTTTATGCTCTGATTGGCTGTTTGTCAGCCAATCAGAGCGTAAAGAAGCATTCCGTTTGTCAGCCAATCAGAGTGTGAATAAAGCATTATGGACAGACAGACAGATGTAGGCTCTTATAATATTAGAATGAGGGGCAGCTGTAGCTCTATATATATCCCTGACCCCAAAATCCACCCCTAACAGAGATAACACACAAAAGGCCCTGGCTGTCTGAGGAGGTCTAACAACCCTCCACACCTTAATTTTTTTCATAGGTGGTCAGTGTCCAGGACACCTGGAGGTGTCCACCTATCACAACCATCTTGTGGTAGCAACTCGGGACAAGCCTGTCAGGGCTTACAGGCAAGCTTGCCTCTCAAGCAACCTAACTCCCATTCTCACCAGGCCTTGCATTCCAGCTGTGCCCCCTCCTCAATAGAGACCATTGACATCATTTCTAGAAAGACATGCAAACCTGTTTCAGCAGAACTCTTTGACTTTCCTGAATATTTCATTGCTGACCTCTGAGTAGGTGTTCTGAGACAGCAATATTTTAAAAGCTGAATTGAACAGGAAATTGCAAAACAAGCAATCATCCACATACTGGACTGTTTTACGTATGCTTCAAACAAGAACTACGGATTCTTACCCCATTACCTCAGTTAGCTTTTATGACCCCACCTTGTCCCTATAAGTTTGCTTGTTTGTCTTTCCAGCACTGTCCTCCGTGCCCCATCTCCTGCCCCCACCCTTTCTCTTCTGTCTTTTGCATTCAAATCACTCGCTCCATTCTGTAGATTGTAGATATGCTTCCACAGCAACTGATGAAGTGAGCTCAACTCCATGAAAGCTTATGCTATAAATCTCTGATTCAGTTGATGTATAGCAGAGGTGGCCCAGACTGGCTAGAATGGATGCTGCATGTTGTGTAGTCCTGGACTGGCTGGAATGGGTGTTGGATCTAGTATGCAGGTAGAGGGGGAGAGTCCTAGACTTCCTTCAGGTGGGTGCTGTGTGTGGCATGGGTTCCAGAGCAGGCACCACTTGTGGTGTGTGTCCCAGGCCTATGCATGGAGCCAGTCTGGCACATGACAAGTGTGGCATGTGGGTCAACTCAAGACTCAGGGCCAACATCAGGGTTAGGTTTTGTGAGCTAGGCCCAGCCTGTAGGCCATATCTTTGACATGCTTAGTCTATAAGATGCAAATCTACTCTGCCTTCTGCCTGACTTCAGACTAATACAAATAACTACTTCTCTTTAGTTGTAAGGACCATAAGCGTAGGATTCAAGATCCCAGATTCAGTTCACTGCTTGCCAGACTTCCTGTATGGGCTTGTCATTATAGCTCAGCATTTTAAAAGGTATTTAGTGACCTGACTCCTACTGATTTCTTAAATCAGTAAAATCAATGGGTGTTGGATGACTAATTACCTTAAAAATCCATCCCTCAGTTTTCTGTAAATCAGCTCCCATAGGCCAATAATGAGATAAGGCTGTTGAAATGGATCTCAAAACTATATTTAAAGATTCCTTTCAGATGCAATTTTAAAAGGTACAAAAAGTAAACTAATTAATTTTTTAAAATGCAGGCTGCCTGAAAAAATGTATTTACACTTCAGTCATCAGGAATCTAATACACACCACAGTCAGCTGTCTCCTGTCATCTAGTTATCAATGAGAAGGAAATGCCTGGATGTCTATGGTAGACAGGGTTCTTTGGGTAAATCTGATATCTTTTATTAGACCAACTAAAATAGTTGGAAAAATTCTTCTTTGCAAGCTGGATGGGATAGAATAGCATAGAGCACATCCCATCCAGGAAGAGCACAGAATGACTGTAGACTTCCTCAGCCTGAAGAAGGGTGTTTGTACCCAAAAGCTTGCGAAGAAGAATTTTTCCAACTATTTTAGTTGGTCTAATAAAAGATATCAGATTTACCCAAAGAACCTTATCTGCCTATGTCCTTAGACCAACATAACTACAACCAACACCTCTGAAACATGGATGTCTATGGTGGCATTTTGAACACCAGCAGTATTGCGTACTAAGTCACGATTCTTGCTTTCTAAAGAAACTAGAAGCAATATTGTTAGTCAATATGTCTCTGTATTGATGACTAAGGTGTGTATATGCTTCCGTCAGACATCTCGTATTCCTAAAATAGTTCCTTCTCTGTAATACATATCAATTACAAAGCACATGATGATATTCTAT